>WWNC01000020.1:18920000-19520000 GCA_011125475.1 Melanerpes aurifrons | reverse complement strand
CCCGGCCAGCCTCCCCCCATGGCCCTGCGGCTCCGTGGACCCACACAGCTTCTGAGGCTGGCAGAGCCCTTGGAGCACTCACCCAGAGCTCACAGCCCAGCCCTGCTGCTCAGCCACTGCCACCAAACCTCCTCCCCCAGCACCACAGCCAGGTGGCTTTGAACCCCTGCAGGCGTGGGGACTCCACCACCTCCCTGGGCAGCCTGGGCCAGGCCTGGGAACCCTTACTGGGAAGAGCCTGAACCTGCCCTGGGGCAGCTTGAGGCCATTGCCTCTTGTCCTGTCCCTGGTTCCTTGGGAGCAGAGCCCAGGCCCCAGCTGGCTGCAGCCTCCTCTCAGGGAGCTGCAGAGAGCAAGGAGGTCTCCCTCAGCCTCCTCTTCTCCAGGCTCAACACCCAGGGCAACAGAGCTGGGGAAGGGTCTGAAGAAGAGGGCTGGGGAGGAGCAGCTGAGGGAGCTGGGGGTGTTGAGCCTGGAGAAGAGGAGGCTGAGGGAGACCTGTCTGGAAGGGGGTGAGGCCAGCCTCAGTGTGCTTCTGGTCATGGTTGTTGACCCAAAAGTGTGGTTGTGTGCAGACACAGGACAGGCTCAAAGCCCTCCTGGGTGGGCTGCTGGAGTTGGGCTTCATTTGGTCACAGTTGCTGCCCTGGGAATCTCATAGGGGGATGGAGCTGCAGAGCTGTGGGACAAGAGGCACTTTGGTGTCTGCTCCTCTGCCTGTCCTTGGGGAAGCAATGTCCCCACTGGCCCCAAAGCCTTCCTGCTGCTGTCAGAGAGGCGAAGGGAGCTCCTGTGCCATTCACACACCTGGGAACAGCTGACAAGTGACCACCCTGGCTTAACTTTGTATTGATTAGGCAGAAGAAAACACAGTGGGGAATGGCTGAAGCTGCTCGACTGAGCTCCAGATCCAGTCCCTGGTGGGGACTTGGTAGCAAAAAGCCTGAAAATCCCAAGGAAATTCATCTGTTGTGTTCATGGAACCCCAGCAGGGAGGGACTGGAAGGGAGCCCTGGAGCTCAGCCACCCAAGCCCTGCTCCAGCAGGGCACCCCCAGCACCCTGCCCAGCAGCACAGTGCCCAGCAAGGGTTGGAAGCTCTCCACACCAGCAGACTCCACAACCTCTCTGGGCAGCCTGCTCCAGGCCTCCAGCAGCCTCACAACAAACAACTTTCTCCTCCTGCTCAGCTCCAACCTCCTGCCTGACACTTTCTGCCCCTTGCTGGCCCTTCTGCTGGCCCTGGGCAGCACTCAGCAGAGCCTGGCCCCAGCCTCTTGCCCCCCACAGCTCCTTTAGCTCTTGCTGAGCATTGCTCAGCTGCCCTCTGGGCCTGCTCTTCTGCAGGCTCTCAGCCCCAGGGCTCTCAGCCTTTGCTGCTCCCAGAGCTGCTCCAGGCCCCTCAGCAGCTCTGCAGCCTGCCCTGGGCTCTCTCCAGCAGTTCCCTGACTCTGCTGCACTGGGGAGCCCAGAGCTGGGCACCAAGGTGTTCTTGTTTCATGCCTCCATGGAGCAGCTCTGCTCCTCAGGAGCCATGCAGTGGGATGGTTTCTCCCTGCCTTGCTTCTCCAGGGCAGCCAGCCCCAGATCTCTCAGCCTTTCGGCTCAGTGCTGCTTGGGGGAGAGGGTGGTGTGTAAGCCAGGCACAAATGTCCCTGAAGGCAGCACTCCAGCTCAGGGTTGTAGTAAGAGATTCATTTTCTAGTCAGAGAAAAGCCTCCTGGAGTGTTTGCCTTGCACAGGATAGCTTGGAAGGAGTTTGGAAAGCAAAGACCTTGAAGCCTTATCTTGAGCTGCAAGCACAGTGTGGGCCCAGGACCCGTGGGAGCAAGGCTCTGCAGGGGGCTGCCAGCAGCCAGGCAGGGCTGCAGCAGAGGGGTCTCAGGAAGGGTCTGAGGGGCACAGCTGGCAGTGGTCAGGGTCTCCACCCTGGCTTTGCTGTAGGGGCTTTGGTTTCAGGCTCCTCACCGTGGTGCTAGCTCCCAGAGGGAGGGGAAGCAGAGGAACTGGGAGAGCCAAAGAGCTGTGACCTGCTGTGCTGGCTCGGGGCAGAGCCAGGAGGAGAGGTTAAAGCATAACTGGTGAGCAGAACCTGCTTCTGCTGGGCTCAGCACGGAAGGGCAGCTGCTTATCAGGGTACAAGAGGCTTGCAGGCAGTGCTGCTGCTGCAGTTCCTGCTCAGAGCACCGTGCTTCAGCAGGGATGTGGCCCGGGGCAGAGGGAGCAAGGAGAAGCTGCAGAGGATGTGACTGTGAAGGTAATGGAAGGAGGGAGCCTCACAGGGTGGGAGATGCCTGCAGGACAAACAGAAGAGCAGCCACAACCCTGCAGAGCTGTGGGTCTGAGCCCTGCAGACTGCCAAGGGCTGCCCTGGGGAAGGGGCAGTCCTGGTGCTGGCTGGGACAGGGTCCTGCGCTTGCAGGCAGGAGCTGGGGCCTCTTGGCCAGCAGCCTGCCCTCCCCAGCCTGCTGCCTGACTCGCCCAGTGCTGACTGTGGTGATCCCTGGGGAGCAAGGCAAGAGGAGTTCAGCTTCCTCTCTGTGCCCATAAGGAAGAGGTTTGTCAGGTAGTGTTAAATATTCACCAGAACTCTCAGGAGGGTGAGGTGAGCCCTGGAGACATCTGCAGAGCTTGCACCCAGGGAGGGTTAGGCTGGACAGGAGAAGAAACTTCTTCCCTGGAAGGGTTCTCAGAGCCTGCCCCAGGCTGCCAGGGGTGTGGCTGAATCCCCAGCCCTGGAGGTGTCTCCCAGGGGCAGAGCTGTGGTGCTGAGGGCCAGGGCTCAGCCCCAGCCTTGCAGAGCTGCAGGAGGGTTGAACCTGATGATCTTCAAGGTCTTGCCCAGCCACAACAACTCCACGGAGCAGGGCTGGCAGTGGGTGGAGCTCTGCAGGCATGCTTTCATTGTGGTGGTGGCCTGGCAGGGAGGGCCCTGTGCCAGCCTGGCTCTCCCTGCTCCTTATCACGGGACAAAAGGAGCTGTGTTGGGAGCTGGCCCCGCTGCCCGCCCTGCCTGTGCTGCCCTGCCGCCTGCAGGAGCTGCTCCGGGAGCTGCAGTGCCCAGCTGAGGGGCAATGTGCCCACAGGTGGGTCTGAGGGCACAGCAGGGGGAAACTGAGGGCTGCAGCAGCTCTGCTGGGAGCACAGGCTGAGGGAGCTGGGGCTGTGCAGCCTGCAGAGGAGAAGGCTCCAGGGGCTCCTCAGAGCTGCTGCCAGGAGCTGAAGGGATCCTGCAGGAAGGCTGCAGAGGAACTTTGGCTGAGGGGGTCTGAGGCAGGCCCAGGGGGAAGGGTTTGGAGCTGAGGCAGAGCAGGGTTAGAGTGGAGCTGAGGAAGAAGTTGTTGAGTGTGAGGCTGCTGAGGCTCTGGCCCAGGCTGCCCAGGGAGGCTGTGGCTGCCTCCTGCCTGGGGGTGCTGAAGGCCAGGCTGGATGAGGCCCTGAGCAGCTGAGTCTAGCTGAGAGCTGTCCCTGCCCAGGGCAGGGGTTGGAGCTCTGAGCCATGCTGTGGTTGTGCTTGTGGAGGGTGGCAGATCCACGCTCCCAGGGTGGCTCTCAGTTCTGGAGGTGCTGGGAAGAGGCAGGGTGGGATTCACCCAAACAGCCACTTGCAGTTGCCCTGCTGGGTTGATGCTGTGCAGCTTACTTAGGAGCAACCTTTGCCCCCTGTAGTCCAAGGGAACTTCATCATCCTCCCTGCCTGGCTCTTCCTGGGGGAGCTGCACTGGAAGGAGTGGTGGCTGCCAGCTTCTGGGGATGGTGAGGACAGTCTGCCAGATCTGGTGTCCAGAGAGCTGGGCAGCTGAGCAATGCTCAGCAAGAGCTAAAGGAGCTGTGGGGGGCAAGAGGCTGGGGCCAGGCTCTGCTGAGTGCTGCCCAGGGACAGCACAAGGGACAGCAAGGGGCAGCAAGTGTCAGGCAGGAGGTTGGAGCTGAGCAGGAGGAGAAAGTTGTTTGGGGTGAGGCTGCTGGAGGCCTGGAGCAGGCTGCCCAGAGAGGTTGTGGAGTCTGCTGGTGTGGAGAGCTTCCAACCCTTGCTGGGCGCTGTGCTGCTGGGCAGGGTGCTGGGGGTGCCCTGCTGGAGCAGGGCTTGGGTGGCTGAGCTCCAGAGCTCCCTCTGATTACAGAGCTTTGAGGGTGGTTGTATTAAATCAGACTCAGGTGGGACCAGAAACACAACCCAGCTGCCTTCTCCTGGGCTTCAAAGGGGGCAAAAGCCACTTTTGAGCACAGAGCCTCTCAGGCAGGTGTCCCCAGCAGGCTGATGGCACCAGAGCCATGCTGGGCTGGTGTCCCTGGCTGGGCTGCCTCTGTGAGGCAGGATCAGAGAATCCTGGAGTGGTCTGGGTTGGGTTGGAAGGGACCTCAAAGATCCCCCAGTGCCAACCCCCTGCCGTGGGCAGGGACACCTCCCACCAGCACAGGCTGCTCAGGGCCTCATCCAGCCTGGCCCTGGAACACCCCCAGGGAGGGGGATGCTGCCCCAGCAGGTGGGGGAGGTGCTCCTCATCCCTTCTGCTCTGGATGGAGCCTGTGCAGCTCCCTGGGCATGGGCAGGGCAGCGCTGCCAGGCCAGGCTGTCCCTGGGGCAGGGCTGGTGCCCCCAGCTCCTGTCCCCTGCCTGTGCTGTGTGCACTCCCAGCTGGGCTGTCCTCTTGTGGGGAAAGCAGAGCTGCTCTTCCCTTTTCCTCTCCTCCCACTTCCCTTCCTGAGCTTCCAAGCATTTGGGGCCAAGGACAGCAGAGCTGCAGGAAGCTGGGACAGCAGAGCTGCAGGAAGCTGGGACAGCAGAGCTGCAGGAAGCTGGGACAGCTCTGGGCATGAGCTGGGGACCAACCCTGCACAAAATAAATCCCTGGGAGGAACTTCTCTGGAGCCAGACTTTGCTCTTCTTTCCAAGGCAACACCTCACCAGAGCTTGGGCTGAAGAAGCTGCTACCATCACAGATCAAAGTTTAGCTTGTCCATGCCTGGACCTCAGCAGTCTTCTTCCCTCTGCTCATACTCAAGTGGGTTGTGACCAGCAGCACAGGGAGGGGATTCTGCCCCTCCACTCTGCTGAGACCCCACCTGCAGCACTGCCTCCAGCTCTGGGGCCCCAGCACAGGAAGGACCTGGAGCTGCTGGAGAGGAGCCAGAGGAGGCCACAGAGATGAGCAGAGGCTGCAGAACCTCCCCTGTGGGGCCAGGCTGGGAGAGCTGGGGCTGTGCAGCCTGCAGAAGAGAAGGCTGCAGGCAGACCTCAGAGCAGCCTCCCAGTACCTGAAGGGCTCCAGGAGAGCTGGGGAGGGACTTGGGACAAGGGCTGGGAGTGCCAGGCCCAGGGCCAATGGCTTTGAGCTGGGAGAGAGGAGACTGAGAGTGGAGAGGAGGAAGAAATTGTTTGCAGTGAAGCTGGGGAGACTCTGGCCCAGGCTGCCCAGGGAGGCTGTGGCTGCCTCCTGCCTGGAGGTGTTGAGGACCAGGCTGGATGAGGCCCTGAGCAGCCTGTGCTGGTGGGAGGGGTCCCTGCCCATGGCAGGGGGCTGGAGCTGGAGGAGCTTGAAGGTCTCTTCCAGCCCAGACCATGCTGAGCAGCTGTGAGCCTGTGGATCAGTTTGGGCTTTATAGCACTTAGGACATTCACTCCATGGTCTCTGCTCCAGTGTGGAGTCATGCCCAGGGCAGAAGAGCTGCTGCTGAAGTCTCCCAGAAGTGCTTCACCACCACCTCTGCTCCATCAGGGCACTCTCTGTCACCTCTCTGTTGGTTTCATCCACTCATTTCCTGGTGGAGGGAGAAGGGCTTGGGGTGGGCTCCAAGTCCCTGGGCACCTCAGAGCAGGCTGAGGTGGGCAACATCCCGCCCAGGAGGGCAAACAGGTCTGGCCCTGGGGGAGAGGCTTTGTGGGGCTTGGAGTCATGATGACCTGGGTTCAGTTCAGGCTCTGTCTGTGTCCCCCTTTTAAGGGCTGAAGTTTGCCTGAAGCATCTCAGGGGCTGTTTTATGTGGCTGCTGCTGCCACCAACCCCACTCCGAACCTTCCTCTCCTGTGAGGAGAGGCTGAGAGCCCTGGGGCTGTTCAGCCTGGAGCAGAGCAGCCTGAGAGGATCTGATCAATGCTGATCAATACTTCACAGGTGGGTGGCACCAGGCTGCTGTCAGTGGTGCCCAGAGACAGGACAAGGGGCACTGGGCACAAACTGGCACATCAGAAGTTCCACCTGAGCATGGGGAGGAACTGGAGGGTGCTGGAGGCCTGGAGCAGGCTGCCCAGGGAGGTGCTGGAGTCTCCATCTGAGTCATCCCAGTCCCCCCTGGATGGTCCCTGTGTGACCTGCCCTGGCTGCCCTGCTCTGGCAGGGGATTTGGGTGGGTGGTCTCCAGAGGTCCCTTCCAACCACTGCCACTCTGTGACTGTGTTCCCTGCAGGGCCTCTGGGGCAGCTGTGCCCAAGCCCCCCACTGGCCTGCGGTGTACCTGGAGGGTTGCACCTGGAAGAAGTGGCTTCCCTTCTGCCTGCTCACAGAGCAGCAAACCTGGAGAGAGGAGGCAGGGGGGGTTGAAGGGTGAGAGCACAAAGCACCTGCTCCTGAGGCCAGAAGAAAGGTTTTGTGGCTGCCCCTCTGCCCAGGGCCCAGGAGCTTGGCCTTGCTGCCTCTGGCTGCCCCTGCCTGCAGTCCCCTTCTTGTGCCTCTGTCCTCCTTGCATCTTTCCTCAGGCTTTGGTTACTTAACCTGTGCTGAAATGCAAGGCAAAGGTCTCCAGGCTGCTGCTCAGGAGGAGGCCTTTGTGTACAGCTGCAGCTGCCTCTGCACTCATTAACCACAGAGGCTCTGCTGGGCCAGGTCTCAGCCCAGGCTGCTTTGGCAGGAGGGAAATTGGTTTCCTTCTCTGGACACCAGCAAAGTTTTGCCATCTGTGCTCCAGACCAGAAGCAAATCCCTGCCCATGCCTGCTGTGCCTACAGGAGGGTGGCTCCTGGGCTCCTCTGGGGCCTGCTTCAGGCTCTGAAGGGCTGATCACAGGAGGTTGGAGGGGACCCCAGGGCTCATCTGGTCCAAGCCTTCTAGGTGATGGAGTTGAAATGAGCTGGCCCAGCAGCCTGCCAAGCTGAGGCTTCAAAGTGCCATCCACCACCGCCCCTGGGGGCTGAGTCCAGGTTTGCTGACTGCAGGCAGAGTGTCAGAGCCATAGCAAAAGGCAGAGGGTTCAAAGCCACCCTGTGACAGCCACCCCTGCCTCTGGAGGTGCCTTCAAAGGCCAGGGACACAGAGCAAGGGTCAGTAGGTGCCCAGCCATGAGTCAGCAGCTGCTCTATGAGCAGAGCTGCCTGCTGCCATGTCTGGATGGCTTTGGGCTGTGCATGGGAGACAAGCCCATGGTCAAAGCTGGCTGGAGAGTCAGCAGCTGAAGCCTGGTCACTTGGCTAGAGCCTCAGCACAGCAGCTGCCTGGGGAAGCATCCAGCCTCTCCACACCAGGTAATGCTCATCAAAGAACTGCCTGGGAGGCATTTGATAGATAAATCCTGGAAAGGCTCAGGCTGGAAGGTTGCTCAGAGCTCATCTCCAACCCCCAGGGACACCTCTCAGACAGACTCAGCTGCTCAGGGCCTCATCCAGCCTGGCCTTCAGCACCCCCAGGCAGGAGGCAGCCACAGCCTCCCTGGGCAGCCTGGGCCAGAGCCTCAGCAGCCTCCCACTCAACAACTTCTCCCTCAGCTCCACTCTAACCCTGCTCTGCCTCAGCTCCAAACCATTCCCCCTGGGCCTGCCTCAGACCCCCTCAGCCAAAGTTCCTCTGCAGCCTTCCTGCAGGATCCCCTCAGCTCCTGGCAGCAGCTCTGAGGAGCCCCTGGAGCCTTCTCCTCTGCAGGCTGCACAGCCCCAGCTCCCTCAGCCTGTGCTCCCAGCAGAGCTGCTCCAGCCCTGGCAGCATCTTTGTGGCCTCCTCTGGGCTCTCTCCAGCAGCTCTGTGTCCTTCTGCTGCTGGGGAGAGCAGAGCTGGAGGCAGGATTGGAGGTGAGGTCTGAGCAGAGCAGAGCCCAGGGGCAGAATCCCCTCTGCTGCCCTCTGCCCAGCCTGCTCTGGCTGCAGCCCAGCACACAGCTGCCTCATCCCACTGATGCCCTGAGCTGTACTGCTCCTGGCAGTGCTTCCCCTCAGCAAAGGTGACCACAGCAGGGGGTTCATCACTGGTGCCTGGAGTGCTTTGGGGTTACCTGTTTGGGCTCTGGGCAGCAGTTGTGTTCACTGTGTGCTCCCTGGAATCATGGAATGGGTTGGGATGGAAAGGACCTTTAAGATGACAGAGTCCAAGCCTTCCCCCAGCACTGCCAGGAGTGGAACCCCTCCAGGACTGGGGACTGCACCACTGCCCTGGGCAGCCTGGGCCAGGGCTTTATTCATAGATTCACAGAATGGTTTAGGTTGGAAGGGATCTTCCTGCCCAGTCTCAATCTCCCAGCTCAAAGCCATTGGCCCTGGGCCTGGCACTCCCAGCCCTTGGCCCAAGTCCCTCCCCAGCTCTCCTGGAGCCCTTCAGGTACTGGGAGGCTGCTCTGAGATCTGCCTGGAGCCTTCTCTTCTCCAGGCTGCACAGCCCCAGCTCTCCCAGCCTGGCCCCACAGGAGAAGATCTCCAGATCATCTTTGTGGCCTCCTCTGGCCTCTCTCCAGCATTCTTTTGTCCAGCCCCAGCTCTCCCAGCCTGTCCCCACAGGGGAGGTTCTGCAGCCTCTGATCACCTTGCTGTCTTCTCTAGACCCTCTCCAGCAGTTCCATGTCCTTCCTGTACTGGGGGCAATGGATGAGAGCTCCTGCCTGGGAGCAAAGCCAAGGTGCTGACTGCTTGCTCTGCTCCCCAGCACTGATGCAGCTTAGAAACCACTTTTCCATCCATCCCTCCAAAGCTCTCAGAGCTTCTGCCCAGAGTCTTGCAATCTCTTCTGGTCTCAGGTGTGTGGAGACAGCCATGGGTGAAACAAAATGAGGTGCTGAGAAATTCTGCAGAAGTGCTCTGAGAAGAGCAGTGAGAGGCTGGAGCAGGGCCTGGAGCTGGGGAAGGGTCTGGGGAAGAGGGCTGGGGAGGAGCAGCTGAGGGAGCTGGGGGTGTTGAGCCTGGAGAAGAGGAGGCTGAGGGAGACCTCCTTGCTCTCTGCAGCTCCCTGAGAGGAGGCTGCAGCCAGCTGGGACTTGGGCTCTGCTCCCTAGGAACAAGGGACAGAAGGGGAGGCAATGGCCTGAAACTGTGCCAGGGCAGGGTTAGGTTGGAGAGAAGGCAAAATGTCTTTGCTGCCAGAGTGGTCAGGGCCTGGCCCAGGCTGCCCAGGGAGGTGGTGGAGTCCCCATGCCTGGAGGGGTTCCAGAACCCTGAGGCCATGGCAGCTGGGGCCAGGTTTGGTGTCCCTGGTGGGGTTGGGTGGGTGTTGGACTGGGTGAGCCTGGATGTCTCTTCCAACTGTTTCACTTCTATCATTCTCTGGTCATAGAATCACAGAATATTAGGGGTTGGAAGGGACCTCCACAGGTCATTGTGTCCAGTCCCCCTGCAAAGCAGGACCCCTTAGGGCAGGTCACACAGGAATGTGGCCACATGGGGTTGGAAGCTCTCCACACCAGCAGACTCCACAACCTCTCTGGGCAGCCTGCTCCAGGCCTCCAGCAGCCTCACCCCAAACAACTTTCTCCTCCTGCTCAGCTCCAACCTCCTGCCTGACACTTGCTGCCCCTTGCTGGCCCTTGTGCTGGCCCTGGGCAGCACTCAGCAGAGCCTGGCCCCAGCCTCTTGCCCCCCCCAGCTCCTGTAGCTCTTGCTGAGCATTGCTCAGCTGCCCTCTGGGGCTGCTCTTCTGCAGGCTCTCAGCCCCAGGGCTCTCAGCCTTTGCTGCTCCCAGAGCTGCTCCAGGCCCCTCACCATCCTCACAGCTGTCTCTGTGCACTGAACTCTCTGCAGTAGTTCTCTGTCCCTCTTGTAGTGGTGAGGCCTTGGACCTGTGGTCAAAGCAGCACCCAGCTGTGTGGTGCAGCTCTCCCTGCTCTGAGGAGGTGGATTTCTGCCCACAGTCATCATTAGCTGCCCCAAAGCATTTGCTGCTGCTGGGGGGTAAGCCATGGAGCTGACCCTCTGCCATGGAGCTAGCCCTGAGCTAGCCCTGGGACTATCCCTGAGTTAGCCCTGCAGTATCCCTGAGCCCTGGAGCTCTCTCTGGGCCCTGCAGCTCTCCCTGAGTCCTGGAGCTCTCCCTGGCCCCTGCAGCTCTCCCTGGGCCCTGCAGCTCTCCCTGGGTCCTGGAGCTCTCCCTGACCTTGCAGCTCTCCCTGGGCCCTGGAGCTCTCCCTGACCCTGGAGCTCTCCCTGACCCTGGAGCTCTCCCTGGCCCTTGCAGCTCTCCCTGGCCCCTGGAGCTCTCCCTGGCCCCTGGAGCTCTCCCTGGCCCCTGGAGCTCTCCCTGACCCTGGAGCTCTCCCTGGCCCTTGCAGCTCTCCCTGGCCCCTGGAGCTCTCCCTGACCCTGGAGCTCTCCCTGGCCCTTGCAGCTCTCCCTGGGCCCTGGAGCTCTCCCTGACCCTGGAGCTCTCCCTGACCCTGGAGCTCTCCCTGACCCTGGAGCTCTCCCTGGGCCCTGGAGCTCTCCCTGACCCTGGAGCTCTCCCTGGCCCTTGCAGCTCTCCCTGGGCCCTGCAGCTCTCCCTGACCCTGGAGCTCTCCCTGACCCTGGAGCTCTCCCTGACCCTGGAGCTCTCCCTGGGCCCTGGAGCTCTCCCTGACCCTGGAGCTCTCCCTGGCCCTTGCAGCTCTCCCTGGGCCCTGCAGCTCTCCCTGACCCTGGAGCTCTCCCTGACCCTGGAGCTCTCCCTGGGCCCTGCAGCTCTCCCTGACCCTGGAGCTCTCCCTGGCCCTTGCAGCTCTCCCTGGCCCCTGGAGCTCTCCCTGGGCCCTGGAGCTAACCCTGCTCTGTGCTGCTGTGTCCCCAGGCCAATGAGGTGACAGACAGTGCCTACATGGGCTCGGAGAGCACCTACAGCGAGTGTGAGACCTTCACAGACGAGGACAGCAGCACCCTGGTGCAGCAGGAGCTGCAGGACGAGGTGGAGACCGACAGCGCCACCGACTCGGCTGTGCCCTCCGAGCTGCCCGACCCCGCCGAGGAGCCCCAGCAGGGGTGAGTGGGGGTGGGCTCACAGCTGCCCTGCCTGGGTGCCTGCAGCAGCCTCCAGCCCAGCCCTTCTGCAGCTCTGCCCAGGCTGGGGCTGAGCCATGGCCCTCAGCACCACAGCTCTGCCTCTGGGGCACCTCCAGGGGTGGGGATGCAGCTCCAGGGGTGGGGATGCAGCTCCAGGGGTGGGGATGCAGCCAGCTCCCTGGCAGCCTGGGGCAGGCTCTGAGAACCCTTCCAGGGAAGAAGTTTCTTCTCATCTCCAACCCAACCCTCCTCTGGCACAGCTTCAGGCCATTGCCTCTCCTTCTCTCCCCTGAGCCTAGGGAGCAGAGCCCAAGCCCCAGCTGGCTGCAGCCTCCTCTCAGGGAGCTGCAGAGAGCAAGGAGGTCTCCCTCAGCCTCCTCTGCTCCAGGCTCAACACCCCCAGCTCCCTCAGCTGCTCCTCCCCAGCCCTCTTCTCCAGACCCTTCCCCAGCTCTCTTGCCCTTCTCTAGCCCTGCTCCAGCTCCTCAATCTCCTTCCTGCAGTGAGGAGCCCAGAGCTGAGCCCAGCACTCAAGCTGTGGCCTCCCCAGTGCCCAGCCCAGAGGCACAATCCCTGCCCTGCTCCTGCTGCCACCCCACTGCTGCTCCAGCCCAGGCTGCTGCTGCCCCTCTTGCCCCCCTGGGCACCCCCTGGCTCCTCTCCAGCTGCTGGCACCCAGCACCCCCAGGGCCTTCTCTGCTGGGCACTTTGCAGCCCCTCTGCCCCCAGCCTGGAGCCTTCCTGGGGTGGTTGTGAGCCAAGGGCAGGACCCAGCCCTTGGCCTTGTTGAACCTCATCCCCTTGGCCTCAGCCATGGCTGCAGCCTGGCCAGGGCCCTCTGCAGAGCCTACCCTCAGAATTCAGGAGCATAACTCAATTTGCAGGGCAAGCTGGGAACAAACTGGGAGTGAGGGAGACAGAGGCTGAGCACCTCAGCTGCAGTGGGCTGAGTGTCTTGCTGGGACTGGTTGCTTTGTTGTGTGTGGTGGTAGCTCCTTGCAGGACCAAAATAGCTTCTTTGTAATGATGATAATTAGCCTGCACCACACGTGGGCTGCCCCTGGAGCTGGGCCTGGCAATCTCTTTGAGTTAATCTTTCCTGGCCTTGGGAGAACTTCAGTACCCTCATTAGCATCCCTCACCTCCCAGCTCAGCTCTGGGGCCATCCCCACACCCAGGGCTGCTCCCAGTTTCTCATCCAGCACACACCAGGCAATTTGCCACCGGGGAGGGGAGCTCCTCCTGAGCTTGTTTTGGCTAAACAAGGCTGCACCCTTTGATGTGCAACCACCTCCTGTGAGAGCTGGTTTGGAAATGCTGCCTGGAGCACTCAAGTGTGAGCTGAGATCTTTGTCCCCACGTCTGAACTGCTGCTGGCAAAACTGCTCCTGCTCCTCACTTCCTGAACTGTGTTTTTCTGTGTCCTCAGGGTGAAACTGGGATGTTGGGAGGCAGGAGAGGGGAGAACAACTCCTTTAACAATGACCCAGCAGGGGAAGGACATGGGGTCTGTGAGAGAGGAGCAAAGGAGGGCCAGCAAGATGGACAGGCTGGGAGAGCTGGGGCTGTGCAGCCTGGGGAAGAGAAGGCTCCAGGCAGACCTCAGAGCAGCTCCCAGTACCTGAAGGGCTCCAGGAGAGCTGGGGAGGGACTTGGGCCAAGAGCTGGGAGTGCCAGGCCCAGGGACAATGGCTTTGAGCTGGGAGAGAGGAGACTGAGAGTGGAGAGGAGGAAGAAATCCTTCAGGGGAGGCTGGGGAGACTCTGGCCCAGGCTGCCCAGGGAGGCTGTGGCTGCCTGCTACCTGGGGGTGTTCAGGACCAGGCTGGATGAGGCCCTGAGCAGCCTGTGCTGGTGGGAGGGGTCCCTGCCCATGGCAGGGGGTTGAGCTGAGGGATCCTGAAGGTGTCTCCCAACCCATTCTGTGAGTGTATGACCCATGAGCACCTATCTGCTGTGAAGCCTCTGGAGCCATCCTTGTTTCATGTCACACACACAGGGCCCTTGGCCATGACCACCACCCAGGCTGGGTGCTCAGATGAGCACTCACAGCCCTGTGCACCAGGAGCCAGCTCCAGCCCAAAGGCACATCTGGGACATCAGAGATGCAGTGAGTGATCAGCAGTGCTTATGAGGAGCAGCTGAGGGATCTGGGGGTGTTGAGCCTGGAGAAGAGGAGGCTGAGGGAGACCTCCTTGCTCTCTGCAGCTCCCTGAGAGGAGGCTGCAGCCAGCTGGGGCTTGGGCTCTGCTCCCAAGGACAAGGGGCAATAACCTCAAGCTGCCCCAGGGCAGGTTTGGGTTGGCCATGAGGAACAATTTCTTTGCTGCCAGTGATCAGGGATTGGCACAGACAGCCCAGGGAGGTGGTGGAGTCCCCATGGCTGGAGGTGTTCAGGCAGTGTGGCCATGGCACTCGGGGCCAGGGTTCGGTGCCTGTGGTGGAGTTGGATTGGTGCTGGGCTGGATGCTCTGGGAGGGCTTTGCCAACCCCAACCCTTCCCTGGTTCTGTGCCTGTAGGAACACTGCTGGCTGCTCAGCACTGGGGCTGAAAGGGTGCAGTGGATTAGGGGAGAAATGAGCTTAGGAGGCTGTGCTGTGCTGGCCCAGGCAGCCTGTGCCCGGTGACCCTGGGCTCGGGAGCTAAGCGGCGCTGAGCCGCGGGGCTGCTGCCCAGGGGCCATGGCCGCCTGCCTGCCTGCCCACCCGCTGCCCACCCTGCCCTGCCTCCGCCTCACCTGCCTGTAGGTATCAGCTCTGCCTGGGGAGGGGGCTGTGGGCATGCCTGCTGCTGGGGGGGGGTGTGGGAAGGTGCTCTGGGGCTCCTTCGGGTGCTGCGGAGCCTGCTGGCTGCGGTGCCGCACCACGGAGCCCGGCCGGGCAGGGCAGCAGGGCAGGGGGAGGGCTGACCTGGCCTCCAGATTTGCAGGCTTTGGGATGGACACAGCTGGAATTCCCTTCCCAGGCTGCAAATTATCAAGGAAAAGTCTTCCTTTGGCCTAAAGATTTCAAAAGGTTGGGATGGAGGAATTCTCTGGAATTGCCTTCCCAGGCCGCAGGAAAGGAAAACAAAGCAGAAGGGAAAAGGCTGCTTGGAGAGCTCAGGAGGCAGGCTCCTGAAATCTCCTTCCCAAGCTGCACAACAAAAAGAAGCAAGGGGGAGAAAAGTTGATTTGGCTTAAAGGTTTGGAAAGCTGGGGCTGGAAACATCTGGAATTCTCCTGGATGTGGGTGTCTGGGATAGCTGCTGCCAGAGCCCAGCAGGACAAAGGCTTTGCACCCAAGGGCCCAGAGCTCTGGCAGGGGACAGGCAGTGGCAGCCAAGCAGAGTGGCTGGGGGCTGCTCACAGCCTCAGGCTGCTCCTCAGGAGCTCTCCAAGATCAACATGCATTAGGTGGCTGGGGCTCAGTGGTTGGGGCTCAGTGGTTGGGGCTCACTGGTTGAGGTTCAGTGGTTGGGGTTCAGTGGTTGAGGTTCAGTGGTTGGGGCTCAGTGGTTGGGGCTCAGTGGTTGAGGTTCAGTGGTTGGGGTTCAGTGGTTGAGGTTCAGTGGTTGGGGTTCAGTGGTTGGGGTTCAGTGGTTGAGGTTCAGTGGTTGGAGCTCAGTGGTTGGGGTTCAGTGGTTGGGGTTCAGTGGTTGAGGTTCAGTGGTTGGAGCTCAGTGGTTGGGGTTCAGTGGTTGGGGTTCAGTGGTTGAGGTTCAGTGGTTGGAGCTCAGTGGTTGGGGTTCAGTGGTTGGGGTTCAGTGGTTGGGGCTCAGTGGTTGGGGTTCAGTGGTTGGGGCTCAGTGGTTGGGGCTCAGTGGTTGGGGCTCAGTGGTTGGGGTTCAGTGGTTGGGGCTCAGTGGTTGGGGCTCACTGGTTGGGGTTCAGTGGTTGGGGTTCAGTGGTTGGAGCTCAGTGGTTGGGGTTCAGTGGTTGGGGCTCACTGGTTGGGGCTCACTGGTGGGGTTGGGGGAGCTCAGTGGTTGGGGTTCAGGCTCAGTGGGGCTGTGGTTGGGGTTCAGGGTTCAGTGGTTGGGTTGGGGTTCTCAGTGGTTGGGGCTCAGTGGTTGGGGTTCAGTGGTTGGGGCTCAGTGGTTGGGGCTCAGTGGTTGGGGCTCACTGGTTGGGGTTCAGTGGTTGGGGCTCAGTGGTTGGAGCTCAGTGGTTCTTGAGGCTGTGTGCAGTAAGCACCAGGAGGGGTTCTGGGAGTGCTGGGGGGCAGCAAGTGCTGCATGGGACAGCAATGTGCCTGGGGGCCAAGAAGGCCAATGGGGTCCTGGGGTGCATTCAGAGCAGTGTGTCCAGCAGAGCCAGGGAGGTTCTCCTCCCCCTCTGCCCTGCTGAGACCTCATCTTGAGTCCTGTGTTCAGTGCTGGGCTCCCAGTCCAGGAGGCATCTGCTGGAGAGAGTCCAAGGGAGGCTATGAGGATGGTTAGAGGACTGCAGCACTGCCTGGGGAGGAGAGGCTGAGGGACCTGGGGCTGTTCAGTCCAGAGAGGAGAAGGCTGAGAGGGATCTGATCAATGTCTCTCAATAGCTGAGGGCTGGGGCTCAGGAGGGAGGGGCCAGGGCCAGGCTCTGCTCACTGTGCCCTGGGACAGGCCAAGGAGCAATGGATGGAGGCTGCAGCCCAGGAGGTTCCACCTCAGCAGGAGGAGGAACTTCTGCCCTGTGAGGCTGCCAGAGGCCTGGAGCAGGCTGCCCAGAGAGGTTGTGGAGTCTCCTGCTCTGGAGCCTTCCCAGCCCTGTCTGGATGTGTTCTGTGTGACCTGTGCTGGGTTCTCTGCTCCTGCTCTGGCAGGGGGCTTGGACTGGATGATCTCTTTGGGTCTCTTCCAACCCCTGACATCTGTGAGCTGTGATTCTGGATCCTGAAACCACAAGTGCCCCACGAGCCCTGGGGCTGTTTTGTCAGGAGAAGGGAAGGCTGAGAGGGGACCTGATCAATATCTATAAATACCTGGGGGGTGGGGGGCAGGGTCAAGGGTCCAGGCTCTGTTTGCTGGTGCCCAGTGAGAGGATGAGGGGCAGTGGCCACAAGCTGGAGGTTCCACCTCAACATGAGGAAAACCTTTGTACTGTGAGGCTGCTGGAGGCCAGGAGCAGGCTGCCCAGAGAGGTTGTGGAGTCTCCTGGGGGGGGAGCTTCCAAAGCCACCTGGATGCATCCCTCTGTGCCCTGCCCTGGGTGCCCTGCCCTGGCAGGGGGGTTGGGCTGGATGCCCTCTGGAGGTCCCTTCCAACCCCCCCTGCTGTGGCTCTGTGAGGCACTCTCAGCATTTATTGCCTGAAGCATCCCTGGCTGGGGGTTTCCAGGTGCCTCCCCAGATCTGCTTCTGGATGGTGCTTATCAAAGCACAGCCCCAAATTTAGAGAGCTGGGGGGGCTGGTTTTTGGCTGCGAGTTCCCAATTCCACCCCCTGCCTGCTATTCCTGGAGAGCTCCCTGCGGCTCGGGGCTGTGACTCACTGCCGGCAGGGTGGGAGGGAGGCTGCTGCCTCCTGCCCCTCCTGCAGGATGCCCCCGGGCTGCAGGGCTGGGCTGTGCTGCTGCTTAGCTGGGGGGTGAGAGGCTGTGATGAGGGGCAGCAGGGCAAACCCTTCAGGTGCTGCAGCTGTGGGGCAGGGAAGGCTCCTCTGTAAGGTCTCTGCTGCCTGCCTTACTGGATCAGGCAAGCCTCAGCAGCAGGATGTGCCCCAGCCTCAGCAGCAGGATGTGCCCCAGCCTCAGCAGCAGGATGGGTCCCAGCCTCAGCAGCAGGATGTGCCCCAGCCTCAGCAGCAGGATGTGCCCCAGCCTCAGCAGCAGGATGTGTCCCAGCCTCAGCAGCAGGATGGGTCCCAGCCTCAGCAGCAGGATGGGTCCCAGCCTCAGCAGCAGGATGTGCCCCAGCCTCAGCAGCAGGATGGGTCCCAGCCTCAGCAGCAGGATGTGCCCCAGCCTCAGCAGCAGGATGTGCCCCAGCCTCAGCAGCAGGATGGGTCCCAGCCTCAGCAGCAGGATGTGCCCCAGCCTCAGCAGCAGGATGGGTCCCAGCCTCAGCAGCAGGATGTGCCCCAGCCTCAGCAGCAGGATGGGTCCCAGCCTCAGCAGCAGGATGGGTCCCAGCCTCAGCAGCAGGATGTGCCCCAGCCTCAGCAGCAGGATGGGTCCCAGCCTCAGCAGCAGGATGTGCCCCGGCCTCAGCAGCAGGATGGGTCCCAGCCTCAGCAGCAGGATGTGCCCCGGCCTCAGCAGCAGGATGTGCCCCAGCCTCAGCAGCAGGATGGGTCCCAGCCTCAGCAGCAGGATGGGTCCCAGCCTCAGCAGCAGGATGTGCCCCAGCCTCAGCAGCAGGATGGGTCCCAGCCTCAGCAGCAGGATGGGTCCCGGCCTCAGCAGCAGGATGTGCCCCAGCCTCAGCAGCAGGATGTGCCCCAGCCTCAGCAGCAGGATGTGCCCCAGCCTCAGCAGCAGGATGTGCCCCAGCCTCAGCAGCAGGATGTGCCCCAGCCTCAGCAGCAGGATGTGCCCCAGCCTCAGCAGCAGGGCTTATAACAATGGAGCTGGGGGTGGGCTTACCACTGACTTTGGAGACAAGAACGGTGCCAATCCCCCCACCCCCACCCCCAGGCACTTAGCTGTGGCTCCCAGACATGTGGGCTGCTCCCACAGCCTGCTCCTTGCATGGCCCTTTCAGAGAGCCCCAGGCTGGCATGGGCTGGAAGGGACCTCAGAGACCATCCAGCTCCAGCCCCTGCCATGGGCAGGGACCCCTCCCACCAGCACAGGCTGCTCAGGGCCTCATCCAGCCTGGTCCTGAACACCCCCAGGCAGCAGGCAGCCACAGCCTCCCTGGGCAGCCTGGGCCAGAGTCTCCCCAGCCTCACTGCAAAGGATTTCTTCCTCCTCTCCACTCTCAGTCTCCTCTCTCCCAGCTCAAAGCCATTGGCCCTGGGCCTGGCACTCCCAGCCCTTGTCCCAAGTCCCTCCCCAGCTCTCCTGGAGCCCTTCAGGTACTGGGACACTGCACCTAAGGTCTTCCTGGAGCCTTCTCCTCTCCAGGCTGTTGCAGCTGCCCAGGGGAGCTCATGTGGCAAAACCTTGAGGTGTCCTGAAGAAAACCTGCTGCAGAGTGAGAGAGGAGCCTGGGCTGCACCTTCAGCACTCAGGGCACAGGTGGCTGTGCTGGAAGGCAGGACTGCTCTGCACAGATGGGAGACATGACTTGGGAAGTGGATGTGCTGGGTGCAGTTAGAGTCATAGAGGAGTTTTGGTTGGGAAAGACCTCCAAGATCTTTGAGTCCAACCATCAACCTACCCCCATCATGGCCATTGCACCCCCTCTGGTGTCACCATAAAGCTGGGGAAGGGTCTGGAGAAGAGGGCTGGGGAGGAGCAGCTGAGGGAGCTGGGGGTGTTGAGCCTGGAGCAGAGGAGGCTGAGGGAGACCTCCTTGCTCTCTGCAGCTCCCTGAGAGGAGGCTGCAGCCAGCTGGGGCTTGGGCTCTGCTCCCTAGGAACAGGGGACAGGACAAGAGGCAATGGCCTCAAGCTGCCCCAGGGCAGGTTCAGGTTGGAGAGGAGGCAAAATGTCTTTGCTGCAGGAGTGGTCAGGGCCTGGCAGAGGCTGCCCAGGGAGGTGGTGGAGTCCCCATGGCTGGAGGTGTCCCAGAGCCCTGTGGCCATGGCAGCTGGGGCCAGGGCTTGGTGCCCATGGTGGGGCTGGGTCGGTGCCAGCTCTGAGCTATGAGGTCTCCTCCAAGCAGGCCAATGCTGTGCTCCTGTGATGTCCCCATGGCCTGGTTTGCTGTGGTGGTGTCCCTCTGACCCCTTCCCCTGTGTCCCCCCAGGTGCCCCGGGCAGGAGGCGGCGCTGGGCTCGGCGCTGGGCCCGCTGGTGACGGCGCTGCGCGGCGAGGAGCACTTCGAGGACTATGGGGAAGGCCACGAGGCAGAGCTCTTCCCAGAGGGGCTGTGCAACGGGGAAAGCAGCTTTGGCAGCTCCTTCCTCTCGCCCAGGTAATGCCCACACGGCCTCTGAGCTGCTGAGTGCCCTCCCTGCAGGCTGTGCCTTGGGTGCAGCGGGATAAGCAGCTCGGGGTGGAGGAGGAGCTGCCTCCCTCATCCCTCCCTCCCCGGCACGGTGCCCATCCCCCCTGCCAGGGGCACCGAGGCCTGGCACCTCTGGGAAGCTGCATCCCAGCCCTGCTCCCTCTGCTGGGGAGGCCATTGTCCAGCTGGCCCTCTGCAGCTGGTGACTGCTTGCCTGAGTCTGGTCCCTCTCCTGCTCTGTCTCTGGCTTTGTTGGGATGCCAGGGTGGCTGCCACAGCTCCTGGGGGCTGCCACAGCTCCTGGGGGCTGCCACAGCTGCTGGGGGGCTGCCACAGCTGCTGGGAGGCTGTCACAGCTCCTGGGGGGCTGCCACAGCTGCTGGGGGGCTGCCACAGCTGCTGGGGGGCTGCCACAGCTCCTGGGGGCTGCCACAGCTGCTGGTGGCTGCCACAGCTCCTGGGGGGCTGCCACAGCTCCTGGGGGCTGCCACAGCTGCTGGGGGCTGCCACAGCTCCTGGGGGGCTGCCACAGCTCCTGGTGGCTGCCACAGCTCCTGGGGGCTGCCACTGCTCCTGTGAAGCCCCAGGGACATGTGGAGCAAGGAGCAGGTTGTAGCATTTGCTGCCCTCCTTGCACTGGGGCCTGAGAGCAGGCAGAGGCTGGGTGGAGGAAGGAGCTGCTGTGACAGCCCAAAGCCAACCACCACCAACTGCCTAAGGAAGAGGCCAGGCTGGAGTGATGCCCCTCTGCTGCAGCACACAGAGCTCTCTGAAGGCCAGGACAGTGGCCTGCACCAAGCAGTGCATCTCCATGCAGGCAGAGTGTCCCTGCCAGCCCCTGGTGGTGGAGAAGCCAAGAGCTGCCTGCTTCCCATGGGTGCTCCCATAGCTCAGACTTCCTGAGCAGTGCCAGCTTGGCCACTTCCTTCTGCTGGCTCTCTGTTTCCCACCAGCTTCCCACAGCCCTGCCTAGATTGGGCACTTCTGCTTGCCCAGGGCTGATGGGGAGGAGCTGCTCTCAAACCCCCACACATGGGCTTGGGGCAGTCAGGCATCACTCAGGGCTTGGTGCTGCCATTCAGCATCACCAGGCTGTGGCTGCAGGAAAGCAGTGACCCAAAGCTGCCTGTGATGGGCACTGAGGGCTCAGGGCTCACAGCTGGGTGTGAGGGCACTGAGGGCTCACAGCTGGGTGTGATGGGCACTGAGGGCTCAGGGCTCAGCTGGGTGTGATGGGCACTGAGGGCTCACAGCTGGGTGTGATGGGCACTGAGGGCTCTCAGCTGGGTGTGATGGGCACTGAGGGCTCACAGCTGGGTGTGAGGGCACTGAGGGCTCAGGGCTCTCAGCTGGGTGTGAGGGCACTGAGGGCTCTCAGCTGGGTGTGAGGGCACTGAGGGCTCTCAGCTGGGTGTGATGGGCACTGAGGGCTCACAGCTGGGTGTGAGGGCACTGAGGGCTCAGGGCTCTCAGCTGGGTGTGAGGGCACTGAGGGCTCAGGGCTCTCAGCTGGGTGTGAGGGCACTGAGGGCTCACAGCTGGGTGTGAGGGCACTGAGGGCTCAGGGCTCTCAGCTGGGTGTGATGGGCACTGAGGGCTCAGGGCTCTCAGCTGGGTGTGAGGGCACTGAGGGCTCAGGGCTCTCAGCTGGGTGTGATGGGCACTGAGGGCTCACAGCTGGGTGTGAGGGCACTGAGGGCTCAGGGCTCTCAGCTGGGTGTGAGGGCACTCTGCTGGTTCCCTGCAGTCAGGGCCATGTTGCTCATCCATGCCTGCTGTCTGCTGGCACTGCCCAGGGGTGCCCTGTGCTGCTGGGGGCACTGATGCTGCAGTGTGGGAGGTGCCCTAAGATCAAGAGCCAGCCTTGGTGTTCCTGTAGAGCTGCTCTCAGGGTGGCCTCCAGGCTGTTCCAGAAGGCTCCTGGCAAGGACAATCTTCAGCTGATGGAGCTCTGTGCTCAGCTCAGCATCTCCTGTGACAGCAGGCTGCAGCCCCTTGCTTCCCTGCTCTCCCCATCTTCAGCTCCTGCCCTCTCAGGGCACCCTGTGCCCAGCACCCCTGTGCCTGGATCTCTCCCAGGAGCTGATGTCCTGCAGCAGCTTCCCTCTGCCAGGGGCAGCTTGCTGAGCACTTGGCCATGCAGCTCCTGCTGCTCTGTGCTGGGCACTCACTGCTGGGTCTGGCTGCAGACCAAGGCCCCTGAGGCAGGGCTGTGGCTGTGTCTGCAAGAAGGTTTCCTCACAGCTCCAGACCTTCACCAGAGGACTGGTGCAAACCCCACAACCACCACCAGGGTCCCTGCATTGTCCTGCTCAGGCTTCACCCCACACAACCTCAGAGTATCTTTGGCTGGAAGAGACCTTGGAGGTCGTGCAGCCCAACCTTCAGCCCAGCAGTGCAAGGCCACCAGCTGTGCCTGTGGCCTCTTCTCTTGGCCCTCCATCCCCTCCCTGCCACATCCCCTGGCAGGAGAAGCCTTTCTGCAGCACTTGGTGGGAGATGAAAGAAGAGCTCCTCACCCCCCCTGTCTCAGCTGCCAGCCTGCTGTGGCAGGGAGCTGCCATGGCTTGAGGCTGGGCTGGGCACTAAGGGGGTGCCAGAGGCTCGCCAGGAAGCCCTCTGCCTCCCCAAAGGGAAGAAGGGAGTGAGACTGATGGGGTGGGAAAGAAACTGGAGCAGCTGGGGAGAAACAGGAACAGTCAAAAGAGACCAAAATCCATCAGAGCAGAATGAAGTCTGCAGGTGATCAAAGACTGAAGAGTCCAGAGTGCCCTCAGCAGCAGGCAGCAGCTGGATGCCAGAGCTGGCTTCTGGAACTGGATGCAGGAGCTCCTGGGCTGGGCTCAAAGGCAGAGCATTCAGAGCCCTCCTGGGACACTGATCTCTGAGGAAGAGGCTTGGCCCTGGGGATCCCTCAGCTCTCTCCTGAGGATGCCCTCCACAGGCTGCAGTCCCTGGGTGGGCAGCTGAGGGTCCCTGTGCTGTCTGCTCCTCCCCACAGCTGCCACCTCCTGCCCCCCAAGGTGTGGCACAAGCTGTGGCAGTGCCCTTGGTGTGCCAGGAGCAAGTCTCAGGCAGAGCCCTTCTGCCCCCCAGGCCTTGGCAGGAGCTCTGCCCCTCAGCTCCTCCCTGCCAGCAGCAGCCCCTGGCTGTGCCAAGCTGCCCTGAGCTGCAGGAGCCTCAGTGAGCAGGGCCTGAGCTGGGCAGGGCCAGCCCTGAGCAGATCAGCTGTGCTCTGGCTCAGAGCAGCACAGAAGCAGCAGTGGAGGGCTGCAGGGCTGTGCTGTGCTGAGCTGCAGTGAGCAGGCAGGAAGGCTGCAGGGGGTGGCAGCTTGCCACGGGGGGAGGGGGGGATGCCCCAGGCTGCAGTGTGGTTGGGCTCTCACCCACTCAGTGGGCAACCAACCAACACAGCCAGGGGCCACCTATCTTCCACACAGCCTGGGCCTGGCTTCTGCATGCTGCAGCTGCCATTTGCCTTCCTGCTGGCTTGGGCTCAGGGTGGCTCACCCAGGGGAGCCCAGGAGCAGGGTGAGGTGGTTCTGCCTGGGGGTCCCTGCAGACAGGGCTCTTGTTCAGCCAGGCACAGGCACAGAGCCCAGCAAGGGCCACAGCACTTCCTGCAGCTGCCACAGAGCTCCTCTCCCCCTGCTCACAGCCTGAGTGCCCAAGCTGGCTGCTGCTGAAGGATGATGAGCCTGGGCCCAGGCCTGCCCCAGAGGGCAGGGGGAGTGAGCTCCAGTTGGGTTTTCCTTTTCCAGGAATGGGAAGAAATGAACAATTCTGAGCATGGCCAGCTGCCTGTCCTGGGGGGGCTGGGAAACACTGCACAGACAGCACAGCCTCACTGCTGGCCCTGGGGGTGATGGGCTGCTGGCCCTGGGGCTGCTGGCCCTGGGGGTGATGGGCTGCTGGCCCTAGGGGTGATGAGCTGCTGGCACAGGGGGTGATGGGCTGCTGGCACAGGGGGTGATGGGCTGCTGGCCCTAGGGGTGATGGGCTGCTGGCCCTGGGGCTGCTGGCCCTGGGGGGGGCTGCTGATGGGCTGCTGGCCCTGGGGGTGATGGGCTGCTGGCCCTGGGGGTGATGGGCTGCTGGCCCTGGGGGTGATGGGCTGCTGGCCCTGGGGCTGCTGGCCCTGGGGGTGATGGGCTGCTGGCCCTGGGGCTGCTGGCCCTGGGGGTGATGAGCTGTGGCCCTGGGGCTGCTGGACTGCTGGCCCTGGGGCTGCTGGCCCTGGGGGTGATGAGCTGCTGGCACAGGGGGTGATGGGCTGCTGGCACAGGGGGTGATGGGCTCCTGGCCCTGGGGGTGATGAGCTGCTGGCCCTGGGGGTGATGAGCTGCTGGCACAGGGGGTGATGAGCTGCTGGCACAGGGGGTGATGGGCTGTGGCCCTGGGGGTGATGAGCTGCTGGCACAGGGGGTGATGAGCTGCTGGCACAGGGGGTGATGGGCTCCTGGCCCTGGGGGTGATGAGCTGCTGGCACAGGGGGTGATGGGCTGTGGCCCTGGGGGTGATGAGCTGTGGCCCTGGGGGTGATGAGCTGTGGCCCTGGGGGTGATGGGCTGTGGCCCTGGGGCTGCTGGCACAGGGGGTGATGGGCTGCTGGCCCAGGGGGTGATGGGCTGTGGCCCTGGGGGTGATGGGCTGTGGCCCTGGGCGTGATGAGCTGTGGCCCTGGGGGTGATGAGCTGCTGGCACAGGGGGTGATGGGCTGTGGCCCTGGGGCTGATGAGCTGTGGCCCTGGGGGTGATGAGCTGCTGGCACAGGGGGTGATGGGCTGTGGCCCTGGGGCTGATGGGCTGTGGCCCTGGGGCTGATGGGCTGTGGCCCTGGGGCTGCTGGACTGCTGGCCCTGGGGCTGCTGGCCCTGGGGGTGATGGGCTGCTGGCACAGGGGGTGATGGGCTGCTGGCACCCCACTGCCCCCAAGACCATCACTGAGGGGTTCAGCAAAGGCACTTCTGAGGCAGCACCTCCCAGGCCAGGCCTCACCTATGTGCCTGTGCCATGGGCCTGGGTGGCCCTGCCAGCTGCCAGCTGGGTTTCAGCTTGCCTGTCTTTGCTCACACCTGACCTGTCTCTCCTGACCTGCTCTGGTTTCTCACTCTGAACCTTTCTTGCACTGCAGGCTGTGGCTTCCAGGTGGGTGGCTCTTCTGCAGGACCCTAAAGTAAGCCAGGTCCTGCTGGTCAGCCCCCCTTGGCCAAACTCCATCCTGCCCAGGCCCTGTCAGGTGGCCAGGGGGCTGGCTCCCTGCTCTGCTGGGCAATGGTGAGTGCCTCAGAAGTTTGTTTTCCATGGCAGCAGCCAACAATGAGGTGTGGATAGACCCCATGAGCTCCCCAGGCTGCTGAACATCCTGGAGACCCCCATGGCCCCTTGCCAGGAGAGGTTCCCAAGAGACAGAGCTGCTGCTTCCACCTCTCTGTGCTCTCCTGGGTAGGAGGCAGAGGAATCCCCAGCACCTTTGTGAGCTCAGCTTCAGAGCTCTCTGCAGTGAAGATCTGACCCTGTGCCTCACAGCACCACAGCTGCTCTCTTCCTACAGCATCTCACTGTGACCCAGGCAAGGAGCAGGCTCAGGGGGCCCAGCCCAGGGCCTGCTCTGAGGCACACCAGGACCATGCCCAGGGCCTCTGAGATAGGTTGCTGGGGAGACACTGGAACAGGTTGCCCAGAGAGGTTGTGGGTGGCCAGGCCAGGCTGGGTGAGGCCTTGAGCAGGCTGTGCTGGTGGGAGGGGTCCCTGCCCATGGCAGGGGGCTGGAACTGGATGAGCTTTGGGGTCCCCTCCCACCCAACCCATTCCATGCATCTGTGCCAGTGGTGGTGCAGAATGAACTTGGTAGCCATGCAGGCTTGGGGAGGTGTGGCAGGCTAGGCTCTGCCTTTAAGCTGGGAGCTACAGCTGGGGTGAAAAGGAAAGCACAGATTCCATTGGTCAGATGTGAGCTGTGCCATAGCTTTTGTGGAGGTCTGTGGCTTAAACCAGCCCAGGAGGCTGCCCCAGGCTCCTGGGGGTCTGCTGCAGGCTTGGAAACACAGCCCATGGAAACATGGATGAGCTCAGGCCCCACCACCATCTTGGGTCCCACCACAACATCTTGGGTCCCACCACCATCTTGGGTCCCACCACCATCTTGGGTCCCACCAACATCTTGGGTCCCACCACAACATCTTGGGTCCCACCACCATCTTGGGTCCCACCAACATCTTGGGTCCCACCACAACATCTTGGGTCCCACCAACATCTTGGGTCCCACCACAACATCTTGGGTCCCACCACCATCTTGGGTCCCACCACAACATCTTGGGTCCCACCATAACATCTTGGGTCCCATCAGCAGGAACTTTCTATCCTGTGTCACAACTCAGGTGAAGTTTCTGGGTGTGAGGTCTGCTTGTCTGGAAAGGAGGACAGGGGAGGGAGCTGGGGCTGTTCAGCCTGGAGAGGAGAAGGCTCCAGAGAGACCTCAGAACAGGCTCCAGTGCCTGAAGGGCTCCAAGCAGGCTGCAGAGGGACTGCTCCCAAAGGGCTGCAGGGACAGCCCCAGGGGCAGTGGTTTGAGATGAGAGCAGAGCAGATGGGGATTGGATGTGAGGAACAGGTTCTGCCCCAGGAGGCTGCTGGAACCCTGCAGCAGGCTGCCCAGGGAGGTGGCTGAGGCTCCAGCCCTGGAGCTAGTCCAGGTGAGGCTGGAGAGGGCTCTGGGCAGCCTGAGCTGGTGGAGGATGTCCCTGCTGGGTGCAGGGCTTGGGCTGGGTGAGCTCTGGAGCTCCCTCCCAGCCCAGAGCACTCTGTGATTTCTGTGAGCACTTCACTGTGGGCTGCTGCCATGGGAAAGAAGCTTCTGAGGTATTCCCAGCCCTGGGCAAAGCAGGAGGCACTGCCCCCTGGCAGGGC
Organism: Melanerpes aurifrons; assembly: GCA_011125475.1. Classification (NCBI taxonomy): domain Eukaryota; kingdom Metazoa; phylum Chordata; class Aves; order Piciformes; family Picidae; genus Melanerpes; species Melanerpes aurifrons. Next base: position 19,493,917 of record WWNC01000020.1, on the reverse strand, counting down.
CTGGGTCAGGTGGGGTTGGCCAAGGCCTCTGGGCAGGGGAGGATGAGTGCTGCTGGTTTACAGCAGCTCCACACTGGCTGTGATTTGGCTTCTGCAATCGAGGGGGGAGCTCACCCAGTCCACCCCCATGACATTTGCCGTGCCAGGCTTGCCGCTGCCCTCCCCCAGGGGTTCAGCAGCGCGCTGGGGCCGGGGCTCGGGCTGCCTGATCTCAGAGGGCTCTGCCAGCCAGTTGCAGGATTCTGTGATCCCATGTGGAAGCCACAGCTGAGCAGCAGCCCTGTCTTGTTCTGTCCTCTCCAACTGACCCTTCTGATCTCTCCAGCTCCCACCCCCTGGCTGCCAGGCTGCGCAGCGTGCTGGCAGAGGAAGCCTTTGAGTTTTACTGTAGCCAGTGCCACAAACAGATCAACCGCCTGGAGGACCTCTCTGCTCGCCTCTCTGACCTTGAGATGAATAGGTAATGAGGAGAGGGGCTGCTGCCCTGCCAGGGGGCTCCTGCCCTGCCAGGGGGCTGCTGCCCTGCCTGCTTGGCTGCTGGAGCCGTGCTCTGCAGGGGAAGGCTCTCCTTGGCTGCCTCAGCTTTGCTTCGGTTGGGGTCTTCTCAGAGGGCTGCAGAGCCTCCCCTGTGGGGCCAGGCTGGGAGAGCTGGGGCTGCTGGAGAAGAAGAGGCTGCAGGCAGACCTCAGAGCAGCCTCCCAGTGCCTGAAGGGCTCCAGGACAGCTGGGGAGGGCTTGGGACAAGGGCTGGGAGTGCCAGGCCCAGGGCCAATGGCTTTGAGCTGGGAGAGAGGAGACTGAGAGTGGAGAGGAGGAAGAAATTCTTGGCAGTGAGGCTGGGGAGACTCTGGCCCAGGCTGCCCAGGGAGGCTGTGGCTGCCTCCTGCCTGGAGGTGTTGAGGACCAGGCTGGATGAGGCCCTGAGCAGCCTGTGCTGGTGGGAGGAGTCCCTGCCCATGGCAGAGGGCTGGAGCTGGATGAGCTTTGAGGTCCTTTCCAACCCAACCCATTCTGTGGCTCTTTGACTGCTGCATCCCAGCACCCAGCTGAGCCCCTCCAGGTGCTGAAGGCTGTGGTGATGTTCTGGAGGTTTCCAGGAAGCCTGGCAGACAGTGAGAGCCTTCCCTGCTGCCCTGGGCAGCCTCTCTGCATGTCCTGCTGAGTGCTTCTCCACGCTCCTTGTCCTAAGAAGCCTCCAGCTGACTGTGTACAGCATTTCTGTCCCCAAGGAGCAGGCTGCCAGCTCCTCTGGCCAGGAGCCCTCCTCCCTGCTGGCTCAGCCTGGCAGTGCAGCTCCAGCCTGTCCTGCTGCAGCAGTGCCCTGGACACAGCAGCTTGCTCCTCTCTGTGCCCTGCCACCTCTCTTCTCAACTCTCTTGCTTTGCAGCAACACAATCTGATCCCACCCAGCTTCCCCAGCTGCCTGCCCAGCCAGGTGCCACCTCCAGCTGGCAGATGTGGTGGGTGCCAGGGCCTTGGCGTAGGAGCTGCAGGAGCTTTGGCTCTCAGGGGATCCAAAGCCAGCAGCTGAGATCCTGCAGGCAGCAGCTGGCCTTGTGGGGAGGGACTCCTAGCAGCCTCTCTCTTGTCCCAGCCCCCTGGCCTCAGGGCTGGTGCCTCTGGTGACTGCTCCTCTGCCTGCTGTGCTTCTGCCAGCCCAGCTCATGGGCATGGCCCCTCCAGGGACAGCGACCTGGGAGCTCTCCTGGGCTGTGGGAGGAGAGCTGCAAAGCAGAGAGGAACCTGCCCTCGAGTCTTTAACTAGGCCAAGCCCTTCCCTCCCTTCTCCTCCTGGCTCAATGGCTGGTGGAGGCCTTGGTGCTCAGTGGTGCTGTGGGGGTCAGAGCTAGGGGTGAGGGTCAGGGGTGGCTCTCAGGCTGTGCAGTCAGGGAGGAGCCCTCTGGACAGCTCTGCACACAGCAGCAGCCCCCCTGCCTCTGAGGCTTCCTCCAGCAGTGCTCCCTGCAGAGCTGAGCCAGCTCAGAGCCCCCTGGGGTGGGTGGGGTTGCCAGAGGAGGCTTCCCTGGGCCCTGCTGGGAGGTCCATGGGTTGTGGTTGAAGAGGGACTGCTTGGGCTCGGGGGGAGTTCTCCAGGTTCCTCCACTGTGTCTGGGCCTTCCCATGCGCAAGTCTGCTGAGATCTGTGCCAGGGGTGCTGCTGGAAGGGACATCCCCCAGCCCCTGTGTGCTGTGGCAGTGTGAGCTGTCCAGGCAGCATGGGGGACGTGGCAGGGCCTGTGTGCCCCCAGCACCACCAGCAGTGTGAGGCCCTCAGTGCAGGGGCTGAGGCCTGGGCTGCAGCTGAAGGGAGCAGCAGCAGCTGGACCCAACCTGGGCCAAGCAGCCTGAGCCTGTGCCTGGGAGGGGAAGGCTGAAGACACCACTGCAGAGGGTGCCAGCAGCTGGGGGCAACCACAGCCTGGCTCTTAAGGGCTGTGGGTGTAGGTCTGGTGCTTTATACTTGGAGGCAGGGGAGAAGCTTGGTCCTGGCACCAGAGCACTGCTGCTGGAGCCCACAGCACAGGAGAGCAGGAAGAAATGCACCAGGAACTTGGGATGAGCCTGTTTGGGGCCAGCATGCTCTGTTTTGGTGCCCTTGAAGCAGCAGTGGGGGGTCCCAGCCCCTCCTGAGGCCCTGCAGCAGGCTGTGTGCCCAGGAACAATATTTGTCCTCCTCAGCTGCTGGGGCCATGCTGAGTGCTGCTGGGGCCATGCTGAGTGCTGCTGGGGCCATGCTGAGTGCTGCTGGGGCCATGCTGAGTGCTGCTGGGGCCATGCTGAGTGCTGCTGGGGCCATGCTGAGTGCTGCTGGGGCCATGCTGAGTGCTGCTGGGAGCATGAGCCCTGACCTGCTGCCCCGGGGTGGTGCTGAGTGGCCTTGAAGCATGGCCAGCAGCAGCTCCTGGGCTCCTCAGCAGGAGGCTGGGGGTCAGGATGCCCTTCTGACAGAGGAGCCCCTGCTGGGCATTGTTCTTTGGGCAGAGAATTGCTGCTCAGCTATTTTTGATTCCTCCTTCTAAGAACTGCTCTTGGAGCCTGAGGCAGGAGTGGGCTCCTGGGGCCTTTGTTTGTTGGCTTTCACTTCAGGCTGAGCTAAGCCCTGGGGAATGCAGCTGCTGCCCTCAGCTTGGGCTGGAGCTGGCTTTGCTTCCACCCTCCGGTGGTGGTTGAGTGTCAGAGAGGAGTCCCCTGGTGGCATCTCCTTGGGTGGGAGGTGAGGAGTGAGGCCCCAGCCCTGCTGGCTGCACTGCCACAGTCACCACCCACAGGGCTGGCAGGGGCAGCCCAGGAGCCATCCCTGCAGGCAGAGCCTGCAGCCCCCCAGGAGGGGCAGTGCCAGGGCAGCTCAGCCCCTGGCAGTTGTGCCATGGTGGCAGCTGGCTCAGGCACACACAGAGCCAGGGCTGAGCTTGGGGTTAGCTGTGCAGGGCTCCCAGCCCTCCCCTGCCTCACAGCCAGGCAGGACACCAGCAGCAGCTCCTCGAGTCAGCAGCAGCTCTCTGCTCATCCACAGCCAGACCACCCTGGGGAGAAGCACAAAGCAGTGTGCAGAGGGCTGGAGGAGCCCCCAGTGCCCCAGCCCCTGGGCAGGGGCGCAGTGGGGATGGCAGGGCAGGGGGGCTGGGTGCTGTGGGGTGCAGGAGCTGCAGCTCAGCAGTGCCAGGCTGTAGCCCATGAGGCTATTATTAGCACTTCTCCTTGGGGCTCAGCTTTCAGGCCAGGGAGCAGACACCAGAGGTGGTGAGCTGGGGCTTCCTCCCCTGGCTTCATTCTCACCCTGTGGGGCAGGGCAGGAGGGGCTCCTGGTGGAGCAGGGCTGGAAGAGGACTCCTGGAGGCTGAGGGCAGGAAGGGTTCCTGGAGGCTGAGGGCAGGAGGGGTTCCTGGAGGCTGAGGGCAGGAGGGGTTCCTGGAGGCTGAGGGCAGCAGGAGCTTCCTCACCCCTGCCTTTGCCCTGGGCTCTGCATGCCAGGGGTGCTGCCATGGCAGAGGACGTGCCCCGGGCTGCTCCCAGCTGCTTCTTTCCCTCTCCCCACTCTCAGCTCTCCTAACTCTTCCCTGGTTTTTCTTCATCTTTTGCAGTCCAAACAAGAGGCTGTCCAGCAAGAAGGTGGCAAGGTAAGCTCATGCTCTGGGGCTGCTTGGGCAGGGGGGTGCCAGTGCCAGCTGCTGTGCCCAGGGGAGGAGGGCTAGCAGAAGAAGCCCAGGGTTGTCCTTCTGGAGGTGCTGGGAAGAGCAGGGCTGCAGGGGCTGCTCTCCTGAGGTGGGGATGTTCTCACAGGCTCTCACCCTGACTGCTGCCAGGGTAAAACCAGGGCTGGTCCTGCCCTCCTTCCTGCCAGTGCCCCAGCAGAGGGCATGTGGAGTGGGGCAGGAGGCTCCAGGAGGCCATGTCCCTCTGTCCTGCTTGGCCAGGCTGTCCCCTCCCTGCTGTCCATGTGGAGGGTTCCTAGATGACAGCACAGCCTCTCAGAGGGACTTCTGCAGCACCCCAGCAGCCTCTCTCTGGGCTCTGTTTGGCATTGCTCAGTGCCACCCTCAGCCCCTGGCCTTGCAGCTCCCCCTGATCCATCACAGCTGTGGGGAGCTCCTGAGGGCTGGCTGCAGCTGAACCCATCCTGGGGGTGCTGAGCTGCTTCTGTCCCATGGGATGGTCCTGTGGTTCCAGGCAGCCTTCCCTGGGGGCTGCAGAGGGAGAGCTGCAGAGTTTGCTCTGAGCTGTTGGGGTGGAGGGTCCAGCCCCTTCCCACACCCCTGGTGCTCATTATTCCATTCCATGCCCTCCTGCCACCAGGCTTGTAAGGATATCAGCCAGGGGGTGCCCAGGGGGGCAAGAAGGGCAGCAGCAGCCTGGGCTGGAGCAGCAGTGGGGTGGCAGCAGGAGCAGGGCAGGGATTGTGCCTCTGGGCTGGGCACTGGGGAGGCCACAGCTTGAGTGCTGGGTTCAGCTCTGGGCTCCTCACTGCAGGAAGGAGATTGAGGAGCTGGAGCAGGGCCAGAGAAGGGCAAGAGAGCTGGGGAAGGGTCTGGAGAAGAGGGCTGGGGAGGAGCAGCTGAGGGAGCTGGGGGTGTTGAGCCTGGAGCAGAGGAGGCTGAGGGAGACCTCCTTGCTCTCTGCAGCTCCCTGAGAGGAGGCTGCAGCCAGCTGGGGCTTGGGCTCTGCTCCCAAGGACAAGAGGCAATGGCCTCAAGCTGCCCCAGGGCAGGTTTGGGTTGGCCATGAGGAACAATTTCTTCCCCTTCAGGGTTGTCCAGGCCTGGCCCAGGCTGCCCAGGGCAGTGGTGCAGTCCCCATGGCTGGAGGGGTTGCAGAGCTGTGTGGCTGTGGTGCTGAGGGCCACGGCTCAGTGGTGCTGAGGGCCAGGGCTCAGAGGTGCTGGTGCTGGGCTCAGTGGTGCTGAGGGCCATGGCTCAGTGGTGCTGAGGGCCAGGGCTCAGAGGTGCTGGTGCTGGGCTCAGAGGTGCTGGGGGCCAGGGCTCAGAGGTGCTGGGGGCCGGGGCTCAGTGGTGCTGAGGGCCAGGGCTCAGTGGTGCTGGGGGTCAGGGCTCAGAGGTGCTGAGGGCCGGGACTCAGTGGTGCTGAGGGCCGGGGCTCAGGGGTGCTGAGGGCCAGGGCTCAGGGGTGCTGAGGGCTGTGGCTCAGTGCTGCCCTGGCAGTGCTGGGTAAGGCCTGGACTCCAGGCACCCAAAGGCCTTTTCCAGCCTACACAATTCCCTGGCTCCATACCCAGCCTGACCTCCACCCCCTGCCCCTTGCCCTCTCCGTTTGCTTTGCTCCCTGCAGCAGGTAGCGGCGCAGGGCAGCAGGCAGCTGACTCTGGGTGCTGCTGGCAGCCCTCTGCCCTGGCACTTCCTGCTCCCTGCAGTGAGCCCAGCAGCTGCTGGCTCTGCTCTCAGATCTCTGCCTGCTCCCTTTCCCTGTGCTCAGCAGGTCTGCCCTGGCACCGTGTCCCCTGCTGGCGAGGAAGCAGCTCCTTGATAGCGCGTTTCCCGCTTCCAGTCTGCTGCCTGCCAGGGCTGTGTCCCAGACACCGACAGGAAGGGTGGCAGGAGGCAGCAGCCTGGCCCCAGCTTCCTCCGGCACCACCGGGCTCTGTCCTGAGCCTGTCAAAGCCAATAGTTCATGTGGGGCTGGAGCTGCCCTGTGCCATGGGGGATTGATCCTTCTGCCCCTGGCTTTGAGGAGATGCTTCTGGGAGAGCGGGAGAGCAGCCCCCGTGGGGTTAGGCACACATTGGTTCATTTGGGAGCAATCCAGTTGAGGTTGTGATAACAAGAGAGAGATAACAGAGGCTGGGGAGAGCTGAGCAGGGCCCTCAGCACAGCCTGGGGGAAGCCCTGTGTGCCTCAGGCTGCGGTCACTGGAGAGCACCCAAACCTTTGCCTTCAGCCAGTGGGGCTGAGGCTGCTGAGGCCTCTGCCCTCAGGTTTCTCTGTTCTGCAGGCTCTGCTCCTGCCAGGAATCTCAGCTGCTGAGCCTGTTGTGCTTGGCAGCATCTGAATGACAGAGGTGCCCAAGGCCTGGGCAGCTCAGTGTAGGCTGAGGGGTGAGGATGGGAACCCCAGGGTGTGGAGCCAGTTATGGAACCACAGCATGGGAGGGACCTCAGAGCTCATCTACCCCAGCCCTCTGCCATGCCCAGGGACACCTATCAGCTAGACTCAGCTGCTCAGGGCCTCATCCAGCCTGGCCTTCAGCACCCCCAGGCAGGAGGCAGCCACAGCCTCCCTGGGCAGCCTGGGCCAGAGCCTCAGCAGCCTCCCACTCAACAACTTCTGCCTCAGCTCCACTCTAACCCTGCTCTGCCTCAGCTCCAAACCCTTCCCCCTGGGCCTGCCTCAGACCCCCTCAGCCAAAGTTCCTCTGCAGCCTTCCTGCAGGATCCCCTCAGCTCCTGGCAGCAGCTCTGAGGAGCCCCTGGAGCCTTCTCCTCTGCAGGCTGCACAGCCCCAGCTCCCTCAGCCTGTGCTCCCAGCAGAGCTGCTCCAGCCCTGGCAGCATCTTTGTGGCCTCCTCTGGCCTCTCTCCAGCAGCTCTGTGTCCTTCTGCTGCTGGGGACAGCAGAGCTGGAGGCAGGATTGGAGGTGAGGTCTGAGCAGAGCAGAGCCCAGGGGCAAAATCCCCTCTGCTGCCCTCTGCCCACCCTGCTCTGGCTGCAGCCCAGCACACAGCTGCCTGAGGGCTGCAGGAGGCACTGCTGGCTCCTGGGGAGCTGCTCAGCACCCAGCACCCCCAAGGCTCTTCCTTCAGGGCTGCTCTCAACCCCCTCTGCACCCAGCCTGGACTTGTGCCTGGGCTTGGCCTGACCCAGCTGCAGGACCTTGCCCTGGGACTTGTTGCACCTCCTGCAGCTGGCCCTGGCTCACTTCTCCAGCCTGTCAAGATCCCTCTGGAGGATATCTAAGTGTGCCCAGGGCTTGAGCATCTGAGCATAGGCTGGAGGTGAGGCTGGAAAGCAGGCTGTGGTGCCTTTGGTGGAGCCAGTGGTGCTTCATGAACACTTGCAAGAGCATATTCTGAGTCAGGGAGGATCTGAGAGCCCATGCCACAGGCTCCAGGAAAACACCAGGAGAGGCTCAAGGAGAGCTGTGGAGTTCCTGCTCATCCCCTGCTGGAAGCAGCAGTGGCTGCAGGGTTAGCTGAGGCTGCTCCTGGTTGGGGTTAGGTGCCAGGGCAGAGTGCTTTGTCTGCAGGCAGCATCTGCAATAGAGTCATAGAATTGTTTGGGTTCTTGAAGTCCTCTGAGGGCATTGATTCCAACCACCCTGCCCCAGGGCTGGGGCTAACAGCACCACAGCTCTGCCTCTCTGAAACCCCTCCTGGGATGGGGATTCAGCCACCCCCCTGGGCAGCCTGGGCCAGGCCTGGACAGCCCTCAAAGGGGAAGAAATTGTTCCTCATGGCCAACCCAAACCTGCCCTGGGGCAGCTTGAGGCCATTGCCTCTTGTCCTGTCCCTGGTTCCTTGGGAGCAGAGCCCAAGCCCCAGCTGGCTGCAGCCTCCTCTCAGGGAGCTGCAGAGAGCAAGGAGGTCTCCCTCAGCCTCCTCTGCTCCAGGCTCAACACCCCCAGCTCCCTCAGCTGCTCCTCCCCAGCCCTCTTCTCCAGTTTTATTGCCCTTCCCTGGCCCTGCTCCAGCTCCTCAGTGTCCTTGCAGTGAGTGGCACACAGCTGATCACCAACCCTCCACGTGGCAGTAGTGGTTTCCTGGGGCACAGCGTGATGGAGCTAGGGGAGGCTGTGGCTGCCTCCTGCCTGGAGGTGTTCAGGGCCAGGCTGGATGAGGCCCTGGGCAGCCTGTGCTGGTGGGAGGTGTCCCTGCCCATGGCAGGGGATTGGAGCTGGGTGGTCTTGAAGCTCCCTTCCAACCCAACCCATTCCATGATCTGCAGCTGTGCAATGAGGTTTAAGCACAGCTCAGGCCCCGTGCAGGTCCTTGGGCTCAGCAGCAGTCTGTGCACAGCAGCGTCCTGAGGCCTGGCTGATGATTAGCTCAGCCCTGGCTGCCCCAGCAGCGCAGGGAGGTGGCCTCAGCGGTTTCACAACAGCCCCAGGAGCTGTTCTCCCCTCCCAAGCCTTCCTCCGGCTGCCTCCCGCTCCTTAGGGACCTTATCAGCGGCTGGAGCAGAGTACTCTGTCCTTTGCTGGGTAACACCTGGCCTTGGGAGGCTCCTAAAGATGGAAAGTGAGAGGAGCAGACTCTTATCTCTGCCCATTCCAAAGAGCAGGAGCGCGGTGTCCCTGCCGGGCGCCCGGGCTCGGCGCTGCCCGCTCGGGAGCCTGCCGGTGAGGAGCGCTCGGCGGCGATGTCCGCGGCTCCGCCAGGGCCCCTGCCCCTGCTGGCCCTGGCCGCCGACCTGGCAGCCCGGGAGTGGGCAGTGCTCTTCAGCCCCCTGGAGAGGGAGCTGGCAGCCGAGGAGGGCAGAGCGGGCGGCGGGTCCTGCCAGAGCTGCTGTCCGCCCGAGTCGCCATGTGCCGTGGCCGTGGCGCTGACCTTGGGGCTGCTGTGGGTTGGGCTGGGCTGTCTCTGCTACAGGCAGCTGCACCAGAGCGGCGCGCTGGCCGGCATGGAGCAGGACTACCGCGGCGCCCTGGACTGCGCGGAGGAGGACATCACCGACAAGGTGAGAGCGGCGCCGGGACGGGACGGGATGTGCCGTGCCAGGCTGGGCCGTACCGGGCCGGGCCGTGCCGGGCTGTGCCGTGCCAGGCTGGGCTGTGCCGTGCCAGGCTGGGCTGTACAGGGCCGTGCCGGGATGTGCCGTTGCCGTGCGGGCTGTGCCGTGCCAGGCTGGGCTGTGCCGTGCCGTGCCGGGCTGTGCCGTGCCGTGCTGGGATGTGCCGGGCCGGGCCGGGCTGTGCCGTGCCGGGCTGTGCCGGGCTGTGCCGTGCCAGGCTGGGCTGTACAGGGCCGTGCCGGGATGTGCCGGGATGTGCCGTGCCGTGCTGGGATGTGCCGTGCCGGGCCGGGATGTGCCGTGCCGTGCCGGGCTGTGCCGTGCCGTGCCGTGCCGTGCTGGGATGTGCCGTGCCGTGCTGGGATGTGCCGTGCCGGGCCGGGCTGTGCCGTGCCAGGCTGGGCTGTGCCGTGCCAGGCTGGGCTGTACAGGGCCGTGCCGGGCTGTGCCGTGCCAGGCTGGGCTGTACAGGGCCGTGCCGGGATGTGCCGTGCCGGGCTGTGACAGGCCGTGCCGTGCCAGGCTGGGCTGTACCGGGCCGTGCCGGGCTGTGCCATGCCGTGCCAGACTGGGCTGTACCGGGCCGTGCCAGGCTGTGCCATGCCGTGCCAGGCTGGGCTGTACCGGGCCGTGCCGGGCTGTGCCGTGCCAGGCTGCCAGGCCGTGCCGTGCCAGGCTGGGCTGTACCGGGCCGTGCCGGGATGTGCCGTGCCAGGCTGTGCCAGGCCGTGCCGTGCCAGGCTGGGCTGTACCGGGCCGGGCCGTGCCAGGCTGGGCTGCCTGACAGCCTCAGCCTGGGGTCCTGCACAGCTCCCGGGGGCACACCGCGGCAGGGGGGACACGGGAAGCTCTCCACGTCGAGGGGATGGAGAATGAGCCCAGCCGCAGCGGTGTGGTGCTGGGTCAGGGAGGAGAGGTGGCTCAGGGGGCTGAGCCCGGCTGAAGTTTCTGCACAGCTCCCACTGGGCAGAGCAGGGCAGGGCGACATGCACAGACCTCCACATCCAGGGGATGGAGAATCAGTCAAGCTGCAGAGGTCTGCTGCGGGGCTGGCTCGGGAGGGGGCACTGCTGCCTGTCCCAGGGCTGGGGCTGCCTGTCCCAGGGCTGGGGTGCCTGTCCCAGGGCTGGGGCTGCCTGTCCCAGGGCTGGGGCTGCCTGTCCCAGGGCTGGGGGTGCCTGTCCCAGGGCTGGAGGTGCCTGTCCCAGGGCTGGGGCTGCCTGTCCCAGGGCTGGAGGTGCCTGTCCCAGGGCTGGAGGTGCCTGTCCCAGGGCTGGGGCTGCCTGTCCCAGGGCTGGAGGTGCCTGTCCCAGGGCTGGGGCTGCCTGTCCCAGGGCTGGGGTGCCTGTCCCAGGGCTGGGGCTGCCTGTCCCAGGGCTGGGGGTGCCTGTCCCAGGGCTGGGGCTGCCTGTCCCAGGGCTGGGGCTGCCTGTCCCAGGGCTGGGGGTGCCTGTCCCAGGGCTGGGGCTGCCTGTCCCAGGGCTGGAGGTGCCTGTCCCAGGGCTGGGGCTGCCTGTCCCAGGGCTGGAGGTGCCTGTCCCAGGGCTGGGGCTGCCTGTCCCAGGGCTGGGGGTGCCTGTCCCAGGGCTGGGGCTGCCTGTCCCATGGCTGGAGGTGCCTGTCCCAGGGCTGGGGCTGCCTGTCCCAGGGCGGGGGGTGCCTGTCCCAGGGCGGGGGGTGCCTGTCCCAGGGCTGGGGCTGCCTGTCCCATGGCTGGGGGTGCCTGTCCCAGGGCTGGAGGTGCCTGTCCCAGGGCTGGGGGTGCCTGTCCCAGGGCTGGGGCTGCCTGTCCCAGGGCTGGAGGTGCCTGTCCCATGGCTGGAGGTGCCTGTCCCAGGGCTGGGGCTGCCTGTCCCAGGGCAGGGGCTGCCTGTCCCATGGCTGGGGCTGCCTGTCCCAGGGCTGGGGCTGCCTGTCCCATGGCTGGAGGTGCCTGTCCCAGGGCTGGGGGTGCCTGTCCCAGGGCAGGGGGTGCCTGTCCCAGGGCTGGGGCTGCCTGTCCCATGGCTGGAGGTGCCTGTCCCAGGGCTGGGGGTGCCTGTCCCAGGGCAGGGGGTGCCTGTCCCAGGGCTGGGGCTGCCTGTCCCAGGGCTGGGGCTGCCTGTCCCGTGTGCAGGGCTGGTGCTTCCCTGCAGCTCAGCTGCCTGCAGGCTGGGCTGTACCTTCTGTTCCATGCTCTCCAGTTCTGCTTGTCTGAGCTGAGCAAGGTCTCAGCAATGACCTCATTCTCTTGGCACACTCCTACTGCTGCTCCTTGTGCCATTAGGGTCCCAAGCTGGTACTGTGCTGGTCCTGGTGGGTGGTACAAGAACAGGTTCCAGGAGGAGGTGGGAGCTGGGCAGGAGAACAAGAAAGCTTCAGTGTGGGCAACCCAAGTTAACCTGGCTGAGGAAAGGAGCAGAGTTAGAGATGGGGGAGCTGTGGCCTGGGGGAGTGCCTGCTGCAGTCCTGCTGTCCTGAAGCTGCTTGAGAGTGGCTTTGGAATTCTGGGATCTGCTTGGGGCAGCAGGAGGACACTGCCCAGGAAGAATCCTTCCACACCAACAGTTCCCCACCTCTGGAAGTTGCACTCCTGTTCCTGCAGGCATCTGCCCTGGGGAGCCACCTGTGTCCCCCTGCAAGAGGGCTTGTGACTCTGCCTGCCTCTCACTTGCCCTTCCCAGTGGGTTGGGTTTGCAGGCACACTCCTAATTGTCTCTCTGCCATGGTTATCCTTCTAGTGGTGCAGATGGGAATGTGGGCACCACAAACTCTGACCTTCTGCAGCCTCCCTGCTGGGGTGGGAAGCAGAGCAGCATTTCTGGACCTCTTTGCTCTGTTGTGCAGCATTTGGGCAAAGGAAACACAGCTGCAGTGCCTGCTGTGAGCCCAGGGTCCACCAGGGCTGCTCTCAGGTACAGCAGAGCTTTCCAGATCCAAGTCTTGCCCTCTAGACCTCCAGGTGGGATATGGAATTCTTTGAGTGGGGCCAGAGGAGGCCACAGCAGTGCTGGGAGGCTGGAAGCCCTCTGCTGGGAGCCAGGCTGGGAGGGTTTGGGTTGTGCAGCCTGCAGAGGAGAAGGCTCCAGGGAGACCTCCTGGGGGCCTTGCAGGGCTTCAAGAGGCCAGAAGAGAGCTGGGGACAGAGTGCTGAGCAGGGCCTGTTGGGCCAGGCCAAGGGGGGATGGTTTGAAGTGCAAGAGGGAGGCTGAGAGTGGAGAGAAGGAGAAATGTTTGGTGCTGAGGGTGGGGAGAGCCTGTGCCAGGCTGCCCAGAGAGGTGGAGCTGCCCCATGGCTGGCAGCAGTGCAGGGCAGGTTGGTTGGGGCTGGGAGCAGCCTGCTGTGGCTGCAGCTGGCCCTGCAGGGCTGGCACTGGGTGAGCTTGGCAGGTGCCTTCCAGCCCAGCCCAGTCAGTGATTCCATTCTACAATAGCATCATGAAGGGCATGAGGAAAGGAGAGAGCTGGGCCCCTGTGGGTACCTGGGGCACATGAAAACCTGGGAACCAAGGAGCAAAGGGCATTTGGTGTAGGCCCCAGCCCTGGGGTGTTCAGAGCCCCCTGCGGTGGTGCTGAGGTTGGTGCCTGGCTGGCGGCGGCCGGGCAGCAGTGCTGGGCGGTGAGCTGCGGCTGTGGGGCTGGGCTGGGTGCTTCGGGGGGCTCTGGTGCTGATGTGCCCTGTGCATCCCCAGGTGGTGTTCCTGGAGCAGAGGGTGACAGAGCTGGAGAAGGACACAGCTGCCACCGGGGAGCAGCAGAGCCGCCTGCGCCAGGAGAACCTGCAGCTGGTGCACAGGTGGGGCCGGCGCCCCCTGCCCGGCCTCCCCTCCACACCTGGCCTCCCTTCCACCTCCTCACATCCTGTGACCTCATGGGTCTGGATCCTCTGTCCTCGCTCTGCCTGGGCTCTCTCTGGCCCTCCCTTCCCTCTCAGGGTAGCTGGAAGCTGCAGCAGGGTCCCTGCCGCCCCCCTCCCCCTGCCCAGCCCTGCTCCTGCTGCTCCTGCTGCTTCTTGCTGTGCTGCAGCCCTTTGCCTCCTGTTTGATGTGATCAGTGTCTCCACTAATCTGCCAGCAGAGTGCTTGCCCTGCAGATAAAGGCAGCAGAGTTTATCTTTAGGGCTGTAAGGCTGTTAGGTAACAGCCAGGGCAGGGGTCAGAGCCCTTCCAACAAAGCCCTGCTGAACTCTGCAGCCAGGGAAATGGTTTCACTTGAGCAGCTTGGCCCAGAAGCATCCCTCAGCTCCTGAGCAGGTAAAGCCCTGAGTCTTCTCCTTGCTGGGTGAAGAATAGCTTCAGCTGGCAACAGCCTCCCTCACCTGCCTCTGCCAGAGAAAGGAGATTCTGCCCCTGGGCTCTGCTCTGCTCAGACCTCACCTCCAATCCTGCCTCCAGCTCTGCTCTCCCCAGCAGCAGAAGGACACAGAGCTGCTGGAGAGAGGCCAGAGGAGGCCACAAAGATGCTGCCAGGGCTGGAGCAGCTCTGCTGGGAGCACAGGCTGAGGGAGCTGGGGCTGTGCAGCCTGCAGAGGAGAAGGCTCCAGGGGCTCCTCAGAGCTGCTGCCAGGAGCTGAAGGGATCCTGCAGGAAGGCTGCAGAGGAACTTTGGCTGAGGGGGTCTGAGGCAGGCCCAGGAGGAAGGGTTTGGAGCTGAGGCAGAGCAGGGTTAGAGTGGAGCTGAGGAAGAAGTTGTTGAGTGGGAGGCTGCTGAGGCTCTGGCCCAGGCTGCCCAGGGAGGCTGTGGCTGCCTCCTGCCTGGGGGTGCCGAAGGCCAGGCTGGATGAGGCCCTGAGCAAGCTGTGCTGGTGGGAGGGGTCCCTGCCCATGGCAGGGGGTCAGAGATGAGCTCTGAGGTCCCTTCCAACCTGAGCCCTGCTGTGACTCTGTGATGATTTTATCCAGGGGATGTGAGACTGAGAGATTGGGGCTCTGAGCTCCTGCCCCTGGGCAGCAAGTCTGGGTAAGGGCAGGGAAAAGAACCCAAAATGCTAGAAGAGGCTGAAGGAGAATCTCCCTGCCATGGCCACTAGCAGTGAAAGCACAGCCCTGGGGTTGATGATTGGATTCAATGCTCTCAAAAGGCTTCTCCAACCTAGAAAATTCTGAGAGATGCTGATTAAGGAGCTTGCTCTGGGGAATGCTCTGATATGTGGAGTCCAGGGTCCAGCTCTGGGCTCCCCAGTGCAGGAGAGTCAGGGAAGTGCTGGAGAGAGCCCAGGGCAGGCTGCAGAGCTGCTGAGGGGCCTGGAGCAGCTCTGGGAGCAGCAAAGGCTGAGAGCCCTGGGGCTGAGAGCCTGCAGAAGAGCAGCCCCAGAGGGCAGCTGAGCAATGCTCAGCAAGAGCTAAAGGAGCTGTGGGGGGCAAGAGGCTGGGGCCAGGCTCTGCTGAGTGCTGCCCAGGGCCAGCACAAGGGCCAGCAAGGGGCAGCAAGTGTCAGGCAGGAGGTTGGAGCTGAGCAGGAGGAGAAAGTTGTTTGTTGTGAGGCTGCTGGAGGCCTGGAGCAGGCTGCCCAGAGAGGTTGTGGAGTCTGCTGGTGTGGAGAGCTTCCAACCCTTGCTGGGCACTGTGCTGCTGGGCAGGGTGCTGGGGGTGCCCTGCTGGAGCAGAGCTTGGGAGGGGGAGCTCCAGGGCTCCCTTCCCCCCAGGCTGGCACTCTGTACCTCTGCCCCACAGGCTGTGGTTTACAAAATGATTGCTGTGCCTTTACCTCAGTCCCTTGTTGGTCTCCCCCTGGAGGAGTTTGATGTTGCTTGGAGCCTTAAAACTATACAGGGACAAAGCCCTAGGGTCCCGGAATGGGCTGGAAGGGACCTCCAAGATCAGGCAGTTCCAAGCCCTGCCCTGGGCAGGGACAGCTCCACCAGCCCAGCTTGCCCAGCAGCTGCCACCTGGGCACTTTCTGTGGCTGCCCTGTTGGTCACCAGGGGGTTCCATGGGCCCTGTTCCTTTCCCCCGGGGCTGGAGTGAGCCCCTGTGCTGCTGCTGGAGCTGCTGCCCCTCAGAGCTTGCTCTGCTGCAGCCTTCTCCCTGCTCCCTGTGGTGGGAGGGGAGCTGGGAGGAGTCTGGTCCCTGCCGGGGGGGCAGCGCAGGGTGAGCCATCAGGCTCAGTTAATCCTCTCTTTCCTCTCCCCAGGGCAAATGCTCTCGAGGAACAGCTGAAGGAGCAGGAGCTGAGAGCTGACCAAACGCTCCTGGAGGAGATCAAGAAGCAGAGGGAGCTGCTGAGCAAGATGGAAAGGGAGAAGAGCATTGAGATAGAGAACCTGCAGGCCAGGTGGGGCTGGGGCAGGGCTGGCTGGCAGCAGGGCTGCTGGAGCCACCCCCAGCAGCTGGGCCCCAGCACAGGCTGCTGCTCTGCAGCTCCAGCCTTTGGGCACACGGGGTGGGGAGGCTTCACTTGGCTAAGGGTGACCAAGGTGATGACAAACCCTGAGCCTGGCTCCAGCCTTCACTCCCACAGCAGCCCCTGAGGGATGCTGGGCTCAGGCTCTGCCCTCCCCTGCTGCCCATGCCCTGCCCCACCACCTGTCACCAGGCAGCTGGCTTGGCACCCCTGGTGCCCTCCCCTGGCGCCCACCCCTGGTGCCCACCCCTGGTGCCCACCCCTGGTGCCCTCCCCTGGCGCCCTCCCCTGGCGCCCACCCCTGGTGCCCACCCCTGGCCCTTGGGAGTGTGTTTGGTGCTCAGGTGTGTTCCACCTGCCCGTGGCAGGGGGCTGGAACTGGATGACCTTTGAGGTCCTTTCCAGCCCATTCTGTGATCCCACGAAAGAGGCCTGGGAGGAAGAGCCAAAGGCAGAGGCCCAGGGAGCTTCCTGCTGGCTTCCAAAGGGAGATGTGGGGGGTTCCTCTCACCTGCCACAGCTTCGTTGCTGCCTCTGCAGCCTGGGCCTTGTTTGCTCGGCCCTTGCAGCGCAGCAGAGGCCAAGCCCGAGCCCAGGCCCTGCTGCCTTGCCTGCAGCAGCTGCGGGCCGGGCCCTGCCCGTGGTGCTGCAGCCGGGCTGCTGGGCTGGGGCAGCCGCTGATGGGCTGTGTGTGCCTGCAGGCTGCAGCAGCTGGATGAGGAGAACGGTGAGCTGAGGTCCTGCCTGCCCTGCCTGCGGGCCAGCATCCAGCGCCTGGAGGAGGTGAGCACCGCCGGGCTGCGCTGCCCTGCTCCTCTGCTCCCTGCTCCCTGCTCCTCTGCTCCCTGCTCCTCTGCTCCCTGCTCCATGCTCCCTGCTCCTCTGCCCCCTGCCACCCTGCTCCTCTGCTCCTCTGCTCTCTGCTCCCTGCCCCCTGCCCCCTGCTCCTCTGCTCCCTGATCCTCTGCTCCCTGCTCCCTGATCCTCTGCCCCCTGCCCCTGCTCCCTGCCCCCTGCTTCCTGCCCCCTGCCCCCTGCTCCCTGCTCCTCTGCTCCCTGCTCCCTGCCCCCTGCTCCCTGCCCCCTGCTTCCTGCCCCCTGCCCCCTGCTCCCTGCTCCTCTGCTCCCTGCTCCTCTGCTCCTCTGCTCCCTGCGACCCTGCTCCCTGCCACCCTGCTCCCTGCCCCCTGCTCCCTGCCACCCTGCCCCCTGCTCCCTGCTCCTCTGCTCCCTGCCACCCTGCTCCCTGCCACCCTGCTCCCTGCTCCCTGCTCCCTGCTCCTCTGCTCCCTGCCACCCTGCCCCCTGCTCCCTGCCACCCTGCCCCCTGCCCCCTGCCACCCTGCTCCTCTGCTCTCTGCTCCCTGCCCCCTGCCCCCTGCTCCCTGCTCCCTGCTCCCTGCTCCTCTGCTCCCTGCCACCCTGCCCCCTGCTCCCTGCCACCCTGCCCCCTGCCCCCTGCCACCCTGCTCCTCTGCTCTCTGCTCCCTGCCCCCTGCCCCTGCTCCCTGCCCCCTGCTCCCTGCTCCTGATCCTCTGCTCCCTGCTCCCTGCCACCCTGCTCCCTGCTCCCTGCTCCTCTGCTCCCTGCCACCCTGCCACCCTGCCCCCTGCCCCCTGCCACCCTGCTCCTCTGCTCTCTGCTCCCTGCCCCCTGCTCCCTGCTCCCTGCTCCCTGCTCCCTGCTCCCTGCTCCTCTGCTCCCTGCCACCCTGCCCCCTGCTCCCTGCCACCCTGCCCCCTGCCCCCTGCCACCCTGCTCCTCTGCTCCCTGCTCCCTGCCCCCTGCTCCCTGCTCCCTGATCCTCTGCTCCCTGCTCCCTGCCACCCTGCTCCCTGCTCCCTGCCCCCTGCTCCCTGCTCCCTGCTCCCTGATCCTCTGCTCCCTGCTCCCTGCCACCCTGCTCCCTGCTCCCTGCTCCTCTGCTCCCTGCCTCCCTGCTCCCTGCCTCCCTGCTCCCTGCCACCCTGCCCCCTGCTCCCTGCTCCTCTGCTCCCTGCCACCCTGCTCCCTGCTCCCTGCCCCCTGCCACCCTGCTCCCTGCCCCCTGCCCCCTGCCACCCTGCTCCTCTGCCCCCTGCTCCTCTGCCCCCTGCCTCCCTGCTCCCTGATCCTCTGCCCCCTGCTCCCTGCCCCCTGCCCCCTGCCACCCTGCTCCTCTGCCCCCTGCTCCTCTGCCCCCTGCCACCCTGCTCCTCTGCCCCCTGCTCCCTGCTCCCTGCCCCCTGCCACCCTGCTCCCTGCTCCCTGCCCCCTGCCCCTCTGCCTGCAGCTCAGCTTCTCAGGGCTCAGAGCACTGCCTGCCAGGCCCTGCACACCTCACCTGGCACCACAGCTGCCACACACCCCTGGTCAGGCAGGTTCCCAGGCTCTGGAAGCTGGGCTTAAGTAACTCAGCTCCAAAGGAAGCCACAGAAATGGTCATTGCTGGGAGGCCAGGCTGGGAGGGTTGGGCTTGTGCAGCCTGCAGAGGAGAAGGCTCCAGGGAGACCTCCTGGTGGCCTTGCAGAGCTTCAAGAGGCCAGAAGAGAGCTGGGGACAGAGTGCTGAGCAGGGCCTGTTGGGCCAGGCCAAGGGGGGATGGTTTGAAGTGCAAGAGGGAGGCTGAGAGTGGAGAGAAGGAGAACTGTTTGGTGCTGAGGGTGGGGAGAGCCTGTGCCAGGCTGCCCAGAGAGGTGGAGCTGCCCCATGGCTGGCAGCAGTGCAGGGCAGGTTGGTTGGGGCTGGGAGCAGCCTGCTGTGGCTGCAGCTGTCCCTGCTGGCTGCAGGGCTTGCCCTGGGTGAGCTTGGCAGGTCCCTTCCAGCCCAGTCCATGATTCTCACCCATCCCACACCAGGCTGTGGCCGTGCAGGCTGCAGGAAGCCACAGCAGCTCAGTGCCAGCCCTGTGCTGGCTCAGGAGGGCACTCTGCCCTCTTGTGGAAGCTTGTCCCCATCCCTGCAGGGGCAGCACTGCAGGGGAGGAAGAGGAGCAGCCATGCTTCAGCTGCAAGTCCTGCCTGGGCAGATAAGGCCTTGCTGGGATCTGAGCTGAGACTCCAAAGCACCCTGGGGCCTCCCAGATGCTCTGCCCTCTCCCCTTGCTCAGGAGGCAAGGCTGGGGTGGGATTCTCCCCAGCCCTCTTCTCCAGACCCTTCCCCAGCTTTGTTGCCCTTCTCTGGCCCTGGCACAGCCTCTCAGTGTCCCTCTGGCAGTGAGGGGCCCAGAAGTGGCCCCAGGACTCCAGCTGTGTCCTCAGCAGGGGCAAAAGGCCTTGGACTCCAGGCTGCTGCAGCACTCAGTCCTGGGCAGCCTTCTGCTTTGGTGGCTGTCCTTGGCCTGCAGCCCCACTGCTGGCCCTGGCCCTCCCAGCCATGCCCCATGCCAGCACCACCTGCCCAGAGAGGGGGAGGGCAGCTGAGGCCCCTCCTGGCCCCTCCCTGCCGGCAGCACTGCTTTGGTCTGTGGCTCCTCTCACCCCTGCCAGAGCCCTGCAGGCTCCATGCAGCCAGGGCCATGCCAGAGGAGCTTCCCTCCTCCAGAGGGGCCTTCCTCCCCACACTGACAGGAGTCTTCCTCCTTGAGAGGACCCTTCCTCTTGCAGAGGAGCCTTCCTCCCCAGGAGGAGCCTTCCTCCCCCTCACCAGGAGCCTTCCACCCCGCTGTGCCCAGCACATGAGCAGGAGGGGCCCTGGCAGCCCCTGTGAGCCTCCTGTGTCCTCTCCCTGCAGGAGAAGCAGAAGCTGCTGGATGAGATGGAGGAGCTCAGTGTGCAGCTGAGGGAGGAGCAGGAGAAGAGGAGGAGGATGGGGGACAAGCTGAGCCAGGAGAGGCACCACTTCCAGAAGGAGAAGGAGTCGACCCAGGAGGTGAGCAGAGGCCTCCTGCCCTGCCTGCCCAGGCTGGGGCTGTGTGCAGCTGGAACTGCAGCACCTGAGCCTGCTGGGCACAGGGGGTAGGGACTGAACATCTCTGGGGGGAAAGGCTGAGAGCCCTGGGGCTGCCTGGGCACAGGGGGTAGGGACTGAACATCTCTGGGGGAAAGGCTGAGAGCCCTGGGGCTGCCTGGGCACAGGGGTAGGGACTGAACATCTCTGGGGGAAACGGCTGAGAGCCCTGGGGCTGCCTGGGCACAGGGGGTAGGGACTGAACATCTCTCTGGGGGGAAAGGCTGAGAGCCCTGGGGCTGCCTGGGCACAGGGGGTAGGGACTGAACATCTCTTGGGATCTCTCTGGGGGAGAGGCTGAGAGCCCTGGGGCTGCCTGGGCACAGGGGGTAGGGACTGAACATCTCTGGGGGGAAAGGCTGAGAGCCCTGGGGCTGCCTGGGCACAGGGGGTAGGGACTGAACATCTCTGGGGGGAAAGGCTGAGAGCCCTGGGGCTGCCTGGGCACAGGGGGTAGGGACTGAACATCTCTGGGGGGGAGAGGCTGAGAGCCCTGGGGCTGCCTGGGCACAGGGGGTAGGGACTGAACATCTCTGGGGGGAAAGGCTGAGAGCCCTGGAGCAGAGCAGCCTGAGGGGGATCTGATCAATGCTGATCAATACTTCACAGGGTGTCAGGAGGGTGGCATCAGGCTGCTGTCAGTAGTGCCCAGAGACAGGACAAGGGGCACTGGGCACAAACTGGCACATCAGAAGTTCCATCTGAGCATGGGGAGGAACTTCTGTGACTGAAGGGTGCTGGAGGCCTGGAGCAGGCTGCCCAGGAGGTGCTGGAGTCTCCTCTGGGGAGCTTCCAACCCCCCTGGGTGGTTCCTGTGTGACCTGCTCTGGGTGCCCCTGCTCTGGCAGGGGGCTGGGCTGGATGGTCTCCAGAGGTCCCTTCCAAGCCCTGCCAGCCTGTGATTGTGGGAGGGTTGCACAGAAGCTTCACTGTGTGACATCTGCATCAAAACTCACCTGAGCTCCTCTGCAGCTGCAAACCCAGGGGGGCTGTGCCACCCTGGGCCTGCCCACAGGGCTGCTTCTGCCTCTGCAGCAAAGGAAAGGTGGCAGAAGCCTGGTGACAATGGCACATGGGACCAGCAGGCAGGAGGAGAGGGAGCTGAGGTTGCTTGGGTGGGAGCTGCCAGCTCCTGTGTGCCTGGGGGCAGAAACACAGCCCCCAGCCCCCTCCTAGCCCCTGCCAGGCATCTGTGGCTGGAGATCCCAGCTGGAAGCTTGAGCCAGGCTCACTGCTGTGGTGGGAAAGGAGCCTGGAGGTGGGCATGGCTGCCACTGGTGGTGCTGGGAGCACTGGGCTGAGCCAGGCACTCCCAGCACTGAGGCAGGAGGGGTTACCCACCTTGCTGGGGGGTCTGATGCTGCAGCAGCCCCAGAGCCAAGTCAAGGCTGGGGTGGGATTCTCCCCAGCAGGGGCAAAAGGCCTTGGACTCCTGGCTGCTCTCCTGTGTGTGAGCAGCTGCCCCTCTCCTCTTGGCTGGAGGCAAGGAGGGGAAGGGGCAGCTGTGGCCCCTCCAGGGGGCCTGCTGGAGCTGCAGCAGGACTTGTCTGGGTGTGTGGCACTCAGCTGTGCTCCTGCCTCCTGCTGCAGCTCATCGAGGACCTGAGGAAGCAGCTGGAGCACCTGCAGCTCTTCAAGCTGGAGGCTGAGCAGCGCAGGGGCAGGAGCAGCAGCGTGGGGCTGCAGGAGTACCACAGCAGGACGCGGGAGACCGAGCTGGAGCAGGAGATCAAGCAGCTCAAGCAGGTAGGAAGGGCTGGGCAGGGAGGGAGGTGGTCTGCCTGCTCCATCTGCCACCCAGCAGCGCTCGCTGCGGCCTGGGGGCCCTGTGCCAGGGAGCTGTCCCTCTGCTGCGACAGGAGAGCTTGGCTTCTCCTGCAGGGCTGCAGGAGCACTCCAGAGCCCCTCTCTGGGTGTCCCTGGATCTCCCCAGCGCAGCCCTTCACAGAACCACACCCAGCTGTCCCCAGGCTGAGGAGCCCCCTGCAGCTCCCAGCACGGTGAGCTGCTGGTGGAGGCAGAGCGCCCTGCGCTCCCCCGGTGGGTCTGCCCCGGGGCACCGCCTGCTTCAGCGGCAGCCTCTCTGTTGCTACAGGACAACAGGACCCTGAAGGAGCAGAACGATGAACTCAATGGGCAGATCATCAACCTCAGCATCCAGGGAGCCAAGAACCTCTTCTCAGCCTCCTTCTCCGAGTCCCTGGCAGCAGAGATCAGCTCAGTCTCCAGAGACGAGGTGGGTGCCAAGGGAGCTCCTCACCTCACAGCACATCTGCCCAGGGAGCCTCTCTCCTCTCCTCTCCTCTCCTCTCCTCTCCTCTCCTCTCCTCTCCTCTCCTCTCCTCCTTCTCTCCTCCTTCTCTCCTCCTTCTCTCCTCCTTCTCTCCTCCTTCTCTCCTCCTTCTCTCCTCCTTCTCTCCTCCTTCTCTCCTCCTTCTCTCCTCCTTCTCTCCTCCTTCTCTCCTCCTTCTCTCCTCCTTCTCTCCTCCTTCTCTCCTCCTTCTCTCCTCCTTCTCTCCTCCTTCTCTCCTCCTTCTCTCCTCCTTCTCTCCTCCTTCTCTCCTCCTTCTCTCCTCCCTCAGCCATCCCTGAGCAGCAGCCTGCTTGGAGTGGACTCCATGCTCTGAAAGGTCTTTTCCAAGCAAAATGATGCTGTGAGGCAGGGGAGGCAGCCTTGGGGGGGAGGCAGCCTGGGTGGGAGGCAGCCTGGGTGGGAGGCAGCCTTGGGGGGGAGGCAGCCTGGGTGGGAGGCAGCCTGGGTGGGAGGCAGCCTGGGTGGGTGGCAGTCCCAGTGGTGTCCCTGGGCAGGGGTCTCTCAGTGCCTTTGTGCCCTGTGGTGCAGCTGATGGAAGCCATCCAGAAGCAGGAGGAGATCAACTACCGCCTGCAGGACTACATCGACAGGATCATCGTGGCCATCATGGAGACCAACCCCTCCATCCTGGAGGTCAAGTAGGGGGCAGGGGCGGCCTGGAGCCGCCCACCCGTGCGGATTTGGTGCTCTGAGAGGATGAAGAGGGCCTGGAAACGTCTTTGCTCTTGATGAAGGCACAAGGAAGCGTCTCGGCACTGCAGGGGCTGAATGGAGGCCCCCCAGGGGTCCCTCTGGCAAACCAGCAGCCAGGCTCTGCTGCCTGACTCTTGTTTTGAAGCCCTCCTGGCTGCGAGGGCTGAAAGGGAACCTGGAGAGAGAAAGGCAGGCGGCAGGCAGCAGGAGGAGGCTGCCCCTGCAGCTGGGAACTGTCCCATCGGCTCCTCTGGCACCTGCTGGGCTGGGGACGGGAGCTTGCCTCCTCAGGGGGGCTCTGAGGAGAACTTGGGGGGGTGGTCTCCAAACTGCAGGCTAAGGGACGGAGAAGGAAGCTGCCCTGCCCTGCCCTGCCCTGCCCCTGCTTTGCCAAAGTGTCCCTGACACACAACTCACTGGGGCAGGGCTGGCAGAGAGGGAGCCAGAGGCCTGGCCTTGGCCAGGGTTTGGGTTTGGTTTGTGCTTTGTTGGTTGTTATTTTTGCTTCCTTAGCTTGCTGCAGATGTCCTCAGCTGGCACAGCCACTGCCTGCTGCTGGGGGTGCAGGGCAGGTGGCTGCCCGGCCTGGCAGCGAGGGGCAGGGCAGCAGCTGCCCCGGGGACACAGCATCACAGCACTTTGTCACCTGCCTCCTTAGCTCTGCTGTCCTGGCTCACTCCCCGGCACACCTTGGCGTTTGTGGCGCTGCCACCCTCCCCTCCCCGCTGCCACGGGGGCTGTGGGTGTCTGAGCCGGGCCGGCTCCGGGAGCGGAGGTCCCCCGGTGCCACCGCTGCGGGCGCACGGAGCTGTCCAGCCCGCGGGGGCTCTGCCGCTGAGCCCAGCCTGGCGACACGCAGCAGCAGGGCCGCCTGAGGTCCCCACCTCACACCCTGGGGTCCCTGGGCACAGCCACCGCTGCCATCGCCAGCTGGAGCAGGGCCCTGCCCGTCATAGCTGCAGGCCTGGAGGGAGAGCCTGCCCTGGCCGCCTGGGCTGAACCCTCTGTGCTCCAGGGCAGAGCAGAGCAGGGACCAGCAGAGCAGGGACCAGCAGAGCAGCTCCCTGGGAGCCCAGAGCCAGGAGGGCATCAGCCAGCTTCTGGCTGGCTGGCACCAGGGAGCCACCACGGCACCACCCTGCTCCGGGAGCCCGTGGCCAGCACAGTGCCAAGGATGCAGCTCTGCCAGGCCCCAGCAGCTCCTCTGCTTCCTGCCAGGCAGGCTGGGGACAGGCCAGAGAGGCCTGAGGCAGCAGCCACAGCGATCCCTTGGCCGCTGGGCTGGGGGTGGGGGGTGCCTGCACCTCCCCAGAACACTCCCATGTGGGTGGCACCCCATCTCCAGTGCTGGCACCCCATCTCCCGTGGTGGCACCCCATCTCCCGTGGTGGCACCCCATCTCCAGTGCTGGCACCTCATCTCCCGTGGTGGCACCCCATCTCCCGTGGTGGCACCCCATCTCCAGTGCTGGCACCTCATCTCCCGTGCTGGCACCTCATCTCCCGTGGTGGCACCCCATCTCCCGTGGTGGCACCCCATCTCCAGTGCTGGCACCTCATCTCCCGTGGTGGCACCCCATCTCCAGTGGTGGCACCCCATCTCCAGTGGTGTCAGCTCATCTCCCATGGTGGCACCTCTCTCTGTCCCCATGGTGGCACAGCAGCCAGCTCCCCCATGGTCCCCAGGGGGCAGCTGGAGAGGGGTGGCAGCTGCCACAGCCTTACACCCTGCTCGGGGGGATGGAGGTCTCTGGTGGCTCACAGGTCCTGGGGCCATCAGCCGAACCCCAGAGCCAGCCAAGCCTCTTCCATCAGCCTCCTTCTTCCACACCTCCTGTGGCACTGAGTGAGGGGCAGCAGGGTGGGCAAGGACCCCAGGAACCACACAGCACAGAGCAGCACTCAGCAGAGCAGCACTCAGCAGAGCAACACAACACAGAGCAGCACTCAGCAGGGCAGCACTCAGCAGAGCAGCACTCAGCAGGGCAGCACTCAGCAGGGCAACACAACACAGAGCAGCACTCAGCAGGGCAGCACTCAGCAGAGCAGCACTCAGCAGGGCAGCACTCAGCAGGGCAACACTCAGCAGAGCAACACTCAGCAGAGCAACACTCAGCAGGGCAACACTCAGCAGAGCAACACAACACAGAGCAGCACTCAGCAGAGCAACACTCAGCAGAGCAACACTCAGCAGAGCAACACTCAGCAGAGCAGCACAACACAGAGCAGCACTCAGCAGAGCAACACTCAGCAGAGCAACACTCAGCAGAGCAACACAACACAGAGCAGCACTCAGCAGAGCAACACTCAGCAGGGCAACACAACACAGAGCAGCACTCAGCAGAGCAGCACTCAGCGGAGCAACACTCAGCAGGGCAACACTCAGCAGAGCAACACAACACAGAGCAGCACTCAGCAGAGCAGCACTCAGCAGAGCAACACTCAGCAGGGCAACACAACACAGAGCAACACTCAGCAGAGCAACACTCAGCAGAGCAACACAACACAGAGCAACACTCAGCAGAGCAACACTCAGCAGAGCAACACAACACAGAGCAACACTCAGCAGAGCAACACAACACAGAGCAGCACTCAGCAGAGCAGCACTCAGCAGAGCAACACTCAGCAGAGCAGCACAACACAGAGCAGCACTCAGCAGAGCAGCACTCAGCAGAGCAACACTCAGCAGAGCAGCACAACACAGAGCAGCACTCAGCAGAGCAACACAACACAGAGCAGCACTCAGCAGAGCAACACAACACAGAGCAACACTCAGCAGGGCAACACTCAGCAGAGCAACACAACACAGAGCAGCACTCAGCAGAGCAGCACTCAGCAGAGCAACACTCAGCAGGGCAACACTCAGCAGAGCAACACTCAGCAGAGCAACACTCAGCAGAGCAACACAACACAGAGCAACACTCAGCAGAGCAGCACTCAGCAGAGCAACACAACACAGAGCAGCACTCAGCAGAGCAACACTCAGCAGAGCAACACAACACAGAGCAACACAACACAGAGCAGCACTCAGCAGAGCAACACTCAGCAGAGCAACACTCAGCAGAGCAACACAACACAGAGCAGCACTCAGCAGAGCAACACTCAGCAGGGCAACACTCAGCAGAGCAACACAACACAGAGCAGCACTCAGCAGAGCAACACTCAGCAGGGCAACACAACACAGAGCAACACTCAGCAGGACAACACTCAGCAGAGCAACACTCAGCAGAGCAACACTCAGCAGAGCAGCACAACACAGAGCAGCACTCAGCAGAGCAACACAACACAGAGCAACACTCAGCAGAGCAACACTCAGCAGAGCAACACTCAGCAGAGCAGCACAACACAGAGCAGCACTCAGCAGGGCAACACTCAGCAGAGCAACACTCAGCAGAGCAACACAACACAGAGCAGCACTCAGCAGAGCAACACTCAGCAGAGCAACACAACACAGAGCAACACAACACAGAGCAGCACAACACAGAGCAGCACTCAGCAGAGCAACACTCAGCAGAGCAACACTCAGCAGAGCAACACAACACAGAGCAGCACTCAGCAGAGCAACACTCAGCAGAGCAGCACAACACAGAGCAGCACTCAGCAGAGCAACACTCAGCAGAGCAACACAACACAGAGCAGCACTCAGCAGAGCAACACTCAGCAGGGCAACACTCAGCAGAGCAACACAACACAGAGCAACACAACACAGAGCAGCACTCAGCAGAGCAACACTCAGCAGAGCAACACAACACAGAGCAGCACTCAGCAGAGCAACACTCAGCAGAGCAGCACAACACAGAGCAGCACTCAGCAGAGCAACACTCAGCAGAGCAACACAACACAGAGCAGCACTCAGCAGAGCAACACTCAGCAGAGCAACACAACACAGAGCAGCACTCAGCAGAGCAACACTCAGCAGGGCAACACTCAGCAGAGCAACACAACACAGAGCAACACAACACAGAGCAGCACTCAGCAGAGCAACACTCAGCAGAGCAACACAACACAGAGCAGCACTCAGCAGAGCAACACTCAGCAGAGCAGCACAACACAGAGCAGCACTCAGCAGAGCAACACTCAGCAGAGCAACACTCAGCAGGGCAACACTCAGCAGAGCAACACAACACAGAGCAACACTCAGCAGAGCAACACAACACAGAGCAGCACTCAGCAGAGCAACACTCAGCAGAGCAGCACAACACAGAGCAGCACTCAGCAGAGCAACACTCAGCAGAGCAACACTCAGCAGGGCAACACTCAGCAGAGCAGCACAACACAGAGCAGCACTCAGCAGAGCAGCACTCAGCAGAGCAACACAACACAGAGCAACACTCAGCAGAGCAACACTCAGCAGAGCAGCACAACACAGAGCAGCACTCAGCAGAGCAACACAACACAGAGCAGCACTCAGCAGAGCAACACAACACAGAGCAGCACTCAGCAGAGCAGCACTCAGCAGAGCAGCACAACACAGAGCAACACTCAGCAGAGCAACACTCAGCAGGGCAACACAACACAGAGCAACCCTCAGCAGAGCAGCACAACACAGAGCAGCACTCAGCAGAGCAACACAACACAGAGCAGCACTCAGCAGAGCAACACTCAGCAGAGCAGCACTCAGCAGGGCAGCACAACACAGAGCAGCACTCAGCAGAGCAACACAACACAGAGCAGCACTCAGCAGAGCAACACTCAGCAGAGCAGCACTCAGCAGGGCAGCACTCAGCAGAGCAACACAACACAGAGCAGCACTCAGCAGAGCAACACTCAGCAGAGCAACACAACACAGAGCAGCACTCAGCAGAGCAACACAACACAGAGCAGCACTCAGCAGAGCAACACTCAGCAGAGCAACACAACACAGAGCAGCACTCAGCAGAGCAACACAACACAGAGCAACACTCAGCAGAGCAACACTCAGCAGAGCAACACAACACAGAGCAGCACTCAGCAGAGCAACACAACACAGAGCAGCACTCAGCAGAGCAACACTCAGCAGAGCAACACAACACAGAGCAGCACTCAGCAGAGCAACACAACACAGAGCAACACTCAGCAGAGCAGCACTCAGCAGAGCAACACAACACAGAGCAGCACTCAGCAGAGCAGCACTCAGCAGAGCAACACAACACAGAGCAGCACTCAGCAGAGCAACACTCAGCAGAGCAGCACTCAGCAGGGCAGCACTCAGCAGAGCAACACTCAGCAGAGCAACACAACACAGAACAGCACTCAGCAGAGCAACACTCAGCAGAGCAAGACTTAGCAGAGCAACACTCAGCAGGGCAACACAACACAGAGCAACACTCAGCAGAGCAACACTCAGCAGAGCAACACAACACAGAGCAACACTCAGCAGAACAACACAACACAGAGCAACACTCAGCAGAGCAACACTCAGCAGGGCAACACAACACAGAGCAACACTCAGCAGAACAACACAACACAGAGCAGCACTCAGCAGAGCAACACTCAGCAGAGCAACACAACACAGAGCAACACTCAGCAGGGCAACACTCAGCAGGGCAACACAACACAGAGCAACACTCAGCAGAACAACACAACACAGAGCAGCACTCAGTAGAACAACACAACACAGAGCAGCACTCAGCAGGGCAACACTCAGCAGAGCAACACAACACAGAGCAACACTCAGCAGAGCAACACTCAGCAGGGCAACACTCAGCAGGGCAACACTCAGCAGAGCAACACAACACAAAGAGCAACACTCAGCAGAACAACACAACACAGAGCAGCACTCAGTAGAACAACACAACACAGAGCAGCACTCAGCAGGGCAACACTCAGCAGAGCAACACAACACAGAGCAACACTCAGCAGGGCAACACTCAGCAGGGCAACACTCAGCAGAGCAACACTCAGCAGGGCAACACTCAGCAGGGCAACACTCAGCAGAGCAACACAACACAGAGCAGCACTCAGCAGAACAACACAACACAGAGCAGCACTCAGCAGGGCAACACTCAGCAGAGCAACACAACACAGAGCAACACTCAGCAGAACAACACAACACAGAGCAGCACTCAGCAGAGCAACACTCAGCAGAGCAACACAACACAGAACAGCACTCAGCAGGGCAACACTCAGCAGAGCCACCCTCAGCAAAACCAAACACCACCAAACAAAGCAAAGCAAATCGACACAAAACAGCCCAAACCCAACCAACCCAAACCCAAACCTTGGCCGATGGGGGGGGAGGGGCCCAGCCCTCTCCCCCTGCTGGCTTCCCCCTGCCCCTGGGCCGCAGCCAGGTCCCTGTACAGCAGCAGCAGCGCAGCTTTTTGGTGTAAATCAGTTGTAAAGTTGGAGAGGGAACATTTTTTCTACCTTGTAGAGTTTAGGTATTTTTATAGAAGGGAGGTTGCTCATTTTTTTAACACTTTCAAAGAAGAGAGAAATGTATCTCAAAGCATCTATATATAGCTGTATAAATCTATAAATATCTGAGATCTGCCTTTCTAGCCTCAGGATCCTGCATCCCCAGGCCTCCAACAATCCTCTCCTAGGGCTTGGGAGCTTTTCTTTCTGTGATTTTTTTTTTCCCCCAAGAGGTACTGTAACTGTAAATAGGCACCAGGGAAGGAGAAGAAATCCCAACCAACCAAGAACTCTTCAGCCCAGCCAAGCCAAGCCCTGTCTTGCACATCCAGCACTCTCGAGAGGCTCTGTGGAAGGGGAGAAATAAAACAGAAAATTATTTAAAAACCAATAAATTTGTCATTTCCCCAAAGGTTCTTTTTTTTTTTCCCCCCCAGCCTGAGAGGGGAAGGAAGTTTCCTGCCCCACCCCCCACAAGCCCCGCAGGTCCCAGAGGCAAGCCCAGTGTTGTCTGCCATGATGTATCGATTCTCGTGGGATTAAAAGCTGTTTCCATTGCTGCCTGCAGACCTTCTTTGCACAGGGATGGAGCATCCCAAGCCTGGGAGCAGCCAGGCAGGGAGGGGTGGCAGTGGGGATGCCTCTGCCCCAGGCGTGCAGGGTCTGGGCAGGGATTGTCAGCACTGGGGAGGCCACAGCTCAAATCCTGGCATCACAGAAGGACCTACTGGAGCAGGTCTGGAGAAGGGCAACCAAGCAGGGGAAGTCATGGAGAGCACAAAACACAGAGCTCCAGCAGGACAGCCTGGCTGTGCCAGCAGGGACATGGCACACCCTGAGCACAGCAGCAAGCTCTCAGACCCTCCCTCAGCCCAGCCAGCCCTGGGCACCTGCCTGCTGCCCAGCCATGGCCTCAGGCCTAGCAGTCAGATGGCTTTTGCAGCTTCAGGCTGCTGGAGCTGGCCTGCTGCTGGGTCCTTTAGTGCTGTCCCACCCCCTGCCCACCAGACATCAGCTCCACTGTGCCATGCCAGGGGAGAAGCACTGCTGCCTCCAAGGAGAAGCTCACCAGGAGCAGTCTGGCAGCACCATCCCCACAGTTCCTATGGGTGTTTGAACTTCAGCAGCAGCCTCACCCCAGGGAGGACCTTGAGGAGCTGGGGCAGGGCCAGAGAAGGGCAAGAGAGCTGGGGAAGGGTCTGGAGAAGAGGGCTGGGGAGGAGCAGCTGAGGGAGCTGGGGGTGTTGAGCCTGGAGCAGAGGAGGCTGAGGGAGACCTCCTTGCTCTCTGCAGCTCCCTGAGAGGAGGCTGCAGCCAGCTGGGGCTTGGGCTCTGCTCCCTAGGCTCAGGGGACAGAAATGTCCTCAAACTGTGCCAGGGGAGGGTTAGGTTGGAGAGGAGGCAAAATGTCTTTGCTGCAGGAGTGGTCAGGGCCTGGCAGAGGCTGCCCAGGGAGGAGGTGGAGTCCCCATGCCTGGAGGTGTTCCAGAACCCTGTGGCCATGGCAGCTGGGGATACATTTTAGTGGCCATGGTGGGGTTGGGTGGGTGTTGGACTGGGTGCTCTGGGAGGGCTGTTCCAACCCAAACCATTCAAGGATTCTGTGGTAAGGATGGGGGAGGACAGACCTGGTTGGCTGTGGCTCCCCACAGGTGGGACATGGGTGGTCTTTCACCCTGCACGTCCCTGGTGGCCTCCAGGTTGGGTGAGGGACATTGAGAGCTGGACCTGTCACTCCACCCAGGGCCTGGGGAGGCTGGGATGGGGCCAAGCTGTGGCTTAGCACCAGCAAGGACTTGCTTGGATGTGCTCCAGCCGAGGCCATGGAGGCTTCCCCTTGTCTTTGCCACACTCTGCTAAACCCCTCGGAGCACTGAGCTGCTCTGAACCGCTCCAGCAATCCCTTAAATGCTCTAAAGCACCCTGCTAAGCTGCTCCACGCCCCTCTAAGCTTCCCCACGCCTCCTCCCAGCCCTCCCAGCCACCCCAAAGGGCTTGAACGTGCAAAATAAACTCTCAGGTCTCAGAGTGCCTTTGGATAACTCCAGACTGTTGCTCTGAACTCCTCGGAGCAGCCCTGGAGCACCACAAGCTGCTGCAAAGAGCTCAGGGTGCTTCTACGTGCTGGGAAGTGCCTCTAACACACCCTGAGCTCTCTGAGACACCCACAGCGATTCCAAACAGCCTGCTCTGAGCTGCTCTGAACCACCCCTGAGCTGCTCTGAGCTATCCCTGAGCTGCTTCCAATATCTCTGGGTTGTTCTCAAGCATCTCTGAGCTGCTCCAAACCATCCCCGAGCTGCTCTGAACTACCTCTGACCATCTCCAAACCACCTCTGTAAAGCCCCAAGCTGCTTCCCACCCACCTGGGCAGCTCCAGTGTGCACCAAGGTTTCCCTCAACACCTCTCAGCAGCCCCCTAAGAATCCCCCTGCACGTCTGAGCCTCCAGCAGTCTGAAGCTGCTCCACCAAAGGGGTGAAGTACCCAGCCCTGGGGGTGCTGCTGCGGCGCTGGGTCACTCCCAGGAGCTGTGAACCACCCCTGAACAGCCTGGAGCTGTGGAAGGAGGGACCTCGAGGCAGCACTGAGGCACTTGAATCGCTCAAATAGCTCTCAGGCTCCTCCAAGCAGCCCTAAAAGGCTCCCAGATGCTACAACTGCTCCAAGTAGCTCTTTAAAGTCCTCTAAACTCTTCTCAAACTCCTTGAAACAGCTCCAAATGGGTCGTAAAAAGAGATGATGTAGCAGCTCTGAAGCACTCGAAGCCTCCTCTGCGTGGTTGTGAAATGCCTCAAGTGCTCCAACCCCCTCTGAAAGGCCTCTTGGACCTTCCCAATGGACCTCTCCACAGCACCGAAACTCCTCAGTGCCGTCCCCAAGCTTCTCCAAACAGTTTGAGCCCCACCCCCATGCCCCTCTGACAGACACCAGAGGTGAGGGTGGCCCTGAAACCTCTCCCTGCTGCTCCAGCACCCATCCAAAAGTATTTGGAGCTGCTCAGAAGCTCTTGAGCTCTTCTGCACACCCTCTGAAAAGGTCTCTCAAAGTCTTGTAGCCTCTCCCATCCTCTTCAAAGCTGCTCCAGAAGAGCTCTGAAGATCTCTGAGTGCTTCAGAACATCTCCAGACCTGGAAGCCAAACTCCCCTGGAGCTGCTCCAGCTCACTCTTCCCCATTCCTGTGGTGCTCTGGCACCATGCTAGCAAGCCTTGGAGCAGCTGGGGGGGAGCTGGGAGTTACCAGTTGTTAGGGAAAGAAAATGAAATCCACTTCAAGAAATATCTTTGCAAGAGGTTTGTGGAGCTGTGGCAGCTCCAGAGCTCCTCAGGGGAGCTGAGCTGCTGCTGAAGTGCTGCTCTGAAAGCCACCAAAGAGCTTCAGTTTCTGCCTTCTTCACGGTGGGATGCCCTAGGATGGGGGAAACCAGCAGGCACTAAGCCAGGGTTGGCCTCTGGCTGCGGTGCTGGGGATCCCAACCAGCCCCCGTCCTGGGGGCAGGCTGCCTGCTCCTTGCTCCCAGCCCCCGTGGGAGAGCAGAGCAGAGCTGCTCTTCCCCGGCTCAGCCTGGGTCTGGCCCTGACCCCAAGGGCAGCAGCACTCTGATGGAACTGGCAAGCAGCTGGTGAGCCCCCATCCAGCCCCTCACCCCGGGGCACACCGCTGAGTGTCCCCCAGAACGTGGGGACTGAGCTGGCGCTGCTGGGTTAAGGTTTGGAGTGGATGATCATGGAGGCCTCCCCCTACCCAAACCTGGCCAAATTCTGAACCTGGTCATGACCAAGACCACCATGACCAGGTCCCAGGACACAGCAGCAGGGCCACATCTGGCAGGCCCCCGGGGGCTGTGCCCCCAGCCCAGGCCCGGCACAGGAATGTGCTCCAGCAGAGGTTGTCTACTCGCAGGGGCAGCTGGAGGGGCAAGGAGCAGAGCTGGAGCTGGGGACTCCTGCTTAGAGAAGGGATTTCCAGCTCCTTCCCCTTCCACATCTGCTGCCAGGATGGGGCTGGGGGTGGGGGATGCCCCCCACCCTGAGCATCCCATAGGGCTTTAGAGGGACAACCCCAGTGCAGCCCCTTGGCGCCATGGTACTGACAGCATTGCCACGGGCACAGCCACCCGGGATGCTCCCAGGGAGCTCAGTCCCTTGCAGCTGGTCCCCAGGGATGCTCCCAGAGCTCAGGGGTGGGACAGGAGCCCAAGCAGGGAGAGCCACACCTGGGGACCCTAACACCCCCACAAACACCACTGCCACCCCCCAGAGCAGTGAGGGGCAGCCCTGCCTGCACTCCTCTTGCTCCAGGGTGGAAATCCTAGAGGAAGCAGAGCTGGTGATGTACAACCTGCCAGGGACCCCCTAGTCTAACTGGGACCCCCAGCCTGGACAGGACCCCCTGTCCTTCCTGGGATTCCCTAATCTCACCAGACCCCCCCCAGCCTGCCCAAGCCCCCCAGCCTGCCTGGAACAATCCCCCACCATCCTTCCCTCAACCCCCAGCCTGGCCAGGACACCCCCTGTTCTTCCTGGGGCCTCTCAGTCTGTCCAGGGCCTCACAGCCTGGCCAGGACACCCCATGCTGACAGGGCACCCCATCCTGGCCAGCATCCCCAGCCTGAGCAGGAGCCTCCCCAGCCTCGCCCCCACCAGCCACGCTTCCCAGGCAGCCCCCGCAGCACGGAGCACCAAGGCTGCTGGCTGCACCCCAGCAAGGGGGAGCCCCCTGGTGGGGGTCAGGCAGGGGAACGCTACCTGGCCCTGGGCAGGGCCCGTGGGGGCCTCAGTTCGGACCATCGCTCTCAGCCTCCGCAGGGCTCCAGGGGCGGCGGGGGGGGGGGGGCGGTGTCCATCCTCCCCCAGTGCCCTTTGGTGCGGTCCCGGCCAGGCTGCAGCATCCCAGCGCCCGGGGGACACGGGGGTGGGGGCGGACGCAGAGCAGCGGGGCCCGTGGGAGGGGGCTGGCGGCGGGGGGCCGGACCGGGGGGCGGGGGGCATCCGGAGCGGGGCGGGAGCGGGGGCAGCGCCTCCTCCCTCCCCTTCTTCCCTCCCCCGGCCCTGCTCCCCTCCTCCTTCCCCTGCCCGCCGAGGGCAACCGGCGCCGTCCCGTCCCGTCCCGGGGCTCGGCGGCTCCGCTCCGCTCCCCCCAGCACCGCCGCTCCATGCGGGAGCCGCGGGTGGGAAGCAGCCGCCGGCAGCCCTCCCCGCCCGGCATGGCTCGGCTCTCGGTCAAGGAGCACTTGGATGGGATCCTCTCCGACTTCGAAGGTGCGGCCGCGGCTGCGGGAACTCCCCCGCCTCCCACCCCCGAGCAGGGCTGAGTCCCCCGGCCCCGGGGGCTGCGACCCCCGCTCGGGGCTGAAGATTGGGGGTTGAGATCACCTCCCCGGGGGCTGAGCATCGGCGGGGGGGCTCGGCTCCAAGCCCCGTGGGCTGGGTAACCGGAGGGGGGGCTTCGACCTACACTCATGGCTGGGTATCGGGGTGGGGTTGCTGCTGTAGCTGGGCATACTGGGGGGGGCTGACATACCGCCCCTGTCCCCCCCCACCCCCACCTCCGGGGCTCAGCATCGTAGGGGACTGCGCTCCACACCCTCAGGTCTGGGTAACTGGGGGGAGCTATG
This sequence comes from Melanerpes aurifrons, assembly GCA_011125475.1. Lineage (NCBI taxonomy): Eukaryota > Metazoa > Chordata > Aves > Piciformes > Picidae > Melanerpes > Melanerpes aurifrons. Next base: position 19,459,527 of record WWNC01000020.1, on the reverse strand, counting down.
CACCCCCCCGAGGGATGCGACCCCCGCTCGGGGCTGGGCAGGGGAGTTGGGGGGAGGATGATGCTGGGGCTGAGCGTCCTGAGGATGGGGGGTAGGGGGAAAAGGAGGGGTGAGCGGGTGCGGGATGCCTCCCAAAAGGGCCCAGTTTCGGGGGGGGCTGCGCTACTCCCCCACCTGGAGGCAGGATTTCGTCCTGGGGGGAGGGAGGGGCAGGGGGGATTACCGCCAAGAGAGCATGGCGATGACCCCCCCCCGAAGTGGGCATCTTGGAGGGCTGCGCTACCCCCTCACCCGACTAAGCATATTGGGTGGTCGTTTCCCCCACACTTCGGGGGCTGCGCATCGTGGGGTGCCCCCCCCCCAGGACGAGTTGCGCCCATGAGGAGCGGTGTGGGTGCCTCAGGGTGGGGTGTGACCGGGGGGGGTGGTTAGGAGGGCTGGAGGGGTTCAAAGTGCTCCAGTGGGGGTGGGGGCTGCGCGTGCGGCCCCCGTGTGCGCGCTGCATGCTGCAGCCGTGCCCTCCGCTCCCCCCAGGGCTGGCCGGGGGGTGTTGGGCTGCGGGGGGGCTCCCGCCCGTCCGGGGCTGAGTTTCTCCCGACCGCGATGAGCCGCAGCCGCTTCCTGGAGGCTGGGGCGGGAGGGACCGGGGCTGGGCAGGGGCCGGGAGGGGTTGAGGTGGGGCGGGGGGCCGCGAAACCCGACCCCGGGGCTGCTGCTGCCCTCGCCGGGGAGGAATGTGTGCATCTACCCCGGGCACCTTAACCCCGCCGCTGCCGGGCTGCCCCCACCCCATGGACCCCCCTCCATCCTTACCATCTCCCCCCCCCCATCCCTCCCATCCCCCCATCCACACCCCCACCAAATTCCCTGCCACCCCCCTGCAAGCCTCCCATCCTCTGCTACCTCCCCAACTACCCTCCTATACATCCCCCCACTCCTCTAAACCCTCTGCCACGCCCCCGACCCCTGCCCCCCGACCCCTGCCCTCCCCCAACCCCTGCCTTCCTCACATCCTCTCCCACACTCCCCCCAAACCCCTCACCACACCTTGACAGCCCCATCACCCCTGCCCCCAGCCCCCAACTCCTCTGCCCCCCCTCCCCCCCAGACTCCCTTTTGCCCCCCACCCCCTCCCCACCCCCGGACAGATCTGGAGTCAGGGTGAGGCTGCTGCCGGGGGCAGGTTTGGGGTGAAAAGAGGCATTTTGACCTGCAGCAGTGAGATGGAGGGGGGGACGGACAGCAGCCCCACGCCCCCATCCCCATGACCCCTTGGCCCCCACCCGGCCACAGAAATGCCTGCCCCGGGCAGAGCTGTGATTAGCAGCACCCCCTCCCCCCCGACCCCTGACCCCTGCCCAGCCCCGGGCACAGAGCTGAGCTGGGGAGGGCACAGGGCATGACCCCCACCCCCCGCTGCCCCCAGCGCTGCGGCCGAGCCCAGGCAGCAGCCGTGGGGCTGAGGAAGAGGAGGGCAAAGGCAGCTTCATGCCAGCGGGTGCCATGCCAGGGCAGGCTGGCACATGTGCTGGCACAGCAGGGATGAAGGGGGGCTGCGTGGGCAGCCCCTCTCTAGCTACCTGCTGGAGGCAGCCACCCACTGCCTGGCAGTGGAGCAAGGAAGGCTGCCTGGGGGGTGGGGCATGGACCCCCTGCGCTCTCCTCAGGGGCTGGGGAGCCAACCGTGGGCACCACACCGTGCCCCTTTGGCAGGGCTGGCAGGAGCAGGGCTCCCACAGAGGGGATTACTGCAGGGCAAGAGGCTTTGCAGGGATGCCCAGGGGAGGGTGCTGGGGGTGTCCTTGTGTGGGGGCAGGTTGGCAGTGCCGCCAGCCCACTGCAGGGCCCGTCAGACGCGGGCTGCCTCCCCGTCAGTAGGCTTCAGGGTTAACACCACGTAAGGGGGCAGGAAGCCTTCCCAGCAGGGATGGGGCAGGGGGAGAGGGGTGGGCTGGGGGGATCTGGTTACTCGGGGCCGGATCCCTTACAGGGGGAATAAAGCGGGCACTGTGCAGCGGCACCGCCGGGCACAGCCGCGGCGAGGGGAGTGAGGGTGAAACAAAGCAGCAGTGCCCTGAGCCGCTGGCGCTCAGTGCATTCCCAGGCAGGGTGGCATCACAGGCAGCCCTCTGGCAGCCAGCTGCGAGGAGGGCACCTTGAGCACTGGGCAGCGCCCAGCAGGTGCCTGGCCAGGGGTCTCTCGGATGCCACTCTCATGCCACCATCTGTCTGTCTCTGTCCCCAGCGCTCAAGAAGTCCTTTGAGGCAGAGGATGGCAGTGAGGTGCCCGGATCCGCACCAGCGTCCCCCCTGGGCACCGCCGAGAGCCACCTGTCCCTGCAGCTTGGGCACCTGCCACGCGTGGGCGCTGCCACGAGCCCCGGCCCCACGCCGCGCAGCCTCTCCCTCAGCCAGGCCAAGGGCACCGCCGTCGCCCGCGTCGCCTCCTTCCAGTCTCGCCAGGGCTTCGCGGCGGGGCCCGGCAGCGATGGCGAGAGCCTCCGCAGCTCCTCCTCCAGCCTGGAGAGCCCGGCGCCCACCGCGCCCCCGCTGCCGCCGGGCACCAGCCCGGGCCTGCCGCGGGTCCCGCCCCATGGCAGCGTCTCCCCGGTGGAGCTGGAGAGTGCCCTCTGTGGGGCTGGCCCCAGCGCCGTGCCCCTGCTGGACCTGCACATCGCTGAGGAGCCGGGCATGGGCACGCCCCCACCGCAGAGCCCTGTGACCCTCCCTCGAACCCGCCAGCCTTCCTCCTCCTCCTCCTCCGCCTCCTCATCCCCATACGATGGCACCGAGGCCGCCCCAGGGCTGCCCAGGCTCACCGAGGGGCCACGGGGGTGGGACACAGACCCCCAAATGCTGCCCCAACCACAGCTGAGGGTCAGCCTCGATGTCAGCCTTAGTGCCAGCCCCAGCCTGGCTCACCGGCCCCCACCAATGCCCCGGGGCCTGGGGGAGGCAGCCCTGGTCCCCGCTGCCCCTTCTGCAGGCAGGGCTGAGGGGCTGCCGCCACCCTCAGCCCCCCAAGCAGCCCCCTTCAAGCTGGTGTCCCAGCCACAGACAGTGCAAGTGAGCTCCCAGCCTGCCTTCCTCGGGGGGCTGGTGCTGGTGCCAGCCCTGGGGACCCTGACAATGCCCCGTGGAGCTGGGATGAGCTCCCCGAGTGCCAGGCTGGTGGGGCCACAAGGACCCTGCACGGCGGCAGCGTCTCCCAGCGAGGCTGTGGATGGCGACTGGGCTGCAGTGACACCAGAGCACGGTAGGACTCGCTCCGAGCCCCTCCCCCCACGCTGCCGGACCTCCTTGCTGGGCACAGTGTTGCCACCCCCCCCTCCACAGTGGCCCGTGTTACCTCCAGCCACCCTGGCACTGTCAATGCCAAGGTGGCCGTTGGTGCAGGGTGACAATGACACTGGGCACAGCGTGAGCCCCACCGGCTCACTGCTCCCCACTGGGGGACACGGGGGGCGCCAGATGCCACCCGGCACAGCGTGGTGCGTAGCAGGGGGCCTGTGTGGCACGGTGCTGAGCGTGGTGCTGGCAGCACTCCAGGCCCAGCCAGCCCCGGGGTGCCTGGCGAGCTTCCCGGGGTACCTGGCGAGCTTCCCGCGCCGCCCCAGCTCTGCTGTCTTCCCGCGGGCACAGGCAGGTTGGGCCCCGTGTGCCCCACCGGGGCCGTGCCAGGCGTGTGCCCCACCGGGGCCGTGCCAGGCGCCGGGGCCCCGCGCGTGCCGCCTATCGCTGCGATCTTGTCCCGCGTCCAGGGATTGCTGCTCCCCCCCCCACCACCCCTCCTTGCCCTGGCACGGGGACGGTGCTGTTCCTCCCTGCCCCCGGGGGACACAGGAGGTGGCAGGGTGCCAAGGTGCGCTCGGGTGTGCGCCTTGCGCCTGGGGGAGCGACGCGGGGCACAGCGGTGCCCTCGGCTCCCACTCTGCCGGTGCGGGCACCGCCAAGCCCATGCCCACCCCCAGGCGGCGGGTGGGGAATCCCCAGCGTCTGCCGCTCCGGGCAGGCTGCAGGGCGCTGGGTGGCCGGGAGCCGGCCGCCGCTGCCGGTGCTCCCTGTTTGGGTGCTTGGGGCTCCTGGCTGCCTGTGTGTGGAGCCGCGGCGCCGGGCGCTAAGTGCTGACGCTGGGCAGGCATCCATCCAGCTGGGGTGAATCATGCCCCAGCAATGCCCCCGGACTGCTGCCCAGCTGGCCTGCCCGCCCTGCTGACCCTGGGGTGCTGGGGGACACGGGGACAGTGCCTCGGGCTGAGCTGGAGTGATTGGGACGTGGGGACGGTGGTTGGGGTGAACCAGGGTGATGGGGACATGAAGTCAGTGCTCAGGGCCACATTTGGGTCATGGGGACATGGGGACAGTGGTTGAGGGTGAGACAGGGGAATGGGGACAGTGCTCAGGGCCAAATTGGGGTGCTGGGGACTTGGGGACAGTGCCTGAGTCTGAGCTGGGCGCTGGGGACACAGGCCCCAGGGGACAGTGTCAGGGTGCTGGGGTCTGTGAGGAATGGTGCTCGGGGTGTAGCCAAGTTGCCAGGGACATGGGCATGGTGACCAGGGGCAGGCTGGGCTGCTGGCAGGGCAGCTGAACCAGAGTGAGGCAGCGGGCAGCCTGTGGGCACCGGCTGCTCTGCAGATGGCACGGGACTGGCAGACACTGCTCAGTGATCTCTGCCAGGAAGAAGTGGGGATGTGCCATTTCCTCTCCCGGGAGGCCACCCTGGCCCCCAGCCAGTGACACCCGTGGGTGGCCATCCCGTGGCCCGTGGGAGGAAGCACCAAGCCAGCCCTCGGCTGCCGTCTCTCACTTCCACTCTGCCTTTCACTTCCACGCCTGGGTCGCCCACGCAGGGCCCCGGGCAAGGAGGAGGAGGAGCAGAGGAGGAGCCGTGGGCTGCAGCCACCCTCCCTGCCCTTGCACCCCAGGAGCCATTTGGCCCTGGTGACCAGCACTCGGCGACAGCAGCCCCGGCTCCGGCCGCTCACCCAGGTAGGGCTGGCCAGGGGCAGGGGGTGGGCAGGGGGTGCTGCCAGCAGGGCAGGGGGTGACCTCTCAGTACCCTGCGGGCAGGCGCAGGGTTTCACCCAGCGGCTCACTTCTGCTTCTGCTCAGCACCAGCACGCCTCATCCCCCAGCCCCAAGCTGTGGCTCCTGCCTGCACCACAGCCAGCTGGGCAGGGTGGCACTGGGTCTGGCCAGGGGTGGGAACTGTCACCATTGTCCCCGTGGGTGGCACTGGGTGCCAGGAGGGGCGCTGGTGTTTCTGGGTCAGGCTTGGCCGGGTGGATGGAGCTGTGGTGAGCTCCTCACTTGCCACCATGACAGCCTCTCCCTCTGCATCCCCCAACTGCTCCATCCCTTGGCCAGAGGGCTCAGCTCCATCGTGCCCACCTGACCCGGGGTCACCCCTTCCGATGTCCAGCTCGGCAGCCAGGCTGGGCACTCTGTCCCAGACCACCCTCTCCCAGCAGCCTCCCTGCCAGCAGCCTGATTGCAGGCGTCCCCAGGGAGAGGCCAATTAGTCCTGCAGCAGTAATTAAAGCCAGGAGGAGCCGATGGACTGCTGGGCCCTGCCTGGCAAGCAGCAGCATCTCTGCCGGCCCGGAACAGGTCTGGCTGCAGGAGCCATCAGCCCTGGAGGTGCCATGGGGATGCCCAAGAGCTCCCACGAGGCTGCCCTGCTGCCAGCCCCTGCCATTGGCCTTCAGCAGCGAGGGCAGGGGCACTGGGGAGTGATTCTGGTCCCACGGGGGTGGGTGAAGCACCCAGGGCTGGCACACACCCCATGGCTCCACCCATCACCCCTCCAGCTGTTTGTGTCTGCTTGGCAGCACCGCTGGCACAGCATGGCACAGCATGGCATGGTAGGAGGTCCTGGGTGAGGGCTGAGCCCCTGTGCAGGTGATGCACCCCAAGGAGCTGGGGGGAAACTGAGGGGGGGGTGTGCAAGCACCACACCCTGCTGCCGTGGGGGTTGGCATCCTGGGTGGCAGCAGCTCCATCGCTTGGCTTTGGATCCATCCTGGCAGCCGGCCACTGGTGCTGGCAGAGACTGGGGCAGGGGGGCAGGGGTGGCAGTGTCCAGGAGCACTGGCATGGGCAGGGGGGCATCGAGGGGATCCCACCTCCCCATGTGCCTGCAGAGTGGGTGGGTCCCCACAAGGGTGGGCACCCTGTGTGCCCCTGGTCCTTCCAGCTGTGTCACAGCTGTCACCAGGAAGTGCCCAGCTGGTTCACCACTTCCGAGGGACACCCTGCCTGGAGGATGTGAGGGCAGCTGGCACACATAGCTCTGCTGTCCCCAACCCCACCACCTCTGCGGGCATCCCGCCATCACCACCAGTGGGCATCGGGTGCTGGGTGCCCCTACCCAGGATGCTGTTGCCATGCTGGTGGGCACGTTCAGCTCCATCATCTGGTACCCCAGGGCTGGCTCGGGCTGGACGGTGCGCACATGTCCCTTGTGCCCAGGCTGTGTGGCACATGGCACATGGCAGGGTGGCTCAGCTCCCCAGCCACCAGCAAGCTGCCGCTGACGCCTCGCCAGCGCCGGGAACAGGCTGGCACATATGTGGCAGATGGGGAGGCTGCGGCGTGGGGCACGCAGGCGCCGTGGGCACTGCGGCAGTGGGGTGGATGGCAGGGCCAGCACCCCTCACCTCACCCTGCCGTGCCCATGACACCCGTGGGTGTTGCTTGAGGGGGGCATGGTGCCAGGTGACCTCCAGTGCCAAGGAACCGGTGAGTGCCAGCCGGGTTGGTGCCCACAGCCAGGCACTCCTGCTCCTCTTTGGTGCCACCACAGCCACCCATGGGGGCGGGGGCTGCTGTGGGGTGGGAGGGCAGCCCTGTGATGTGACCTCTGTCCACGTCAGCCTGGCTGGACAGAGCAGTGCCATGTGCTGGGTGGGCATAGCCAGGTGGGCACCTTCCCCACCCCAGCGGGCATGTGTGAAGCTCGTCTCAGGGTCTGCGCTGTGGTGGGGAGGGGGCTGCACGGGGGGCAGGGCCATTGCCATGCTGGTCATGCGTGGGAGCGGCAGCTCGCTGGAGCCGGGACTGGTGCCAGCCGGGGGCTGGCAGGAGGAGAGGCAGCCGGGCAGCAGCACCGATGGGCAGGGGGATGCTGGCGGGGCTCGGGGCACCACCCCCGGCTGCAGCCGGGTGCTGAGCGCGGGCGTCGCTGAGGTAGGAGATGAACAATGGCGGTGGTGGGCAGGAGGAGGAGGAAGAAAGAGCTCAGGGGCCCCCTGAGCTGCGCACAAAGGGCTGGGGCGGGCACGGGGCTCTGCAGGCCGCCGAGCTGGGGCACGCTGCGGGCACAGTCCCCAGACAAACCCTGCGTGTCCCCGGGGGCTGGGGGTGCCTGCCCCTACCCAGGCCGCGGGGGGATGCCCCTCGCAGGGGCCGGTCCCCGGCTATGAAGCAGGGTGGCACATCCTGCCCCACGGCCGGGTGCTGCAGGAGGTGGTCTTGGTGTGGGTGGCAGCTGGGCGAAGGGTGCTGGCAGTGGCTGTGGTGCCCGGTACAAGCACCTTGCAGAGCAACCGGTGGCATTGCAGGGGGTGGGCAGCGCTACCCGGTGGCATGGCCACCGCTATGGCACCTTCTCATCCCCCCTCTGCTCGTGGGGTGCCAGGGGAATGGCATGCCCCGTTGCCATGCCAAGCCTCACCGGCTGCCAGGAATGTACTGGGGCCGAGTGCCCGCCGGGACGGCTGCTGCTGGGGTAACAGTGCTGGCAGGGGAGGGGACACCGGTGGGGGGGGGGGGTCCAGGCTCACCCATCTCCACCCCACCATGCAGGGAGCAGCCTGGAGCACGCGGAGCACAGCATGGAGCCGCCAGCCGTGCCCGAGCAGGAGGAGGAGGAGGAGCTGCCCCTCAGCACGGTGCCCGGCCCGGCGGGATGCCAGCTCTTTGGTTACGTGGGCATCGAAGCTGTGCTCGACCAGATGAAAGTCAAAACCATGAAGATGGGCTTCGAGTTCAACATCATGGTCGTGGGTGAGCACTGGGCACAGGCTCTGCTGCCAGGCAGGGGGCAGTCCTGGCTCTCGTGCCGGTGTGCCAGGGGAAACGGTGGTTTGAAGGGAGCCTGAGGGATTTAAGCAGGATGAGCTGGGGAGCAGCATCCTGAACCCCAGCACCTGGTGATGGTGATGATGGAGGAGCTCATCACACACACTGGGATGCTGCCAGGTGGGCATCAGCCTGGGGAATAAATGTATTGGGGAATAGAGTAGAGCTACCCTGGCCTCTGGGGTGCTCCAGATGGGTACTGAGCTGCAATCCCCTTGGGGGAGTAAATCTGAGGGGACAAAGTGAAGCTCTCCCAGCCTCTGGGATGCTCCTAAATGGATACCCAGGAATAAATTAATCAGGGGGATAGCCTGGAGCTCTCCCAGCCTCTGGGATGCTCCCAGATGGACACCAGGAGGATATATGGTTATGGGGGGGGGGGATAGCCTGGGGCTCTCCCAGCCTCTGGGATGCTCACAGATGGATAGTCAGGTGTTATTGCCCTGAGGGAATTAACCAGGGGGACAAACTGGAGCTGTTCAGCCACTGGGATGCTCCCAGGTGGATATTGAGAGCTGTACATTTACTGGGGGGGGGACAAACTGGAGCTGTCAGCCACTGGGATGCTCCCAGGTGGATATTGAGAGCTGTACATTTACTGGGGGGACAAACTGGAGCTGTTCAGCCACTGGGATGCTCCCAGGTGGATATTGAGAGCTGTACATTTACTGGGGGGTGGACAAACTGGGGGACAAACTGTTCAGCCACTGGGATGTTCCCAGGTGGATATTGAGAGCTGTACATTTACTGGGGGGACAAACTGGAGCTGTTCAGCCACTGGGATGCTCCCAGGTGGATATTGAGAGCTGTACATTTACTGGGGGGACAAACTGGAGCTGCTCAGCCACTGGGATGCTCCCAGGTGGATATTGAGAGCTGTACATTTACTGAGGGGACAAACTGGAGCTGTTCAGCCACTGGGATGCTCCCAGGTGGATATTGAGAGCTGTACATTTACTGAGGGGACAAACTGGAGCTGTTCAGCCACTGGGATGCTCCCAGGTGGATATTGAGAGCTGTACATTTACTGGGGGGACAAACTGGAGCTGTTCAGCCACTGGGATGCTCCCAGGTGGATATTGAGAGCTGTACATTTACTGAGGGGACAAACTGGAGCTGTTCAGCCACTGGGATGCTCCCAGGTGGATATTGAGAGCTGTACATTTACTGGGGGGGACAAACTGGAGCTACTCAGCCACTGGGATGCTCCCAGGTGGATATTGAGAGCTGTACATTTACTGGGGGGACAAACTGGAGCTGTTCAGCCACTGGGATGCTCCCAGGTGGATATTGAGAGCTGTACATTTACTGGGGGGACAAACTGGAGCTACTCAGCCACTGGGATGCTCCCAGGTGGATATTGAGAGCTGTACATTTACTGGGGGGGGGCAAACGAGCTGCTCAGCCACTGGGATGCTCCCGGATGGGCACTGGGCTGCCCTGGGGGCATGAGTTCGGGGGGGGGGCAGACCGGAGCTAGCCCAGTCTCTGGGCTGCCGCCAAAGGAATGCCGGGGTGGTGCTGGCCTGTGGGGGCACCAGGCGGAGCTGCTGCTGTGCCCACAGGGCAGAGCGGGCTGGGGAAGTCGACGATGGTGAACACCCTCTTCAAGTCCAAGGTGAGCCGCAAGGCCTCGCAGCCCGGCCAGGAGGAGAGGATCCCCAAGACCGTGCAGCTGCACTCCATCACCCACGGTAAGCTCCTGTCCCACCAGCCCTGCGGGGAGCTGGGGCAGCTGGCGCAGGCCTGCGGCCCTGCTGAGCCCCATCCCTGCCTCCCAGTCATCGAGGAGAAGGGTGTGAAGATGAAGCTGACGGTGACGGACACCCCGGGCTTCGGGGACCAGATCAACAACGAGAACTGGTAGGAGACTGAGGAGGTGCAGCATCCCGCCCGGGGGGGTGGGGGTTGAGCTCAGCTGACAGCCCCCAACTCCTCATCCTCAGCTGGGATCCCATCATCAAATACATCAACGAGCAGTACGAGAGGTACCTGCGTGAGGAGGTCCTCATCACCCGCAAGAGGAAGATCCCTGACACCAGGGTCCATGGATGTGTCTACTTTGTGCCCCCCACGGGCCACTGGTGAGTCCCCACCCACATCACCCGGGGGTGCTCCTTGCTTGGTGGTGTGGATCACCCCGAGGGGATGGTGGTGAGGTCACCTTGGAGCAGTACTGTCACCCTGGTGATGATGGGGTCACCTTGAGGTGATGGTGGGTGGCATTGGTGCAGGATGTCTCTCCATGGTGATGGTGGGGTGGTCACCCTGGGCTAGAGGTGGGGTTGGTCACCCCACAGTGACAGTGAGGTGGTCACCCTGAGGTGGTGGTGGTAGGGTCACCCTGGGGTGTTAGTGGTGCAGGTTACTCTATGGTGACGGGAGGGGGGTTATCCTGGGGTGCTGGGGGGCTTATCCTGGGGTGGGGGTGGTGTAGGTTGCCTTGAAGTGATGGTGGTGGGGGTCACTACCCCTTGATGGTGGCACAGGTCACCCCACGGGGGTGGTATCACCCTGAGATGCTGGTGGCGTGAGTCACCCCAATGCCGGGGTGGTGTGGTCAGCCTGGCAGGGGTGGTTGGTGGGACCCCCTGAGGAGGATGGTCGGTGAGGCCACCTGAGGGTGAAGGCTGGCAGGGTGACCGTGGGGGGGTGGTGGCGGTCCCCGGCAGGCTGCGCCCGCTGGACCTGGAGTTCATGCGGAGGCTCAGCAAGATCGTCAACGTGGTGCCAGTGATCGCCAAGGCAGACACCCTCACCCTGGAGGAGCGAGCAGAGTTCAAGCAGCGGGTGAGGGCGAGTCCCCGAGGGGCTCCCGGGGTGCCCCCCATGCCCCCCGAGCCCGGCTCAAGCCCCACCTCCCGCAGATCCAGGAGGACCTGAAGGCCCACGCCATCAGCCTGTACCCACAGCAGGACTTCGACCAGGACCCGGAGGACCGGGCGCTCAACGACAGGATCCGGGTGGGCACCGGGGTGCTGGCACAGGGCATGCCACCCACCGAGGAGCATGGCAGGGGAGAGATGGCCCTAAGGGGGTGCCCAGCAGCAGCCCTGGGTGAGCACATTCCTCTGCACCCACAGGAGAAGATCCCCTTTGCCGTGGTGGGGGCAGACCAGGAGCATCAGGTGAATGGCAAGAGGGTGCTGGGCCGCAAGACCAAGTGGGGAGTCATTGAAGGTGAGAGGAGCCCCTGGAAGCCCCAACCCTCCCCAGCTACAGAGCACCTGCTGAGGGTGTGGGGAAGGGCACCCATGGGTGCATCCCTGCCTGGGTGGGCGCTGGGGGGAGCGGTGCTGGCATGGAGCCGCATTGCTCTGGCGCTCCCCGGGGTGTGCTCCCTGGGCACCCTGGGCCCGCCCAGTGCTCGCCCAGTGCCCACTGGTCTTTGTCTTGCAGTGGAGAACCCTGCGCACTGCGAGTTCCCCCTGCTGAGGGACCTGCTGATCCGGTGAGCAGGGCACAGGCTGGGGGTCAGCTCCCTAGCGGGGGCAGTGCCAGGGACAGGAAGGTAGTGACTTGATGCCCTTCCTCCCTGGCAGGTCCCACCTGCAGGACCTGAAGGACATCACCCACAACGTCCACTACGAGAGCTACCGCGTCCGGCGGCTCAGCGAGAGCAGCCGCCTGGCACTGAGCCCTCTCAACGGGCTGCCCACCAAGGGCGAGCCTGGCAGTGCCCTCTGAGACGCCACGGCCACCCCGGAGCCGCCGCTGGAGCCCTGTGGCTGTGCCCGGACCCCGCCTGGGTGAGGAGCCCAATGCCAGTTTGGGCTGAGGAGTCGCCCCCAAGAGTTGCCCTGGGTTGGGTCCCCCTGGTCCCTCCTCCCCAAGCTCTGCACGGACCCCTCGGACCTTGCACTGCATTAAAGGTCAGCTTGGAGCCTTCAGCCTTCACCATCATCATCCTCCTCTGCTGGACCCCTTACTTCTGCCACCACCCTCCTGGTTGCTCTGGTCGCTGGGGCCATGGGGTGAGACATCCCCATCCTGGTGCTGGCAGGGTGCCTGCCTGGTGCCGGTGGTGGTGCTGCTGGCAGGGTGCTGCTGGTGCCGTGGGTGGCCAGGGCGGGCAGAGTGCAGGTCCCCTCCCTGTGGTCACCCCACCTGCCCTGCCTGGTGACAGCAGCTGGCACAGCTGGACTTTGAGCCCCTTATCAGTGGTGAAGGTGCCAGGAGAGGTGTGGAGGTGCAACCCGTAAGGGTGTGGGGAGGGTACACCCAGCCACTTCCCACCGTGGCATGCCCCTGCCAGGAGCACCCAGCAGTGGGTGCAGCCCCCAAAACCCCTCGGGTGGACCCATGGGTGCTGCCCGCTGGCTGCCAGCCCTGGCACTGTGTGGGGATGGGGAAGTCAGGGCAGCCCCCCCCAGTACTCCAGGGGTGCTCAAAAACTCCCCTTTGTGCCACCTTCCACGGGCAGGGCCAGGGCACGGTGCCAGGCCGGTGGCACGTGGTAGCTCCCAGCCCCCTCTGGCCCCACGGCAGGGCTCAGCGTCACCAGCAGCACCCTTCGCCCGGCCCCACGTTAATGATCCACCCGCCCGTGCCACTGCCGTTGCCACCACCACTGCCAGCCCCAGCAGCCCCCCTGGCGACCTGTGCCTGCTGGCAGCGGTGCTGACAGTGGTGGCGGAGCCGGGGGTCCTCGGCAGGGGCGGCTCAGGGGGCCGGCTGCTCCCTGCCCTGTGCCCCACCCCTGGGTGCCAGCGCCGCAGATAAGGGCAGCCGCGGGCAGCACCCATTGTGCGGCACGGCGCGGGTGGGAGAGCCGGGCCATGGCGGCGCCCGCGCTGAACCTCCGCGCCCTCACCTCCTGGGTGGGCATCGCCCGGCTCCTGGCCGTGCTGCTGTCCTGCATCGCCTTCAGCCTGGTGGCCTCCACGGGGAGCTTCGGGGACTCCTACGGGACGTGGTGCATGTTCAGCTGGTGCCTCTGCTTCGCCGGGACGCTGCTGGTGCTGCTGGCAGAGCTGCTGGAGCTCTGCTCCCTGCTGCCGCTCTCCTGGGACGACCTCACCTCCGCCTTCTCCATGCTGGCAGCCCTGATGGTCTTCACCTCCTCGGTGGTCTTCCCCTCCACCTCCATCAGCAGCCCCTGCAGCGGCAGCGTCTGCGCCCGGCAGGCCGTGGCCACCGCCGCCTCCTGCCTCTGCTTCCTGGCCTACGCCCTCGAGGTGGGGCTCACCCGTGCCCGGCCGGGGGACATCAGCAGCTTCCTCTCCACCGTGCCCGGGCTGCTCAAGGTCTTCGAAGCCTACGTGGCCTGCCTTATCTTCTCCCTGCTGGATGGCTATGGCTCCGCCGCCGGCCTGCAGTGGTGCGTGGCTGTTTACTCCATCTGCTTCATCGTCACCTTCCTCATCATCGTCTTCACCATTGGCCGCTGCCTCAGCTACATGCCCTGCCCACTGGAGAAGATCCTGGTGGGCTACAACGGCCTGGCCTTCCTGATGTACCTCACGGCCACCATCCTCTGGCCCCTCTACAGCTTCAAGGACAGCCAGCGCCCCGACTCCTGCAACAAGGACTGCCTGTGGAACAAGCGCCTGGGGGTCACCTTCCTCACCATCTTCAACCTCATCGCCTACTTGGTGGACCTGGTCTACTCCACCAGGATGGTCTTCATCAGGACACCTACCTAAGGCTCTCGGGTGGCCCTGCTGGGGCGAGGGGTGCTGGGATGCAGCTGGCTGCCAGGGTGGGGCTGCCGGCGGAGCTGAGGAAGAGGCTGGATGCCTTGGAGAGCTCCTTCTCCCCATGCTCCCAGGGGTGCTTCTGGCCACGGGGCCTGGGGGGGGGCAGCTGGGGGGGACCAGGGTGCTCCCAAAACCCTGGAGCTGGGTGAAGTCTGGGATTAAATTGGGTCATTTTTCACTTGCTTCTGCCTCCTCCATCTTCTCCCCTCCCCTACCCCCCCCAGGCTTTCTGTGGAATCCTCAGTGGCACAGGGAGGGTCTCCGGGGTGGGCAAATGGGAAGCACTGGTAGCACTGGGGTGGGCAGTGGCAGCACTGGGGTGGGCACTGGTAGCACTGGGATGGGCACTGGCAGCACTGGGGTGGGCACTGGTAACACTGGGATGGGCACTGGTAGCACTGGGGTGGGCACTGGTAGCACTGGGATGGGCACTGGCAGCACTGGGGTGGGCAGTGGCAGCACTGGGGTGGGCAGTGGCAGCACTGGGGTGGGCAGTGGCAGCACTGGGGTGGGCAGTGGCAGCACTGAAGTGGGCAGTGGCAGCACTGGGGTGGGCAGTGGCAGCACTGAAGTGGGCAGTGGCAGCACTGGGATGGGCAGTGGCAGCACTGGGATGGGCACTGGTAGCACTGGGGTGGGGCACTGGTAGCACTGGGGTGGGCACTGGTAACACTGGGATGGGCACTGGTAGCACTGGGGTGGGCAGTGGCAGCACTGGGATGGGCACTGGCAGCACTGGAGTGGGCAGTGGCAGCACTGGGATGGGCACTGGTAGCACTGGGGTGGGCAGTGGCAGCACTGGGGTGGGCAGTGGCAGCACTGGGGAGGCACCAGCAGCAGCAGAGGGGGTACTGGGTGGGCAGCAAAGCCTCTCTCCCCTTGTTGGCTTGTGCCAGAGTGAAGCAGGGCATGACCAGGAGGAGCCAACCCGGATGCCTTTGCCCTGGCACCAGCACAGCACCTGGCCAGACGGGTTCCAGAGGAATGTGGCTGCTGGTGGAGAGGCTGACAACCTGCTGTGTCCTATTCACTGGCACCACCAGGTCCTTGGCACCACTGCTGCCACCCTAGTGGAAGCCCAGCTGGATTCGGTCCCGCTGGCAGCAGCCCTGGGCCTCCTGCTTTTCCCTTTGGGGGCTGCTGGTGAATCCCTTTGCTTGGGGGCACACAAAACAAGGGGGGGTGGCTGTCACCCAGTGCCACCAGAGCTGGGGGGGGTTCAGACATGTCACTGGGAAGAAGGTGGCACCACAGGCTGGTATACCAGGAAGAAGGTGGCAGAACACTGCAGGCAGATCAGGGCTGGGGCAGGCAGGTTAAGGTGTGCCCAGCGGGCAGAGATCCTGGCACAGCACTCCCGGATGTGGGATGGGTGTCCCATGGGGCACCCTAGCAGGTTTTGGGGCCACCATCTCCAGACTGGGCTGGACCCTCTGCTGCTGCTTGCCCTGGCCCTAGCCACAGCTTGGGACTGCCCCCACCACTTCAGGGCTGCTGGTGCCACGGGCATGCTGCCTCGGGGCTATTGAGGCCATGCCAAGGTCCAGCCCAAATACATCAGGGCTGTTGGCACCATGCCAGGACACATCTCCACCACCTTGGGGCTACTGGGGCCATGGAGCATTCAGGGGTCCATCACCACTGCCTTGGGGCTACTGGAGGCCAGAGGGCAGTGCCCTTCACAAGATGGCACAGGCCAGCTGCACCCAGGGAAGGTGGCAAAAGAGCTTGGGCCCAGCATTAGGCAGTGCCTAGGCACCCATGGGTGCCAGGGTGCCCAAGCAAGTAAGACCTCCACGCCAAGTTCCAGGGCAGCCACAGTAGCAGGTCCCAGCACTGCCAGTGATGCCAATGCCAATGCAGGGCAGCCTGGTGGGTGTCCCCTTCACCCTGCCTATGTGCCTGTGGTGACCATCACCCCATGACCAGCAACCTGGCACCCATGTGCCACTTCCTGCACCCAGAGCACAGTGCCATGCTCACAGAGAGCAGCACAGCTCAGCCTTCCCCATCCTGGCAGTGCCATCGGAGCTGCTCACTGCAGAATTCCTGGGCAGAATTTTGGGAGCAAATGAAGGGAAAACCGCAGTGGCCGGGCACAGCCCTGCCCAGCGCCCCAGCGTGGCTATTTTTAGTGCCCAGGTTGATTGAAATTCCCGGAGGAAAGGGGCAGGGGCCGCGCGGTGACGCCGCTTGGTGCCGGTAACACATTCGGCTCTGGATGGCACACGGGCGGTGCTGGCACATGGGGTGCGGTGAGGCTGGGGTGCGGGGCTGGTTGGTGGGGTGCAGGTGAGTGGGGAGGGGGCAATGGGGGTGCAGGGGAAGCTTGTCGGGGGAGGGTCCCAGCGCCTTGCATCCGGCTCGGGGGGAGCAGCCCAGTGGGAGAACCTGGGCCAAGGTGGGGCTGTGGCTGGGTGAGATCCCCTCCGGACATCTCCCGGTACTGAGGCTCCCCGGCAGCAGCTGAGACGCCGGTGGGTGTGGGGAGCCCCGTTGGGTGTGGGAGGCCAGGTGCCGGTCTGTGCCGTGCTGGAGTGTCTCGCAGTGCCGTGCCGTGCTTGGCAGCCCCGGTGCCAGGGCAGGTCCGGTGCCAGCGCCGTGCCATTGTCAGTGTGGTGTCGATGCGGTCCCGGTACCGATGCAATCTGGTGCGGTGCTGGTGCTGTGTAATGCTGATGTGGTGTGGTGCTGGTGTGGTGCAGTGCCAGGGCGGTGCCGGTCCCGGACTCGGTGCCGGTACAGGTGCTGGTGCTCATCCCGATGCTAGTGCCGTGCCAGTGCCGGTCGTGGGGCCGGTCCCGCTGCTGATGCGGGTCCCGGTGCGGAGCAGATGCGATACTGGCGCGGGTGGTACTGGTGCCAGTGCCGTGGCAGGGCAACGCCGGCGCCGTGCAGTCCCAGTCCCGATGCCAGTGCAATGCCGGTCCCGGTTGCGGTGCAGTTCCGGTCCCGGTGGGGTCCCGGTTGCTTTACGTTGCCGATGCTGTTGCAGGTCCCGCTGCAGTCTCGGTGCCGGTCCCAGTTCCGCCGCGACGCCGTTACGCTGTCGGTGCCGGTCCCGTTAGGTTGCCGGTCCCGTTAGGTTGCCGTTGCCGTTGATGGTACCGTTCCCGGTGCCGGTGCATTCCTCCCCCTAGGGGTCGGTGTGCCGCGGCACGGGAGGTGGTGCGGGAGGCGGTGCGCTCCTACGCACGGCCCGGGGCGGCCGGGGCACGGCGGCGGCGGCGGGGAGCGGGCACCGGGCACCGCCGCGGGCCCGGGTGAGTGCGGCCGGGGCGAGGGGTGGCTGCGGGGAGCCCCGATCCCACAGGAGATGCGGAGGAACGGGCCGGGCCCGGCGGGAGGGGAGAGGTGGGTGGGGAGGGGGCGGTGGAGACCGGGGCTGGGACGGGGGCAGCGGTGTCCGTGCTGCCGGTCCCGGCTCCGCGGTACCTGGACATCGCCCGCTTGTCCTGGTGGCACGGCCGCCTGAAGCTCCCTGGCAGCCCCGGAGCCCATCCCTGCCACGGACGGAATGTCCGCCCCCGCCGGGGCAGTCCCGGACCCCCCGGGGCTGGTCTGAGCTCCCCCGGTGCCGGGCTGGAGCAGGGCACCCGGTAGCCCTGGGGCGGGGCCGTTTCGGGGTGCTCCCGGGGGTGTCGCTGGGTTGTCCCCTCCCTCACCGCACCCTGTCGCATGCCGGGGCTGCCGCGGGGCCCCAGGACCGGCTGAGAAGCACCGCGGGGCTGCCGCGGGGGCTTAGGGCTTCCCGCAGCCTGGCACCAGCACCCAGCCCCCTTCCCTGTCAGTAGGGTGCCCCTGTGTCCTCCAGTGTCCCCAAGGATGACCCTGTGTCCCTCTGTGCCCTCAGAGACGCCCTTGTGTCCCCCAGTGCCCCAGAGATGCCATTGTGTCCCCAGCTGGACAAGCTGTTCCCAGATAAGCCCCCTTGTGAGCCCCCATTTGCCCCCTCCCAGGCCTGGTCTCCGGGTCAGGATGACTGCCTGGGGGGGGCTCATGTCCCCTCCCTGCTCCCTTGGGGCTGGGGTCACGGCCAGAAGCCCCCTGAGCTGCTCCCTTATCCACCCTGAACACCTCCATTCCGGGCTGGAGCCAGGGCCACGGTGGGGAGCGAGTGGGGCAGGCTGGAAGTGGCGCTGGCCGGGATGGGTGCTGGGAGGCACATCTGGAGTGGGTGTTGGCCGTGGTGGGCGCCGGGAGGCAGCCCTGGGGCGGGTACTGGTCGAGGCAGGTGCTGGGATGAAGCTCCGGGGTGGGTCCTGGCCGTGATGGGTACCGGGCAGCAGCCCTGGTGCAGGTGCCAGTTGCGACCTGTGCTTGTGGGGCAGCCCTGGGGTGGGTGCTGGCAGGGGTGGGTGCTGGGGGGAACCTCCAGAGTGGGTGCTCCAGTTCCTGCCCAGGGAAAGGATGTACATACCAGTGACATGACCTGGGTGCTCCTTGAGGTCAGGCCAGAATATGGGTGCCCAGGAGTGGGTCCCTGTGGGCATCAGCAGGTCTGATGCCATCCTGGTGTCCCTGAAGCCCTCGGTGCTGACCACCACGGGGTGGGGGTGGGTGTAGCACCCCAAAGGGATGGCACCGAATGTGGGAGGGGCACACGTGTGCCGCCTGGGGGAGTGTGTGTGTGCCTGGCAGGGAAGGGGTTAACACCACGGAGGGTTCCGGGGGTACCAGGGTGTCCCCAGGCAGGGTACACCCAGGCTGCTCCTCGCCCCGGTGACCTCACGCCAGTGCCATAGCAACGGCTCACGAAGTCCCTGGTGCCGGGAGCGGGGCTGCCGCCCGCAGTGTGGGTGATGGGCTGGGAGGGTGGCAGCTGCCGAGCACCGCCCTCCCCCCTCCCAAACCTCACCCTCGGCTCCCCCCAGAATGAGCTGTGCCCCCGCCTCGGCCTGACCCCCGCCCTGCTCGTGCCACCATGCTCATCAAGGAGTACCGCATCTGCATGCCGCTCACCACCGAGGAGGTGAGTGCAGGGGGACTCGGGGGGCACTGAGGAGCTGCCTGTGCCCCCAAGATTGGGGTGGGTAGGTTGGGAAGAGGGGTGCAGAGGTGAAGGGAGCCCCGAGCCCCCAGCCATGGGTGCCAGGCATAGCTCAACTGCAGGGACCTGATGATGGAGGGGGTGGTGGGTGGGGACCCACATCAGTGGGGTGCCAGGAGGTTTGGTGCCTACCTGGGCAAGGGACTGGGTCACACAGTGGTCACCTTTGCTGTCCTTTTGTGGGCACCTTGGCCAAGCCACCAAGGTGTTCTTTGCCCACAGCCATTGGGCTCAGGGTGCTCCACACAAGCGCTGAGCTAAGTTCTGGGGGGCAGGCAGGGGGCACATCCCACTCCTGGGTACCATCACCTTGGGCCACAGAGGCCAAAGGCAGCACTGGGGACTGCTGGGGGGTTACCCACCCCTGGAACCACAGGATGAGCCAGTGGGCAAAGGGCAGCAGGGGTTAGTGTGCCAATGGCACCACGGCACTCAGGATGGTCACTCTGATGGGTGGCACAGGCTCAGTCCTTGCTCTGGCAGGGAGCCCAAGTCCTGGCTGGCAAGCTACGGTGATAGCTGGTGGCTGGCAGCATCCCTGATTGAAGGTCACTTGTGAGCAGCCGATGCCGTCAGGGCCGTTACGGGAAGGGGGGAGCTGTTCCGGGCAATGCCCATGCCAGGCAGTGCAGCCCTCCCTTGGCACTGGCTTTGTGCTCCCCAGGGCAGAGTTTTGGGCACTGTGCAATACCCTGGGGAAGAGCAGGGAGGGCAAGGCTGTGTCTCTCACCCAGGCACTGGAGCAGCTCTGGGAAAGGAGAGATTGGAGCAGGGTGTCCCAGGAGACCTCTGTGTCATGGCACAGCTCGGGGTCTGTGGCTCTGCCTCCGTTTCACTTCCCAGCGGTGCGGCTGGAAACCACTTAGCCCAGCCAAGGGGAGGGCGGCAGGGCAGGGGGTGCAGGCGGTGCTGAGGCCCTGGTGCTGTGGGCGCAGTACCGCGTGGGGCAGCTCTACACCATCAGCAAGCACAGCCACCAGGAGAGCGAGAAGGGCGAGGGGGTGGAGGTGGTGAAGAACGAGCCCCATGAGGACCCCGTCCACGGCCCCGGGCAGTTCACCGAGAAGCGAGTCCACCTCTCCAGGTGAGCTGTGCCTGCCAGCAGCCGAAGCTGGCACCGCGGGGGGAGGGGGCTGGGGGTGGGCAGGCGGGGGGGTGGGCTGGCAGTGCGCTGGCCCTGTCCCTCCCTCCTGAAGGCCTGAGGAGCAGCCTCTCAGGGCTCTTGATGCCTTGCAGGTGGCTGTGCCCATTGCCCGAGGGTGCCTCCAGCTCCTAAGGGGCATCCACTGCACTGCAACCATTTCCCAGGGGGGCACCCATCTCCCAGGGGTGTCTTCATCTCCCAGGGGTGCACCCAAGTCCTGGAGTGCACCCATCTCTGAAAGCTGCACCCATCTCCTAGGGGCTGCACCCATCTCCTAGGGGCTGCACCCATCTTGCAGGGGCTGCACCCATCAGCAGGAGTGCAGCCTGAGGTGCAGATGAGGGTCCTGGGGAGGTGTCAAGGGTCCTTAGGAGAGTCCTTGATTTGGATCTGAGGGTTCATGGTGGGGGGATGCTGAGGCGGGGGTGAGGGTCCCGGGGAGCAAGTAGCATTCCTGGGGAGGGGATGGGGGTCCCAGAGCCGGGACTGTGCTCCGTGGAGCAGGGTCGGGTGGCAGAGTGGGCACCCTTGTCTGGGTACCGGTGGCTCTCAGCGGGGCTGCCTAGGCTGTGCTCACCCCGTCCCCGTGGGTATCTGTTGGGCACATGCTGGCAGCCGGCAGCGCTGTCCCCGAATCCCCGCTGCCAGCTGTGGCACGTTGTGGCGTGGGCACGGGCTGCTGGCGTCGCTGGCGTGAGCTGCGCTATTTTTAGCGGCGCGGCTCACGATCCCCTCTCGGGGCTGGTATTCAGAACGCTGCCGATTCATCGCCCCCCGCCCCCACGGGGCCCCATCCTGCGCTGCCAGCGTGGGCAGCCGCGGGGTGCTGCGCAGGGCTGCCTAGAGGCACCGTGGGGTCGTGACACTGGGGAAGAGACGAGTGTCCCTGGGGAGGTGGCAGCAGTGCCCGGGGTGGTGGTGAAGCTCCTGGGGAGAGGATGAATTCACTGGGGTGGAGGTGAGCGTCCTGGGAAGGTGGCATGGGTCCCTGGAGCGGGCTGTGGTGCAGATGACTGTTCTGGGGAGGGGGCAAGGATCTTTGGTGCTGGTGAACATCCTGGGGAGGTGGCAGTGGTTCTTGGGGGGTGGGGGGCGGGAGTGTCTTGGTGGTCTTGAGGTGCAGATGATCTGGGGAGGTGGCATGGCTCCTTTGAGGGGTTCTGGAGCGTAGATGAGGTTCCTGGGGAGGTGCCAAGGGTCCCTGGGGAGTGTCTTGGGGACCTGGAAGGTGTCAGCAGTCTCTGGGGGCACACTGGGGTGCTGATGAGGGTTCTGGAAAGGTGCCAGAGGTCCTGAGTGGAGTCTCTGGGGTGGAAATGAGGATCCTGGGGATCAGGTGAGGTCCCTGGGGAAGGACTGGGGGTCTCAGAGGCAGGGCTGTGCTGTGGGGGCTGCATTCAGTGGAGCAGGGCTGGGTGGCACTGGGCAGGGCTGTGCCCACTGGCTGTATCTTGCCCTGGGCATTGTCCCCCACAGCAAGCTGCCAAGCTGGGCTCGGGCGGTGACCCCCCGCATCTTCTACATCACGGAGAAGGCCTGGAACTACTACCCCTACACCATCACTGGTGAGGGCATGGCCATGGGCACCGCTGGGTATCTCTGGGCACCCTGCCCCTCCCCTGTGGGCTGCAGGGAGAGTCCAACCATGGCCACTTCCCAGTCTCACCACTCTCTCTTTCCCCTGTGGTGCCACCTGGCAATGCCCCCCATGATGCTGATGTGCCATGGTGCCACTGCAGAGTACACGGTAAGGAGGTGGTGGCATGAGGGCACCTGGCATGACTGCAGTGGGTGTTCCATGGGTGGGGCATCCCTTGGGTCAGCATCTTTAGGGGTGGCTGTTCCCTGGGCCTGGGCATCTCCTGGGGGTGGATGTGCCTTGGGATGGGTGTCTGTGGCGGGGCATCCCTTGGAGGTGAGTGACCCTGGGTCTGGGTGTCCCCTGGGCTTGGGTGTCCCTTGGGGTCATCATCTTTAGGGGTGGATGTCCCTTGGGGCTGAGCACCTCTTGAGGGTGGCTGTGCCTTGGGATGGGTGTGTTTGTGAGCAGGCATCCTTGGGGTGCTTGTGCCTTTGGGCTGGATGTCCCTTGGGGCTGGGCTTCCCTTGGGAGTGGGAGTGCTTGGAGCTGTCTGTCCTTTAGCTGTGAGTGACCTTGGGTTTGGCACCCCCTGGGGCTTGGTGTCCTTCAGGTGGGCATACCTTAGAGTGGGTGTCCTTGGGGGTGGACACCCTGTGGGGGTGGGCGTCTCTGCAGGTGGGTGTGTCATGGGGTGGATGTCCCTGGGTGGGGGCATCCCCCAGGGCCAGCTGATGGCCGCTCCCTGCAGTGCTCCTTCCTGCCCAAGTTCTCCATCTACATCGAGACCAAGTACGAGGACAACTGCGGGGACAGCGAGAATGTGAGTCGGTGCCACAGACAGCTCCTGCCGGGGCTGGGGATCACACACCAGCTGTGTGGCCAGCACCTCTCACCCTCCCTCCTCTCCCCAGATCTTCCACAGCGAGAAAATCCTGGGGGACCACGAGGTCTCCTTCCTGGACATCGCCTTCGACGAGATCCCTGAGCGCTACTACCGCAGCCTGGAGGTAACAGGGCTGGGGCTGCTGGGGAGCAGCCTGGGGCCACTCTGTCCCCTGTGGGGGGGCTCACGGCCCCTCCCTGCCCTCCTCCTCTCCAGGACCCTCGCTTCTTCAGCTCGGCCAAGACGGGCCGGGGCCCCCTGCGGGAGGGCTGGCGCCAGCACACCAAGCCCATCATGTGCTCCTACAAACTGGTGAGCGTCAAGTTCGAGGTGTGGGGGCTGCAGACCCGCGTGGAGCAGTTCGTGCACAAGGTGAGGGGGGGCCCGGGGTGGGGGGAGCCTGCAGGGAGGGGCAGTGGCAGGCCGCTGAGCCTGCGGTGTGCGGTGCAGGTGATCCGGGACATCCTGCTGATCGGGCACCGGCAGGCCTTCGCCTGGGTGGATGAGTGGTGTGGTGAGTTCCCGGGGGGCACGGGTCCCGGGGTGGCCCCGGGCCCCCAAAATGGGGGGGAGGGGGATACGACGTGGGTTTAACTGCTGATGCTTCTAACCCCACGGGCAGCTCCTGCTCTTCCTGTGGCTCCCTGCAACCGCTGCCCGCTCTGCTCTGCTTGCCCTGCCCTCACACCTGCCTGTGCCCACGTGCTGCCCACTCTGCTGCCCGCCTGGGCAAGGATTGCCCGAAGCACGGCTGGGGGAGGCGGGGGGAGGGTGAGCCCCAACATCCCTGCCTGTGCTGCCTGCACCCTGGGACTGGCAGGGAGACACACTGCAAGTGGCTGCCACGTGGGCACAGGGCTGGGAACCCAGGGTTTGGTGGGGGCTGGCAGCAGGGGCTGGCAGTGGGCGTGGGGTGGTCTCGGCGAGCAGTTCTCTGCCTTCCAGACATGTCCCTGGAAGAGGTCCGGGCCTTCGAGACTCAGATGCAAGTGGCTACAAACCAAAAGTTGGGGAGCCAGCCCCCCTAGCCCTGCGTGGGCAGCCCTGCCTGTGTGGCATGGGGACCTCGGACCCCAGCATGGTCCCTGTCCCCCAGCATGCTGCCTGTGGGGGACAGGGACCCTGGACCCTGGAATGCTGCCCGTGGGGGATGGGGCCCCTGTCCTCCAGCATGCTGCTTTTGGGGGATGGGGACCCTGGACCCTGGCATGCTGCCTGTGGGGGACAGGGACCCTGGACCCCCGTAGGCTGCCCGCAGTGGGTGCAGGCAGAGGGGCTTGTGCATGGTGCCCGCTGAGCCCCCCCTGCACCCCGCAGCAGTGTCCCCCCTGCCCTGCCCTCCTTCCCACGTGTCCCCTGCCTGCGCTGCCTGTTTGGCCATTCCCCTCCCTGCCTCCTGCCCACGGCCCCTTGCCGCCCCCAAGCTGGGGCAGGTGTGGGGGTGCCGGCGCGGCCGTGCCGAGCGGCCCCCAGCGCGGCTGTGCTCGCAGGGATGACGATGGAGGACGTGCGGCGCTTCGAGCGGGAGACGCAGGAGGCCACCAACGAGCTCGTCGGCCTGGTGGCACCAACCATCTCGGTCAGCGAGGTGGCACCGCCCGCCGCCACGCACTCGGCCCCCGCCAGCGCCCCCTCCACCCCGCTCAGCGACGAGCCCCCCGAGTTCCTCGCTCCCCCCAAGGCTCGGCCGCGCAAGAAATCGGCGCCGGAGAGCCTGACGCTGCCCCGGGATCGCGCCGGTGCCGAGTGACGCCGGCGGTGCCACGCCGTGCCAGCCCTGCCGCCCCCGCGGCCCCTCCGGCGGGCGCTGAGCACAGGGCGGGCCCCGCTGCTGGGGCGCGGGGAGCCCCGGGGCGGTCCCGACCGCCCCGCAGCGCTGCGGGTGCCCGCACGGGATCTTGTCACCATCGCTGTGCTGGACCCGCTGGTTGTGCAGGGAAGGGACGTCAGACCGGTTCGAGGGGTCCCTGGCAGCATCGAGAGATGCCACGGGAGCTGGATCGGCAGTGCCTGTGGCTGGGCTGGGCACTGGTGCCGGTCTGAGGAGCGATGCTGGAGCACCACCCTGCAGGGTAGGCACTGGCACAGGGCACAGCACCTGTGACAGTGACAATGACAGCCAAGTCCTGGGCTTTGGGCTCCCCACGGGACCCTGGCACGGCAGGTCCCACAGTCGGGGTCCCCTTCGCTGTCCCTCCAGAGGTGGGGCTGGGGCAGGCTCAGCCTCCTGTTTTGGGGGAAAACAAAGACCTTTTAGGAAATAAAGCTCCAGACACAGAGGCCAGCTGGCAGGGGTGGTTTGTTTAGTGCCACCCAAGGTGCCACCCTGGGACTGGATGTGTGGCACCAGGGACGGCTGGGTCGTGGGGGCACTGCTGGCTGCGTGAGGTTAGCCAACCCTGGGGTGTCACACCAGTGGCACTGGGACCCCCTCCCTGTCAACCATCCTCATCCTCCAGCTCCTCAGCCCCTGGCACAGCCGATGCTGCCAGCCCCAGCAGGGCAATGAAGTGGGAGCTGCAGTAGACCGGCGCCTTGTTGGGGCTGGAGTAGACCTGCTCGGGTCGCAGCGAGGCGAAGGGGTTGGCGGCGTAGCCCAGGATGCGCATCTCGAGCTCCACCAGGATCTGCAGGGAGGCCTTCAGCTCCTGCTCGCTGCCAGGAGAAGGAGAGGACAGGCCCTGGTTAGCAGCTGGCTGTGCACAGGCGGCGGGCGGCGGGGCTGAGCTCACCTGTAGACGGTGAAGAGGACGGGCAGGCGGTAGTCCCGCAGCAGCAGCAGGGTGGGCAGCCAGCCCGCCAGCAGGTCTGGGCAGGCATGGAAACCTGGGGGGACAGGATGGTGAGGGTCCCAGCACCCTCCTGTGCCACCCCAGCACCGAGGAAAGCCAGTGGTGATGGCACCTGTGCCGTGCCACAGACCTCCAGCGGGCATGGTGTTGCTGGCACTAGGGTTTGGCAAGCTCTTGGCAAGGTAGGTCCCATGGCCCACCAGTGTGAGGGACACTCAGCTCTGGATCCTGGGCTGAGCCAGCATAAGACCTGAAAGCAGGGACCCCGTTGGGTGCCACTGACCAGCAGGTGGGTGACACTGTCAGGACACTGAGTGCCTGGTGGGGGGATTAGATGGGTGGCACAGGCAGGATGCTGGGTGTTTGGGGATGGATGAGGTGGGTGACATTGGCAGGACACTGGGTGCCTGGGGAGGGACCAGGTGGGTGACACTGGCAGGATGCTGGGTGGTTGGGAAGGGACCAGGTGGGTGGCACAGGCAGGATGCTGGGTGGTTGGGAAGGGACCAGGTGGGTGGCACAGGCAGGATGCTGGGTGCCTGGGGAGGGACCAGGTGGGTGGCACAGGCAGGATGCTGGGTGCCTGGGGAGGGACCAGGTGGGTGACACTGGCAGGATGCTGGGTGCCTGGGGAGGGACCAGGTGGGTGGCACAGGCAGGATGCTGGGTGCCTGGGGAGGGACCAGGTGGGTGGCACAGGCAGGATGCTGGGTGCCTGGGGAGGGACCAGGTGGGTGGCACAGGCAGGATGCTGGGTGCCTGGGGAGGACCAGGTGGGTGGCTGCTGGGTGCCTGGGGAGGGACCAGGTGGGTGGCACAGGCAGGATGCTGGGTGCCTGGGGAGGGACCAGGTGGGTGGCACAGGCAGGATGCTGGGTGCCTGGGGAGGGACAAGGTGGGAGACACTGGCAGGATGCTGGGTGCTTGGGTTGGGGGATAAGCCCTAGACTGGCACCCTGGTTGCTCTGCCTGTTGTTACTTGCTGCAGTGCCTTGGGCATGTCCCAGGCCACCACAGGCTCAGCTCCAGGCTTGGGGGAGCTCAAGGTCTGCTTTGCACCCAGCCAAGGATGTCCCGTGCCAGGCAGTGGGGTGAGGAGGGTCTGGGCCCCTTCCTGGTGCGGGCACTCACCTGGGTGAAAGCCCACCACCAGGTCAGGGCGGGCGGCCAGCTTGGTCTCCACGTGGCTCTCCCAGAAGTCATGGTAGAGCCCCTTGTAGCTGCTGAGATAGACCTGTCCCGGGGGCGCCGGCGTGGCCAGGGGCGGCCTCATGATGGGTCCCTCCACCACGTCCACCCCCACCATCACCACCTCCACCCCGCGCAGCCCCGGGAACATCCGCGCCAGCTCGTCGTAGTCGGTGGGGCGGGTGTTGAGGGTCTCCACGTGGGACGCCCCCACCACGTGCACGGTGAGGGCCTTGCCCAGGGGGCTGATGCCGAAGAAGCGCAGCCCCAGGCCGAGGGTGAGCGGCCGCGAGTGGAAGTCGGTGACCAGGCGCCGGACGGAGTCGCGCAGCTCCCAGTCCTCCGGCCGCGGCTTGCCCGCGTTGGCCCACAGCAGGCTCATGTAGCGCCCGGCCACGATGCTGCCCAGCTTCTCCTCCAGCTGCCCCTGCATGCAGAACCAGTCCTCCCAGCCCCTCACCTCCCCGGCGGGCTTTGTCCAGGGCTCGGTGGGGAAGGGGATGTCTCCTAGAGGGAGGTGTTGGAGGTCACGGTGGTGGCTTTGCAGCCCGGGATGCCTATCCTGTGGGGATGCTGGGCCAGGACAGAGGGGGTGGATCCAAGAGAAGGGACCCCAGAGCCCTCCACGGGACCCATGTCACCTGTGCTGCCCCACGCACGGTGTCCCCTGCCCACCTGTGAAGACGAGCCACTCCACCAGCCGATCCAGGGCCACCAGCTTCAGCTTCTTGCAGAACTTCTTGTGCAGCGGCCAGTTGGCACGCTGGCACACCACGCTGCAGTAGTACACGTTCTGGCACCTGGGGGGACAGGCAGTGTGCCCAGCCATGGTGTGGAGGGGTGGCTGGTCAGGATCTAACCCACTGAGCCTGGCTCCCTGGCAGCCTCCCCCAGGGCTGTGTCGCTGTTCTGGGGATGCCCGGTGGCGGGAGGTGGGTGTGGGGCCAGACTCCCCTGCCCAGCGGGTTGGAAATGGCAGGACAGATCCAGCCCCAGGCCATCAGACCAACCCCCACGCACACCCCTCCACACCTCTTGCACCGCCGGAGGCTTTTGGGGTCAGGGAGGGCATCAGGGAGCTTCTTGCACTCGGCACAGAACTTGAAGGTGTCCTCCATCTTCTGGAACATGTCGAAGTACGTCC
This sequence comes from Melanerpes aurifrons, assembly GCA_011125475.1. NCBI lineage: Eukaryota > Metazoa > Chordata > Aves > Piciformes > Picidae > Melanerpes > Melanerpes aurifrons. The sequence goes on along the minus strand of WWNC01000020.1, from coordinate 19,431,960 downwards.
GGATGCCGAAATCGCTGCCGCGCTTCCTCCCGTCCATGGCAGACCTGCAGGTGCCACCGGGCAGAATCGAGCCCACCCTGCTCTGCCATCACCATGGAGCTGATCTCCTCCCTCCAGCCAGGAGCATCCTGGCCCAGGGTGTGGAGCTGGGCTCCCCAAAGAAATCTGGGGAATGGGCAGGGGGAGGAGGGGTACCCAGGAGCCACAGCAGAGCACCTGGTGCGTGGGCTGAGCCAGAAGGGTAGGATGAGCCAAGAAGGCTCCTGCATGGACACACACACAGGGTGCTCTGGTGGGGCAGGGGAGAAGCATGCCCCCATGGCAATCCCAAGCACTGATAGAGGCTGGGCAGGAACTGGCTGGAGAGCAGCCCTGCAGAAAAGGCCTTGGGGGTGCTGGGGGAGGAGAAGCTCAGCAGGAGCCAGCATGGAGCACTTGCAGCCCAGAGAGCCAAGCAGAGCCTGGGCTGCAGCAAGAGAAGTGTGGCCAGCAAGGCCAGGGAGGGGATTCTGCCCCTCTGCTCCACTCTGCTGAGACCACAGCTGCAGCTCTGGGGCCAGTTCTGGAGCCTCTGTGCCAGGAAGGAGCTGGAGGGGCTGGAAGGTGTCCAGAGAAAAGGCCACGAGGAGGAGCAGAGGGCTGGAGCTGCTCTGCTCTGAGCACAGCCTGAGAGAGTTGGGGTTGTGCAGGCTGGAGAGGAGAAGGCTCCCAGGAGACCTCCTTGTGGCCTTCCAGGATCTGCAGGGGGCTGCAAGAAAGCTGGGGAGGGACTTTGGAGGGTGTCAGGGAGGGATAGGACTGGGGGGGATGGAGCAGAACTAGAAATGGGGAGATTGAGATTGGCTGTGAGGAAGAAGTTGCTGCCCATGAGGGTGGTGAGAGCCTGGCAGAGGTTGCCCAGGGAGGTGGTGGAAGCCTCCTGCCTGGAGGTGTTTGCAGCCAGGCTGTGAGCAACCTGCTGTGGTGTGAGGTGTCCCTGGCCATGGCAGGGGGGTTGGAACTGGCTGAGCCTTGAGGTCCCTTCCACCCTGGCAGTTCTATGATTCTATGGTGCTCACTCACTTGTAGTCCTCATAGCTCTTCATGTTGAGCTTCTGGAGGATGACTTGGGACAGCCCCGGCACGTTCAGCTCCATGGCCTGGAAACCCAGCGAGTCCACGTCGGGAGCCCTCGCCGCCGCCTCCTGCGTGGGCTTCTTGTGGCAGCTGCTTTTGGGGGCAGCTCCTGCCGTTGGCTGGGCCGCAGTGGCTGGGGGAGAGAGGGGTGCCGGCGCGGGGCTGGGCTCAGGGTTCCTCGGCTGCTGCTGGGGTCTGCCGCGCCGCCCGCCGCCGCCGCGCCGCCGCCCGCCGGCCATCCCGCTGCTGTCCGCGGCCGTGCCCGAGGGAAGGGCGGACGAGCCGGGGATGGAGGGTGGCCCCAGCACGCAAGGGAGCGCTGGGCTCAAATGTCAGCCCTGAAATGATAGCGACAAAGAGCGGCCGCGGCCCCTGGGGCACGCATCGGATAGCGCAGCTATTCTGGTCCTGCCCTCCCGGGGAACAGCCAACCCGCTCGGGGGTCCGGCACCCGCCCCAGAGCCCGCGGTGACATCATGTCTGTGACTGCGTCCTGCCCGGGGTCACCACAACCCCACGAACGCTGCAGGCGTGGGGCAGAGTGGCTGGAAACTGCCCAGGGAAAAAGGGCAACAGCGACTGGAGAGGAGCCAGCAGTGCCCAGGTGGGCAAGAAGGGCACCAGCAGCCTGGCCCCGATCAACGTGGCCAGCAGGAGCAGGGCAGAGATTGTCCTGTGCTCAGCACTGGGGAGGCCACACCTCAAATAATGGGTTCAGCTCTGGGCCCCTCAATTCAAGAAGGGCATTGAGGGCTGGAGCAGGGCCAGAGAAGGGCAAGAGAGCTGGGGAAGGGTCTGGAGAAGAGGGCTGGGGAGGAGCAGCTGAGGGAGCTGGGGTGTGGAGCCTGGAGAAGAGGAGGCTGAGGGAGACCTCCTTGCTCTCTGCAGCTCCCTGAGAGGAGGCTGCAGCCAGCTGGGGCTTGGGCTCTGCTCCCAAGGAACAAGGGACAGGACAAGAGGCAATGGCCTGAAGCTGCCCCAGGGCAGGTTTGGGTTGGCCATGAGGAACAATTTCTTCCCCCTGAGGGCTGTCCAGGCCTGTCCCAGGCTGCCCAGGGCAGTGGTGCAGGCTGGTGCAGTCCCCAGGGCTCATGGCTGGAGGGGGGCTGCAGAGCTGTGGTGGCTGTGGTGCTGATGGCTATGGCTCAGTGGTGCTGAGGGCCAGTGGTGGCTGAGGGCAGTGGTGCTGAGGGCTATGGCTGAGGTGCTGATGGCTCAGTGGTGCTGGGGCTGGCTGTGGTGCTGAGGGCTATGGCTGTGCTCAGTGGGTGCTGAGGGCCAGGACTCAGTGGTGCTGAGGGCTATGGCTCAGTGGTGCTGAGGGCTATGGCTCAGTGGTGCTGAGGGCCATGGCTCAGTGGTGCTGAGGGCCAGGACTCAGTGGTGCTGAGGGCTATGGCTCAGTGGTGCTGAGGGCTATGGCTCAGTGGTGCTGGGGACCATGGCTCAGTGGTGCTGAGGGCTATGGCTCAGTGGGGCTGAGGGCCAGGGCTCAGTGGGGCTGAGGGCCAGGGCTCGGTGGTGCTGAGGGCTATGGCTCAGTGGTGCTGAGGGCCAGGGCTCGGTGGTGCTGAGGGCTATGGCTCAGTGGTGCTGAGGGCCAGGGCTCGGTGGTGCTGAGGGCTAGGGCTCAGTGGTGCTGAGGGCTATGGCTCAGGGGTGCTGAGGGCCAGGCCTCGGGGGTGCTGAGGGCCAGGCCTCAGTGCTGCCCTGGCAGTGCTGGGGTCAGTGGTTGGACTCCAAGACTCTAAAGGCTTTTTCCAACCAAAACAGTTCTGTGCCTCCATGCTGCCGTCGAGGTCCTCCGAACCCCTTTCTGCCATTCAGGACGACCGAGACGAGTCGCCCAAGTCCCGGGCAGCAACTAAGGGCTGCCCACACTCATCATGGCGGCGGCAGCCTCAGGGCCAGTCCCGCTTAATCCCGTTCAATGTCGCGAGATCTCGCCGGGAGCGGCCTGGTCGCCGCGGTTACGCGACGCAGCGACTCCGCTGCGGCAGGTGAAGGCCGCGGGTTCGAATCCTCCCTGCGCCGCCGCTGTGTCAGGGCTGGGGTAAGGCCTGCAGTCGGTTGAGGTGCCGCGAGGGGCTGCAGGCCTTCCCCCGAGGCCTAGGGGGGTGCAGGGTTGTTGGGCTCAGTCTTTGTGTCTTGCAGAAGCATGGAGGCCGGTTCCAGAAGGGGGTCGGCGGGGCTGGCCGCCGCCCTGCCCAGCCAGCCGCCGCCGCTGCGCATCGCCGTGGGCAAGGCTCGGGAGCTGGTAAGGCTCTGGTGGGTGCAGGGAGCTCGGACAGGGGCTTCCCCCCTTCCAGAGCCGCTGTGGGGAGCGGTGAGGAGAGCTGGGATTCAGTGCTCTCTGCAGAGGGCCTGGGCTGGCTGAGGCTGGAGGAGCACCGCAGGACCATGGCCTGGGCTGGAAGGAGCCTTTAGAGCTCACCCAGGGCAAGCCCTGCAGGGACAGCTGCAGCCAGAGCAGGCTGCTCCCAGCCCCAACCAACCTGCCCTGCACTGCTGCCAGCCATGGGGCAGCTCCACCTCTCTGGGCAGCCTGGCACAGGCTCTCCCCACCCTCAGCACCAAACATTTCTCCTTCTCTCCACTCTCAGCCTCCCTCTTGCACTTCAAACCATCCCCCCTTGGCCTGGCCCAACAGGCCCTGCTCAGCACTCTGTCCCCAGCTCTCTTCTGGCCTCTTGAAGCTCTGCAAGGCCCCCAGGAGGTCTCCCTGGAGCCTTCTCCTCTGCAGGCTGCACAAGCCCAACCCTCCCAGCCTGGCCTCCCAGCAGAGGGCTTCCAGCCTCCCAGCACTGCTGTGGCCTCCTCTGGCCCTGCTCCAGCAGCTCCCTGCCTGTGCTGTGCTGAGGGCTCCAGAGCTGCCCCAGCCCTGCAGGGAGGTCTCAGCAGGCACAGCAGAGGAGCAGAATCCCCTCCCTGCCCCTGCTGCCCACCCTGCTGGGGAGCAGCCCAGGCCAGGCTGGGGCTGGGCTGGCAGCGCTCAGTGCCAGCTCCTGGCCAGCTCTGCACCCCCAACTCCTTCTCTACAGTAAGGTTTCTTTTACTGGTGCTGTGTTGGAACATCTCTCTCTGCCTTCTCTGCCTCACTGACAAGATTTTCAAAGCAAAAATGTGCTCTCAGGGAGACAAATACCTCTGCAAAGAGCTCACATGGGCCATAAAGTCAGATTTTCATCTCAGCTGCAGTCATTTCAGTCATCTTGAATCTATTTGTGTGGCTCTGCTTTGAAAAGGCTGTGGCTGCAGCACCCTTCCAGGGCAAGACCACGGTGGGCTGGTTGGGATCAAACTGTGACTGCTTCCACATTCTGTGTGATCCATCCTGCTGTCCTTGGAGCCTTCTAGAGGCACTGGCATTTAGGAGGGAACGTGGAGAAGCAGCTCAGCTACTGCTGCTAGCAGGACAAATGAACATCTCTGCTTCTGCTCCAGCAGCAAAGACAGAAACAAAATCAAAGCAACAAAGCAAACAGAGGCAGCAGTCTGGCTGTTTCTTTTCTGAGGTTTTCACTGTGTTTAAGTGCCTCTCACGCTGAGAGTCAGCAAACAGCCTCTCAGGTGAGCAGTAGAAGGTAAGAGGAGGGAAAACAGAGGAGGGATTGCCTCTGGAATGTTGGGGTTTGAATCTGATGGCTCCATCTTGGAAAAGGCTTTGCAAAAGGAGAGAGAGAAGTGGAGAAGTGCAGTAATAACAGCAACAACATGAAGAAACACTCCAGCTGTAAGAGCTATGGAATCTGCTTAATTAGAAGTGAGGTAGAGGAGGATGAGAGAGGAGCCTGGGATAATTAATGGCACAGAGAAAGGTTAATGGGAGTCTTCTGTTTAGCCACTCATTAGCCACTTGTAGCTCAAGGAGAGAGTCAGGAGGACTGAGGGGAAATTGATGGGGACAGACTTCTGAGCAGGGCCTGTTGGGACAGGCCAAGGGGGGATGGTTTGAAGTGCAAGAGGGAGGCTGAGAGTGAAGAGAAGGAGAAATGTTTGAGCCTGAGGGTGGGGAGAGCCTGTGCCAGGCTGTCCAGAGAGGTGGAGCTGCCCCATGGCTGGCAGCAGTGCAGGGCAGGTTGGTTGGGGCTGGCAGCAGCCTGCTGTGTTTGGGGATGTCCCTGGGGACTGCAGGGCTTGCACTGGGTGAGCTTGGAAGGTCCCTTGAACCCAAACCAGTCTGGGATTCCATTCTGTGATATCATCATAGAGGGGATGATGAAAGGAGAGAGTGGAGCATCTGACACCATCCTGTACATGGGAGACATGGAAACCCCAGGCACCTTCACAGCATTCTCTGATTCTGTGCAAATTCAGCCCAAGTGAAGGAAATCTCTTCCTCTGCAAGAGCCACCTTGGAACTGATCAGCCCAGTGACAGGGAAGGAGGGAGGTGGAGGGGAGGCCCTTGGAGCTCAGCTGTCCCTTGGCTCAGGATGAGAGACAAGCTGGCTTTGGGCACTCAGTCCTGTGGTCAGGGTGGCCTCTCCTCTTCCCTACACAGAGATGCAAACTGTGCTCCTCCTGCCAGGAGGCTCTTTGGTGTCTGCCTGGCTCAGCACTTCTTGTGCTGCCATGGAGGTGCCCAGTGCTGCCTGCTGGTGCTGCCTGGGCACACGGTTGCCTGCTGCCATGCTCTCAGCACTCACCAGCCCTCTTTGTCCTTGTTTCGCCCCCTCTATGGAACTGTTTTAAAATGCAAGCATCCTCCCTGTGCTTACAGCAAGAGATGTTGAGGCTGGGGGTAACAAATTGCAGAGCTGCCTACAGAGCTTGCTGGAGCCCCTCTTGGATGTCAAGGCATTCTGCAGCCAGGTGATAGGCACAAGTGTCCTGGAAGCTCAGCCATGCAGCTCAGGAGCTGCTTTCTTGGGAGGTGACAAGTCTCAAGCTTCCTGGAAGCACAAGAATGTCGATGGGAGGCTCTGGAGATTTGCTTTCGGTGTGGGGAAAAGGAGAATAAGGAGAAAGTTGTTTGGAGCAGGCTGCCCAGAGAGGTTGTGGAGTCTGCTGGTGTGGAGAGCTTCCAACCCCCCCTGGGCACTGTGCTGCAGGGCAGGGTGCTGGGGGTGCCCTGCTGGAGCAGGGCTTGGCTGGGTGAGCTCCAGAGCTCCCTTCCAGCCCCTCCCTGCTGGGATTCTGGGATCTTGTGTCTTTCATTGCCTTTCCCTGGGGTGAAGCCTGGACCTCTCCATCTCCCCTGCTGCATCTCTGGATGGTGTCCTTGGGGCACCACAGGATGCTGAGCAGGCAATTTCCCTCCTAAAGATAGGGGAAGGGTGAGGTCTGGGCATGGCCAAGCTCTGCTCCTCTTGCCTAGCAGTGAGCCTTCTCCTGGGGCTGGGCTGGGCTGAGCTGCCGGCCAGAGGCAGCTTTCATCCTGGGCCTGCCGCTGAGGAGCCAGCTGCTGAGGAGCCAGCTGCTGAGGAGCCAGCTGCTGAAGGTGCTGCTTTCTGGACAGAGAGCCATCAAAAGTGAGGTGTCAGCCACTCTGGTGCGTGTGGAGTACAAGGGGAGCGTGCTGGGGGACTCCTCCAAGGCTGATGTGTCAGCAGATGGGACAGCAGAGTACAGCCTGGAGTGCAGCCTGGAGTGCAGCCCTGCCGGCCCCACCGCGCTGCACGACCTGGCGCAGCAGCCGCTGCTCCGTGAGTACCTGAGGCTGCCAGCACCTCCCTCTGCCCCCCTGCTGCTCACTGCCTCAAGAACAGCTCTTTGCTGAGGGATCTCAGCCCTGCTCTTCCCATCCCTGCCAGCTGGAAGAGTCTCCTTTCAGCTTGGCCTGTGCTCCTTGGCTCCTGTGCTGTCAGCCTTGGGAGATGAGGAGGGAGCCTGTGCCAGAGCTGCACAGATCCTTTGCAGCCCTGACCTGCTGGGCTGAGGAACTCTTCCAGCTCCTCTCTCTTTTCATCTCTCTAGTGACAGTGATAGAAGTGTTGCCAAAGGACAAGAAACAGAAGGAGAAGACCATGCCTCTTGCCCAAGCTGTGGTGGACCTCCTGCCCCTGCTGCAAGGTGTGACACTGACTTCCACAGCCTCCATAAGCACTTCTTGCTCCCTGCTTTACTCCACTCAATCATACAATCACAGAAGGGACCTTAGAGATGGTCTAGTTCCACCCCTGCTGCTGTGTGCAGGGACACCTCCCACCAGAGCAGGTTGCTCAAGGCCTCATCCAGCCTGACCTTGAGCACCTCCAGGGAGGAGGCAGCCACAGCCTCCCCTGGCAGCCTGTGCCAGTCTCTCTCCACCCTCACTGGAAGGACCTGATGACCTTAGAGGTCTTTTCCAACCTTAATGGTTCTAGAGCAGAGGAGCTATAAACCATCTGATTGTCTGCTAACAGAGGAGAGTCTGAGCACACCACATCTTCCACCCTGGCCTCACTTCTTGCACCCTGGCACTTCCTGACCGTTGCTTATGGCTCCCAGACTCTGACTTCCCTCCCTTGCACCAGATGCCCTTCACAGCCCCCGGGGCTGGGTGAGGAGGGGTTGGCATCAGGAGTCAGTGTTGGAAGCCAGGCCATGATTTCTCTCTCGATGCTCTCATTTATGCTGTCCTCATGCCTGTGTCTTCCCAGGACAGTGCTCACTGAAGGTCTCAGCTCCTTTGTATGCAGTGCCTACCTCACCCTCAGAGAGCCTTCACCCCCAGGCCAAGGTATGTGGGGTTTGGACCTGGCTGGGGCTCTGCTGCTCCTCGCTGGGAAGGTGAAGGTGACTCAGCCACCTCACTCAGCACAGGTGTCCTAGGGGCTTGGAGGCCTTTCCTACTCCTCTTGACATCTGTCCCTGGTCACCTCTGATAGGTGAGGTGGGGCTGGGAAATGTTCATGTGTGCAGCTACCAAATAGCCCTGGGAAAAAAAGCAGTGGAGGGGGAAAGCATCTTGCTGAAAACACAGCCAGAGGCATCACTGCCTGCCCTGCTCCATCGCTCTGCTGTGCAGCAGAGCTCTCACAGGCCATTACTGTACAGGCTCTGATGGCCTCTCCTGCAAGGTCCTCATTCACTCAGCCTCTTGAGGAGTCCCCAGGGAATAAAGCAGGGAGTGAAGGATGGGGCTGGGCAGTGTGCCTGGCTGTGCTGCTGGCCTGCCTGTGGTTAGCACTGCGAGGGAGCTGGAGGGCTGGATGTGGCACTAACTCCTCTGTGTTGAAGAGGTGTTGCAGAGTAAGCAAGGCAAGGAGGCAGGGGGTGTCTCATTAGGGAGGGGAGATAATAAGTGCTGAGCAGCTGGTTTTGCATCTCACCCCATCCAGCCAGGGCTGGGACAGGGAATTACAGAGTGTGTGAGGATGGGGCCTGAGCTTGGCAAGCTCTGAATCACCACAGGAAAATCAGCACTTGCCATCACCCCTGCTGCTCTCTCCCTCTGGCTCCTTTTGGGAGCCCCTGACTCTTCCTCCCTGGCTCCCTTGGGGCACATCCCATGCCTCAAGCAGGCAAACAGCACAGTTCAGACAAACTGATGATGAGTGTTCCTTTCCTGTGCTGCTCTCTTCTCTTTCCCACCTGAGGTGAAGAAGAACACAGGATGATGCATTCTGACCTTGGCTTAGCTTCTCCCTCAAGAGCAGGAGAGTTCTAACTGGGTGGTTACTGGCTCTGCTTTATCCTCTCACAGGGTGGCCTTGAAGTGACAGTGTGCACCCCAGAGCCCCTGCTTTCTGCAGCCCAGCTTTCCAGTGGGAACCTCCTGAGCATCACCCTGGAGGCAGCTTACTCTGTCCCTGAAGCTCTTGCCCCAGCAGGACCCCTGCAGAGCTATGTGGCTTGTCTGCAAGTGCCAGCAGCTGGGGAGGTGAGGACTGCTTCAGGCATGCTGAGAGTGGCTTAGCTGCTACAGAATTATTGTTCTTCTACATTACCCTCTGGGGAACAGTGTCCAGGCCCATGGGGTGCACAGCTCCTGTACTTGTGCAACAGCAGCCTTTGGAACCAGGGAGTGGTTTAGGTTAGGAGAGGCATTTGAGACCATCCAGTGCAAGCCCTCCCCCAGCACTGCCAGGGCACCACTGAGCCATGGCCCTCAGCACCACAGCCACACAGCTCTGCAACCCCTCCAGCCATGGGGACTGCACCACTGCCCTGGGCAGCCTGGGACAGGCCTGGACAGCCCTCAGGGGAAGAAATTGTTCCTCATGGCCAACCCAAACCTGCCCTGGGGCAGCTTGAGGCCATTGCCTCTTGTCCTGTCCCTGGTTCCTTGGGAGCAGAGCCCAAGCCCCAGCTGGCTGCAGCCTCCTCTCAGGGAGCTGCAGAGAGCAAGGAGGTCTCCCTCAGCCCCCTCTGCTCCAGGCTCAACACCCCCAGCTCCCTCAGCTGCTCCTCCCCAGCCCTCTTCTCCAGACCCTTCCCCAGCTCTCTTGCCCTTCTCTGGCCCTGCTCCAGCTCCTCAATCTCCTTCTTGCAGTGAGGGCCCAGAACTGAACCCAGCACTCCAGGTGTGGCCTCAGCAGTGCCCAGCACGGGGGTGTGAGTGCTCAGGGTCCCTGGGGCATGGGCTGTGTCCCAACTGAAGCTCTGCTTTGCAGCTGCCAGGAGTGTTTGTTGTTTCTCTCCATGTGGCTGTTTATTTTCTCTCCTCTCTTTGTTTGCTGGAGCAGCTTTTCCAAGCCAGGCCCCTGCCCTACTGCTTTGCTTGGTTAGGTGCAGCTCAGAGCAGCTGGTGCTTGCTGCTGCTCCTGTTGGAGATGAAAGGTCTTTTCCCTCTCGTGTCTCTAGCAGGACTTGCCCTTGCTCTTCAAGAATGGCCTCCTGAAGCTGCCTGGGGAGAAAGAGCCACTGCCCCGCCCCAAGAAATGGCCCCTTGATGACATCCTGGCCCCTGCAGCTCTCAGCATCCCCAGCTCCTTCATCCTTGGTGGTCCCTTTGAGGATGAGGATGGAGAGCTCAACAAACCAGAGGTGAGGGAGGTGGCTGGAAGAGAGCCTCTGAGGGAGGCTGCCCTGGGAGGGCAGGAGGAGGTGGGTGGTGGGTTCTCTGCAGAGTGTTCAGACAAGGAGAGGGTTCCCCTGGGAGAGCAGGCCCAGGAGGCTTCCCTGGGGTGCTTCTGGTCCCCAGGAACCTGCCTGCTGCTGAGCTGCTGGGCTTGGAGTTGTGTTGCCTCCTTGTGAGCCGAGCTCTGGGGCTGCAGGGGTGGCTTGGCCTTGCCGTGTGGTGGGTTGGACACCTCTCTTCTTCCCCAGGAACCACTCTGAGGGATGACCTGGGAATGATGCAGGCTCTGGAGACTGTGGTCCTGGTTCTAACCACCTGCTGCTTCTCACAGGACAGGGAGTTTAGGACCCAAGCAGAAAGCAGGAGGAGGATTGTGTGGGACACGGAGAGCCGCCGGTACCTGGATCCTGCTGCTGTGCTCCAGTAAGGGACCTGAGGAGCTCCCTCCCAGCATGGTGGGGACAAAGCACCTGGCAGGGGATTAGCTCTTTGTAGCTGTTGGTGTCACAACTGCACCCAGTGGTGTGGATGGAGAGCAAAATGTGCTGTTCTGGGCTCCCCAGTTCAGGAGAGAGAGAGCTGCTGGAGAGAGCCCAGGGCAGGCTGCAGAGCTGCTGAGGGGCCTGGAGCAGCTCTGGGAGCAGCAAAGGCTGAGAGCCCTGGGGCTGAGAGCCTGCAGAAGAGCAGCCCCAGAGGGCAGCTGAGCAATGCTCAGCAAGAGCTAAAGGAGCTGGGGGGCAAGAGGCTGGGGCCAGGCTCTGCTGAGTGCTGCCCAGGGCCAGCAGAAGGGACAGCAAGGGGCAGAAAGTGTCAGGCAGGAGGTTGGAGCTGAGCAGGAGGAGAAAGTTGTTTGTTGTGAGGCTGCTGGAGGCCTGGAGCAGGCTGCCCAGAGAGGTTGTGGAGTCTGCTGGTGTGGAGAGCTTCCAACCCTTGCTGGGCACTGTGCTGCTGGGCAGGGTGCTGGGGGTGCCCTGCTGGAGCAGGGCTTGGGCTGGGGGTGCTCCAGTTTCTGCCCCAAGCACACGTTCATGTGGCCTGGGTGGGAGCAAACCCACGTGGGGGATGTTCTGGGGCAGAAAGGAGGGTGGGGTGGCTCTCAGGCTCGGTTCCTGCCTCTTCTCAGTGCCCTTCCTGTGCCCTCAGCCTGCAGCAGCAGATCCTGGAGTGCCGGTGCTGGCCTGTGGAGCTCTGCAGGGTGTCCCTGGCCTCACCCAGCAAAGGGAAAAGCAACAAAGCTGACAAGGTGAGAGCAGGTGGGGGGATGTGCTGGCCTGGCTTGTCAGTCACCAAGCATTTTCCTTTCAATGCCTTTGTGATACCCAACCAGGCTTGGCCCTGCCAAAGGCAGGCAGGGAGCTGGAGCCTCTGTGGAGGGATTCGCTGGCCTCCCAGAGCTGCTGAGCAGACAAAGGGTCTGAGGCTTTCCTTCCTGCTGGGCTGTGGGAGCTGGGTGGCAGGGGTTTGGGGAGAGGGTGCTTCTGGGAGGTAAAGTAACTCCCTGAGCTGCTGGGATTTTGAAACATCTGGAAGGAATCCTGTGTCTTCCTGCTTGAGGTGTGAAGAGGTTTTCCTTTCATGCATGAGCTGAGGTCATCCCACAGAGAAACATCCTCTTGGTGCTGCTCCTGGCAGCTGACTGTGAGAGCTCCTAAGCTGTTACAGGGTGAGGTTATAGAATCATGGCCTGGATTGGGCTGAAAAGGAGCTTCCAAGCTCATCCAGTCCAACCCCCTGCAGCCAACAGGGACAGCTGCAGCCACAGCAGGCTGCTCCCAGCCCCAACCAACCTGCCCTGCACTGCTGCCAGCCATGGGGCAGCTCCACCTCTCTGGGCAGCCTGGCACAGGCTCTCCCCACCCTCAGCACCAAACATTTCTCCTTCTCTTCACTCTCAGCCTCCCTCTTGCACTTCAAACCATCCCCCCTTGGCCTGGCCCTACAGGCCCTGCTCAGCACTCTGTCCCCAGCTCTCTTCTGGCCTCTTGAAGCCCTGCAAGGCCCCCAGGAGGTCTCCCTGGAGCCTTCTCCTCTGCAGGCTGCACAAGCCCAACCCTCCCAGCCTGGCCTCCCAGCAGAGGGCTTCCAGCCTCCCAGCACTGCTGTGGCCTTTGTGGCAAGCCCTGGATCCTCAGTGAAGTTGTGTCCCAGATCCCCCCAGTTCCTCCCTGCCTGCTTCAGGAGGAGGTAGTGCAGCACAGGGTAGTTGTAGAGCTCTCTGAGAGGTGTTTCCCCAGAGCCTGAACACAAGCTGGGATCAATCCCTTCCAGCCCTCACTGCTGCCAGGGTTTTGCATCTCCCTTCTGGAGATCCTTGTCCCCTACACTCAGACTGCTGCTAGCCTGGGCTCCAGACCTCCTGGGTACCTTGCTTCAAGCCCCAAGCTGCAGAGCTCTGGTGGGGATCACTTGGATTTCTAACCATACCCTTGGCAGCTCTGCAGCACTAGCTCCAAAGGAGCACCCTGAGGGCTGGCAGAGTGTGGGCACTGGGAAAGCTGCCCTGCAGGGCTGGGATCAAGTGGGCATCCTCCATAGCAAACAGCTCCTCTCAGCTGGGTTGTCTCAGCTGGGTGCCAGGGAGCCACTGGCTCCTCAGGTTTGCTGTGTGGCCTCCTCTTCATGGGACCAGTGACCTTGTTTCCTTCAGGAGAGCTCCAGGCTGCTCAGTGTCTCAGTGCCTTGCTCTGTGTTTTCAGGGAGATGAGGACAGGCAGCTCTCCTTCCATGGGGTGGCCTATGTCAACATGGTGCCTCTGCTCTGCCCTGGGGTCAGGTGCCTCCGAGGAGCTTTCCCTGTCCACAGCTACCAAGACAGCGAGGTGCTGGAGAAGGTGAGAGCACCACCAGAGAGGCAGGCTCTGCCCAGCCCTGGGCTGCTGCAGAGTGGGGCTGGGAGCAGGCAGGGTGGTGCTGGAGGAGCTCACAGAAGCTTCCAGCTGCAGACTTCCCGAAGGCAGAGGATTTTTGAGCGTGCAGAAGCAGCTCTGGGGGCCGACAGAGGCTCCAAATCTCACTGCAGTGCTTTCTGTGCCAGGTGCTGAGCAGGGAGGGCTGGGACCAGGCTCCTCTCCCCCCAGCCTGAGCAGCAGCAAAGGAGCTGCCTTGCTGGGAAGAGCAAACAGTGGCTCTGGCAGGGGAGTGTTTCCCCAGGCAACCACCAAAGAAGCTCTCACTGGAGGTTTATTTGTCTTGGTGGCTCTCCCCCTCCCTGTTCCTGCCAGTGACACTTCCAGCTCCTTTTTCCCACACTGCTCCCACGACAGGCCTGAGCTTCTTGCAGGAGGGCAGATGCACAGCCTGCCTGCTCTGCCCACAGCCCCCACAGTGCCAGGCTGCAGGAGCTCAGGGGAGGTTCAGGTTGGAGATCAGAAACAGTTTCTTTGCTGCAAGAGTGGTCAGGGAGTGGCACAGGCTGCCCAGGGAAGTGGTGGAGTCCCCATCCCTGGAGGTGTCCCAGAAGGGTGTGGACATGGCCATGGTGGGGTTGGCTAGATGGCTGCTCTGGGTGCCCTGCTCTGGGTGCCCTGCTCTGGGTGCCCTGGGAGGGCTTTTGCAACCCAAACCATTCTGTGATAGCCTAAGCTGAGGCTCCACAGCTCTGTGGTGTCAGAGCTGGCCTTGAGCACCAGCAGCTGAACTCCTAGGAGGGGAGGATAAGGCTGCACAGCTGCTTCATGCATGCAGGACCCTGACAAAGTGTTTTGCCGGGGCAGAGGTTAAGCCAGAGGGCTGGGGAAGTGCAGCTGGGCCCTCGATTCCCTCCCTTCCCTCTGTTCTCTTTTCCAGACCAAAAGGCAGCACAGTGCTTTCAGGGATCTCAGGACACAGCTCAGCCTGAGTAAGGAAGGGTCATGGACCCCAGGAACTGGCAGTTCCAGACCTGCTCCCAGCAGGGCTCAGAAGGAAGACAGAGAGAAACCTCTCGTCCGAAGGGTGAGGTCTAGAGGGGCCCAGCGCAAGGTGCCTGCTCCACTGCCACCTCACAGGGGCAGGAGCTAGGAACTGAGGGCATGCAGCCTCTGCCAGCTGAGAGATCCTCAGGAGCTGCCTGGGCAAATGCCCACCTCACATCCTCAGCTTGGAATGATGGAATCATTTAGGCTGCAAAAGGCCTTGGAAACCAAGGAGTCCAAGCCCTGCTGGTGGGGCTGTGAGGGCTGCTGAAGCTGAAACAAGAGAAGCCTTTTCTTTTGCTTCAACAGATGTCCACTGTGTCCAAGATGCAGTCAGATGCTTCTGCAGAAGCTGACAGCATGGCCAGTGCCAGCCTCGATGGACAGGTGAGTGGGGGGCAGGGAAGGGAAAGGGACGGGAAGGAGAAGGGGAAGAGAAAAGGGAAGGGAAGGAGAAGGGGAAGAGAAAAGGGAAGAGAAGGGAGCTAGACCAGCACTGTGCTGCTGGCTCCCACACAATGAAACCCCTCAGGAGCCAGTCAGCAGCTGATGTTTTATGGAGATGCTGACCTGGAGTTCTCCAAGTGAAGTCCAGCTGGAGGGTAGCCTGCCATGGGGCTGGAAGGTCTCTGTAAATAGCCAAGGAGTTAGTTGAAAGCGTTCCTTCTCATGGAATGGAAGAGAAGGCTGCAGGGAAACTTTAGATCATCCTCCCAGTAGCTGAAGGGCTCCAGGAGATCTGGGGAGGGACTTGGGCCAAGGGCTGGGAGTGCCAGGCCCAGGGCCAATGGCTTTGAGCTGGGAGAGAGGAGGCTGAGAGTGGAGAGGAGGAAGAAATTCTTGTCAGTGAGGCTGGGGAGACTTTGGCCCAGGCTGCCCAGGGAGGCTGTGGCTGCCTTCTGCCTGGAGGTGTTGAGGACCTGGCTGGATGAGGCCTTGAGCAGCCTGTGCTGATGGGAGGGGTCCCTGCCCATGGCAGGGGGCTGGAGCTGGATGGTCTTGAAGGTCCTTTCCAGCCCAGACCATTCTTTGAATCTCTGATTTTCTGATAGCTTGGCTCACAGCAGGATTCACTGTGAGCAGACTGAGCCTCTGAGCTCCCTCCTTTGTGCCAGGCTGAATCCTTCCCTCAGCTGAATCCTGCTGCTGTAAATCATTCTGAGGGCAGCTCCTTCTCTGCAGCCCCAGAGAGGATTTGCTGCAGATCTCTATCTCCATGCTCAGTCTTTCATGCTGCCAGTCAGGGCTCTGGGCAGCACAACTCTGAGGGGGCAATGTTTGTCTCCACAGCAATATGATGAGGCAGGAACCTTCCTGCTGCTGGAGATAAAGCTGGACAAGGCCCTGGTGCCCAGGCGGGCACAGGAGGAGCTCAGCAGACGGTGAGTAAAGCCCAGCTGCAGCCTCTGCAGCAGGGACAGACTGCTCTGGAAGGACAGCTGAGGCCTGAGCCAAAGCCCACTGCAGGCAGGAGGAGAGTTTGGTCAAACCTGCTTAGGAGATGGCATCTGGTGTGTTGGGAAGACACCAGGATTCATCTGAGCTGGCACCTCCCTGCCAGCCCTCCCAGAAAGGAGACACCAGAGCAGCAGCAGCACGGTGTCTGCCTGCAGCACCACACTGCATTCCCAGCTGTACTTTGTTTCCCCTTAATCCCTGTGGGTTAGCCTCTGACATGTGATGTCCAGCTGCTTGCTCAGAACTGGCTACCAGCATAGTGTCCTGGGCACCCCTGGAGTGGCTGCGCTGCCCCTGCTCTGCCCCAGCAGCTGTCACTGTGCTGCCCCAGCGGCTCTGGCTGTGCTGCCCCTGCGCTGCCCCGGCGGCTCTGGCTGTGCTGCCCCTGCGCTGCCCCAGCGGCTCTGGCTGTGCTGCCCCGGCGCTGCCCCGGCGGCTCTGGCTGTGCTGCCCCGGCGCTGCCCCAGCGGCTCTGGCTGTGCTGCCCCTGCGCTGCCCCGGCGGCTCTGGCTGTGCTGCCCCTGCGCTGCCCCGGCGGCTCTGGCTGCGCTGCCCCGGCGCTGCCCCGGCGGCTCTGGCTGCGCTGCCCCGGCGCTGCCCCGGCGGCTCTGGCTGCGCTGCCCCGGCGCTGCCCCGGCGGCTCTGGCTGCGCTGCCCCTGCGCTGCCCCGGCAGCTGTCGCTGCGCTACCCCGGCACTGCTCCGGCCGTGGCTGCACTGCCCCGGCAGCTGTCACTGTGCTGCCCCGGCGGCTCTGGCTGCGCTGCCCCGGCGGCTCTGGCTGCGCTGCCCCGGCGCTGCCCCGGCGGCTCTGCCCGCATTGCCCCTGCCCTGCCCCTGCGGCTCTGCCCATGCTGCCCCTGCCCTGTCCTGGTGGCTCTGCCCGTGCTGCCCCTGCACTGCCCCAGCGACTCTGGCCGTGCTGCCCCGGCTCTGGCTGCGCTGCCCCTGCGCTGCCCCGGCAGCTGTCGCTGCGCTACCCCGGCACTGCTCCAGCCGTGGCTGCGCTGCCCCGGCAGCTGTCGCTGCGCTGCCCCGGCTCTGG
The DNA here is from genome assembly GCA_011125475.1 of Melanerpes aurifrons. Lineage (NCBI taxonomy): Eukaryota > Metazoa > Chordata > Aves > Piciformes > Picidae > Melanerpes > Melanerpes aurifrons. The sequence continues at coordinate 19,415,503 of WWNC01000020.1, read as the reverse complement.
CGGCGCTGCCCCGGCGGCTCTGGCTGCGCTGCCCTGCCCTGCCCCGGGAGTGGCTGCCCTGCCCGTGCCGTGGCTGCCCTGCCCCTAGCATTGGGCTTTGGCTTTTTTGGCTTTTCAGAGGTTTCTCATGATCCTAGAATCACCAAACCATGAAATAGGTTTGTTTGGAAAGACTTAAGGTCACCAAGTCCAAGCCTTACCCCAGCACTGCCAGGGCACCACTGAGCCCTGGCCCTCAGCACCACAGCTACACAGCTCTCAAACCCCTCCAGCCATGGGGACTGCACCACTGCCCTGGACAGCCCTCAAGGGGAAGAAATTGCTCCTTATGGCCAACCCAAACCTCCCCTGGCACAGTTTCAGGCCATTGCCTCTCCTTCTGTCACCTGAGCCTAGGGAGCAGAGCCCAAGCCCCAGCTGGCTGCAGCCTCCTCTCAGGGAGCTGCAGAGAGCAAGGAGGTCTCCCTCAGCCTCCTCTGCTCCAGGCTCAACACCCCCAGCTCCCTCAGCTGCTCCTCCCCAGCCCTCTTCTCCAGACCCTTCCCCATCTCCACTTGACCACAGCTTGCATGAGTTCAGTGGAATTCCTCCTTCCCCTGCCATGTGCAGCTGCAGATACCAGGCCTGCCAAATGATCCCTGCTGGGTGGTGGGAAAGGCTCTGCCTTGGGGAGCTCCAGGTGGTGCCACAGCAGCCTGGGCTTCACAGTTCATTCTGGGTCTGAGACTTCGTTGCCCCTCCCCAGGCTCCTGTGAGGTGTCTCAGGGACAGGCTGGAGCCCTCCCCCTGCAAGCTGCCAGGGCCCAGGACAAGCCAGCACTGCTGGCAGTGTCTGACTGATCTCTTCTGTCCTCTCCTTGGCAGGATCAAGGAGATGATTCCTCCTCGCCCTCCCCTGCCTCCTCGGACTTCAGGAGCCAAGAAGGTACATGCAGGAGCCTGTGGCCTTGCCCCCACTGCCTCCTCATCCTGCCCTCATCCCCCTCACACAGGAGAATCTTCATGCTCAGCTGCAGCTGCACAGCAAGGTGTAGATGATGTCTGAAGAGAAAACAGACATGAGAGAGGCTGCAGGGGCTGTGATCTGCACAGCCCCCGTGGGAGGCATTCCTGGGCTGTGTGACTCATGCTGGCAGCCCGTGCAAAGGGGACAGATGTAGCAAAGGCAGGGAAGGAGCAGTGTGGAGGTGTCTGGAAGGAAACAGGCTGCTGGAGAAAAAGGGGCTGGTAGCCTCCATGTTCACCTGATGCACTCCCAACAGGTTCTTGACCCAGACTGACTCAGGGGCTTCATCCATCCCAGGCAAACATGGACAGAATCAGCCCCAGGCAGAGGTTGTGAGGACTTCTGTGCATGACATCCACAGGAAACTCTGAGAACTTGCTTGGCTCCTGTGGCTACAGCCATGGAAGGAGAATGGCCTGGGGGTAGCCCCTGGCTGATGGGGAACTCAAAGCAACAGTGAGGGAAGAAGCAGCACTTCAGTGACTCCCCCCTGCTGCTGCAGGACTGCTTTGTGCTGGGCTGTCTGGAGAGCCCAGCTGATTGTCAGTGGGGGGAAGCTGCTGCCACACAGATGATGGTTGTACCACCCAGGTTATGAGATACAAAGCTGCGGAGGGGCCTGGAGCAGCTCTGGGAGCAGCAAAGGCTGAGAGCCCTGGGGCTGAGAGCCTGCAGAAGAGCAGCCCCAGAGGGCAGCTGAGCAATGCTCAGCAAGAGCTAAAGGAGCTGTGGGGGCAAGAGGCTGGGGCCAGGCTCTGCTGAGTGCTGCCCAGGGCCAGCAGAAGGGCCAGCAAGGGGCAGAAAGTGTCAGGCAGGAGGTTGGAGCTGAGCAGGAGGAGAAAGTTGTTTGGGGTGAGGCTGCTGGAGGCCTGGAGCAGGCTGCCCAGAGAGGTTGTGGAGTCTGCTGGTGTGGAGAGCTTCCAACCCTTGCTGGGCACTGTGCTGCTGGGCAGGCTGCTGGGGGTGCCCTGCTGGAGCAGGGCTTGGGCTGGGGGAGCTCCAGAGCTCCCTTCCAACCCTATCCTGCTGGCACTCTGGGTTTGCAGACTGCTGGGTTTACAAAGCCCTCAGCAATGAGATCTGTTTGACTCCCAAGCAGTTCCACTGCTGTGGACAAGAGGACAAGGAGTGAGAAGCTGACTGGTGCCTGTACAATCCAGCAGCAGCAGTGTCTCGTTCTGGAGATACTGCTCTGACCTCTGGAGATGATGAAGACCTTTTGCCTTTACATGTGGGTATTTTGTCAGCCCTCAGGCATGGGCAGGACAGCTGAGTGCCAGACTAAGCCTGAGTCAGGTGGAGTGTGTGGCAAATGCGGCCTCTGGCAACTCAAAGAGATCCCAAGGCTGGTGGCACAGGAGTTGAGTTGGAGCTCTTTCCTTGCTAGGCTGTGGAAGATTATCACAACCATGTCAGCAGCATTGCTGTCTCCATCCTAAGGGAGTACCATGAGCTGTTTGGGAAGCAACTGTCTGAGCAGGGAGGCATTGACCACCAGACCCTGGAAGATCAGAAGCATCAGCTCTGCTTTAAGCTCAACACCTCTGGGAAATATTTTGCTTTCAAGGAGCAGCTAAAGGTGAGGAATCCTTCTCTGCTCTTCACTTTCCTTGCCTGCTTTGTACCTGCCAGCTTCTCAGTGAGGAGCTGCTGCTGCTGCATGGTGGTAACTTCATCATAGACTCAGGGAATGGGTTGGGTTGGAAGGGACCTTCAAGACCAGCCAGCTCCAAGGACATCTCCACTGAGCTTGTGGAGGCCAGGAGGGGAGCAGTGTCCTCTGCAGCTGTCTGGGAGCTGGGGAGGATTTATGGATTCATAGAATGGGTTGGAAGGGAACCTCAAGATCATCCAGTTCCAACCCCCTGAACATGGACCCCTCCCACCAGCACAGGCTGCTCAGGGCCTCATCTAGCCTGGTCCTGAACACCTCCAGGCAGGAGGCAGCCACAGCCTCCCTGGGCAGCCTGTGCCAGAGTCTCCCCAGCCTCACTGCCAAGGATTTCTTCCTCCTCTCCACTCTCAGTCTCCTCTCTCCCAGCTCAAAGCCATTGGCCCTGGGCCTGGCACTCCCAGCCCTTGGCCCAAGTCCCTCCCCAGCTCTCCTGGAGCCCTTCAGGTACTGGAAGCTGCTCTGAGGTCTGCCTGGAGCCTTCTCTTCTGCAGGCTGCACAGCCCCAGCTCTCCCAGCCTGGCCCCACAGGGGAGGTTCTGCAGGCTCTGATCATATCCATGTTGCTCCAGAAGTCCTCTTACAGAGCAGGCACCAAGCTGCTTTGCTCACACTCCAGGAGAGCCACTCTGGAGGGCAGTCTCCAGAGCTGGTCACATCCATGTGCCCCATGCCCAGGGCCTGAGGCAGGCAGAGCTGGCTGCTCCTGCACGCTGCCAGCCCAGCCTGGCAGCACAAGAGGGTTGCCCTCTGTCAGCTGCTTTGCCCTGGCTGCACTCTGCCCAGAGACCACAGTTCTGTACCAAGAGGATCACCCTTCCCACAGCCTGTCCCTAAATGGACACAGGTGTGCCAGGGAGCCAGGGCTGGGAGGTGGGATGGGATCTGCCCCCTGACTTCTGCTGATGCTGGGCTGGGTTCCTCCCTCACAACCAAGCTGGAGCTTCAGCAGGAAGCAGCAGCATGTGGCTCTGTGTGACCACAGAGCTGTGGGGGAGCAGAGGGCCCTTGCCTTGTCCAAGCCTCTCATGTCTCACAGTATGCTGTAGTGAACATTGTGAGGGAGAAGTACCTGAAGACCACAGCCTTTGAGAGCCAGGAGCAGCTCCAGGCTTTCCTCAGCGAGCTCTACGTGTACCTGGTGGAGCAGATGCACATTGCCCTGAACCAGGTAGGCAGAAACTGGGGGGATCTGGGACACAACTTCACTGAGGATCCAGGGCTTGGCACAAAGGCCACAGCAGTGCTGGGAGGCTGGAAGCCCTCTGCTGGGAGGCCAGGCTGGGAGGGTTGGGCTTGTGCAGCCTGCAGAGGAGAAGGCTCCAGGGAGACCTCCTGGGGGCCTTGCAGGGCTTCAAGAGGCCAGAAGAGAGCTGGGGACAGAGTGCTGAGCAGGGCCTGTTGGGACAGGCCAAGGGGGGATGGTTTGAAGTGCAAGAGGGAGGCTGAGAGTGGAGAGAAGGAGAAATGTTTGGTGCTGAGGGTGGGGAGAGCCTGTGCCAGGCTGCCCAGAGAGGTGGAGCTGCCCCATGGCTGGCAGCAGTGCAGGGCAGGTTGGTTGGGGCTGGGAGCAGCCTGCTGTGGCTGCAGCTGCTGGCTGCAGGGCTTGCCCTGGGTGAGCTTGGAAGGTCCCTTCCAGCCCAAAGCAGTCTGTGAGTGGATGTTGCCCTGTCCCTGGCAGCAGAGGTGCCCAGGCACACCAGGGCCATGGCTCACCACATCCAGGAGCTGGAGCAGCTTTGCCTTTCCAACCCACCCAGTCTGTGCTGCCAGAGTGCTGGACTGGGAGCTGCTGCTGGACTGGGAGCTGCTGCTGGGCTGGGATCACACCAACCACCCTTACTAACATTGTCTCCTTCCCTGCCAGCTGCTGTTTGAGGAACCTGCTCCTCCAGCCCCTCCAGCCCACACCCCCCAGGAGCAGCTCTGGCTCTGCGCTCGGGAAGCTGAGTTCAACAAAGACTACAAGCTGGCATCTCTGTACCACCAGCAGGTGAAGAGCCTCTGCTTCCTCCTGCCCATCCTGTGCTGGCAGCAGCACACTGTGGTGGCACTGGTGCCGTGGGGCTGCAGCACGCTGTGGCGGTGGCTCTGGTGCCGTGGGGCTGCGGCACGCTGTGGCGGTGGCTCTGGTGCCGTGTGGCTGCGGCACGCTGTGGCGGTGGCACTGGTGCCGTGGGGCTGCGGCACGCTGTGGCGGTGGCTCTGGTGCCGTGGGGCTGCGGCACGCTGTGGCGGTGGCTCTGGTGCCGTGGGGCTGCGGCACGCTGTGGCACTGGTGCCGTGGGGCTGCGGCACGCTGTGGCGGTGGCTCTGGTGCCGTGGGGCTGCGGCACGCTGTGGCGGTGGCTCTGGTGCCGTGTGGCTGCGGCACGCTGTGGCGGTGGCACTGGTGCCGTGGGGCTGCAGCACGCTGTGGCGGTGGCTCTGGTGCCGTGTGGCTGCGGCACGCTGTGGCGCTGGTGCCGTGTGGCTGTGGCCCGCTGTGGCGGTGGCACTGGTGCCGTGTGGCTGCGGCACGCTATGGCGGTGGCACTGGTGCCGTGGGGCTGCGGCACACTGTGGCGGTGGCACTGGTGCCGTGGGGCTGCGGCACGCTGTGGCGGTGGCTCTGGTGCCGTGTGGCTGCGGCACGCTATGGCGGTGGCACTGGTGCCGTGTGGCTGTGGCACGCTGTGGCGGTGGCACTGGTGCCGTGGGGCTGCGGCACGCTGTGGCGGTGGTGGCACTGGTGCCGTGGGGCTGCGGCACGCTGTGGCGATGGTGGCGGTGGTGCCGTGGGGCTGCGGCACGCTGTGGCGGTGGTGCCGTGGGGCTGCGGCACGCTGTGGTGGCAGTGGCACTGGTGCCATGGGACTCTGGCACGCTGTGGCAGTGGTGCCGTGGGGCTGCGGCACACTGTGGCGGTGGTGGCACTGGTGCCGTGGTGCCGTGGGGCTGCGGCACGCTGTGGCGGTGGTGCCGTGGGGCTGCGGCACGCTGTGGTGGCAGTGGCACTGGTGCCATGGGACTCTGGCACGCTGTGGCAGTGGTGCCGTGGGGCTGCGGCACGCTCTGGCACTGGTGCCGTGGGGCTGCGGCACGCTGTGGCGGTGGTGGCACTGGTGCCGTGGTGCCGTGGGGCTGCGGCACACTGTGGCGGTGGTGGCACTGGTGCCGTGGGGCTGCGGCACACTGTGGCGGTGGTGGCACTGGTGCCGTGGTGCCGTGGGGCTGCGGCACGCTGTGGCGGTGGTGCCGTGGGGCTGCGGCACGCTGTGGTGGCAGTGGCACTGGTGCCATGGGACTCTGGCACCCTGTGGCGGTGGTGCCGTGGGGCTGCGGCACGCTGTGGCGGTGGTGCCGTGGGGCTGCGGCACGCTGTGGCACTGGTGCCGTGGGGCTGCGGCACGCTGTGGCGGTGGTGCCGTGGGGCTGCGGCACGCTGTGGCGGTGGTGCCGTGGGGCTGCGGCACGCTGTGGCACTGGTGCCGTGGGGCTCCTGCTGCTGGGGGCTCAGGCAGCCCCAGCCGCTGTGTGGGGGGCAGGAGGTGTCTGTGCGCGGCGGCAGTCCCGGCAGTCCGTGAGGGCTTTCCTGGGCAGATGCTGCTCTCTGCAGGATGTGAGGCACAGCCTGGCCTGGCCACTGAGGACCTCAGCCCCCAGGCCTGGGGAACTGGGGTGACCTGGTCCGAAAGGTGTGCTGGGTGGTGCTGGGAACACTGGGGCCTCCAGTGGGAGCGGAGGAGGAGGAGGTCAGCTGGAGGAGGACCTGTGTGAGGTGAGGGGAGCTGAGATGAAGCCCAGAACAGTCCTAGCCAGGGGATACCCTGGCATGTGGTGGCACAGGGGCTTGAGTGGTGCTTAACGGGGCTGGGCTGGCTATGGGATCACAGAAGGGGTCTCTGGAGGTGACTGAGTCCAAGCCCCCTGGCAGAGCAGGGTCACCTGGGGCAAAGCAACGCAGGAGCACATCCAGGTTGGCTTTGAAAGTCCCCAGAGGAGACTCCACAACCTCACACCAAAGAATTTTCTCCTCATGTTGAGGGGGAAGCTGCTGGGTCCCAGCTCACCTCCATCATTCCTTGTCCTCTTACTGGGCACCACTCTCAAGAGCCTGGCAGTCTCCTCTTCCCTCAGCTACTGACAGACATTGATCAGATCCCTCTCAGCCTTCTTCTCTCCAGGCTAACCAGCCCCAGGGCTCTCAGCCTCTCCTCGCAGCAGAGATGTTCCAGGTCCTTCAGCATCCTCACAGCCTCCCCTGGACTCTCTCCAGCAGGTTCCTGTCTCTTGAGCTGGGGAGCCCAGAACTAGGCTCAGCATTCCAGCTATGGCCTCCCCAGGGCAGAGCAGGGTGGGAGGAGAACCTCCAGGCCTGCTGTCTAGGGCAGGAGGAAGCCATGGGCTGTGCAGTGGTGTTCCCAGCCCAGTGATGCTCTCCTTTGTCTAGAGGGTGGCTCAGGACCAGTGCAATGCCCAGCCCTGGCTGGACTATGGCATCTTCTGCCTCCTGCTCCAGGATACGCCCAAAGCCCAGCAGTGCTTCCAGCAGGCTCTTTCTCTGGACCCCCACAACCTCCAAAGGTGCTGATGGGGGGTGGGTGGGAGCTGGGAGTGTGCCCCCAGTGCTGCCTGGGGGCTGTCTGACCAGCCTGAGCCTGTCCCCAGCTTGCTGCTGTGTGGGATTGTGGCTGTCACCCTGCAGCACTGCGAGGAGGCTGAGATCTTCTTTGAGTCTGCCTGCTGCTTGGAGCCCTCCAGTGTGGTGGCCTGGACCCTATCAGGTATCAAAGCAAACAGGTCCTGAAATCACTTGGGCTGGAAGGGAGCTGTAGGCTCACCAGGCCCTACCCCAGCACTGCCAGGGCACCACTGAGCGATGGCCCTCAGCCCCACTGAGCCCTGGCCCCCAACCCTGCTGAGCCATGGCCCCAGCCCCGCTGAGCCATAGCCCCCAGCCCCGCTGAGCCCTGGCCCTCAGCCCCGCTGAGCCCCGGCCCCCAGCCCCACTGAGCCCTAGCCCCCAGCCCCACTGAGCCCTAGCCCCCAGCCCCACTGAGCCCTGGCCCTCAGCCCCGCTGAGCCATGGCCCTCAGCCCCACTGAGCCCTGGCCCCCAGCCCCACTGAGCCATGGCCCTCAGCCCCGCTGAGCCCCAGCCCTCAGCACCATTGAGCCATAGCCCTCAGCCCCGCTGAGCCCCAGCCCTCAGCACCCTTGAGTCATGACCCTCAGCACCACTGAGCCTTGGCCCTCAGCACCACAGCCACACAGCTCTGGAGCCCGTCCAGGCATGGGGACTGCACCACTGCCCTGGGCAGCCTGGGACAGGCCTGGACAGCCCTCATGGGAAGAAATTGTTCCTCATGGCCAACCCAAATCTCCCCTGGGGCAGCTTCAGGCCATTGCCTCTTGTCCTGTCCCTGGTTCCTTGGGAGCAGAGCCCAAGCCCCAGCTGGCTGCAGCCTCCTCTCAGGGAGCTGCAGAGAGCAAGGAGGTCTCCCTCAGCCTCCTCTTCTCCAGGCTCAACACCCCCAGCTCTCTCAGCTGCTCCTCCCCAGCCCTCTTCTCCAGACCCTTCCCCAGCTCTCTTGCCCTTCTCTGGCCCTGCTCCAGCTCCTCAATCTCCTTCTTGGAATGAGAGGCCCAAAACTGAACCCATTATTTGAGGTGTGGCCTCCCCAGCACTGCCCAGTTCAGAGGCACAATCCCTGCCCTGCTCCTGCTGGCCTCACCATTGCTGCTCCAGGCAAGGCTGCTGGTGCCCTTCTTGGACACCTGGGCACTCCCTGGCTCATGCTCAGCCACTGTCAGCCTTTCCCACCAGGCAGTTTCCAGCAGTTCTCCTGGCTGGGGCATTGGAGGTGGTGTTGGGGACTCTGTAGAGCCAGGCACAACTTCTGTCCTGATCCTCTTCTGCCTGCTCTGACCTGGGGGTTAGGGGAAGAGTTCTGCTCTGGGTTCCATGTCTGCTTCTGCTGCTCTCTGTCCCCCACAGGTTTGTTTTATGAGCTGCAGGCCAATGATGTTCAGGCAGAAATGGACTTCAGGGAAGCCAAGAAGCTGCTGGAAGCACAGGGGAGGAGCATCCCCAAGGCTCTGCAGGGAGAAGGAGGACAAAGGGACACTTCCAATGGGTGTCTGAGGTCACCCAGCCCAGCCTCAGAAGAACCTGGGCCAGGTAATGTTGGGTGAAACCAGAAGGTGCCCTGGCAACCCTGAGGAGGGGTCTCAGGGTAGTGTAGGACATGATGGACAGTGGAAGGAGAGGAGGAAACCTCCAAGTGTTTCACTGTGAGGGTGGGGAGGCACTGGAACAGGCTGCTCAGAGCATTTGTGGAGGCTCCAAGCCTGGAAGTGTTGAAGGCCAGGCTGGATGAGGCCTTGGGCAACCTGGGCTGGTGGGAGCCCATGGCAGGGGCTTGGAGCTGGAGGAGCTTTAAGGTCCCTTCCAACCCAACTCAGTCTGATATTCTAAGAGGAGAAATACAAAGGGTGAAGGAAGAGGCTGTGGAGTGTGAGCTAGAGCAGAGTGAGCACAGTGAGGGGCAGCAGCAGGCCCTGTGCTGCTGTCAGTGGTGCCACTTTCTGCTGGCAGTGCACCAGAGCCCTGTCTTACCCACAGCCTGCCAGAGGCTCTGCCCCAGCCCAGTGCTGCAGTGACTGCTCCACAGACTCTGAGCATCTGCAGATCAGAGACCTTTATTACTCCATTCTTTGTGCTTATGGCTGACTTCTGCTAAGCCAGGGGCTGGCAGGGTGCAGCCTCCAGCTCACAGCTCTCCTGCAAACAGTAGAGCTCTGCAGTGGCTCTGCTGCCACTGTACACAGCTCCTTTGTTAGCTGCTGGAAGTTAGCCCCCATCCCACTGCTCACTGGAGATCCCCTCACAGGGCATCTGTGCTGGTCTCAAACAGATAACTTTGTTCCATCAAGGCTGAGCTGCTCTGGGCCAGGGAACTCGCTGGCTCCCACAGTTGCCCCTTGTTGTCTTTCTACAGCCAAACCTTGCTGTTCCATTCCCTGCCACGTTGTGGGTAGGCATGCCAGCAAGCACAGGGGAGCCTTCAGCACACACAGCAGCATCCCCACTAGCACCAGTCCAGCTTTTGCCAGGCACAGCAGCCAGCCTGAGATGCCCCACTCACTGAGCCAGCCTTCCAGCCCCAGGAGCCCACTGCCTTCTCTCAGCTTCCCCTGCCCCACCAGCTCCTGTGTGTTCCTAGGAGTGGAAGGGCGGGCAGTGAGGTTCACCTCATCCCCTCGAAGTCCTGACATCCATGGCCATGTGTGAGTGACAAGAAGCCAACAGCAGCCCTATTTTGCAAGGTAGCGTGTCTAACAGAGTCCTCACCTGCAGCTAATGAGCACTTCAGAAGCCAGATTGTTCTGCCTCACCACCCAGCAGCCATCCTGCTGAGCTGAGCCAAGGCCTTCCCTGCTGCTGCACCAGGAGCAGAGCCTGGCAGCGATTATCCACAGGTCTATATTAGCCTCACAGCTGGGGTCAGTCCCCTGTGTGCCTGGCTTCTGTCTGTGCTGGGACAGCTGGGTGTGGTTTAGACCATTGTACCCTTGGGGGTTAAGATGGGCAATGCCCCCAGGGAGCACTGCCCCTGCAGCATGGGAGGGCAGCCCAGGCCAGGCAGCAGCCCTGGTGCAGGGCCAGGCAGACCTGGCAGGCCCTTTGCTGAGGTGCTGGAGGGAATGTTGCACCACAGAGAGGTGTTCCTGAATGCTGTCTCCATGGGGGTCACATCCTGCCCCACCTGTAGTTCTGTAAATTGATGGGATCTGCTCCCCTGGCATATGTGAAGCAGGTGCAAGCTGATGTCCTGCTGCTGCCCCATAGAATCAGCTCCTCTGGCTCCAGCTCAGCACTTACATGACTGGCACAGGTCACTTTATCCAGCTGCCACCCAGAGGCAGACACCACCACTGTCAGCAGTGTACCACTGAACAGCTATGGAGAGGCTGCTCTGGGCATGCTGGGGAGACACAAACCCTCCTCTGGTTCAGTGCTGTCACTGACATGCCCCAGGTGGCTGCACAGATGGGCAGGGTCCAAGTGCCAGGTCCTGCCCTCTGGCCACAGCAACCCCAGGCAGAGCTACAGGCTGGGGGCAGAGTGGCTGAGAGCAGCCAGGCAGAGAGGGACCTGGGGGTGCTGGCAGACAGCAGCTGAACAGGAGCCAGCAGTGTGCCCAGGGGGCCAAGAAGGCCAAGGGCATCCTGGCCTGCATCAGGAAGAGTGTGGCCAGCAGGAGCAGGGAAGTCCTTGTGCCCTGGGCTCAGCACTGCTCAGGCCACCCCTTGAGTCCTGTGTCCAGCTCTGGGCTCCTCAGCTCAAGAAGGACATTGAGAGACTTGAAGGTGTCCAGAGAAGGGCAACAAAGCTGGGGAGGGGTCTGGGGCACAGCCCTGTGAGGAGAGGCTGAGGGAGCTGGGGTTGCTTAGCCTGGAGAAGAGGAGGCTCAGGGGAGACCTTCTTGCTCTCTGCAACTCCCTGCAGGGAGGTTGGAGCCAGGTGGGGGTTGGGCTCTGCTCCCAGGCACCCAGCAGCAGAACAAGAGGACACAGTCTCAGGCTGTGCCAGGGGAGGTTTAGACTGGAGGTGAGGAAGAATTTCTTCCCAGACAGAGAGATTGGCCACTGGGATGTGCTGCCCAGGGAGGTGGTGGAGTCCCCATCCCTGGAGGTGTTCAGGAGGGGATTGGATGTGGCACTTGGAGCCATGGGTTAGCTGTCAGGAGGTGCTGGGTGTCAGCTTGGACTTGGTGACCTCTGAGGTCTGTTCCAACCTGATTGATTCTGTGGTTCTATGGCTGTGTGGCTCTGTGGCTGTTCTGTGGTGTCAGGGGGTGAGGGTTTGGCAGGACCATTGCTCTGCTGGGACAGATCCTGCTCCTCAGCAGTGCCAGTCCTGCAATGCGGCGCAGGTGGTGCGCGGTGCGCAGGGAGCCACCGTGCTCCATGGCAGAGCATGGCCGAGGAACCCAACAGCTCCCACACACTGCTGCTGCTGCTCTGCTGCTGTGGGCAGTGGCCAGAGTGGCTGGAGGGCTCCCTTGGGATTCTGGGGCTGTGGGAGGGCAGAGCTGTCCCTGTGGCAGTCATATATGAGGGGTACCCAGGCTGTTGCTGTGACTTCTGTGAGGGCTCAGTGCCCACACCTCCATCAATGATCTGAGTGAGGACATAGAGGCAGCCTCAGGCAGCTTGCAGATAACGCCAAGGTGGGTGGCAGTGTTGATGTGCTGCAGGGCAGGAGGCTGTGCAGAGGGCCCTGGCCAGGCTGCAGCCATGGCTGAGGCCAAAGGGATGAGGTTCAACAAGGCCAAGGGCTGAGCCCTGCCCTTGGGTCACAACCACCCCAGGAAGGCTCCAGCCTGGGGGCAGAGGGGCTGCAAAGTGCCCAGCAGAGAAGGCCCTGGGGGTGCTGGGTGCCAGCAGCTGGAGAGGAGCCAGGGGGTGCCCAGGGGGGCAAGAAGGGCAGCAGCAGCCTGGCCTGGAGCAGCAGTGGGGTGGCAGCAGGAGCAGGGCAGGGATTGTGCCTCTGGGCTGGGCACTGGGGAGGCCACAGCTTGAGTGCTGGGCTCAGCTCTGGGCTCCTCACTGCAGGAAGGAGATTGAGGAGCTGGAGCAGGGCTAGAGAAGGGCAAGAGAACTGGGGAAGGATCTGGAGAAGAGGGCTGGGGAGGAGCAGCTGAGGGAGCTGGGGGTGTTGAGCCTGGAGCAGAGGAGGCTGAGGGAGACCTCATTGCTCTCTGCAGCTCCCTGAGAGGAGGCTGTAGCCAGCTGGGGCTTGGGCTCTGCTCCCAAGGACAAGAGGCAATGGCCTCAAGCTGCCCCAGGGCAGGTTTGGGTCGGCCATGAGGAACAATTTCTTCCCCCTGAGGGCTGTCCAGGCCTGGCCCAGGCTGCCCAGGGCAGTGGTGCAGTCCCCATGGCTGGAGGGGTTGCAGAGCTGTGTGGCTGTGGTGCTGAGGGCCATGGCTCAGTGGTGCTGAGGGCTATGGCTCAGTGGTGCCCTGGCAGTGCTGGGGTAAGGCCTGGACTCTATTATCTTAAAGGTCTCTTCCAACCTGAACAGCTCCATGATTGCCAGCACAGCATGGAAAGCTCTGTCTCACTACTTCACCAGGTGTAACACTGGTGACCCTGAGCTGAAGGCTTCTTGGGAGCCTTGCTGAGTCCCACTTCATCCTGAGCCAAGACCTTCAGTCCTTGGTCCCAGGTACTTGGCCAGGCTGTGGGACATGTTGGCTGGCTTCATTTTTAACCTTCTCACTGCTCCATGCAAAGCACCTGGTGCAGGCAGGCCTCGTGCCACACACCTTCTTTTGCCCCCTCAGCTCTCCCTGTCTCTAGCTTCACAGGGTGACCTTCTACTCGAAAGCCCCAGACCAGGTATTGCCCCTGTAGCAGGGAAGAGTTAATTGGAGTTTGATTAGAGTGCCCACAGCTGCCTGGGAATCAGTGGTGCCTGTGCCCAGCTGCCAGGGGCTGCCTGGGAATCAGTGGTGCCTGTGCCCAGCTGCCAGGGGCTGCCTGGGAATCACTGGTGCCTGTGCCCAGCTGCCTGGGGCTGCCTGGGAACGTTTGGTGCTGGAGCAGAAGCTGCCAGGTGCACAGTAAGAGTCACAGACAACAGGGACCTGTGGGTTCCTCTGTTGGTGGAACTGTGCAGGGACAGGAATGTGCTGAATGTGTTGACATCCTGAGCTGACTGCAAGAGGCCTTCAAACTCTTGCTTGACTGCTAGTGGACCTGAGGAAGATGAAGAAGGCCATTGCTGGGCATTGCAACTCCCTGAGGCTGTGTGCATAGAATCACAGAGCTGTCAGGGCTGGAAGGGAGCTCAAGGCTCAGCCAGTTCCAACCCCCTGCCATGGCCAGGGACACCTCACACCACAGCAGCTTGCTCACAGCCACCTCCAGCCTGGCTGCAAACACCTCCAGGCAGGAGGCTTCCACCACCTCCCTGGGCAACCTGGGCCAGGCTCTCACCACCCTCCTGGGCAACAACTTCTTCCTCACAGCCAATCTCAATCTCCCCATTTCTAGTTCTGCTCCATCACCCCTAGTCCCTCTGACACCCTCCAAAGTCCCTCCCCAGCTTTCTTGCAGCCCCCTGCAGATCCTGGAAGGCCACAAGGAGGTCTCCTGGGAGCCTTCTCCTCTCCAGCCTGCACAACCCCAACTCTCTCAGGCTGTGCTCAGAGCAGAGCAGCTCCAGCCCTCTGCTCCTCCTCGTGGCCTTTTCTCTGGACACCTTCCAGCCCCTCCAGAGCCTTCCTGGCACAGAGGCTCCAGAACTGGCCCCAGAGCTGCAGCTGTGGTCTCAGCAGAGTGGAGCAGAGGGGCAGAATCCCCTCCCTGGCCCTGCTGGCCACACTTCTCTTGCTGCAGCCCAGGCTCTGCTGGGCTCCCTGCATGAGCAGCAGGGTGAGCAGTTCTGTGACTGGGTTGTGAAACACAGGAGCCCCAGCCCAGCCTCCTGTGGTGTGCTGGCCCCAGGGCACAGACCTGAAGAGCACTGCTGGGGGCTGCTGCTTCTCTCTTCCAGCCAGACAAGGTCTGGTGTGGTGGGGACACCTGCACGGATGGCAGACAGACAGCTCCGGACAGCATCAGGCCAGCTCCAGGCAGCTCTGGCCAGCTCTGGTCCTGTCTGGTCAGCTCTGGCCAGCTCTGGTCAGCTCTGGCACTGTGCGATCCTCAGTACTGCCATGGTTCTTGTAGGGTGTTCAGGGCAGGTTAGCTGCGCAGCTCTGTGCCGCCCTGCGCTGAGCTGCGCAGCTCTGTGCCGCCCTGCCCTGCGCTGAGCTGTGCCGCCCTGCGCTGAGCTGCGCAGCTCTGTGCCACCCTGCGCTGAGCTGAGCTGTGCCGCCCTGCGCTGCCCTGCGCTGAGCTGCGCAGCTCTGTGCTGTCCTGCCCTGCGCTGAGCTGCGCTGCTCTGTGCCGCCCTGCCCTGCGCTGAGCTGCGCCGCCCTGCACTGCTCTGCGCTGAGCTGCGCAGCTCTGTGCCGCCCTGCCCTGCGCTGCTCTGTGCCGCCCTGCCCTGCGCTGCGCTGCTCTGTGCCACCCTGCCCTGCGCTGCGCTGCTCTGTGCCACCCTGCCCTGCGCTGCGCTGCTCTGTGCCGCCCTGCCCTGCGCTGAGCTGTGCCGCCCTGCGCTGAGCTGCGCAGCTCTGTGCCGCCCTGCTCTGCGCTGAGCTGCGCTGCCCTGCACTGCTCTGCGCTGAGCTGTGCAACTCTGTGCCGCCCTGCCCTGCGCTGAGCTGTGCCGCCCTGCGCTGAGCTGCGCTGCTCTGTGCCACCCTGCCCTGCGCTGAGCTGTGCCGCCCTGCGCTGAGCTGCGCAGCTCTGTGCCGCCCTGCCCTGCGCTGAGCTGCGCTGCCCTGCACTGCTCTGCGCTGAGCTGCGCAGCTCTGTGCCGCCCTGCCCTGCGCTGAGCTGTGCCGCCCTGCGCTGAGCTGCGCTGCTCTGCCGCCTGCCTGCCCTGCGCTGAGCTGTGCCGCCCTGCGCTGAGCTGCGCAGCTCTGTGCCGCCCTGCCCTGCGCTGAGCTGTGCCGCCCTGCCCTGCGCTGAGCTGCGCAGCTCTGTGCCGCCCTGCCCTGCGCTGCTCTGAGCCGCCCTGCCCTGCGCTGAGCTGTGCCGCCCTGCGCTGAGCTGCGCAGCTCTGTGCCGCCCTGCCCTGCGCTGCTCTGTGCCGCCCTGTGCTGAGCTGCGCAGCTCTGTGCCGCCCTGCCCTGTGCTGAGCTGCGCTGCCCTGCGCTGAGCTGCGCTGCTCTGTGCCGCCCTGCCCTGCGCTGAGCTGTGCCGCCCTGCGCTGAGCTGCGCAGCTCTGTGCCGCCCTGCCCTGCGCTGAGCTGCGCTGCCCTGCACTGCTCTGCGCTGAGCTGCGCAGCTCTGTGCCGCCCTGCCCTGCGCTGAGCTGCGCTGCCCTACGCTGAGCTGCGCTGCTCTGTGCCGCCCTGCCCTGCGCTGAGCTGTGCCGCCCTGCGCTGAGCTGCGCAGCTCTGTGCCGCCCTGCCCTGCGCTGAGCTGTGCCGCCCTGCGCTGAGCTGCGCAGCTCTGTGCCGCCCTGCCCTGCGCTGAGCTGCGCTGCCCTGCACTGCTCTGCGCTGAGCTGCGCAGCTCTGTGCCGCCCTGCCCTGCGCTGAGCTGTGCCGCCCTGCGCTGAGCTGCGCAGCTCTGTGCCGCCCTGCCCTGCGCTGAGCTGTGCCGCCCTGCGCTGAGCTGCGCAGCTCTGTGCCGCCCTGCCCTGCGCTGAGCTGCGCTGCCCTGCACTGCTCTGTGCTGAGCTGCGCAGCTCTGTGCCGCCCTGCCCTGCGCTGAGCTGTGCCGCCCTGCGCTGAGCTGCGCAGCTCTGTGCCGCCCTGCGCTGCGCTGCTCTGTGCCGCCCTGCCCTGCGCTGCGCTGCTCTGCTCTGTGCCGCCCTGCCCTGCGCTGAGCTGTGCCGCCCTGCGCTGAGCTGCGCAGCTCTGTGCCGCCCTGCCCTGCGCTGAGCTGCGCAGCTCTGTGCCGCCCTGCTCTGCGCTGAGCTGTGCTGCCGTGCGCTGAGCTGCGCTGCTCTGTGCCGCCCTGCCCTGCGCTGAGCTGTGCCGCCCTGCGCTGAGCTGCGCTGCTCTGTGCCGCCCTGCCCTGCGCTGAGCTGTGCTGCCCTGCGCTGAGCTGCGCTGCTCTGTGCCGCCCTGCCCTGCGCTGAGCTGTGCCGCCCTGCGCTGAGCTGCGCAGCTCTGTGCCGCCCTGCCCTGCGCTGAGCTGTGCTGCCCTGCGCTGAGCTGCGCTGCCCTGCGCTGAGCTGCGCAGCTCTGTGCCGCCCTGCCCTGCGCTGAGCTGTGCCGCCCTGCGCTGAGCTGCGCAGCTCTGTGCTGCCCTGCCCTGCGCTGAGCTGTGCCGCCCTGCCCTGCGCTGCGCAGCTCTGTGCCGCCCTGCCCTGCGCTGAGCTGCGCTGCCCTGCACTGCTCTGCGCTGAGCTGCGCAGCTCTGTGCCGCCCTGCCCTGCGCTGAGCTGTGCCGCCCTGCGCTGAGCTGCGCTGCTCTGTGCCGCCCTGCCCTGCGCTGAGCTGTGCTGCCCTGCGCTGAGCTGCGCAGCTCTGTGCCGCCCTGCCCTGCGCTGAGCTGTGCCGCCCTGCGCTAAGCTGCGCTGCTCTGTGCCGCCCTGCCCTGCGCTGAGCTGTGCCGCCCTGCGCTGCGCTGCTCTGTGCCACCCTGCCCTGCGCTGCGCTGCTCTGTGCCGCCCTGCCCTGCGCTGAGCTGTGCCGCCCTGCGCTGAGCTGCGCAGCTCTGTGCCGCCCTGCGCTGAGCTGCGCAGCTCTGTGCCGCCCTGCCCTGCGCTGCTCTGTGCCGCCCTGCCCTGCGCTGAGCTGTGCTGCCCTGCGCTGAGCTGCGCAGCTCTGTGCCGTCCTGCTCTGCACTGAGCTGCGCTGCTCTGCGCTGAGCTGTGCTGCTCCGTGCCGCCCTGCGCTGAGCCACGCTGCTCTGTGCTGAGCTGCGCTGCTCCGTGCCGCCCTGTGCTGCGCTGCGGATCAGCTCTGCTCCCAGGTTCTGTGGGTGCCTCACAGGGCTGTGCCTTGCTTCGGGCTCTGGTGCCTTGCAGCTCTCCGGCACAGCCTCCTCTGCTTTCACATTAACTGAAGCTGTGGCTATGGGCACCTGGGGTACTGCAATTGATTAATTCCTTGTCGAAAGGAGCTCACTGGAACAGCCCCCTGCAAGAAACATTCCTTCCCAGCTCTTTTCTCTTTCTTCTCTTCCCCATTCCTGCCCAATTTTGCTGCAAACTGGGCAGCTGAGGGCAGACTCCTTGCTTGCACTTGATGGTTGTTGGTCTCTTTCCAGAGAGGGCTCCAAATGGCTCAGCTGACAAACTGCCCAAGGTGGTGGAGCCTGCCCTAGCCTGTGCAGCACCCAAGGAAGAGGCCACAGCACCTGAGACAGCCCCAGGAGGTGAGGGGATGGGGTCTGGGAGATGGCCTTCTGCCATCAGTAGGGAAGGAAGCACTGAGCTGTGGCCATCCTGATGCCAAGGCAAGACACTGAGGCTGGTTCTACAGAGTCACAGCATGGTAGGGGCTGGAAGGGACCTCCAGAGATCATCCAGTCCAGCCCTCTGTGTAATGTGGTGGGTTGGAACGTCCCACTACATTAACTAAGCATGACCAGCTCAACTGGAAGCAAATGGAAGCTGTATTTACAAAGCAAAACTATGCTCTGCAACGGAATGCAATGAATCTGTACAAAGTGGACAGGAGCTACAATATCATGCAGGGACTTACAATCAGAAAACCAGCATGGAACCCCCCCTGGTCAAAACGACCAGGGAAGCTGCACCACTGCCCCCCAAACCACCTCCTTTCCCCCTGGAATTAGAAGACAAGAGATGTTAGGAGAAATGTTAGTTCAAAGCAGCAGCGTTAGTGTCCTTATCTGCAAGGGCAGGAGCGTGATCCTCCCCAGCAGAACAGCCAGACCAGAGAAGAAAAGAAGGAATGAATGAAATGTGTAAGACTGTTAGGGTACATCTGCCTCCATCCCACACATTCTAGCCAATGAAATTCATTTAGAATCATCTTTTCTTCTCCTTTCTACACCCAACAGTGAATTGTTTCTATTTTTCTACTTTCCTGCTCGAAATCTGCAGCTAAATTTTAAAGGCATAGCCTAAACCTGCCACAATCCATCCCTGCTGAACAGCTGCATTGGCTGTTGGTACTATTCATCCAACAACCCCAGGCAGTGCTGCAGGCTGGGGTCAGAGTGGCTGAGAGCAGCCAGGCAGAGAGAGACCTGGGGGTGCTGGTTGCTAGTAGGCTGAACATGAGCCTGCAGTGTGCCCAGGCAGCCAGGAGGGTCAATGGCATCCTGGCCTGCATCAGGAAGAGTGTGGCCAGCAGGAGCAGGGAGGTCATTGTGCCCCTGTACACTGCACTGGTTAGGCCACACCTTGAGTCCTGTGTCCAGTTCTGGGCCCCTCAGGTTAGGAAGGAGGTTGACTTGCTGGAACCTGTCCAGAGAAGGGCAACGAAGCTGGGGAGGGATTTGGAGCACAGCCCTGTGAGAAGAGGCTGAGGGAGCTGGGGTTGCTTAGCCTGGAGAAGAGGAGGCTCAGGGGAGACCTTCTTGCTCCTCCAACTCCCTGAAGGGAGGTTGTAGCCAGGTGGGGGTTGGTCTCTTCTCCCAGGCACCCAGCAGCAGAACAAGAGGACACAGTCTCAGGCTGCGCCAGGGGAGGTTTAGGCTGGAGGTTAGGAGGAAGTTCTACACAGAGAGAGTGATTGCCCATTGGAATGTGCTGCCTGGGGAGGTGGTGGAGTCACCATCATTGGAGGTGTTCAGGAGAAGACTTGATAGGGTGCTTGGTGCCATGGGTTAGTTGATTAGGTGGTGTTGGATGATAGGTTGGACTCGATGATCTTGAAGGTCTCCCTCCCTCCCCTCCCTCCCCCCTCCCTCCCCCCCTCCCTCCTCCCTCCCCTCCCTCCCTCCTCCCTCCCTCCCCTCCCTCCTCCCTCCCCTCCCTCCCTCCCCCCCCTCCCTCCCCTCCCTCTCCCTCTCCTCCTCTCTCCCTCCCCTCTCCTCCCCTCCCTCCCCTCCCTCCCTCCCCTCCCTCCTCCCTCCCTCCCTCCCTCCCTCCCTCCCCTCCTCCCTCTCCTCTCTCTCCTCTCCTCTCCCTCTCCTCTCCCTCTCCTCTCTCCTCTCCTCCCTCTCCTCTCCTCTCTCCTCTCTCTCCTCCTCCTCTCCTCTCCTCTCCTCCTCTCCTCTCCTCTCCTCCTCTCTCCTCTCCTCTCCTCCCTCTCCTCTCCTCTCCCCTCTCCTCTCCTCTCCCTCCTCTCCTCCTCCTCTCCTCTCCTCTCCTCTCCTCCCTCTCCTCTCCTCTCCTCTCTCCTCTCTCCTCTCCTCTCCTCTCCTCTCCCTCTCCTCTCCTCTCCTCTCCTCTCCTCTCCTCTCCTCTCCTCTCCTCTCCTCTCCTCTCCTCTCCTCTCGCATTGCCCAGCAAGTGTGACCAGGACCTTCAGCTGAAACCACCCCTCAGACAGATTTAGCCTCTCCTGAGGGAGAAAACACCCAAACAGTTTTGCCTAACAGATTCTTTTCTCTCACAACAGGAACTCTATCACCTTCTACCTTCTGTAGCAGATCTCAATGTGCAGGTCCAGCTCAATTCACTGAGCCTCTACTCTTTACCAGCCAGGCTGCTGGTGCTAGATGCTTCTCCCAGTTTTTCAAAGATCCACCCCCCATGGCTTTCAGAGTGGTCTTCAGCAAACCATTGTAGCCTTCAATCTTCCCTGCAGCTGGTGCATAGTAGGGGATGTGGAATATCCACTCCATGCCTACTCTGTGGCCCAGTTCTTTACAAGATTGTTTCTGAAGTGAGTTCCATTGTCTGACTCAATCCTCTCTGGAGGTCTGTGTCTCACAGGATTTGTCTCTCCAGACCAAGGATGGTATTGTGTGCAGTTGCATGTGGAACTGGATAAGTTTCCAACCATCCAGTGTTTGCCTCTACCATAGTAAGCACGTACTGCTTACCAGAACGAGAACGTGGTAGAGTGATGCAGTCAATCTGCCTGGCCTCACCATACTTGGACCATCTGTCACCATACCACAAGGGCTTGATTGGCTTTGCCTGCTTAATAGCAGCACAATGTCACAGTCATGGATGACTTGTGTGACAGCATCCATGGAAATGTCTATGGATCTGTCACGAGCCCATTGGTATGTTGCATCTCTGCCTTGATGTCCTAACGAATCATGAGCCCAGTGAGGTCAGAACATCTCCCCTCGGTGTTTCCAGTCGAGATCAAGATTAGAGTCCATGTCTACTTGAGAAACTCTTGCAGCTAGATCTGCCTGATGGTTGTGTTGCTGTTCCTCAGTAGCTTTGCTCTTAGGAATGTGAGCATCGATGTGTCTCACCTTCACTGGAATTCTCTTCACTCGATCAGCAATGTCCTGCCACAGGTCAGCTGCCCAAATGGGTTTTCCTTTCCTCTGCCAACCACTCTTCTTCCAGTTCTTTAGCCAACCCCATAGAGCATTGGCTACCATCCATGAGTCGGTGTAGAGATAAAGCTTTGGCCATCTCTCACGTTCAGCCACGTCGAGAGCTAGCTGGACAGCTTTTACCTCTGCGAACTGACTGGATTCTCCTTCTCCATCCTTCGCCTCTGCAACTCGGCGTGTTGGACTCCACACTGCAGACTTCCACCTTCGCTTGTTTCCAACAAGACGACAGGAACCGTCTGTGAACAAAGCATCTTTCTTTTCATCATCAGAAAGGTCATTGTAAGGAGGAGCTTCCTCAGCACGAGTTACTTTCTCCTCTGGAGGTTTAGCACAGTTGATACCTTCAGGCCAACTTGAGATCACCTCCACTAGACCAGGTCTTTCAAGATTTCCCATTCGAGCTCTCTGTGTTATCAGAGCCATCCACTTAGACCATGTTGAGTCTGTGGCATGATGTGGTGTGGAGCCTTTGCCTTTGAACATCCAATTCAAAACTGGTAATCTGGGAGCTAAGAGAAGTTGTGATTCAGTTCCAATCACTTCAGAAGATGCTTTTACTCCTTCATAGGCAGCTAGAATCTCTTTCTCTGTTGGAGTATAATTAGCCTCTGAACCTCTGTATCCTCTACTCCAGAAACCAAGAGGTCATCCATGTGTCTCACCTGGAGCTCTCTGCCACAGGCACCAGGTTGGACCATTGTCACTTGCAGCTGTGTACAAAATGTTCTTCCTCTCTGGACCAGCTGGGACAGGTCCCAGACCCATTGCTTGAACTACCTCTTGCTTTATCTGGTCAAAGGCTGCTTGTTGCTCAGGTCCCCAGTGGAAACTGTTTCTCTTTCCAGTCACATCATACAGAGGTTTCACAATCTGACTGTATCCAGGAATGTGCAGTCTCCACAACCCCACTGTACCCAAGAAACGTAGGGTTTCTTGCTTGCTCATGGGATTGGCCATGGTAGAGACTCTGTTTACCACATCCACCGGAATGTGTCGGCGTCCATCCTGCCACTGCACTCCCAGAGACTGGATCTCTCTGGCAACTCCTTTCACCTTGTCTCACTCAATGGCCAAACAGCTTCCAGGAGAATGTCAATGATTTTGTTACCTTTCTCCAAGACTTCTTCAGCAGTTTCACCCCAGAGGATGATGTCATCGATGAACTGGATGTGTTCTGGAGCAGCACCTTTCTCCAGAGCATCCTGGATCACTGCCTGCACCTCTCATTCTCTCCTCTGATGTAATCCTTTCTCACTTGCCTAATTTCCTGTCTTGGTGTGTTTGCTGATTGGATGTCATCTTGATCTTCCTCATCTGTTTCACCTTCCTGCAGTGGCTGTCCCCATGCTCCTGCTGCCACTCTCCTAAGTACTCCTCTAAGTTCAGAAGCACCCCCATTCACTGCTGCCCTACCAAAACCTGTATCCCGCCCTGCATCTCCACTATCCACTGATGGGCTCGATAATTCTGCTATGTCTTTAAGACAAACCTTCTCTCCATCTTCAGAAGGATCTTTTTTAACAGCAAACTCCTGGCCAAGCTGTCAGCCCCTGGCCTGGATGGGAGCACACTGCATTGGGTTAGGAACTGGCTGGAGGCTGAGCCCAGAGAGTGGTGGTGAATGGTGCCACAGCCAGCTGGCAGCCAGGCACCAGTGGTGTGCCCCAGGGATCAGTGCTGGGCCCTGTGCTCTTTAACATCTTCATTGATGATCTGGAGGAGGGCATTGAGTCCATCAGCAGTAAGGTTGCAGATGACACCAAGCTGGGGGCAGGAGTTGATCTGCTGGAGGGTAGAGAGGCTCTGCAGAGGGACCTCGACAGGCTGGGCAGATAGGCAGAGGCCAAGGGCAGGAGATTGAACACATCCAAGTGCCAGGGGCTGCACATTGGCCACAGCAACCCCATGCAGAGCTACAGGCTGGGATCAGAGTGGCTGAGAGCAGCCAGGCAGAGAGGGACCTGGGGGTGCTGGTTGATGGTAGGCTGAACATGAGCCTGCAGTGTGCCCAGGGGCCCAAGAAGGCCAAGGGCATCCTGGCCTGCATCAGGAAGAGTGTGGCCAGCAGGAGCAGGGAGGTCATTCTGCCCCTGTACACTGCATTGGTTAGGCCACACCTTGAGTCCTGTGGCCATTTCTGGGCCCCTCAGTTTAGGAAGGAGGTTGAGATGCTGGAAGGTGTCCAGAGAAGGGCAACAAAGTTGGTGAAGGGTTTGGAGCACAGCCCTGTGAGGAGAAGCTGAGGGAGCTGGGGTTGCTTAGCCTGCAGAAGAGGAGACTCAGGGGAGACCTCATTGCTCTCTACAACTACCTTAAGGGAGGTCGTAGCCAGGTGGGGGTTGGTCTCTTCTCCCAGGCAGCCAGCAGCAGAACAAGAGAACACAGTCTCAAGCTGTGCCAGGGGAGGTTCAGGCTGGAGGTTAGGAGGAAGTTCTACACAGAGAGAGTGATTGCCCATTGGAATGTGCTGCCTGGGGAGGTGGTGGAGTCACCATCACTGGAGGTGTTCAGGAGACTTGATGGGGTGCTTGGTGCCATGGGTTAGTTGTTTAGGTGGGCTGGATTGGTTGATGGGTTGGATGTGATGATCTTGAAGGTCTCTTCCAACCTGGTCTGGTCTCTTCTCTTCTCTTCTCTTCTCTTCTCTTCTCTTCTCTTCTCTTCTCTTCTCTTCTCTTCTCTTCTCTTCTCTTCTCTTCTCTTCTCTTCTCTTCTCTTCTCTTCTCTTCTCTTCTCTTCTCTTCTCTTCTCTTCTCTTCTCTTCTCTTCTCTTCTCTTCTCTTCTCTTCTCTTCTCTTCTCTTCTCTTCTCTTCTCTTCTCTTCTCTTCTCTTCTCTTCTCTTCTCTTCTAAAGGTCCCTCACCAGCAGCAGGATCTTGCAACTCCCCTCCTGCATCTGCCTTGCGCTGGCCTCTCCCATCTAGAGCCACAATTTGTTGTTTAGTTGGGGCTGTGGTTGACTTTACAGCAGGCTTGGCAGAAGCAGTGGAGTCTGCGAGGAAGCAGTGTTGGCAGACAAGTTTTGAGATCCAGCAGCTGTTGCAGAGGCCACCTCTGGTCCTGCTGCTGCAGGAGGAAATGATGTTGCCTCTCTGGTGGCTGCCGATGACACCGCGGTTGCCGTCCTAGGTGCTGCCGCTGGTTGCACGCCGCTGTGCCCACTCGGAGCTGCCTTACCGGTAACTCCTCCCTGCCTGTTTCTCCTCATCACTAGAAATCTCTGGGTTTGGGTTAGAATTGCTTCTTCTTCACCTGTGCTTACTGCCTTTAAAACTGAAGGATGCCCTTGTGCCCGTCTCTCCCCAGCAGCGCCGCTGCCACACACGCTCCTTCGTACTGGCAGCAGCGTTACACGCAGCAGACAAATCACTCTGAGGCATCTCCACGGATGTTACCACACAAGTCATCCATGAGTGTGACATTTGTCACAGGGAAGGGGCTTTTAGAGTTGTTATGGTAAACTGAAGCAGTAACAGCTCCCCTTTGATAGCTTGGTGAGTGGAGCATGAGACTCTGAACCCCAGGGCCGCAGGTTCGAGCCCCACGTTGGGCGCCAGCTACTTTGTGTAATGTGATGGTTTGGAACTTTCCCACCACATTAAGAGAAACTTGCCTCACTCAGGTGGGGAAAGCCAATGGAAGCTGTGTTTGCAAAGCAAAACTACACTCTAGAAGGGACTGCAATGGATGTGTACAAATATCCAGGAGTTACAATATTATACTGGGATTTACAATCAGAAAACAGCACAGAACCCACCCCCTGAACAGGGGAAGCTGCTCCCCTTCCCCTAAACTCCCCCTCCTTCCCCCTAAGCTCCCCCCCCTTCCCCCTAAGCTCCCCCCCCCCCAAGGCCCCCCCTTCCTCTGCTTAATTAGAAGAAAAGAGATGTTAGAGACTTAGTGTGCTTAGCTCAAGGTCCTTAGATAAGATCCTTTCCAGCAAAGCAGCCAGAAGAGAGAGAAAAGAATGAAGTGCAATGTGAGATTGCCAGAATACATCCCCCACACCTGACCAATGAAATCTGTTTAGAATCAGCTCTGGTTTTCCTTGTTACACCCAGCTGTGGATCTGTTTCTATTTCTCCACTCTTCTGCTCAAGAATCTGCAGCTAACTTTTCAAGGCACAGCCTGGAACTGCCACACCTGGGAATGCCAGCTGCTGCTGTGCAGGATGCTCTCACCCACAGGGATGCTGAGCTCCTACATCTCTGCAGGCAGAGTGGTGTGAGTGACATTGCCATACCTCTTCAGGCAGGAAGCCCTGAACACCCATTGTGGAGGAGCTGCAGTTTGTACTTAGACCAAAGGTTCAATTCATGTGTCAGATCTCTTCCCAGCTTATCAAACATTAAACCAAGAATGTATTTGTCAGAGCAGGATATATCACATGCCACAGAATCCAACCCAGCTTCATTTTGCTTCCTTAGTCTGAGCAGGAATAACTCAAGCAGTTGCCTCACGTTGACTAGGCACCATACCTTGCCAGAGCAGGGTCACCTAAAGCAGGTCACACAGCAACACATCCAGGTGGGGTTGAAATCTCTCCAGAGATGGAGACTCCCTCACCTCCCTGGGCAGCCTGCTCAGGGCTCTGCCACCCTCAGAGTCAAGCAGTTCCTCCTCATGTTGTCTCCCTGGGTGTCCCTGCACCCAGCAGTCTTCATCAGCTGCTCAGATGTCTCCCTCCTGAGGTGGCAGCACTTAAACTGAGCTCAGCAGCAGTGGTGGGACTGTGAGCTCCAGCTGAGCAGTTGGACTTGATGATCTCAGAGGTCTCCTCCAACCTCTAGCAGTCCTCTGGTGTTATGAAAGTGTCCCTGTGGATCTCCTCTGGCTGTGTGATGATCTGCCTCCTCTACAGCCCTGCTCTGACAGAGGCATCTGCTGGAGACTCTGGTGGTGCTGAGGACCATGGTTTAGTGGTGCCCTTGGCAGTGCTGGGTTGGACTTGATGACCTTAAAAGTCTTCTCCATGATGTAGCCATGATTCTGTCACTCCTTAACTCCAGGCCCTGCTGGGCTGGTGTAGGGAGGCAGGGACCTCACTGGAGTTCACTCTGACAAGCTTCAACCATAACTTCCTGCCTCTTCTTCCTCTGGGACTGGCCTGGAAAAGGACTGGGTGAAGATCATCATTTCCTTCCCATCTCACCCAGCACTTAAGGCTTTCAGAGGGAAATGTTGAGTTAATCTCTGCTTTGGCCTCCCCTGCCGCCTTCCAGCTGTCACACCCTGCTGCTGGGGTTCCTCTGTCCCCACCAAGGCTCTGAGGCCCTGCTCTTGTTTCAGAAGTGAAGAGTTTGAGACTGATGGAGACACCTTCTCTTGCAGCACCATCCCCTGGCTCAGGATTTGGCCAACCTCCCTGCAGCATCTTCATGAAGGCAGTGGAATTCCTGCTGAAGGTCAATGCTGTCCAGGTCAGCTCAGTGAGGAGTGGAGGGGTGGGAAGGGACATTTGATGTCTGTTCCAAAGAGCTGGGGGCTGCAAAGGAACATAAATCCCTTCTCTGAGGTGGCTTCTTTGGTGTGAGGCTGCTGGAGGCCTGGAGCAGGCTGCCCAGAGAGGTTGTGGAGTCTCCTGGTGTGGAGAGCTTCCTACCCCCTCCCCCCCCCCCCCCCATGGCATTGTGCTGCTGGGCAAGCTGCTGTGGGTGCCCTGCTGGAGCAGGGCTTGGGCTGGGTGAGCTCCAGAGCTCCCTTCCCACCCCCACCCTGCTGGGGCTCTGTAAAGTCAGACAGGAGTGAGTCAGTCCTCTTGCCACCACCTCCTAGGGGTGCCCATGGCCTGCTGGCTCTCCTCACCACCACACTGTGCTGTTCTCCCACAGTTTGCTCAGAGGGCTCTGGCCCATGAGCTCCTGATCCTTCAGGGAAGAGCCTCCTGTGCCTACTACCTGGCCCTGGCCCAGACATATTTGCTGAAGGAAGATCTCCCCAGGTGTGAGGAGTGTCTCTGTGAAGCCACCAAGATTGACTACATTGTAAGTCTGGGAGTGCTGCTGGGGCCCTGAAGCAGGGCACTGGCCAAGCAGCACAGCAAACCCTGGGAGCCTGCAGCCTGCCCTGCATTCCTTCTGGCAGCCTACAGCAGCTGCTGCCCAGGACAACTCAGGCTGTGGCTGCAGCACTGCCCTCCTCATCACCCTCCTCACTGCTTGCCTTCTGCCATCTCCTTGCAGCCAGGTGGCATTCCTCAGCCAGGGCTCTTCTGGCTGCTCTGCTGCCTTTCCTTTTCTCCTTTGGATCCCAGCCCCTTGCCCCCTGTGGCAGTCAGGTTCCTGCTGTGGGGAACGAGGCTGCTGTTCAGCAGAGGGGGGAGGGCAGCTTGGGGCACTGAGGGGAAGGGAAGGCAGGAGGAGGCTGACAGCTCTGGATGCTGTTTGCTTGCCCAGGAAGCCTTGCACCATGCAGGCCACCACACCAGGAAGGGCTGGAAGGAGCTCACACTGCTGGTGGTGTGCAGGCAGCCACTGGCTCTACACAAAATCCACTCTGCTATAACCAAACACTGCCCAGCTCCTCCCTGCTGCTGCTTGCAGGTTCTCTGCCCCTCTCCCAGGCCTCTCCCTCCCATCTCTGAGCCATGGCTCACTCTTGGATTTCTGTGTGCAGAATCCAAACATCTGGGCTCAGAAGGGGCACCTGAGCTACCTGAGGAGGGACTTTGGAAAGGCAAAGGAGAGTTATGAGAGAGCCATCAGCTTCCTGCAGGAGCCTGAGGATGTGCACTTTGTCTACCTGCGCCTGGGCTCCATCTACTTGGAAGAGAAAGAGGTGAGAAGCCAGGAGGAGTGCTGGCCACTGCAGGTGGATCCCAGCAGCCTGGGGCAGGAAGGAAGCTCTGGAGCTCACCCACCCAAGCCCTGCTCCAGCAGGGCACCCCCAGCACCCTGCCCAGCAGCACAGTGCCCAGCAAGGGTTGGAAGCTCTCCACACCAGCAGACTCCACAACCTCTCTGGGCAGCCTGCTCCAGGCCTCCAGCAGCCTCACCCAAACAACTTTCTCCCTGCTCAGCTCCAACCTCCTGCCTGACACTTTCTGCCCCTTGTGCTGGCCCTGGGCAGCACTCAGCAGAGCCTGGCCCCAGCCTCTTGCCCCCCCCAGCTCCTTTAGCTCTTGCTGAGCATTGCTCAGCTGCCCTCTGGGGCTGTTCTTCTGCAGTGCTCAACTCTCCCCATATGGATCTGCTGCTCTCTGCCAGCTCCAGGTTGCAGCTGCAACATCTCTGGGTGCTGCTGGGCTCCATCCTCAGCACCTGTTAAAGGGTTTAGAGTAGAAGTCTTGTGAGTAGCAGCTGAGGGAGCTGGGGGTGTTGAACCTGGAGAAGAGGAGGCTGAGGGGAGACCTCCTTGCTCTCTGCAGCTCCCTGAGAGGAGGCTGCAGCCAGCTGGGGCTTGGGCTCTGCTCCCAAGGAACAAGGGACAGGATGGCCTCAAGTTCAGGTTGGCCATGAGGAACAACTTCTTCCCTTGAGGGCTGTCCAGGCCTGGCCCAGGCTGCCCAGGGCAGTGGTGCAGTCCCCATGGCTGGAGGGGTTCCAGAGCTGCGTGGCTGCGGTGCTGAGGGCCAGGGCTCAGAGGTGCTGAAGGCCATGGCTCAGTGCTGCCCTGGCAGTGCTGGGGTAAGGGCTGGACTGGGTGACCTTAAAGGTCTCTTCAGCCTAATCAATGTTGTGATTCTGTCCCCACAATGAATCCCAGAATCAAGCAGGTTGGAAGGATGAATGTCTCCTCTCCATCACTGCTTCGGTATCTGGCACCACAGAGCCACCCCAGTGGGGGCAGTGGGCCTGCTCTGAGCCCAGTCAGAGCTGGGCTGCTTGGGAGCCCTGTGGAAGTGGGGTGCCAGCCCTGGTTGTGTCTCTCCCTGCAGCACTGCCGTGCCAAGCAGACCTTCCTGCTCGCCTGCAAGAGCTCTGCCTCCTGCCTCACCTGGCTGGGGGTTGGCATTGCCTGCTACAGGGTGAGTGAGGGCAGCTGCCTCCCCCTGGGGCACACAGGGCAGGGCTGCTCTGCATCATCCCCTTCACAGAACCACAGACTGCCCTGGGCTGGGAGGGAGCCTCCAAGGGCCTCCTGTCCCAGCCCCTGCAGGCAGCAGGGACAGCTCCAGCCAGAGCAGGCTGCCCAGGGACACAGCCAGCCTGAGCTTCAATGGCTCCAGGGATGAGGCCTCAAGCACCTCCCTGGGCAGCCTGTGCCAGAGCCTCCCCAGCCTCCCTCTGCAGAGCTCCCTCCTGGTGTCCAACCTAACTCTGCCCTGCTCCAGTTCCAAACCATTGCCTCTGGTCCTATCCCCACAGCCCCTTCTGAGCAGTCCCTCCCCAGCTGCCTGCAGCTGCCCTGCAGAGATTGAGCTGCAGCTCTGAGGTCTGCCTGCAGCCTTCTCCCCTCCAGGCTGCACAGCCCCAGCTCTCCCAGCCTGGCCCCACAGGGGAGGTTCTGCAGCCTCTGCTCATCTCTGTGGCCTCCTCTGGCCCCTCTCCAGCAGCTCCAGGTCTCTCTTGTGCTGGGGGTCCCATATCTGGCCCCAGCCCTGCAGGGGAGGTCTCCCCAGAGCAGAGCAGAGGGCAGGATCCTCTTTCTCCAGCTCTGGCCACCCTGCTTTGGATGCAGCCCAGGCTGCCCTTGGCCTTCTGGGCTGCTTTACCCTCCTGTGAAGTGAAGCCTGGCTGCCAGGAACCAGTGCTCCTGAAGACCCCCATGTGCTGTGTGCTCTCACACTCCCAGCATGGCACCCTTGGGGGTGTCAGAGGACAGGTCCCCTGCACAGCTGCTCCTGGAGCAGCAATCCCTTCCCTCCTCAACCCACTCTGGGTCTGCCAGCTCCTCCCTCCCCAGCAGTGTAATGTGGGCCTGGGCTTTGCTCCCAGTGCCTGCCTGGCCTGCATGTCACCAGCAAGGCAGGGAGCAGGATGTCAGCAGAGAGGAATCTTCCCAGAGCAGTCCAGCAGCTCTGAAGGGCTGCCAAGGGCAGCCAGCCACAGCCACCAGCAGCCTGCTGTCTCCTGGAGGTACACCTCACAAGGGTCCTCCACCAGAGTTTGGCTGAGGAAAGCAAAGAGGGAAGGAACTTGAACTTCCACTGTCCCCTTGGCCTAATATCCACCTCCTGGGATGCTGTGGACTTGAGCCAGAGCTGGCTGCAGCCCCCCAGGCATCAGCTACCCCTGCCTCCTGGGGAACAGGCATCAAGAAGAGAGTCATGTTTGAATCCTCATCCCTGGAGGTGTTTCAGAGCTGTGCAGGTGTGGTGCTGGAGGCCATGGTTTAGCCCCAGCCTTGGCAGAGCTAGGGAATGGTTGGACTGGGTGATCTCAAAGGGCTTTCCAGCCCTTTCTGTGGTTCCCAGGGGATGTAAACTCAGCCTGGCTCCCAGGGGGGTCAGGGGGCAGCAGTGAAAGCTTCCTGCTGCAGCCCAGGGAGCTGGGTGCTGGCACTGGCTTGCCTCTGCCCCAAATCCTCTCCCTGCAGCCCTGTCAGGGCTAGATGCATCCCTGCTGGATGCTTTGCTGCAGTGGTTTCTTTGGCAGTTCTGAAGCCCCTTCTGCCTGCTCTCAGCCTTTTGTGCATGTCTCTCCTCTCCCTCCAGCTGGAGGAGCTGGTGGAGGCAGAAGCAGCTCTGTCTGAAGCCAATGCCATAAGTAACACCAATGCTGAAGTGTGGGGGTACCTCACCCTCATCTGCCTGCAAGTGAGTATCCTGACAGCCTGGGGAGGGTTCTCAGCATCTGTCCTTCCCCACTGCCTGCCATCACCTGATGGTCTCACTCCCCTGGGGCACCTCCTTGGGGCTGAGCTTTCTCACCCAGGGAGAACTTGCAGGTGTCCTGCAGGGTGGTTTCCTCACCAGCAGCTCTTGGCTTGTTTCTGCAGGGAGGTCGGGAGCTGGAGGCAGAGCAGTGCTACAAATACACCCTCAAGGTTTGTGCCTGGGAGGTGCTGGGGCAGGGCAGAGGCTGCCAGGGAGTGGGAAGGGAAACGACCCAGGGTGGCTCCTTTTAACCTGAGTTCACTTGGATGATGTGGCACAGCAGATGGGATGTCTTCTAGCCAGGTGGCCATGAGCAGCAGTGGGGTGGCCAGCAGGAGCAGGGCAGGGATTGTGCCCCTGGGCTGCTTTGGACCTCTCACTCCAGGGACATTGAGGAGCTGGAGCAGGGCCAGAGAAGGGCAAGAGAGCTGGGGAAGGGTCTGGGGAAGAGGGCTGGGGAGGAGCAGCTGAGGGAGCTGGGGGTGTTGAGCCTGGAGCAGAGGAGGCTGAGGGAGACCTCCTTGCTCTCTGCAGCTCCCTGAGAGGAGGCTGCAGCCAGCTGGGGCTTGGGCTCTGCTCCCTAGGGCAAGAGGCAATGGCCTCAAGCTGCCCCAGGGGAGGTTAAGTTTGGAGATAGGGAAAAATGTCTTTGCTGCAGGAGTGGTCAGGGACTGGCCCAGGCTTGCCCAGGGCAGTGGTGCAGTCCCCATGGCTGGGGGGGTTCCAGAGCTGTGTGGCTGTGGTGCTGAGGGCCAGGGCTCAGTGGGGCTGAGGGCCAGGGCTCAGTGCTGCCCTGGCAGTGCTGGGGTAAGGCTTGGACTCGATCTTAAAGCTCTCTTCCAGCCTAAGCGATTTGCTGATTGCACATGGGAGATGCGGTGTGGGCGCAGCCCGGAGCTGCTGCCCTCGCTGCTCGCCCCCGGCCCTCTCTCAGCTCCCCGCCGCTGGCGGCAGCGCGAGGCCACGGCGGTGCCTGGCCCCGGGAAGGGGCAGGGGGAGGCTGGGAGGGCTGTGGCCGCCCCTGCCCTCGCCTGACCCCCGCTCCCGTCTCGCTCTGTGGCGCAGCTGGGCCTGAGTAACGAGGAGTTGCTGCGGGAGATCCACGACGCGCAGCACCGGCTCGGTCTCGGCAATCCGTCCCTCTGAGCCCCGCGTTCCCCGCGGCAGCCGCACGGCCCCCCGCGGGCAGCCCAGCCGCCCCGCCGCGCCCGGTCCCGCCGTCCCGCCGCGCCCGGTCCCGCTGCCCCGCCGCGCCCCGCCCGGTCCCGGTCCCGGTCCCGCTGCCCCGCCCCGCCCGGTCCCGCTACCCCGCCCCGCCCGGTCCCGCTGCCCCGCCCGGTCCCGGTCCCGCTGCCCCGCCCCGCCCGGTCCCGCTGCCCCTGTCACATAAACTCCCGCGCCCCGAGGCCTCGTCTCCGCCTCTGCCGCGACCAGCCCGGGGAAGCCGGGAGGGGGTGGGGCCGGCGGGACGGTGGCCACAGAGGGACATTCCCCGCGCGTCCGAGCGGGGTTTGGGTGGGATCACGTGGTTCGCGCTGGCTCCGCCCTGCGGGGCGTGGCTGCGGACGGCGCGTACCGATTGGCGGCGGCCGCGCGGGACGGTTGAGCCGGCGGCGCGCGCCATGGCGGCAGGTAGCGGCGGGCGGTGCGGGCAGAGCAGAGCAGAGCAGAGCAGGGCAGGGCGGTGCGGGGGGGCCGGGGGGCATTAACGAGCTGGCGGCAGCAGCGGGGGCACCGGGCGGGTTCGGAGCGCCGGCGGTAGCGAGGGCGTCACGAACATGGAGGACTCGGAGCACAGGGGTGAGGGGGGCGGCACCGGGCTCGGGGCATGGGGGTCTGGGGGCTCGCGGGTGAAGGGGCTGTCGTACAGCGTGGAGGGCTCGGAGCGCGAGGGTCCGCGAGGGCGGACTCGGAGCATGGGGGGAACGGAGGCGTCACCGGGCTCGGGGGAGCTGGGAGCCCGGGGGCAATGGCAGCGTCCCCGAGCACGCAGGACTCGGAGCACGAGGATAACGGGGGTGTCGCCGCGGCTGGGGGGCCCTTGTCTCGGCGCAAAGGGCATGGTTCCGAGCACAGGGGTGGCACCGAGTTTGGGGGTGCCAGGGCACAGGTAATGGGCACTGTCGCTGGGCAGAGAGGGCTTGGAGCACGGGGGAAGCAGGGCTGTCATTGGGCTGAGGGTACAGGGGTGACACTGGAGCTGGGGAGACTTGGAGCACTTAGAGAGGGGTCTGGGAGGGGCACGGTTCAGGGCATGGAGGCAGGAGGGACATGACCCGGCTCAGGACACAAGGGTGGCACTGAGGCCGGAGGACACCTAGGATGTGGATGTGAGAGGGTGGCAACAGGGCAGGGCACCTCGGGATGGGGGCCATCAGTGGGGTCCCTGGTACGGGGTGCCACAGAGGGTGTCTGGGCAGGGGTACCACCCCTCACCCCTCCCCTGGTGCCAGCAGCCTGGCAGCGCCCATACCTGAACATCTTCAAGCACTTCCGCGTGGAGGAGTGGAAGCGCTCGGCCAAGGAGGGGGACGTGGCCACCCTCACGGTAATGGGGACACCGGCGCCACGGGGGGTGGGGGGCACTGCCCGCGGGTGGGTACCCCCCAGCACCTCTTTTCCCTGCCTTTGGAAGGATGCCAGGCTGAAGGGAACTGTCTACCGGATCCGGGGCTCCCTGCCCGGCAGCAGCTACCTGCAGCTGCCCCGTGCTGGGACGCAGTCGCTGGGGCTGGTGGGACGCTACCTCTACCTCCTCTTCAGACCCCTGCCCCACAAGCACTTCCTGGTGCACCTGGATGTCACCACCGAGGTAGGTGACAAGCAGCAGCCTGGTGAACCACCAGCACGGCTCAGGTGAGTCAGAGAATCACAACTGTCAGGGCTGGAAGGGACCTCAAGGCTCAGCCAGTCCCAACCCCCCTGCCATGGCCAGGGACACCTCACACCACAGCAGGCTGCTCACAGCCACCTCCAGCCTGGCTGCAAACACCTCCAGCCAGGAGGCTTCCACCACCTCCCTGGGCAACCTGGGCCAGGCTCTCACCACCCTCCTGGCCAACAACTTCTTCCTCACAGCCAATCTCAATCTCCCCACTTCTAGTTGTGCTCCATCCCCCACTCCTATCCCTCCCTGACCCCCTCCAAAGTCCCTCCCCAGCTTTCCTGGAGCCCCCTGCAGATCCTGCAAGGCCACAAGGAGGTCTCCTGGGAGCCTTCTCCCCTCCAGCCTGCACAACCCCAGCTCTCTCAGGCTGTGCTCACAGGAGGTGTTCTGGGGGACTGTGTCAGAGTCTCCTCACCAGAGGTGGCCTCTCCAGGCTGTGCTCCTGGCACCCAGGCAGGGCAGAGGAGACCTCAGCAGCCGAGGCCCCCAGGGACACCCAGGTTACAGAGCCACTGCTACCCACACAGCCTCTCCAGCACAGCCAGGGGCAGCTGACAGCAGAGGTCTGCAAACTGGTTGCTCCTCTTTGCCAGTGAGATGCCTTCTACAGCCCTGGCACCCAGCTGGCACCCCAGCACCCACCGATCTCGGCCTCGTCGGCCTCCCACGTCATGAAGCAGCAGCTGGTCTCAGTGTCCCACACACAGATCTGCCCTGAGCTGCTGCCACTGAACAGCAGAGGGCTGGCACCATAGCACAGAGAGGTCAGCTCCACTCTCTCAGGCTGTCAGTCTCTCAGAAGGACCTGAGGGAGGCAGCAGAGGTCTCCTGCGCTCGGGGGTACAGAGTTGGCTGCTTTGTGGCTGCCGGGGCTGCAGGTGGTCTCCATCCTTGCGGTGTCCCTGCGGGGGACAGAGGCGGCGCCGCTGCCCTGCAGCCCCTCCCTGCCGAAGCCAGCAGGGTGGCTGGAGCTCCACCGGTGTCTCTGTCTCCCCAGGACAGACAGGAGGTTCGCATCTCCTTCTCCACCCTCTTCAAAGAGTTCAAGTTCACAGCCACCTGGCTGCAGTTCCCCTTCGTGTGTGGAGCTGCCGAGGGCTCAGCGCTGGGCACCGGCGCGGCTGGGCGCGGTGAGGAGCGGGCACGGTGCTGCTGCTGCTGGGGACGGGCTGGGGGCTGGGCTGGCACAGCACTGGGCAAGAGCTGACTTCAGAAGCTGATGCACTCGAGGAGGGTCCTGGCAAGGAGCCCCTCAGCAGCTGTGACTCCTGGGAGGGCTGGTCTTCGTTCCTCTGGGTGCAGTGCCAGGCTGGGCCTGAGCCCACAGCGGCAGCAGGGCTGCTTCTCTGCGTTCCCCATCCTGGCACCACTGCCCTGCAGCAGAATCACAGAATGGCTTTGGTTGGAAGAGACCTTGAAGCTCACCCAGTCCAAGCCTTACCCCAGCACTGCCAGGGCACCACTGAGCCCTGGCCCTCAGCACCACAGCCACACAGCTCTGGAACCCCCCCCAGGGATGGGGACTGCACCACTGCCCTGGGCAGCCTGGGACAGGCCTGGACAGCCCTGAAGGGGAAGAAATTGTTCCTCATGGCCAACCCAAACCTGCCCTGGGGCAGCTTGAGGCCATTGCCTCTTATCCTGGCACTTGTTGCATGTGAGAAGAGCCCAAGCCCCAGCTGGCTCCAGCAGAGAGCAAGGAGGTCTCCCTCAGCCTCCTCTTCTCCAGGCTCAACACCCCCAGCTCCCTCAGCTGCTCCTCCCCAGCCCTCTTCTCCAGACCCTTCCCCAGCTCTCTTGCCCTTCTCTGGCCCCACTGCAGCCTCTCAATGTCCTTCTTGGAGTGAGAGGCCCAGAACTGAGCCCAAGATTTGAGGTGTAGCTTCCCCAGGGCTGCAGTCCCTGCTCCTGCTGCCACCCCACTGCTGCTCCAGGCCAGCAGAAGCTCTGAGGGATGTTTCCCATCTGTCTCATCACAGCCAAGCCCCCCCCCAGTGAGAGTCTTGCCTGAGAAGTCCTTTCTGCTTTACCCTGTTGGTGTTGGGTCCTGGGGGGTCCCAGGTCTGTAGGATCCTTTCCTGTTTCCCTGCCCAGGTCTCGGGGGAGCTGCCCCTGCTGACGTGCGCTGGACCTGCCTGGTGCTGGACCTTCCCTCCATCCTCTCCCTCTACCTCAGCCGCAGCTACAGCCACCTGAAGAGCATCAAGCTCTGCTCCAGCCTGCTGGTGAAGAACCTCTGCACCAGTGACCTGCTCTTTTACCCAGGTGGGGACCTCGGGGTGGCCTCTGCTTTGCCCTGTGACTTCAGCCCAGCCTGGAGGGAGCCTGCAGAGGTTTAAAGCTGGCAGGGGCTTGGCCCTGGTAGGGCAGGAGGCTGCTGTCACTGCAGCCATGGGATGTGAAGCAGAGAGGGCAAAACACTCAGGGTGATGTTCAGCTTCCACATGTGCTGCTGAGCATCATCTCCTGGCCTGTGGAGGAGGCTGTCCCCATTCTCCAGCTGAGCCAGGGCAAAGCTTCATCTCTCACCGAGGTCAGGGTGGGACAAAACCCTAAAGGTGTTCCCAAGCCTCCCATCCCCCAGGCTGCAGCTTCTGTCTCCTGCTGGGGCTTTTCTTCCCAGATTTCTCCAGCCTTCTTTTGTTACCCAGTGTGGCACAGAGACTTTGGTCACAACCTCAGCTTCTGCCTCTCTTCTTAGGGGCTGGAAACCTGCCCAAACCCCAGTCTGGAAAGCAGCAGTGAGGACAAAGCTCAGCTGCTCCTTTTGACCTCCTGAAGCTTAGATCTTGAAGGCTTTCATGAAGTCATAAAGCAGGAAGGGAAGCAAAAAGGGAAATGATGGCAGAGCCTTAACTCAGATCCTGGCAAGCTGCTGAGCCATGGAGCAGAGCACAAAGTGAATCCTGGGCCTGGGGGGGTTAGAAATCCAAACCAAGGGTTGAGCCTCCAGGGTCATCTTTGGAGGTGGATAGCTTCAGAAAGAGCTGAAGAGGACCAGACCTGGCCAGGCTGGAGAGCTGGGGGAGGGCAGCTGGTGAAGCTCAAGCAGGGCAGCTGTGGGATCCTGCCCCTGGGGAGCAACAACCTCCTGCAGCAGGACAGGAGAGGGAGGACCTGCTGGGAAGCAGCTCCATGGAGAAGGACCTGGGAGTGCTGGGGACAAGAAATTCCCCAGGAGCCAGAAATGTGCCCTTGGGGCCAAGGAGGCCAATGGGGTCCTGGGGGGCATGAGGAAGAGTGTGGCCAGCAGGGCAAGAGAGGTTCTCCTGCCCCTCTGCTCTGCTCCAGTGATGCCACAGCTGGAGTCCTAAGGCCAGCTCTGGGCTCCCCAGGTCCAGAGGGACAGAACTGCTGGAGAGAGCCCAGGGCAGGCTGCAGAGCTGCTGAGGGGCCTGGAGCAGCTCTGGGAGCAGCAAAGGCTGAGAGCCCTGGGGCTGAGAGCCCTGGGGCTGAGAGCCCTGGGGCTGAGAGCCTGCAGAAGAGCAGCCCCAGAGGGCAGCTGAGCAATGCTCAGCAAGAGCTAAAGGAGCTGGGGGGGGCAAGAGGCTGGGGCCAGGCTCTGCTGAGTGCTGCCCAGGGCCAGCAGAAGGGACAGCAAGGGGCAGAAAGTGTCAGGCAGGAGGTTGGAGCTGAGCAGGAGGAGAAAGTTGTTTGTTGTGAGGCTGCTGGAGGCCTGGAGCAGGCTGCCCAGAGAGGTTGTGGAGTCTGCTGGTGTGGAGAGCTTCCAACCCTTGCTGGGCACTGTGCTGCTGGGCAGGGTGCTGGGGGTGCCCTGCTGGAGCAGGGCTTGGGTGGCTGAGCTCCAGAGCTCCCTTCCAGCCCTGCTGGCACTCTGCAGTGCCCCTGCACAGGGCTGTGTTGGTTTGCTGCAGAGCTCAGGGCTGTGGGCTTTGTTCCCTGGGTGTTTCAGAGGGTCATGATTTGTGGCTGTGTCCCATGGGCAGTGTGACTTCAGGCAGCTGCACAGCCCTTGCAGAGCTGATCTCTGCCTCCATCCCTGCTGCCAGGTGTGACCTTCTCTGAGGCAAGGCAGGCTGGCCTGCTGTGCCCTGGGGTCCTGCCCATGCCACGGGAAATGGCATTCCCTGTGCCCAAGGGCGGCAGCTGGCACGACCTCTACGACTACATCAGGTATGGCTGCTCCTGGCTGTGGCTCCAGGCCCTGGGGAATGCAGGGTGGGGAACACTGCTGATGGAGTGACAAAGCTGGGGCTTGGGGGAGCCATTTGGGTACCCCCAACCCTCCCAGCCTGGCCTCCCAGCAGAGGGCTTCCAGCCTCCCAGCACTGCTGTGGCCTCCTCTGGCCCTGCTCCAGCAGCTCCCTGCCTGTGCTGAGGGCTCCAGAGCTGCCCCAGCCCTGCAGGGAGGTCTCAGCAGGCACAGCAGAGGGGCAGAATCCCCTCCCTGCCCCTGCTGCCCACACTGCTGGGGAGCAGCCCAGGCCAGGCTGGGGCTGGGCTGGCAGCACTCAGTGCCAGCTCCTGGCCAGCTCTGCACCCCCAGCACCCCCAAGGCCTTCCCCACAGGGCTGCTCCCAGCCCTTCACCCCCAGCCTGGGGTGGTACCAGGGCTGTGCTGACCCAAGAGCAGGACCTTGCCCTTGGCCTTGCTGAGTCTCATGAGGTTCACAGGCACTGCCCAGGTCCCTCTGGATGGCCTCTGTCCCTCGGGTTGTGCCCTGCCCCACTCACCTTGGTGTCTCCTGCAAACCTGCTCTGGGGGCCTGGATCCCACTCTGCACATCACTGATGGAAATATCTGGGGGAGGGGGCAGGGGCAGGGAGGGATCCAGGCAGGGAGTTCCCAAGGTGGGTTCCTGGGTGCAGTGTCCCAGTTCCATGACTTCTTCCTCTGGTTCTGCTCAGGTTCCCATCTGAGGCTTCTGAACTGCCCTTCAGCTGCATCAGGAGGAGCTGCCCTGAGGTAGTGGCAGGTAGGAAGGCTGTGGGCAGCAGCCCTGGCTGTGCCAGCACAGGTGGGTGCTTGGCTTTCCAGCAGGGCCCTGCCTGCTTCTCTTGTCACCCAGGTGGGCAAGTCTCAGCAGACCTCATCTGCCAGCCAGTGCTCAGCAGGGCAGCCCAGGACAGAGTGTGCCTCAGCCCTCACATAACCTGTCCCCAAGCTGTAAGTCCCCAGGGAGCAGTCTGGGGCTTCCTCCTTGCTGCCTCCCCTGCAGCTTTGCCTCATGCTGTGTCTTTGAGTTCCCTGATTCTGTCACTGTCCCCCATGGCATCCTCCCAGCAGGCTCTGGGTGGTGATGGGGGTTGGCAGCTGGCTGAAGGGCAGGGCTCAGGGAGTTGTGGTTGGTGGGGCAGGGTCTAGTTGGAGGGCTGTGGCTGGTGGTAGCCCCAGGGGTCAGTGCTGGGCCTGGCCCTGTTCAATATCTTCATCAATTGTCTGGATGAGGGCTTGGAGTGGAGCCTCAGCCACGGTGCTGCTGACACCGAGCTGGGAGCAGGGGCTGCCCCCTTCCCCCCAGCTGGGCTGCCCTGCCCCCCCCCACTCTGGCTGTGCTGCCCCCCCAGTGAGCCCTGGGCAGCTGGGCAAGGAGAAACCCAATGGGATTCAACAAGGTAGGGTCCTGGCCCTGGGGAAGAGCAACCTCCTGCATCAGCTCTGGGTGGGGCTGAGCTGCTGGGGAACAGCTCTGGGAGTGCAGAGGCACAAGAGGATGCCCTGAGCCAGCAGTCTGCCCTTGGGGCCAAGGAGCCAATGGCCTTCTGGGGTGCATCGAGAAGTGTGGCCAGCAGGACCAGGGAGGTTTTCCTCCCCCTCTCCTCTACCCTAGGGAGGCCTCATCTGGAGTCCTGGCTCCAGTTCTGGGCTCCTCAGTTCAAGGAGGACAGAGAACTGCTGCAGAGGGAACAGCAAAGGGCTCCAAAGCTGCTGAGGGGCCTGGAGCAGCTCTGTGGTGGGGAATGGCTGAGAGCCCTGGGGCTGAGAGCCTGCAGAAGAGCAGCCCCAGAGGATCTGATCAGTGCTGAGTAATACTGCAAGGGTGGGGGTCAGGAGGGTGGCACCAGCTGCTGGCAGTGGTGCCCAGAGACAGGACAAGGGGTGAGAGGCACAAAGTGGCACATCAGAAGCTCTGAACATGAGGAGGAACTTCTGTGACTGAAGAGTGGCAGAGCCCTGGAGCAGGCTGCCCAGGAGGTGCTGGAGTCTCCTCTGGGGAGCTTCCAACCCCCCTGGGTGGTTCCTGTGTGACCTGCTCTAGGTGGCCCTGCCTTGGCAGGGGGCTGGGCTGGATGGTCTCCAGAGGTCCCTTCCAAGCCCTGCCAGCCTGTGGTCCTGTTTAGGATGTTGAAGCTGCTGTGGGCAGGTCAGAGCCTTGCTGTGGGCAGGGTCTGTTGGCCACAGCCCTGCAGATCCTGTCTGGGTGGTACAGGCTGGTGTAGCACAGGGCAGAGAAGGTAAATGCCAAGTACCTGCTCATCTCCAGCCATCCATTCTGCCTGCCTCAGCTGGGGCAGCCAAAGGCTGTGTGAGGAAATGAAGCCTGGAGGCTACAGACCATGGCTGGGTGCCCCCAGGGAGAGTGCAGTGTGTGGAGCCCAGGCCATAGGCACCTGCCCTGGCTGCTGAGTTTGCCTTCCATGCTGGTGGTGCTGTGGGAGCTGGTGCTGGGCTTCTGGAGGGGCCCTGGGGCAAGCCCTCCTCGTGCTGTGGGGTGGGGGACAGTGAGGCTGAGCTGCCTGGTGAGGTGCTTGCAGCCTCTGCTCTGTGGGGAGAGAGCAGCTCTCCTGAGCCTCTTCAGGGCTGGGTCTTTCCAGGGGCTGTGCTTTGCTGTCTGGAGGAGGTGACAGCCCTGGGAACATAGAGAGAGTGGCCTGGTTGCCATCCCTGGCCAAGTCAGGTGCCCCCAAGGATGCTCCATCCCTGCTGGTGTCACTGTGGGGTCCCTCAGGGGAGGCCTGGCTGAGCACTGCGCTGAGCTCTCAGGCTTTGCTCTTCCTCAGCTGCCACACTGCTGCCCTGCAATTCCCAAAGGCACCCCTGAGCTTCACCTGACAGCCCCAGGGCTCCCAGGAGGTTCCAGGGCTGCCCCTGCTGAGGGCCAGGAGCTGCAGAAGCAGCAGAGGCTGCAGAGTGCCAGGGCGGTGGAGCCGGCGGCCGGCGGTGGTGGCATCCACGTGTACCCCCAGCAGGGCACTGAGGGCACCAGCACAGCTGCCCAGGCAGCCAAGCAGGTGGGTGAGGAGGCACAGCAGCTCGGGGGGGCTTTGGGCTGCTGCTGGCTACATGTGGAGAGGGAGGGGGAGAGAGGGAGCCAGGCAGGCCTGGGGGGCTGGAGCTGGAGCTGTCTGGGGCAGGTGAGGCTGGGGGGATGGCACAGGGGAGGTGCCTGTGCCCCTGGCAGCAGCTGCAGAGGGAACCCCAGGTCCAGGCTGGACTTTGAGTGGGTCCTGGGGAGTCCATTGGCTGGTGATGGTTTTCCTGCCTGGCAGTTGCCCTTTCCACCAGTATCTGGCTTGCCTTGGAAGAGGGACCCTGTGCTCGGCCCTGCTGACCTGGAGCCACTGCTGGGTGTTTGTTAATTTGCCCACAACATGTTCAGCAAGGGCCCTGGACCCTCTCTGCCACCTGGCAGGAGAACCTCTGCCTGCAGGGCCAGAGGACAGCCCTGGGCATCACCTGGGCACTGGGAGGCCTGGCAGGGAGAGCTGGGAGGGCTCAGCTCCCCTTTCCTGCCTGACTTCCTGCCAGGGTAAATGTTTGAGAGCCAGCTCCTCTGAGAGGAGAGAAGCCAAAGCTGCCTGTGTGCTTCAGAGAGAACCTAGGGGTGGGGGTGCAGAGCCTCAGCCCAGGGTGATGCTGCTCTCTGCTTTCCAGAGGCTCTTACCAGACCCCATCCTGAAGCTGAAGATGATCATTGGCTTTGGAGGCTGCAGCACCAAATGGGTCAGTAGCTCCTGGTGGTCTGCAGAGCTGATCTGATCTACATGGCCACAGCTGAGTGCCACCCTGCACATCTTCATGGGGGAAACCTCCCTGAGGCAGATGGGCACAAACCACAGAGCCACAGAGCTGCTGAGGCTGGCAGAGCCCTTGGAGCACTCACCCAGAGCTCACAACCCAGCCCTGCTGCTCAGCCACTGTCACCAAACCTCCTCCCCCAGCACCACAGCCAGGTGGCTTTGAACCCCTCCAGGGGTGAGGACTCCACCACCTCCCTGGGCAGCCTGGGACAGGGCCTGGGAACCCTTGCTGGGAAGAGATTCTTCCTCCTGTCCAACCTGAACCTGCCCTGGGGCAGCCTGAGGCTGTTTCCTTGTGCCCTGTGTTCCTTGGCAGAAGAGACTGACCTGGGACTTCTCTGAGGACCTGCAGCCCTCTCACTCCTGTTTTGTTCCTGCAGGCCCTGTGGACTCAGGACAGTGCTGCAGTGGTGTACCCCTGCCATGCAGTGATTGTGACCCTGCAGATCCAGACTGGAGAGCAGAGGTTCTTCATTGGGCACACAGATAAGGTGAGAGAGAGGCTGCTCAGCCCCTGCTGCAGCCCTGCACCCAGCTCTCCTCTAGAGAGGTGCTGTAGGGTGAAGGGCTGGGAGCAGCCCTGTGGGGAAGGCCTTGGGGTGCTGGGGGTGCAGAGCTGGCCAGGAGCTGGCACTGAGTGCTGCCAGCCCAGCCCCAGCCTGGCCTGGGCTGCTCCCCAGCAGTGTGGGCAGCAGGGGCAGGGAGGGGATTCTGCCCCTCTGCTGTGCCTGCTGAGACCTCCCTGCAGGGCTGGAGCAGCTCTGGAGCCCTCAGCACAGCACAGGCAGGGAGCTGCTGGAGCAGGGCCAGAGGAGGCCACAGCAGTGCTGGGAGGCTGGAAGCCCTCTGCTGGGAGGCCAGGCTGGGAGGGTTGGGCTTGTGCAGCCTGCAGAGGAGAAGGCTCCAGGCAGACCTCCTGGGGGCCTTGCAGAGCTTCAAGAGGCCAGAAGAGAGCTGGGGACAGAGTGCTGAGCAGGGCCTGTTGGGCCAGGCCAAGGGGGGATGGTTTGAAGTGCAAGAGGGAGGCTGAGAGTGGAGAGAAGGAGAAATGTTTGGTGCTGAGGGTGGGGAGAGCCTGTGCCAGGCTGCCCAGAGAGGTGGAGCTGCCCCATGGCTGGCAGCAGTGCAGGGCAGGTTGGTTGGGGCTGGGAGCAGCCTGCTGTGGCTGCAGCTGTCCCTGCTGGCTGCAGGGCTTGCCCTGGGTGAGCTTGGAAGGTCTCTTCCAGCCCAGCCCCTGCTGCCCTGGCTCCCACAGGTCTCAGCCCTGGCTATCAACAGCAGCAGCACCCTGCTGGCTTCCACCCAGCTCGGAGCCCTCGGCGTTGGTCGCCTCTGGGACTTCCCCACAGGCAGCTGCCTCTCAGTGTTCCAAACCCATATCCACTCTCTGACCTCCCTCAGGTAGGTCCCAGCCTGGGCACAGGTGGGTGAAGCCTTGCAGCACAGCAGCTGCTGCCTGCTCCTCATGCATGGGCAGCCGAGGCTGAAGTTCTCCTTTCCCTGCCCCTGTTTATCACCAGCCCTGCTGGCAGCTGGCCAGCTCCCTGCTGGCCTTGTTCCTCAGGCCTTGCTGTCTCCCTGCTGAGATGCCCTGGGGGCTGGGGGGTTGGGGGCTGTGGGGCTGTGTCTCACCAGCTGGCCTCTTCCTGCAGCCTGTGTGGCAGCGGAGCGGCACTGTGCGGGGCCGGCCGGGACGGACACGGCAGGACGGTGAGAGAGCTGCAGCAGGGCCCAGCCTGCCCTGCCCTGCCTGCCTGCAGGAGCCTCTGCTGCTGCAAGATGCACTTCTGCTCTGGGCTTCCCTGGAGCACTTCACTGGGGGTCAAAGGGAGATGCCCTTCTTGTTAGCTGCTTTGGAAATCACAGAGCCCAGCAGCCTGGGGCTGGAAGGGAGCTGTGGAGCTCACCAACCCAAGGAGGGGCCAAGGAGGGAGGGAGGGAGCCCCGGGGGCAAGCTGAAGGGAGCTCTTCTCCCAGCACAGAGAGCAGCAGAGCTGAGGGAAAGGCTGAGCCAAGGTGAAGCTCAGCCAGGCCAAGTGCAAGGTCAGGTCCCTGGGTTGCAGCAATCCAAAGCACAAATCCAGCCTGGAGAAGGCCTTGGGGCTGTCAGCTGGTGACAACCTCCCCAAGAGCCAGCAGTGGTCCCTGGCAGCCCAGAGCCAGCTGAGTGCTGAGCTGCAGCCAGAGCAGGGAGAGCAGCAGCACAGGGAGGGGATTCTGCCCCTCTGCTCTGCTCTGCTCAGCCCCCACCTGCAGCACTGCCTCCAGCTCTGAGCCCCCAGCACAGGAAGGACCTGGAGCTGCTGGAGAGGCTCCAGAGGAGGCCACAGAGATGCTCAGGCTGCAGAACCTCCCCTGTGGGGCCAGGCTGGGAG
This sequence comes from Melanerpes aurifrons, assembly GCA_011125475.1. Taxonomy (NCBI): domain Eukaryota; kingdom Metazoa; phylum Chordata; class Aves; order Piciformes; family Picidae; genus Melanerpes; species Melanerpes aurifrons. Next base: position 19,371,820 of record WWNC01000020.1, on the reverse strand, counting down.
AGCTGGAGCTGTGCAGCCTGGAGAAGAGAAGGCTGCAGGCAGACCTCAGAGCAGCCTCCCAGTACCTGAAGGGCTCCAGGAGAGCTGGGGAGGGACTTGGGCCAAGGGCTGGGAGTGCCAGGCCCAGGGCCAATGGCTTTGAGCTGGGAGAGAGGAGACTGAGAGTGGAGAGGAGGAAGAAATCCTTGGCAGTGAGGCTGGGGAGACTCTGGCCCAGGCTGCCCAGGGAGGCTGTGGCTGCCTCCTGCCTGGAGGTGTTCAGGACCAGGCTGGATGAGGCCCTGAGCAGCCTGTGCTGGTGGGAGGGGTCCCTGCCCATGGCAGGGGCTGGAGCTGGATGGTCTCTGAGGTCCATTCCAGGCCAAGCCAGCCTGGGGCTCTGTGATTCCATGAGGTTTGTGTCTGATCATTGCTGTTTGCTCACAGAGGGAGGCTTTTTGGCTGGCTCCACCAAGGCCTTCCCCAGCTCTGCCAAGGCAGCAGCTTGCAGCCATGGCTGCAGGCTGAATCACTGCTGCCCCTCCTGCCCTGCCAGCTGCACAGGGCATCAGCACTGCCTGGAATGGAAATGACTGCAGGTGGCAGAGCAGAAGAATTGATCACAGATCCCTTTGTGCTAGTCTGGAGAGAGCTGCAGGAAGAGGAGAAAGGCAAAATAGAGTTCACACAATCCCAGAGTGCTCCAGCTCCGTCCTGGCGATGCTGAACACTCGCAGGCTGCCGTCGCTGTACCCTGCCACCACCTGCTGGCCCCCAGCCCCACGGGCAGCCGCGGGGGCAGGCCTCCAGGCCAGGCACTGGCAGCTCTGCAGAGGAGCCAGGGCACAGACAGTGACACAGGGAAGGCAGCAAATGCACTAAAAACCTCCAGCTCCAAGGAATCTTCCAGCTTCACAGAGCAGCCTGGGGCTGGAAGGGAGCTCTGGAGCTCAGCCACCCAAGCCCTGCTCCAGCAGGGCACCCCCAGCACCCTGCCCAGCAGCACAGTGCCCAGCAAGGGTTGGAAGCTCTCCACACCAGCAGACTCCACAACCTCTCTGGGCAGCCTGCTCCAGGCCTCCAGCAGCCTCACAACAAACAACTTTCTCCTCCTGCTCAGCTCCAACCTCCTGCCTGACACTTTCTGCCCCTTGCTGGCCCTTCTGCTGGCCCTGGGCAGCACTCAGCAGAGCCTGGCCCCAGCCTCTTGCCCCCCCCAGCTCCTTTAGCTCTTGCTGAGCCCTGCTCAGGTCTCCAGTCTCTCCCTGGTGCCTGCAGGTGTTCACAGCCATGCTCCTCAGCTGCAGGCAAGCAAATCCTTGAGGGTACTGCTTGGGCTGAGCTTTTGGGGCTGTTCCTATGCCTGGTGTGGTGCAGTTATGAGCCTGGGTGGGCTGATGAGGGCAGTTGTGTGACCCTGCATTGCCATCCACCTCTGCAGCCTGCTCCTGGTTTGCCAGCACATGGTGGGGGCCTGGAAGCTAAACTGGGAGGCCCAGGAGTGAGCAGAGCTGCAGACCCCTGGGGTTTATGGCATTGAGGGCAGGCTGTGAGGTTTGATTTCCAGTTCTGACCCAGCTGGCAGCACTGCTGAAGGGCTGCTGGGCTCTGGGGCTGCCCCAGGCCCTGCCTGCAGCAGTCAGAAATAAAACTGCTGTGGGACTGGGGGCTCTGCTCCAGCCTGGAGCTGCTGCCAGCCAGCCAGCCCTGGCAGGTCATGGAATGGTTGGGGTGGGAGAGGACATCACTGAGCTTGTGGGGGAGGGAGGGGAGCAGTGTCCTCTGCAGCTGTCTGGGAGCTGGGGAGGATTTATGGGTTCATAGAATGGGTTGGGTTGGAAGGAAGCCTCAAGATCATCCAGCTCCAAGCTCCTGCCATGGACCCTCCCACCAGCACAGGCTGCTCAGGCCACATCCAGCCTGGTCCTGAACACCTCCAGGCAGGAGGCAGCCACAGCCTCCCTGGGCAGCCTGGGCCAGAGTCTCCCCAGCCTCACTGCAGAGGATTCTTCCTCCTCTCCACTCTCAGTCTCCTCTCTCCCAGCTCAAAGCCATTGGCCCTGGGCCTGGCACTCCCAGCCCTTGTCCCAAGTCCCTGCCCAGCTCTCCTGTGGAGCTCCAGCACAGCTCCTGTCCCAGCAGGCAGAGTTCCCACTCCTGTGTGGAGTTTCCTGCCCAGCCTGAGCCCTGTTGCCAGGCAGCTCTGGCATTTAGAAGCTCTCATCATGGGTGACAGACAATCCCATTGCCACCAAGCTTTGCAGAGCTGCTGGACTGTCCTGCACACTCCATGCCAGAGGCTCTGCTGCAATTCCATTCCCAGTTCTTTGTCCCCAGCTCAGAGTGGGCCCCAGCTGGGCAGCTGCTGGGAGGAACAGCTCAGCTCCTGCCAACATTTCCCTCTTGGAGTGGCTCTGCCGTTGTGTTTTCTTGCTCCAGATGGTGGTGGTGTGGAACACTGCTCAGGTGACCTGTGGTGGAGAGGTGTCTGTGCTGGCCAAAGCACACACAGATGTGGACATCCACACCTTGAAGTTTGCTTTGTTGGATGACACCAGGTAGTGTGCAAAGAAAATCATCTCTTGATCTGCAGCCAGTGGCAGCCTGGGCTGCATCCAAAGCAGTGGGGGCAGAGCTGGAGAGAGGATCCTGCCCCTCTGCTCTGCTCTGGGGAGACCTCACCTGCAGGGCTGGGGCCAGATATGGGAACTCAACACAAGAAGGACCTGGAGCTGCTGGAGAGGGGCCAGAGGAGGCCAGAGAGATGAGCAGAGGCTGCAGAACCTCCCCTGTGGGGCCAGGCTGGGAGAGCTGGGGCTGTGCAGCCTGGAGAAGAGAAGGCTGCAGGCAGACCTCAGAGCTGCAGTTCAATCTCTGCGGGGCAGCTGCAGGCAGCTGGGGAGGGACTGCTCAGAAGGGGCTGTGGGGATAGGACCAGAGGCAATGGTTTGGAACTGGAGCAGGGCAGAGTTAGGTTGGACACCAGGAGGGAGCTCTGCAGAGGGAGGCTGGGGAGACTCTGGCACAGGCTGCCCAGGGAGGTGCTTGAGGCCTCATCCCTGGAGCCATTGAAGCTCAGCCTGGCTGTGTCCCTGGGCAGCCTGCTGTGGCTGGAGCTGTCCTTGCTGCCTGCAGGGGCTGGGACAGGATGCCCTTGGAGGCTCCCTCCCAGCCCAGTGTGAGCTGTGCACATTCATCAACAGCAGGGATGTGGTAGGGCATGGGGGCAGTGGTGGTGCTGGAGCTGGGCAGTTGCCATTCCTGCTTGTGGTGCTCTCTGAGGTGCAGGCCCAGGCTGCCTGCCCCTCAGAAGGGGCCGGGTGGTGGCAACAGGGCAGCAGGCAGAAGCAGGGGCTGGGTGGTAGCAAGCAGTAGGCAGCCACAGGGGCAGTGTGGCAGCAGCAGGGCAGCTGTAGGGGCCGGGTTGCGGCAGCAGGGGCCGGGTAGCAGCAGCAGGGCGGTAGCAGGGCAGCAGCAGGGGCCGGGCAGCGGCAGCAGGGCAGCAGCAGGGTCTGGGGGGCAGCGGCAGCAGGGCAGCAGCAGGGGCTGGGCGGCAGCAGCAGGGGCTGGGCGGCAGCAGGGCAGCAGCAGGGCAGCGGCAGGGGCTGGGTGGCAGCAGGGCAGCAGCAGGGCAGCGGCAGGGGCTGGGTGGCAGCAGGGCAGCAGCAGGGGCTGGGCGGCAGCAGGGCAGCAGCAGGGCAGCGGCAGGGGCTGGGTGGCAGCAGGGCAGCAGCAGGGCAGCGGCAGGGGCTGGGTGGCAGCAGGGAAGCAGCAGGGGCAGGGGCAGCGGGGCAGGCAGCAGGGGCAGCAGGGCAGCAGGGCGGGGCAGGGGCTGGGTGGCAGGGGCAGGGCAGCAGGGCAGCAGGGCAGCGGCAGGGGCTGGGCTGCAGAAGGGCAGCAGGGCAGCAGCAGGGCAGCGGCAGGGGGGCTGGGTGGCAGGGGCCGGGCGGCAGGGGCAGCAGGGCAGCGGCAGCAGCAGGGCAGCAGCAGGGGCTGGGTGGCAGCATGGCAGCAGGTCAACAGCAGGGGCTGGGCGGCAGCAAGCAGCAGGCAGAAGCAGGGGCTGGGCTGCAGCAAGCAGCAGGACAGCAGCAGGGGCTGGGCGGTAGCAGGGTAGCAGGCAGAAGGAGGGGCTGGGTGGCAGCAAGCAGCAGGCAGCAGCAGGGGCCGTGTGGTGGCAGCAGCAGGGGCCAGGCAGTGGCAGCAGGGCAGCAGCAGGGGCTGGGCAGTGGCAGCAGGGCAGCAGGCAGAAGCAGGGGCTGGGTGGTAGCAAGCAGCAGGCAGCAGCAGGGGCTGAGCAGCAGCAGGGCAGCAGGCAGAAGCAGGGGCCGGGCAGCGGCAGGGCAGCAGCAGGGCAGGGGCTGGGTGGTAGCAAGCAGCAGGCAGCAGCAGGGGCCGGGCAGCAGCAGGGCAGCAGGCAGAAGCAGGGGCTGGGTGGTAGCAAGCAGCAGGCAGCAGCAGGGGCCGGGCAGCGGCAGGGCAGCAGTCAGCAGCAGAGGCTGGGTGGCAGAAGGGCAGTAGCAGGGCAGCTGCAGGGGCCGGGCAGCGGCAGGGCAGCAGGCAGAAGCAGGGGGTGGGTGGTAGCAAGCAGCAGGCAGCAGCAGGGGCCGGGCAGCGGCAGGGCAGCAGGCAGAAGCAGAGGCTGGGCGGCAGAAGGGCAGTAGCAGGGCAGCTGCAGGGGCCGGGCAGCGGCAGGGCAGCAGGAGGGCCTGGGCAGCAACAGGGCAGCAGGAGGGGCTGGGTGGCAGCAAGCAGCTGCAGGAGTTGTGGCAATTGCAGAAGCCTATTGGGGTCGATCCTGTCCTGGAGCATGGCCATGGCAGGCTGCAAGCTGCTCAGAAGGGGCAGGGGAGGAGGGACAAGGGGCAGGAGAAGGGGCCAGAGGGATGGAGGTGTTGCCCTCTGTGGAAAGGAGTGGCATGATTAGCTCTCTGGGTCTGCTGGCCACACATCTTTGGGTGCAGCCCGGGCTGTGGCTGCCCCAGGTGGCTGCAGGGGGCTGGAGGGATGAGCCTGGGGTGGTCCCTTCCGGCTCCCAATGCTGTGTGGCTCTGTTGCAGGCTGGCATCGTGCGGCAGTGCCAACGTGCGGCTGTGGCGCCTGCGCGGCGGTGCCCTGCGCTCCTGCCCCCTGGCCCTGGGGCACCTCCAGCTCCTGCACTGCACCGACCTGGCCTTCCACCCGCACCACCGCACTCTGTAAGGGCCTGAGGGCTTCCACCATCACCCCCCCGGGGCAGCAGGCAGGGAGGCAGCCCTGCAGCTCTCGGCTGCCTCCGTCCCAGTCCCCTGTGCGAGTGGGAGGCTTTGGTTTGGGCTTTTGCTGCAAATCCTGGAGCTGGGAGAGCTTCTCCCTCCCCAGCAGAGCTGCAGCTGCTAGCAGGGGAGCCCAAGGAATGTGTCTGTCCTCTTGCCCTTGCTGTATTCACTGAATCCCTCCCCAGCCTCACACTTCTGCTTAGCTCTGAGAAGGACACTGAGGAGCTGGAGCAGGGCCAGGGAAGGGCAACAGGGCTGGGGAGGAGCAGCTGAGGGAGCTGGGGGTGTTGAGCCTGGAGCAGAGGAGGCTGAGGGAGACCTCCTTGCTCTCTGCAGCTCCCTGAGAGGAGGCTGCAGCCAGCTGGGGCTTGGGCTCTGCTCCCTAGGCTCAGGGAACAGGAGAGGCAATGGCCTGAAACTGTGCCAGGGGAGGGTGAGGTTGGAGAGGAGGCAAAATGTCTTTGCTGCCGGAGTGGTCAGGGACTGGCCCAGGCTGCCAGGGGGGTGGTGCAGTCCCCATGCCTGGAGGTGTTCCAGAACCCTGTGGCCGTGGCACTTGGGGCCATGGCTTCGTGGCCATGGGGGGGTTGGGTGGATGTTGGACTGGAAGAGCTTAGAGGCCTTTTCCAGCCCAAACAACTCTGATTCTGTGCTCTGTGCATGGACAGGCTCACAGGCTGGCCTCAGTCACCAGAGCCAGACCTTTGCTGCTCCCCCATTCTGCTCCAGAGTGTCAGAGCAGGACTCACCTGACCTTGCCCTCCCCTGGGCTGTGTCCTGCCTCAGGGACATTCCTCTCTGAAGTGTGCCCTGAGCTTGTAGCTCTTCTGCTGATTAACTGTTTCAGAGGGGCAGAAACTACAGCAGCAAGCTGTGCCTGGGCTGTGGGTTTGCAGCCCAGACCCCGGCAGGGTGCGCTGGGGCACCCCTGTGACCTCTTGGGTTACTGCCAAACAGCCTGAGCAAAGCAGTTCAGCCCCAGCTGGGCTCTTCTTGAGCTGAGGTGCCACAGCAGAGGTCTCTCTCCTTCACAGCTTTGTCAGCAGCAGGAGTGGCCACGTCCTGGAAGTGGACTACCAGAGGGTCTGCGTGCGGAGCGTGCGGCGGCTCCTGCCCCTGCGGCCCCCCGGGGCAGGCGGCACCGCAGGTAGGAGCTGCAGGCAGGGCAGGACCTGCACCGGCACCAGGGGCAGGAATGAGCCCAAAGGGATCTCTGGTACAATGAAGCAGCTGTCTAGAGTCATGGAATTGTTTTGGTTGGAAGAGACCTTTGAGGTCATCCAGTCCAGGCCTTACCCCAGCACTGCCAGGGCACTGCTGAGCCCTGGCCCCCAGCCCCACTGAGCCCTGGCCCCCAGCCCCACTGAGCCCTGACCCCCAGCCCCACTGAGCCCTGACCCCCAGCCCCACTGAGCCCTGGCCCCCAGCCCCACTGAGCCATAGCCCCCAGCCCCACTGAGCCCTGGCCCTCAGCACCACAGCCACACAGCTCTGGAACCCCTCCAGCCATGGGGACTGCACCACTGCCCTGGGCAGCCTGGGCCAGGCCTGGACAGCCCTCAAGGGGAAAAAATTGTTCCTCATGGCCAACCCAAACCTCCCCTGGAGCAGCCTGAGGCCATTGCCTCTTGTCCTTGGGAGCAGAGCCCAAGCCCCAGCTGGCTGCAGCCTCCTCTCAGGGAGCTGCAGAGAGCAAGGAGGTCTCCCTCAGCCTCCTCTGCTCCAGGCTCAACACCCCCAGCTCCCTCAGCTGCTCCTGCACAGCCCTCTTCCCCAGACCCTTCCCCAGCTCTCTTGCCCTTCTCTGGTCCTGCTCCTCAATGTCCTTCTTGGAGTGAGAGGCCCAGAGCTGAACCCAGCACTCAGCTGTGGCCTCCCCAGTGCCCAGCCCAGGGGCACAATCCCTGCCCTGCTCCTGCTGCCACCCCACTGCTGCTCCAAGCCCTGGGGTGCTTTGGTTGTTGCTCTTTGCCTCTGAAGTGCAGCAGGCAGACTTGCAGCAGCTGAATGCTGGTTGCTCTTTCAGACTTGTGCTGCTTTTGGGAACATGGAAAAAGGTTTTCATATGCTGATGGGATCTTGATGTGGAGGTGGAGAAGGAGCTCAGCAGACCAACCAAAAAGATGACTCTGGGGATTTGTTCATGGTTCAGCCCCTGCAGGGTGGTTAGGAGGTTGCTGTCCCCTGAGCTGGAGAGCTTCCTGCCCTGCCCTTGGTGCTACCAGCAGGAAGAATTCACTTTTCGGTGTGGGATTGCTCTGACTGCTTGAGCCTTGGTGGAGTTTGCTTTGGCAAATGGACCCAAGGGATGTGGAGCACAGCCCTGTCACAGAATGAATCCTCCAAGGGCATCTTGGCCAACCCCCTGCAGGCAGCAGGGACACCTCCAGCTAGAGCAGGCTGCCCAAGGACACCTCAAGCCTGACCTTGATTGTCTCCAGGGTCAGGGCCTTAACCACAGCCTGTGCTAGTGAGAGTGTTCCAGGGGAGGCTGCAGAGCTGCTGAGGGGCCTGGAGCAGCTCTGGGAGCAGCAAAGGCTGAGAGCCCTGGGGCTGAGAGCCTGCAGAAGAGCAGCCCCAGAGGGCAGCTGAGCAATGCTCAGCAAGAGCTAAAGGAGCTGTGGGGGGCAAGAGGCTGGGGCCAGGCTCTGCTGAGTGCTGCCCAGGGCCAGCAGAAGGGCCAGCAAGGGGCAGCAAGGGTCAGGCAGGAGGTTGGAGCTGAGCAGGAGGAGAAAGTTGTTTGGGGTGAGGCTGCTGGAGGCCTGGAGCAGGCTGCCCAGAGAGGTTGTGGAGTCTGCTGGTGTGGAGAGCTTCCAACCCTTGCTGGGCACTGTGCTGCTGGGCAGGGTGCTGGGGGTGCCCTGCTGGAGCAGGGCTTGGGTGGCTGAGCTCCAGAGCTCCCTTCCCACCCCACCAGCTTGGGACTCTGTGGTGAAGGCTTTCTGTGACTGCTGAGAGCTGCACAGTGGCAAAGAGGAGTGCTGGAAAGGGAGGGGGTGGAAGGTGTTTGGGGGTGACCTGGCAGTGCTGGGCTGGCAGCTGGACTTGGTGATCTTGAAGATCCTCTCCAGCCTCAGTGGTTCCATGTTTGGAGTTCTGGGGGCTGGGTGGAACTCCTCAGCCTCTGCTTTTAGTCTCCATGGGATTCCTTGCTGCTGCCTCTGAGGCTTCAGCCACAGGTGTGGGTGGCTCACTGGGCCCAGCTCCTGGATGGGGTCCCCCTCAGCTGGAGCCTTCTTCTTCCAGTGTCATTTCTTGGCTTTTCAGGCCCTGGGATTGCTATAAGCAGTATCAGCATCTCCTCCACCTTCTGTGCCACTGGGTCAGAAGATGGCTACCTGAGGCTGTGGCCCCTGGACTTCTCAGCTGCTGTCTTGGAGGCAGGTGAGTAGGGCTGGGAGCTGTGCTGCTGAGATCCACATCTCCATCACCCTGCTGCTGGGACAGCAGAGCCCCACAAGCAGAGCAGAGCAGCACTCAGGAGTGAGGGCATCTCTGTGCCAGCTGTCCCAAGAGCTTGGAGGGCTCCAAGGACAATTATCCACACAATCATAGACTGGCTCAGGTTGGAAAGGACCTCAGAGCTCTTCTCTGACCCTCTGCCATGGGCAGGGACTCCTTTCAGCTAGACTCAGCTGCTCAGGGCCTCATCCAGCCTGGCCTTCAGCACCCCCAGGCAGGAGGCAGCCACAGCCTCCCTGGGCAGCCTGGGCCAGAGCCTCAGCAGCCTCCCACTCAACAACTTCTTCCTCAGCTCCACTCTGACCCTGCTCTGCCTCAGCTCCAAACCCTTCCCCCTGGGCCTCCAGCAGCCTCACCCCAAACAACTTTCTCCTCCTGCTCAGCTCCAACCTCCTGCCTGACACTTGCTGCCCCTTGCTGTCCCTTCTGCTGGCCCTGGGCAGCACTCAGCAGAGCCTGGCCCCAGCCTCTTGCCCCCACAGCTCCTTTAGCTCTTGCTGGGCATTGCTCAGCTGCCCTCTGGGGCTGCTCTTCTGCAGGCTCTCAGCCCCAGGGCTCTCAGCCTTTGCTGCTCCCAGAGCTGCTCCAGACCCAAGAGCAGCTCTGCAGCCTGCCCTGGGCTCTCTCCAGCAGTTCCCTGACTCTGCTGCACTGGGGAGCCCAGAGCTGGACCCTGGACTCCACATATCAGAGCATTCCCCAGAGCAAGCTCCTTAATCAGCATCTCTCAGAATTTTCTAGGTTGGAGAAGCCTTTTGAGAGCATTGAATCCAATCATCAACCCCAGGGCTGTGCTTTCACTGCTAGTGGCCATGGCAGGGAGATTCTCCTTCAGCCTCTTCTAGCATTTTGGGTTCTTTTCCCTGCCCTTACCCAGACTTGCTGCCCAGGGGCAGGAGCTCAGAGCCCCAATCTCTCAGTCTCACATCCCCTGGATAAAATCATCACAGAGTCACAGCAGGGCTCAGGTTGGAAGGGACCTCAGAGCTCATCTCTGACCCCCTGCCATGGGCAGGGACCCCTCCCACCAGCCCAGGTTGCTCAGGGCCTCATCCAGCCTGGCCTTCAGCACCCCCAGGCAGGAGGCAGCCACAGCCTCCCTGGGCAGCCTGGGCCAGAGGCTCAGCAGCCTCACACTCAACAACTTCTCCCTCAGCTCCACTCTAACCCTGCTCTGCCTCAGCTCCAAACCATTCCCCCTGGGCCTGCCTCAGACCCCCTCAGCCAAAGTTCCTCTGCAGCCTTCCTGCAGGATCCCTTCAGCTCCTGGCAGCAGCTCTGAGGAGCCCCTGGAGCCTTCTCCTCTGCAGGCTGCACAGCCCCAGCTCCCTCAGCCTGTGCTCCCAGCAGAGCTGCTCCAGCCCTGGCAGCATCTTTGTGGCCTCCTCTGGCCTCTCTCCAGCAGCTCTGTGTCCTTCTGCTGCTGGGGACAGCAGAGCTGGAGGCAGGATTGGAGGTGAGGTCTGAGCAGAGCAGAGCCCAGGGGCAGAATCCCCTCTGCTGCCCTCTGCCCAGCCTGCTCTGGCTGCAGCCCAGCACACAGCTGCCTGAGGGCTGCAGGAGGCACTGCTGGCTCCTGGGGAGCTGCTCAGCACCCCCAAGGCTCTTCCTTCAGGGCTGCTCTCAACTCACTCTGCACCCAGCCTAGACTTGTGCCTGGGCTTGGCCTGGTCCAGCTGCAGGACCTTGCCCTGGGTCTTGCTGAACTTTCTGCAGCTGGCCCTGGGCCATTCCTGATCATTCTTGTACCTGAGAAGGTTTTCCTGGGTAAGAGCAGGGACTTGGTCCCAGTTTTGGAGCCCTTGGCCCCAGGGCTCAGCTGCCCAGGGGAGTCCAGGGGTGAAGCTGAGCAGTTCTGCACCTTGGAAGGAATCAGCAGAGCAGCAGAGCCTGACAGCTTCTAGAAGGGGCAAAGCCTCCTCTGCCTCTAAAGCCAGACCTGCAAACACTCAGGCTTCGAGGCCTGGGGCGCTCACTGCTGTGTCTTTGCTTCCCTGAGTGGCTTGGGAGCTTTCCCAGGGTTTTTGCTGACTCCTGTGCTTTTCTCCAGGGCATGAGGCTCCACTGAGCTCCATCTGCATCAGCCCAGACAGCAGCAAGGTGCTGAGCACCACCAGCACGGGGAGCCTGGGCTGCCTGGACATCCAGTCCCGGGACTGCTACACCCTGATGCGCTCCCCCCAGGGCCCAGTGCTGAGCTTCTCCCTGCAGGGCAGCAGGGAGCAGCTGGCAACAGTGGCCCAGGATGGCAGCATCCAGGTCTGGGACCTTGGCTCCATGCAGCAGGTAGGGAAGAGCACAGAGCCAGAGAGTCACAGCATGGGCTGGGGTGAGAGGGAGCATGAAGATCCCCCAGCTCCAGCCCCTGCCATGGGCAGGGACCCCTCCCACCAGCACAGGCTGCTCAGGGCCTCATCCAGCCTGGTCCTCAACACCTCCAGGCAGGAGGCAGCCACAGCCTCCCTGGGCAGCCTGGGCCAGAGTGTCCCCAGCCTCACTGCAAAGAATTTCTTCCTCCTCTCCACTCTCAGTCTCCTCTCTCCCAGCTCAAAGCCATTGGCCCTGGGCCTGGCACTCCCAGCCCTTGTCCCAAGTCCCTGCCCAGCTCTCCTGGAGCCCTTCAGGTACTGGGAGGCTGCTCTGAGGTCTGCCTGCAGCCTGCTCCAGGGTGAGATTCCTTTGGAACCTCAGTCTGGGATTGCTTTGGAAGTGTGGAGTTTGGAGAGGTTCAGCTTAGTGCCTGCTCTGGCCCTAACCTCTGCATGATGGTTAACCACAAATGCTCTTTGCCTTCATGTTTACAACATTGGCCTTGAACACAGCACAAAATGCTCAGAGGCTTCCCTGGGCTCTGGGTGCATGAGGGCAAGGTCAGCTTTCTGCTGTGGGCCCTGCAGGGGTGGAGGTTCAGCAGTGGAATGCAGGTTTCTGCAGCTCCATGCCCATGGTCTGTCTGTTCCCTGCAGCTCTATGAGTTCAGCAGTGCTGAGGACATGCCCTGTGCTGTGGCCTTCCATCCCACCCAGCAGATCCTGGCCTGTGGCTTCAGCAGTGGCTTGGTGCAGACCTTCAGCTTGGCTTCCTCTGATCTGCTGGTGGAGCACAAGTGAGTTCCACCTGAGTGTGGAAGAGCTTCCCTCTGGGGGTGCTGGAGGCCTGGAGCAGGCTGTGTGGAGAGATTCCAACCCCTTCTGGGCATTGTACTCCTGGGCAAGCTGCTGTGGGTGCCCTGCTGGAGCAGGGCTTGGGCTGGGTGAGCTCCAGAGCTCCTTTCCAGCTCTCCACCATGCTGGGACTCTGGGAAGCTCTTGCTGTGGGAGCTGCCCCATGGCAGGGATGGATCTAGCTGGGGCTCCTTGTGAGTCACAGTGATGACCATGGAGATGGGAGAGGTCCTGGTCTTGACCCTGACATCCTTGTGTCCCAGCTGAGTGGCTTCCGGGCAGAGAGAACCTCCTGTGCCAAGGCTCTGGGTGGGAGGAGTCCAAGCTGTGAAGGCTGTGAGGGCTTCCTCTGTGGCTTCCCAGTGGGCAGCTGGGCAACAGTAGGGAAGAGCTTGTCCTGGAGAGGGCTGAGCAGGGAGCTCTGGTGAGCCTCAGTGTGGGAAGCAGAGGATGCTCCACAGGGAAAGGGACTGTGTCCCATCCTGCCCCAGCTGGAGTGCTGCCCCTGACTGCTCCCAAGATCTGGAGGGTTGCTTGCCCTAGGCTGCTGGAGCTGTGAGCCTGCTGAGGTCCTCAGCCTACCCCTGGCTGTCCTGAGTTCTGCAGCACCTCCCTCTCAGTGTTGCTGGTGGCTTTGGGGGTGGCTGGCTTGCTTGCTTGCTTGGTTTCTCTCCTCTCCTTTTTGGTGTCTTCTGCTCTCCTCCAGGCAGCACCACACTGTGATCACTGGCCTGACCTTCTCTCCAGATGGCCAGTTCATGTTCAGCTCCTGTCTGCAGGGAACTCTGGCTCATTACAGCTGTCTGGCAGAGAAAAGCCAAGTCCTGAGGGTGCTGGGTAAGGCTCTGGGGTTGGGGGTGGCCTTTCTCCTGCTCCTAGCACTGAAGCCAAACAAGGTATTTTCTGATGAGCTTTCTATGTCCTTTGTGTGAGGCCAACCCTGGTCCCTGCCAGCTCCTCACCCTGCTCCAAGTGCTCTCAGCCTGCTCAGGGTTTTGATTCCATCAGTGTGCTGCTCTCACACAGACCTGTCCCTGCAGCTCTGGGGTCACAGCCCAGTGCCTAAGGTGACACAAGTGTAGAGTCTTCCTGCTTGGCTTGGGGCAGAGGCCAGAAAGCAGCCTGGTGGAAAAGGCATGGGGGTGCTGGGGGCCAGCAGCTGGAGAGGAGCCAGGGAGTGCCCAGGTGGGCGAGAAGGGCAGCAGCAGCCTGGGCTGGAGCAGCAGTGGGGTGGCAGCAGGAGCAGGGCAGGGATAGTGCCTCTGGGCTGGGCACTGGGGAGGCCACAGCTTGAGGGCTGGTTCAGTTCTGGGCCCTAACTGCAGGGAGGACATTGAGGAGCTGGAGCAGGGCCAGAGATTTTTCTTACTGATGCCCCAGCCTTGACTCTCTCTGTTCTGTGGCTGCCCTGTTGGGTTTGTTTATGGGATGGTGTTCCAGTGAGCTCATCTCCATGAGGAATCAGTTACAGTACCCCAGGTGCCCATAGCCACAACTTCAGTTAATGTGAAGGCAGAGGAGGCTGTGCCGGAGTGCTGCGGGGCACCAGAGCCCAAAGCATGGCACAGCCCTGTGAGGTACCCACAGAACCCAAGAGCAGAGCTGATCCCCAGTGCAGAAGAGCGCAGACAGCGCAGCAGAGCACGGACAGCGCGGCACACAAGAGTGCAGCGCAGCAGAGTGTGGACAGCGCAGCGCAGCAGAGCACAGCAGAGCGCAGACAGTGCAGCAGAGCGCAGAGAGCGCAGCACAGAAGAGCGCAGCAGAGCACAGCAGAGCGCAGCGCAGACAGAGCAGCACAGCAGAGTGCAGTGCAGCAGAGCACAGAAGAGCGCAGACAGCGCAGCACAGAAGAACGCAGAAGAGCGCAGACAGCACAGCAGAGTGCAGCACAGAGGAGCGCAGACAGCGCAGCACAGAGGAGCGCAGCACAGAGGAGCACAGACAGCGCAGCACAGCAGAGCGCAGCACAGAGGAGCGCAGACAGCGCAGCACAGCAGAGCGCAGCACAGAGGAGCGCAGACAGCGCAGCACAGCAGAGCGCAGCACAGAGGAGCGCAGACAGCGCAGCACAGCAGAGCGCAGCACAGCGGAGCGCAGACAGCGCAGCACAGCAGAGCGCAGCACAGCAGAGCGCAGCCAGCGCAGCACAGCAGAGCGCAGCACAGCAGAGCGCAGCGCAGCAGAGCACAGCAGAGCACAGCAGAGCGCAGCAGCGCAGCAGAGCACAGCAGAGCGCAGTGCAGCAGAGCACAGAAGAGCGCAGACAGCGCAGCAGAGCGCAGCGCAGCACAGAAGAGCGCAGACAGCGCAGTGCAGTGCAGCACAGCAGAGCGCAGCCAGCGCAGCACAGCAGAGCGCAGCGCAGCACAGAGGAGCGCGGACAGCGCAGCACAGCAGAGCGCAGCGCAGCACAGAGGAGCGCGGACAGCGCAGCACAGCAGAGCGCAGTGCAGCACAGAGGAGCGCGGACAGCGCAGCACAGCAGAGTGCAGCACAGAGGAGCGCAGACAGCGCAGCACAGAAGAGCGCAGTGCAGCACAGAGGAGCGCGGACAGCGCAGCACAGCAGAGTGCAGCACAGAGGAGCGCGGACAGCGCAGCACAGCAGAGCGCAGTGCAGCACAGAGGAGCGCGGACAGCGCAGCACAGCAGAGCGCAGTGCAGCACAGAGGAGCGCAGACAGCGCAGCACAGCAGAGCGCAGTGCAGCACAGAGGAGCGCGGACAGCGCAGCACAGCAGAGCGCAGGGCAGCACATAGGAGCGTGGACAGCGCAGCACAGAAGAGCGCAGTGCAGCACAGAGGAGCACGGACAGCGCAGCACAGCAGAGCGCAGTGCAGCACAGAGGAGCGCGGACAGTGCAGCACAGCAGAGCGCAGTGCAGCACAGAGGAGCGCGGACAGCGCAGCACAGCAGAGTGCAGGGCAGCACAGAGGAGCGCGGACAGCGCAGCACAGAAGAGCGCAGCACAGAGGAGCGCGGACAGCGCAGCACAGAAGAGCGCAGTGCAGCACAGAGGAGCGCGGACAGCGCAGCACAGAAGAGCGCAGTGCAGCACAGAGGAGCGCGGACAGCGCAGCACAGAAGAGCGCAGCACAGAGGAGCGCGGACAGCGCAGCACAGAAGAGCGCAGCGCAGCACAGAGGAGCGCGGACAGCGCAGCACAGCAGAGCGCAGCACAGAGGAGCGCGGACAGCGCAGCACAGAAGAGTGCAGCACAGAGGAGCGCGGACAGCGCAGCACAGAAGAGCGCAGCGCAGCACAGAGGAGCGCGGACAGCGCAGCACAGAAGAGCGCAGCACAGAGGAGCGCGGACAGCGCAGCACAGAAGAGTGCAGCACAGAGGAGCGCGGACAGCGCAGCACAGCAGAGCGCAGCACAGAGGAGCGCGGACAGTGCAGCACAGAAGAGCGCAGTGCAGCACAGAGGAGCGCGGACAGCGCAGCACAGAAGAGCGCAGCGCAGCACAGAGGAGCGCGGACAGCGCAGCACAGAAGAGCGCAGCACAGAGGAGCGCGGACAGCGCAGCACAGCAGAGCGCAGCGCAGCACAGAGGAGCGCGGACAGCGCAGCACAGAAGAGCGCAGTGCAGCACAGAGGAGCGCGGACAGCGCAGCACAGAAGAGCGCAGCACAGAGGAGCGGACAGCGCAGCACAGAAGAGCGCAGTGCAGCACAGAGGAGCACGGACAGCGCAGCACAGCAGAGCGCAGCGCAGCACAGAGGAGCGCGGACAGCGCAGCACAGCAGAGCGCAGCGCAGCACAGAGGAGCGCGGACAGCGCAGCACAGCAGAGCGCAGTGCAGCACAGAGGAGCGCGGACAGCGCAGCACAGAAG
Organism: Melanerpes aurifrons; assembly: GCA_011125475.1. NCBI lineage: Eukaryota > Metazoa > Chordata > Aves > Piciformes > Picidae > Melanerpes > Melanerpes aurifrons. The sequence continues at coordinate 19,356,118 of WWNC01000020.1, read as the reverse complement.
AGCGCAGTGCAGCACAGAGGAGCGCGGACAGCGCAGCACAGCAGAGCGCAGTGCAGCACAGAGGAGCGGACAGCGCAGCACAGGAGAGCGCAGTGCAGCACAGAGGAGCGCGGACAGCGCAGCACAGCAGAGCGCAGTGCAGCACAGAGGAGCGCGGACAGCGCAGCACAGCAGAGCGCAGTGCAGCACAGAGGAGCGCGGACAGCGCAGCACAGCAGAGTGCAGTGCAGCACAGAGGAGCGCGGACAGCGCAGCACAGAAGAGCGCAGCACAGAGGAGCGCGGACAGCGCAGCACAGAAGAGCGCAGCACAGAGGAGCGCGGACAGCGCAGCACAGAAGAGCGCAGCACAGAGGAGCGCGGACAGCGCAGCACAGAAGAGCGCAGCGCAGCACAGAGGAGCGCGGACAGCGCAGCACAGCAGAGCGCAGCACAGAGGAGCGCGGACAGCGCAGCACAGAAGAGTGCAGCACAGAGGAGCGCGGACAGCGCAGCACAGAAGAGCGCAGCGCAGCACAGAGGAGCGCGGACAGCGCAGCACAGAAGAGCGCAGCACAGAGGAGCGCGGACAGCGCAGCACAGAAGAGTGCAGCACAGAGGAGCGCGGACAGCGCAGCACAGCAGAGCGCAGCACAGAGGAGCGCGGACAGTGCAGCACAGAAGAGCGCAGTGCAGCACAGAGGAGCGCGGACAGCGCAGCACAGAAGAGCGCAGCGCAGCACAGAGGAGCGCGGACAGCGCAGCACAGAAGAGCGCAGCACAGAGGAGCGCGGACAGCGCAGCACAGAAGAGCGCAGCGCAGCACAGAGGAGCGCGGACAGCGCAGCACAGCAGAGCGCAGCGCAGCACAGAGGAGCGCGGACAGCGCAGCACAGAAGAGCGCAGTGCAGCACAGAGGAGCGCGGACAGCGCAGCACAGAAGAGCGCAGCACAGAGGAGCGCGGACAGTGCAGCACAGAAGAGCGCAGTGCAGCACAGAGGAGCGCGGACAGCGCAGCACAGAAGAGCGCAGCGCAGCACAGAGGAGCGCGGACAGCGCAGCACAGAAGAGCGCAGCACAGAGGAGCGCGGACAGCGCAGCACAGCAGAGCGCAGCGCAGCACAGAGGAGCGCGGACAGCGCAGCACAGAAGAGCGCAGTGCAGCACAGAGGAGCGCGGACAGCGCAGCACAGAAGAGCGCAGCACAGAGGAGCGCGGACAGCGCAGCACAGAAGAGCGCAGTGCAGCACAGAGGAGCACGGACAGCGCAGCACAGCAGAGCGCAGCGCAGCACAGAGGAGCGCGGACAGCGCAGCACAGCAGAGCGCAGCGCAGCACAGAGGAGCGCGGACAGCGCAGCACAGCAGAGCGCAGTGCAGCACAGAGGAGCGCGGACAGCGCAGCACAGAAGAGCGCAGTGCAGCACAGAGGAGCGCGGACAGCGCAGCACAGCAGAGCGCAGTGCAGCACAGAGGAGCGCGGACAGCGCAGCACAGGAGAGCGCAGTGCAGCACAGAGGAGCGCGGACAGCGCAGCACAGGAGAGCGCAGTGCAGCACAGAGGAGCGCGGACAGCGCAGCACAGCAGAGCGCAGTGCAGCACAGAGGAGCGCGGACAGCGCAGCACAGCAGAGTGCAGTGCAGCACAGAGGAGCGCGGACAGCGCAGCACAGAAGAGCGCAGCACAGAGGAGCGCGGACAGCGCAGCACAGAAGAGCGCAGCACAGAGGAGCGCGGACAGCGCAGCACAGCAGAGCGCAGCACAGAGGAGCGCGGACAGCGCAGCACAGAAGAGCGCAGCGCAGCACAGAGGAGCGCGGACAGCGCAGCACAGCAGAGCGCAGCACAGAGGAGCGCGGACAGCGCAGCACAGAAGAGTGCAGCACAGAGGAGCGCGGACAGCGCAGCACAGAAGAGCGCAGCGCAGCACAGAGGAGCGCGGACAGCGCAGCACAGCAGAGCACGGACAGCGCAGCACAGCGGAGCGCGGACAGCGCAGCACAGAAGAGTGCAGCACAGCAGAGCGCAGACAGCGCAGCACAGCAGAGCGCAGCACAGAGGAGCACGGACAGCGCAGCACAGAAGAGCGCAGTGCAGCACAGAGGAGCGCGGACAGCGCAGCACAGCAGAGTGCAGCACAGAGGAGCGCGGACAGCGCAGCACAGAAGAGCGCAGTGCAGCACAGAGGAGCACGGACAGCGCAGCACAGCAGAGCGCAGCGCAGCACAGAGGAGCGCGGACAGCGCAGCACAGCAGAGCGCAGCGCAGCACAGAGGAGCGCGGACAGCGCAGCACAGCAGAGCGCAGTGCAGCACAGAGGAGCGCGGACAGCGCAGCACAGAAGAGCGCAGCACAGAAGGGTGCAGCGCAGCAGAGCGTGGACAGCACAGCGCAGCAGAGCGCAGAAGAGTGCAGGCAGCACAGCGCAGGAGAACAAGAGGACACAGTCTCAAGCTGTGCCAGGGGAGGTTTAGGCTGGAGTGAGGAGAAAGTTCTTTCCAGAGAGAGTAACTGGCCATAGGGATGGTGACTCCACCACCTCCCTGGGCAGCACATTCCAGAAGGTGTTCCAGAGGGGACTGGATGTGGCACTTGGAGCCATGGGTTAGCTGTCAGGAGGTGCTGGGTGACAGCTTGGACTTGATGATCTCTGAGGTCTTTTCCAACCTGATTGATTCTGTGATTCTAACCCCCCTACAAGAACCACGGCAGGACCAAGGATGGCATAGCACTGGAGCTGGCCAGAGCTGGCTGGAGCTGGCCTGAGTGGCCTGGTGCTGTCCGGAGCTGTCTGTCTGCCATCCGTGCAGGTGCCCCCACCACACCAGACCTTGCCTGGTTGGAAGGAAGAAGCAGCAGCCCCCAGCAGTGCTCTTCAGGTCTGTGCCCTGGGGCCAGCACACCACAGGAGGCTGGGCTGGGGCTCCTGTGTTTCACAACCCAGTCACAGAACTGCTCACCCTGCTGCTCATGCAGGGAGCCCAGCAGAGCCTGGGCTGCAGCAAGAGAAGTGTGGCCAGCAGGGCCAGGGAGGGGATTCTGCCCCTCTGCTCCACTCTGCTGAGACCACAGCTGCAGCTCTGGGGCCAGGTCTGGAGCCTCTGTGCCAGGAAGGCTCTGGAGGGGCTGGAAGGTGTCCAGAGAAAAGGCCACGAGGAGGAGCAGAGGGCTGGAGCTGCTCTGCTCTGGAGCACAGCCTGAGAGAGTTGGGGTTGTGCAGGCTGGAGAGGAGAAGGCTCCCAGGAGACCTCCTTGTGGCCTTCCAGGATCTGCAGGGGGCTCCAGGAAAGCTGGGGAGGGACTTTGGAGGGTGATAGGAGCTGGATGATCTTGAAGGTCTCTTCCAACCCAAACTGTTCTGTGTGGTGCTGTGTTCAGCAGGGGCTTCAGGCCAGGATGTGAGCCCCAGGCTGATGCAGAGGTGGTCAGCAGCAGCAGCTGGCCTGAGCTGGCTGCAGTGCTCTTTGCTGCTTACCTCACTGCCTCTCACTCTGCTCCCCAGGCGGTGTGGTGGCCCCGGACGGCGGCAGCGCCGCGGCCGTGCTGGTGGTCAGTGAGGACAGCAGGCTGCTGGCCTTCGTGGGACCCTCCAAGAGCCTTGTGACTGTGATGGAGGCCTGCTCCCTACATCAGGTACATGCTGGGCTGCCCTCCTGCTGGGGAGGGGAGGGGGGAGAGCAGGAGCCACAGGCTGGGGTGCCTGGAGGGGAGAGGCTGCAGCAGATGGATGAAGGGCGCTGGGCAGTGGCAGTGCTGCAGGTGGCCCTGCAGATGCCTGCTCAGGACGTTGCAGTGAGCTTTGCTTTCTGCTCTGTGAGACAGGAACACAGCAATGATCCAAGGCTGGAAGCCCTCTGCTGGGAGGCCAGGCTGGGAGGGTTGGGGTTGTGCAGCCTGCAGAGGAGAAGGCTCCAGGGAGACCTCCTGGTGGCCTTGCAGAGCTTCAAGAGGCCAGAAGAGAGCTGGGGACAGACTGCTGAGCAGGGCCTGTTGGGCCAGGCCAAGGGGGGATGGTTTGAAATGCAAGAGGGAGGCTGAGAGTGGAGAGAAGGAGAAATGTTTGGTGCTGAGGGTGGGGAGAGCCTGTGCCAGGCTGCCCAGAGAGGTGGAGCTGCCCCATGGCTGGCAGCAGTGCAGGGCAGGTTGGTTGGGGCTGGCAGCAGCCTGCTGTGGCTGCAGCTGTCCCTGCTGGCTGCAGGGCTGGCACTGGGTGAGCTTGGAAGGTCTCTTCCAACCTAAAGCATTTTATGGTCATGTAGAATCAACACAGTCAAGGTTTCTTCTTCTCCAGCTTCACTTAGGAAGGCTGCAGAGGAACTTTGGCTGAGGGGGTCTGAGGCAGGCCCAGGGGGAATGGTTTGGAACTGAGGCAGAGCAGGGTTAGAGTGGAGCTGAGGAAGAAGTTGTTGAGTGTGAGGCTGCTGAGCCTCTGGCCCAGGCTGCCCAGGGAGGCTGTGGCTGCCTCCTGCCTGGGGGTGCTGAAGGCCAGGCTGGATGAGGCCCTGAGCAGCTGAGTCTAGCTGATAGGTGTCCCTGGGCACGGCAGGGGCTTGGAGCAGATGAGCTCTGAGGTCCATTCCAGCCTGAGCCATTCTGTGACTCCCCTCCAGAAAGGTAATTTGAGAAGCCTTGTGCAGGCCCTCAGCTCTGACATCTCTCTGGGAGCTGCTTTCCTGGGCAGCAGGAGCATTGCTGGCCCCTGGAGCCCTCATTAGATGGAAGGGAAGGGTCTGGGCACTCTGTAGCCTCACCATAGAACCAGGAGAGCAATCCCAGGGCTCTGCAGTTCTGCCTCCAGGATATTTGTTCAGTAGTTTCTTCTTCCACAGCTGCTGAGGGTGGACATCAGCACCCTGGGTGTGAGCAGCACAGTCTTGGACTCTGCAAGGAGGCTCTGCTTTGCTGCAGTGCCTGCAGGAGAGCTCCTGGTGTCCACTTCCTCCAGCAGAATCCTGGTGCTTGATGCAGAGACAGGGCAGCTGCTGCGGGAGGTAGGACACTGACCCCCCTCTGGGGCCTGCAGGAAGCTGAGGGGGGGAGCAGCTCATCCTGGAGCTCCTGGGCTTCAGAGGAACAGAAATCACTTCTCTGAGATGGCTTCTGTGGGGTGAGGCTGCTGGAGGCCTGGAGCAGGCTGCCCAAAGTGGTTGTGGAGTCTTCCAACCCCCCCTGGGCATTGTGCTGCTGGGCAGGCTGCTGTGGGTGCCCTGCTGGAGCAGGGCTTGGGCTGGGGGAGCTCCAGAACTCCCTTCCCACCCCCCAACGTTGGGGTTCTGGGATTGTGTATGAGTGGCAAACCTGTGGCTGTCCTGCTGTGGTGCTCAGGGTGGCTTGGATGCTGTCACACTCCTGTCCTCCTGCTGAAGCAGAAACAAGGACCTGCCCATGCCTGGCTAAGGCTGCTGCTGCTGTCCCCTGCCCTCAGGTGTCTCCTGGGCACAAGCTGTGCTGCTCTGCCTTGGCCCTGAGCAAGGACAGCAGGCACCTGCTCACCGCTGCCCACAAGGCCATCAAGGTGTGGGACTACCAGAGGAGCTTCCATGGCAACTGCCAGGTACTGCTGGGGCTGGAGGGGGGTGGGGGGGTGCTGAAGCCCTGCAGAAGGCAGCAGGAAATGTCCTCTGTGTCACCTGGCCCCAGCCCCAGCCTGCCCAGCAGCTGAGAGACACAGCCCTGCTCCCATTCTCACTGGTGCCCAGCGCTGGGCACGGGCTGGGGCTGCCAGAGCACCCCCGAGGGCAGGGACAGAGGCTGGGGCTACCTGCCAGGGAAGAGCCACACAGAGAAGGCTTCAAAGGTCTTGGGAGCTAGGAGGAGGCCTGGAGGCTTCTCAGCTTCTGCTTCCTTCTCCACATCCCTATGGGGAAGGTCAGCTGGGGCTGATCAGCCCTGGGGCTGAGAGCTGCAGGAGGGGGGGAGGCCTGCGGGCATCAGGGGGGACAGCAGCTCTGCAGGGCAGGCAGTGGAGTTACCACCACCCTGCTAGGGCACCTGCAGGGCAGGCAGTGGAGGTACCACCACCCTGCTAGGGCAGGGGGTGCAGGGCAGGCAGTGGAGGTACCACCACCCTGCTAGGGCACCTGCAGGGCAGGCAGTGGAGTACCACCACCCTGCTAGGGCACCTGTAGGGCAGGCAGTGGAGTACCACCACCCTGCTAGGGCACCTGCAGGGCAGGCAGTGGAGTTACCACCACCCTGCTAGGGCACCTGCAGGGCAGGCAGTGGAGTACCACCACCCTGCTAGGGCACCTGCAGGGCAGGCAGTGGAGTTACCACCACCCTGCTAGGGCACCTGCAGGGCAGGCAGTGGAGTACCACCACCCTGCTAGGGCACCTGTAGGGCAGGCAGTGGAGTTACCACCACCCTGCTAGGGCACCTGCAGGGCAGGCAGTGGAGTTACCACCACCCTGCTAGGGCACCTGCAGGGCAGGCAGTGGAGGTACCACCACCCTGCTAGGGCACCTGCAGGGCAGGCAGTGGAGTACCACCACCCTGCTAGGGCAGGGGGTGCCGGGCACTAGGGGGGTGCTGGGCACTAGGGGCTGCAGGGCAGCTGCAGGGCATGCTCTCTCCAGGTGTACATTGGGCACTCAGCAGCAGTGTGCCAGGTGGCCTTCACCCCCGACCAGCAGCGCGTTGTCAGCGTGGGAGATGCCATCTTCCTCTGGGATTTCCTGGCTCTGCCTGCAGAGAGGTCACCCCCAGCTGGGTAAGGTGCTGGGCAGTGCTTCCCCCCAGCTCCCCTGCCCATGCCCTCCCACCTGACACTCCTCTCCTTGCCTTCCCAGGCCCTGTTCCCCCCGTGCCACCCTGCTGCCAGGCGCAGGTGAGTGCCTCCTGCCTTGCCTGGTGCTGCTTGGCTGCTCTTCCACTGCTGCTGGTGGCAGAGGGTTGAGCTGCTTGGGGGTTTTTGGTGCTTCCCCCCGGGGGTGTGCCCCAGCAGGGGGTTAAGCAGCTCATTAGCCCCAAAGGACTCTAATTAACCAGTGGGGGTGTGCCACGGAGGGCAGCTCTGAGCAGAGCTCCTCTGGATTTTCTGGTGGCTCTTTCAGCTTTGCCTTTGGCTTTCCCTGCCTCCATCTCTTCCATCTTGCACTTTCCCTCCCTCTGTGTCCTTTCCTTCTTTTGAAGGACAGAGAGGAGACCTCTCCTCTGCAGGAGGGAGCTGGAGAAATCAGCACAGAACCCCGGGTTGGGTTGGGTTGGAAGGGACCTCAGAGACCATCCAGCTCCAAGCCCCTGCCATGGGCAGGGACCCCTCCCACCAGCACAGGCTGCTCAGGGCCTCATCCAGCCTGGTCCTCAACACCTCCAGGCAGGAGGCAGCCACAGCCTCCCTGGGCAGCCTGGGCCAGAGTCTCCCCAGCCTCACTGCCAAGAATTTCTTCCTCCTCTCCACTCTCAGTCTCCTCTCTCCCAGCTCAAAGCCATTGTCCCTGGGCCTGGTACTCCCAGCCCTTGGCCTCCCCAGCTGTCCTGGAGCCCTTCAGGCACTGGGAGGCTGCTCTGAGGTCTGCCTGGAGCCTTCTCTTCTCCAGGCTGCACAGCCCCAGCTCTCCCAGCCTGGCCCCACAGGGGAGGTTCTGCAGCCTCTGAGCATCTCTGTGGCCTCTGGCCCCACTTGGAGGCATCACCACCGCTCAGTTCAGGAGGATCAGAGGACCCAGGGGGTGAGGGAAGTTCCACAACTCCTTTTCTTTTCCCAGAGGGGAGTCCTGAGGAGCTGCAGGATGCCTCTGAGGGCCCTCGGCAGGAGGTGCCTCAGCCGCTGTCGTCCTCCCCGCGGTGCCTGGCTCTCAGCTCTGCCCTCCGGGCAGGATGTCGCAGTAAGAGCAGCTGCCAGCAGGGAAGGGGAAAATGAATCCTGTGCTAGGAAACACCTCCTTGCCTGGCTGAGCAGCACCCCTGGAGGGTGCCCACAATGCCCTTCCCACAGCCCAGGCTCAGCTCTCCCTCCCCTAAGGTGGACAAAGCCAGCTGGAGGCGCTGGGGTCGGCAGCTGTGTGTCCTCTGCTCTCCTCTGTAGACTGAGAGGCTGGCACAGCTCCTCTGAGGCTGCACCTCCCAGGAGGAGGTGGCTGCTCTGCCCTCCAGCCTGCCAGCTGGGCTGTCACACGGTGCAGGAGGGGGGCACTGCCAGAGCTTCACCCCTGAAGCGGTGCTGAGGGACACTCAGGCTCTCTCCTCCCCTGGCCTCTCCACAGGCATTTTCTCCGAGTCAGAGGCAGAGGAGGAGGCAGAGGAGAAGGCAGAGGAGGAAGCAGAAGAGGAGGCAGAGGAGGAGGCAGAGCTGCTGGGCAGCAGGGTGCTGCGGCATGGGGACAGCAATGCCTTGGTGCTGGGGTCGGTCAGGGAGGAGGAGCTGCTCGTTGTGAGGCCCAGAGTGAGGCAGGAGAGCCTCAGGTCTCCTGAGGAATCAGCAGAGGGTGAGTGAGGACTGCTCCCAGCCTGGCTCCCGGGGGCAATGCTGTGGGCAGGCAGCGGGGGCTGCCCCTGGGACTTTCCTGGGTGTGCAGGGGCTGGACAAAGGGCAAGGGGCACGAGCTGGGAGGGTGGGGGGAGGGGGCTGTTGCTCCTGGGCAGCTGGGGGATCCTCCTTTTGCTGCCCCCTGCCGTGGGACACCCCCCAGCCCCCCCCCACCCCCTTGGGACTCCCCCGTGTGACCTCCCCCCACTGCTCTGATGCTTGTGTGTGAGCTGAGGCCAGCAGCAAGCCTCAGCCCAGCTGCTGCTCCCAAAGTGCCCCCAGGCAGCAGCCCCCCAGGCAGCCCCCCCAGCAGCTCTGTTCTCTGTGTGCCAGGAGCCAGGCAGGAGCTGCAGAGCCCCCAGCCGGGGCCCCCCCTGCGCCCAGGCTGCCACCGGCACTTCGCTGCCCGCCCCAAGGCCTCGCTGCTGCCCCAGGTGAGCTCTGCTGGGGCTGCTGCCAGGGACAGGGGGCAGGAGGTGTGTGGGGCTGGCCTGGGTGAGTTCTTCCACACTGCTTCTGTGTTGTTCTCTGAAGCACAGCCCTGGTGTGCCATGAGGAGCTCCTGCGGGTGACGGTGCAGCGCTGGGAGCGGTGCCTGACACCCCTGAGGCTGTGCTGCCAGCCAGACCTGCCAGGGCTGAGAGCTGGGCAGACAGAACCTCATGAAGTTGACCAGGGCAGGTGCAGGGTCCTGCCCCTGGGGAGGAACAACCTCCTGCAGCAGGGCAGCTGAGGAGAGACCTGCTGGGAAGCAGCTCCATGGAGAAGGACCTGGGAGTGCTGGGGACAGGTTCCCCAGGAGCCAGAAATGTGCTCTGGGGGCCAAGGAGGCCAAAGGTGTCCTGGGAGGCATGAGGAGTGTGGCCAGCAGGGCAAGGGAGGTTCTCCTCCCACACTACTTTGCTCCAGTGAGGCCACATCTGCAGCCCTGGGTCCAGCTCTGGGCTCCCCAGCTCAGGAGAGTCAGGGAAGTGCTGGAGAGAGCCCAGGGCAGGCTGCAGAGCTGCTGAGGGGCCTGGAGCAGCTCTGGGAGCAGCAAAGGCTGAGAGCCCTGGGGCTGAGAGCCTGCAGAAGAGCAGCCCCAGAGGGCAGCTGAGCAATGCTCAGCAAGAGCTAAAGGAGCTGTGGGGGGCAAGAGGCTGGGGCCAGGCTCTGCTGAGTGCTGCCCAGGGCCAGCAGAAGGGACAGCAAGGGGCAGCAAGTGTCAGGCAGGAGGTTGGAGCTGAGCAGGAGGAGAAAGTTGTTTGGGGTGAGGCTGCTGGAGGCCTGGAGCAGGCTGCCCAGAGAGGTTGTGGAGTCTGCTGGTGTGGAGAGCTTCCAACCCTTGCTGGGCACTGTGCTGCTGGGCAGGGTGCTGGGGGTGCCCTGCTGGAGCAGGGCTTGGGTGGCTGAGCTCCAGAGCTCCCTTCCAGCCCTGCTGGCACTCTGGGATTGTGTGAACTCTATTTTGCCTTTCTCCTCTTCCTGCAGCTCTCTCCAGACTAGCACAAAGGGATCTGTGATCAATTCTTCTGCTCTGCCACCTGCAGTCATTTCCATTCCAGGCAGTGCTGATGCCCTGTGCAGCTGGCAGGGCAGGAGGGGCAGCAGTGATTCAGCCTGCAGCCATGGCTGCAAGCTGCTGCCTTGGCAGAGCTGGGGAAGGCCTTGGTGGAGCCAGCCAAGGAAAGCCTCCCTCTGTGAGCAAACAGCAATGATCAGACACAAACCTCATGGAATCACAGAGCCCCAGGCTGGCTTGGCCTGGAATGGACCTCAGAGACCATCCAGCTCCAGCCCCTGCCATGGGCAGGGACCCCTCCCACCAGCACAGGCTGCTCAGGGCCTCATCCAGCCTGGTCCTCAACACCTCCAGGCAGGAGGCAGCCACAGCCTCCCTGGGCAGCCTGGGCCAGAGTCTCCCCAGCCTCACTGCCAAGGATTTCGTCCTTCTCTCCACTCTCAGTCTCCTCTCTCCCAGCTCAAAGCCTTTGGCCCTGGGCCTGGCACTCCCAGCCCTTGGCCCAAGTCCCTCCCCAGCTCTCCTGGAGCCCTTCAGGTACTGGGAGGCTGCTCTGAGGTCTCCCTGGAGCCTTCTCTTCTCCAGGCTGCACAGCCCCAGCTCTCCCAGCCTGGCCCCACAGGGGAGGTTCTGCAGCCTCTGAGCATCTCTGTGGCCTCCTCTGGAGCCTCTCCAGCAGCTCCAGGTCCTTCCTGTGCTGGGGGCTCAGAGCTGGAGGCAGTGCTGCAGGTGGGGGCTGAGCAGAGCAGAGCAGAAGGGCAGAATCCCCTCCCTGTGCTGCTGCTCTCCCTGCTCTGGCTGCAGCTCAGCACTCAGCTGGCTCTGGGCTGCCAGGGACCACTGCTGGCTCTTGGGGAGGTTGTCACCAGCTGACGCCCCCAAGGCCTTCTCCAGGCTGGATTTGTGCTTTGGATTGCTGCAACCCAGGGACCTGACCTTGCACTTGGCCTGGCTGAGCTTCACCTTGGCTCAGCCTTTCCCTCAGCTCTGCTGCTCTCTGTGCTGGGAGAAGAGCTCCCTTCAGCTTGCCCCCGGGGCTCCCTCCCTCCCTCCTTGCCCCCCGGGCTCACTCGCCCGTTCCCTTCCTCCCTCCCTGCCCCTCGGGCTCCCTCCCTCCTTCCCTCTCTCCCTCCTTGCCCCCTCCTTCCCTCTCTCCCTCCTTGCCCCCTCCTTCCCTCTCTCCCTCCTTGCCCCCTCCTTCCCTCTCTCCCTCCTTGCCCCCTCCTTCCCTCTCTCCCTCCTTGCCCCCTCCTTCCCTCCCTCCCTCCTTGCCCCCAGGGCTCTCTCCTCTGTCCCTCCACCTAGCAGCACTGTTTCTACCCCTCCCTGCCTCAGCAGCTGCTCTTTGCCTGGGCAGTGGCTCCAGTCTCTCCTGTCCCCCTCTGGAAGCACCTGGGGATGGTTTCCTTGGTGCAGTTTCTCTTTTGGGTGTGGAGCTGAGCGCTTCAGGATGCTCTGTGGATGCCCCCTGGAGCACTCTGTGAGGCAGTGGGGGAGCTCCCATAGGGGTGTTGAATCTCTCTGCCTGGCTCCATCCTTCTGGAGTCTATTTTAAGGCACTCTTGCTTTTCCTTGCAGAGCTTTTTATCTCCTCCAGCTGGCAGGGAGGTGCTGAAGCTGAAGGCAGTGCTAGGCTACAATGGGAATGGCAGAGGGAACATGGTGTGGCACCCTGACACAGGTACAGGGGGAAGGCTCTGCAGCTGGGGGGAGCCAGGTTGTGATCTTTCAGCTCTGAGAACCACACAACCATTGGGCTGGCAGAGCCCTTCCAGCTCCTCCAGCACAACCAATCTCTACCTCTGCCCAGGCTGGGGCTGAGCCCTGGCCCTCAGCACCACAGCTCTGCCTCTGGGAGACACCTCCAGGGCTGGGGATTCAGCCACCCCCCTGGCAGCCTGGGCCAGGCTCTGAGAACCCTTCCAGGGAAGAAGTTTCTTCTCATCTCCAACCTGAACCTCCCCTGGGGCAGCTTGAGGCCATTGCCTCTTGTCCTGTCCCTTGTTCCCAGGGAGCAGAGCCCAAGCCCCAGCTGGCTGCAGCCTCCTCTCAGGGAGCTGCAGAGAGCAAGGAGCTCTCCCTCAGCCTCCTCTGCTCCAGGCTCAACACCCCCAGCTCCCTCAGCTGCTCCTCCCCAGCCCTCTTCTCCAGACCCTTCCCCAGCTGTCTTGCCCTTCTCTGGCCCTGCTCCAGCTCCTCTGTGTCCTTGGAGAGGCTCAAAACTGGGCCCAGGATTTGAGCTGTGGCCTCCCCAGTGCCCAGGCAGGGGCAGAGTGCCTGCCCTGCTCCTGCTCCAGGCCAGGCTGCTGCTGCTCTCCTTGGCCACAGAAGAGCTTCCCTGAGCTGCAGTGCAGGCTGCCATGGGTGCTGTGTGTGAAGCCTTGACACAAAAGCAGCTCACCATCTTCTCCTCCTCCTCTGCCAGGCTTCTTTGCCTACACCTGTGGCTGCCTGATTGTGGTGGAAGACCTGCACTCAGGAGCTCAGAGCCACTGGCTTGGGCACACAGAGGAGATCTCCACGCTGGCCATCAGCCACGATGCCCAGGTAGGAGAGGGCCCTGCTGCCCTGGGCTGTGCCCTGGGGCTCTGGGCTGGAGGGATGTCACAGGCTGCCAGCTCAGCTGTCTGCTGCCTGTTCCTCCTTCTGCCTGCTGCATGGAGATCCCCAGGAGCTGTGGAGATGCAGTCCCAGGCCCTGGAGCCTGGCTGTGCCTTGTGCTGGCCTGGTGTGGTAGTAAGGGCTGCTGCCTCCTGCCCTCAGCTGGCTCTGCTCCTTGGGTTTCCCACCTGCCAGCCACACCCCTGGGACTCCAGGCCAGCTAATGAAGTGGTCTCTAGCTCCCTGCCAAGGTCTGAGGGGCCCTGTTCCATGTTCTGCTCCATAGGTTCTGGCCTCTGCCTCGGGACGGAGGGATGGAGACCTGCACTGCCAGATCTGCATCTGGAAGGTGCAGGATGGGACTTGCACAGCCAGGCTCTGCCACCACAGGACACAAGTACAGGCCATGGCCTTCTCCAGGGACAGCAGGCTCCTGGTCACCCTGGGTGAGTACAGCCACAGCAGCAGCTCTGAGGGCAGGAGCACAGCTGGAGAGGACCCAGCACGGGGGGAGGATGTGTGACACCTGTGAGGTACAAACCAGGCTGGTGCTTGGCAGCCTTGGGATACAGCAGGAGCCCTGGCAGCAGGGGCAGGGAGGGGCTGCCACTCAGCCAGGCCTGGCCAGGCTGCAGGGCTGCAGGGCTGGGGGGGAGAAATGGAATGGAATCCAACAGGGCCAAGGGCAGAGGCTGGCAGCTGGGGAAACCAACCCCAGGGACCAGGAGAGGCTGGGGGCAACCTCTTGGAGAGCAGTGCAGAGGAGGGGACCTGGGGGTCCTGGTGGCCAGAAGGATGCCCCTGAGCCAGCAATGTGCCCTGGGGGCCAGGAGGGCCAAGGGCACCCTGGGGTGGATTAGAAGGGCTGTGGGGAGTAGGTCAGAGAGGTTCTCCTGCCCCTCTGCTCTGCCCTGCTGAGGCCACAGCTGGAATCTTGTGTCCAGCTCTGGGCCCCTCAGCTCAAGAAGGAGCTCAGGGAACTGCTTGAGAGATTCCATCCCAGAGGCACAGAGCTGCTGCAGGCAGTGGAACATCTCCCTGTGAGGCCAGGCTGAGGCAGCTGGGGCTGGGAGCTGGGAGCAGAGCAGCCTGAGGGCTGCCCTCAGTGCTGGGGCTAAAGCTGTGCAGGGCTGGAGCCAGGCTCTGCTCAGGGCTGGAGCCAGGCTCTGCTCAGGGCTGGAGCCAGGCTCTGCTCAGGGCTGGAGCCAGGCTCTGCTCAGGGCTGACCAAGCACAGCACAAGGGGCACTGGGGGCAAGCTGGAGCAGAGGAGGTGCCAGGGGAACAGAGGGGAAACTTTGTCCCTGTGAGGGTGGCAGAGCCTGAAGCAGGCTGCCCAGGGGGGTAGTGGATTTCCTGCTCTGGAGCCTTTCCACCCCCCTGGCTGTGTTCTGGGTGCCCTGCCCTGGCAGGGTTGGGCTGGGTGGTCTCTGGGGGTCCCTTCCAAGCCCTGGTGTTCTGGGATGCTGTGTGAGCATCCTGAGGCTGCACAGCTTCCTCCTCCTCTCTTTCCTGCTCTCCCCAGGGGACTACCAGGACCAGAGCATTGCTGTGTGGAACACTTTTACCCACCAGCTCCTGGCCTCAGCTGGCATGCCCCAGCCAGCCCACGAGGTGGCCTTCAGCCCCCTGTGCCCGCGGGCGCTGGCCTGCGTGGGGCAGGGAGCCCTCATGCTTTGCTTCCTGGAGCAGCAGGGACCTGCTGCCAACCTCAGGGTAAGACCTCGACTTTCCCTGCTTGGGAAATGCCTCAGCAGCAGCTCTGTGTCCTTCTCCAGGCCTCTGGAGAGGGGGGATGGAGGCTCTGCCTCTCCAGGTCTGTGGAGGTGAGGATGAGAGGCTGCTGGCTGGCCAGGGGATGGCTTTTGGTTGTGCTTGAGGCATTAGCTATGAACTGAGGGGAGGAGGAGGAGGAGGAGGAGGAGGGTTTATTGTAATGTAGGTAAGCACCAGGGGGAGGGAGGTTCTTCTCCCCCTCTACTCTGCCCTAGGGAGGTCACAACTGGTCCTATTCCACCCAGCTCTGGGCTCCCCAGTTCAGGAGAATCAGGGAAGTGCTGGAGAGAGCCCAGGGCAGGCTGCAGAGCTGCTGAGGGGCCTGGAGCAGCTCTGGGAGCAGCAAAGGCTGAGAGCCCTGGGGCTGAGAGCCTGCAGAAGAGCAGCCCCAGAGGGCAGCTGAGCAATGCTCAGCAAGAGCTAAAGGAGCTGGGGGGGGCAAGAGGCTGGGGCCAGGCTCTGCTGAGTGCTGCCCAGGGCCAGCAGAAGGGACAGCAAGGGGCAGCAAGTGTCAGGCAGGAGGTTGGAGCTGAGCAGGAGGAGAAAGTTGTTTGTTGTGAGGCTGCTGGAGGCCTGGAGCAGGCTGCCCAGAGAGGTTGTGGAGTCTGCTGGTGTGGAGAGCTTCCAACCCTTGCTGGGCACTGTGCTGCTGGGCAGGGTGCTGGGGGTGCCCTGCTGGAGCAGGGCTTGGGCTGGGGGAGCTCCAGAGCTCCCTTCCAGCCCTGCTGGGGCTCTGGGATATTCTCTGTGACTTCTCTGTGCTGTGCTCTGCCTCTGGCAGGTTCTCCAGGTCCCAGCTCCAGAAGTTCTAGGCCCAGTGGAGCTGACCTCTCTGTGCTATGGTGCCAGCCCTCTGCTGTTCAGTGGCAGCAGCTCAGGGCAGATCTGTGTGTGGGACACTGAGACCAGCTGCTGCTTCATGACGTGGGAGGCCGACGAGGCCGAGATCGGTGGGTGCTGGGGTGCCAGCTGGGTGCCAGGGCTGTAGAAGGCATCTCACTGGCAAAGAGGAGCAACCAGTTTGCAGACCTCTGCTGTCAGCTGCCCCTGGCTGTGCTGGAGAGGCTGTGTGGGTAGCAGTGGCTCTGTAACCTGGGTGTCCCTGGGGGCCTCGGCTGCTGAGGTCTCCTCTGCCCTGCCTGGGTGCCAGGAGCACAGCCTGGAGAGGCCACCTCTGGTGAGGAGACTCTGACACAGTCCCCCAGAACACCTCCTGTGAGCACAGCCTGAGAGAGCTGGGGTTGTGCAGGCTGGAGAGGAGAAGGCTCCCAGGAGACCTCCTTGTGGCCTTGCAGGATCTGCAGGGGGCTGCAAGAAAGCTGGGGAGGGACTTTGGAGGGGGTCAGGGAGGGATAGGACTGGGGGGGATGGAGCACAACTAGAAGTGGGGAGATTGAGATTGGCTGTGAGGAAGAAGTTGTTGGCCAGGAGGGTGGTGAGAGCCTGGCCCAGGTTGCCCAGGGAGGTGGTGGAAGCCTCCTGCCTGGAGGTGTTTGCAGCCAGGCTGGAGGTGGCTGTGAGCAAGCTGCTGTGGTGTGAGGTGTCCCTGGCCATGGCAGGGGGGTTGGGACTGGCTGAGCCTTGAGCTCCCTTCCAGCCCTGACAGTTCCAGGATTCTATGATCCTTCTCTCCCAGTGGGAGAACTATAGATGGGATGGGATGGGATGGGATGGGATGGGATGGGATGGGATGGGATGGGATGGGAGGGCTGCTGGGTGGCTGAGGAGTTGGTTGGATGGCAGTGGCCAATGGATTGCTGTCCAGATAACCAGAGGTGTCCCTGAGGGGTCCATACTGGCTCCAGTGCTGCTTAACATCTTCCTCCAAGACACAGCCTGGGTCCAGGCTCCCTCAGCACTCTGCAGCTGGCACCAGGCTGGGTGGTGTGGGTGGCACTGTGAGGGGATCCAGCCAGAGGGACCTGGGCAAGCTGGAGAAGGGAACCAGGGGACCCTCATGAGGCTCAATGAGGCCAAGGGTCAGCACAGCCCCCAGTACCACCCCAGGCTGGGGGTGAAGGGCTGGGAGCAGCCCTGTGGGGAAGGCCTTGGGGGTGCTGGGGGTGCAGAGCTGGCCAGGAGCTGGCACTGAGTGCTGCCAGCCCAGCCCCAGCCTGGCCTGGGCTGCTCCCCAGCAGTGTGGGCAGCAGGGGCAGGGAGGGGATTCTGCCCCTCTGCTGTGCCTGCTGAGACCTCCCTGCAGGGCTGGGGCAGCTCTGGAGCCCTCAGCACAGCACAGGCAGGGAGCTGCTGGAGCAGGGCCAGAGGAGGCCACAGCAGTGCTGGGAGGCTGGAAGCCCTCTGCTGGGAGGCCAGGCTGGGAGGGTTGGGCTTGTGCAGCCTGCAGAGGAGAAGGCTCCAGGGAGACCTCCTGGGGGCCTTGCAGAGCTTCAAGAGGCCAGAAGAGAGCTGGGGACAGAGTGCTGAGCAGGGCCTGTTGGGCCAGGCCAAGGGGGGATGGTTTGAAGTGCAAGAGGGAGGCTGAGAGTGGAGAGAAGGAGAACTGTTTGGTGCTGAGGGTGGGGAGAGCCTGTGCTAGGCTGCCCAGAGAGGTGGAGCTGCCCCATGGCTGGCAGCAGTGCAGGGCAGGTTGGTTGGGGCTGGCAGCAGCCTGCTGTGGCTGCAGCTGTCCCTGCTGGCTGCAGGGCTTGCCCTGGGTGACCTGGAATTATCCTTCCAACCCCCCCAGTCCATGATACCCTGCTGGCTGGGAGCAGGGCATGCTGACAGGTGCCCTCCCTCTCTGCTGCTCCCCAGGGGTGCTGCTGTGTGGGCACCACAGGCTGCTGAGTGGCAGCAGCTCCAAACGCCTTCGGCTGTGGGCAGTGGGCACCGTGCAGGAGCTGAGGCTGAAGGGTCCTGATGCCAGGTAGGAGATGGAGGCTCAAGCATCCCTGCTCTTCCCATGCCTGTCTCATCAAGTCCTGCAGGTGCTCTGCCCCTTGCCTGGCAGCTCCAGGCCCTGTCTGAGAGGTGGCTGTTCACTGCCTGCTCTGCCTGCATCCACACTGCCCCTGCTGCTCCTCATCCTCTTCCTCTCCCCCCCATGGCTGCTGATCCTTCCTGGCTGGACCTTTGTCCTGAGTTTGTGACAGAGGGACCTGAACCCTCTGAATCATGGAATTGTTTGGGTTGAAAGAGACCTCTGTGATCACCCAGTCCAGCACCAACCCAACCCCACCATGGGCACCAACCCTGGCCCCAGCTGCCATGGCCACAGGGCTCTGGAACCCCTCCAGGCATGGGGACTCCACCACCTCCCTGGGCAGCCTGGGCCAGGCCCTGACCACTCTGGCAGCAAAGTCATTTTGCCTCCTCTCCAACCTGAACCTCCCCTGGGGCAGCTTCAGGCCATTGCCTCTTTGCCTCATTGCCACATCCAGCTGTCAGCCAGCCACCAGTGGTGTGCCCCAGGGATCAGTGCTGGGCCCTGTGCTCTTTAACATCTTCATTGATGAGCTGGAGGAGGGCATTGAGTCCATCAGCAGTGAGCTTGCAGATGACACCAAGTTAGGAGCAGAGGTTGGTCAGGGGGCAGAAGGGCTCTGCAGAGGGACCTTGCCAGCCTGGACAGAGGCCAACAGGATGGCATTTAACAAGTCCAAGTGCCAGGGGCTGCACTTTGGCCACACCAACCCCAGGCAGAGCTACAGGCTGGGGTCAGAGTGGCTGAGAGCTACCAGGCAGAGAGGGACCTGGGGGTGCTGGTGGACAGCAGCTGAACAGGAGCCAGCAGTGTGCCCAGGGGGCCAAGAAGGCCAAGGGCATCCTGGCCTGCAGCAGGAAGAGTGTGGCCAGCAGGAGCAGGGAAGTCCTTGTGCCCTGTGCTCAGCACTGCTCAGGCCACCCCTTGAGTCCTGTGTCCAGCTCTGGGCTCCTCAGCTCAAGAAGGACATTGAGAGACTTGAAGGTGTCCAGAGAAGGGCAACAGAGCTGGGGAGGGGTCTGGGGCACAGCCCTGTGAGGAGAGGCTGAGGGAGCTGGGGTTGCTTAGCCTGGAGAAGAGGAGGCTCAGGGGAGACCTTCTTGCTCTCTGCAACTCCCTGCAGGGAGGTTGGAGCCAGGTGGGGGTTGGGCTCTGCTCCCAGTCACCCAGCAGCAGAACAAGAGGACACAGTCTCAAGCTGTGCCAGGGGAGGTTCAGGCTGGAGGTGAGGAGGAAGTTCTACACAGAGAGAGTTGTTGGCCACTGGGATGTGCTGCCCAGGGAGGTGGTGGAGTCCCCATCCCTGGAGGTGTTCCAGAGGGGACTGGATGTGGCACTTGGTGCCATGGGTTAGCCATGAGATCTGTGGTGCCAGCTGGGACTCGATGAGCTTTGAGGTCTCTTCCAGCCTTGGTGATTCTGTGATACAGGAGGCTGCTCCAGCAGCTGAGCTGATCCTCCTCACCTCCTCCTCCCCTGCAGCTGCAGCTCTGTGCTGCTGGAGCAGGAGCTCAGCCTGGACGGGGCCGCGGTGAGCGCAGCCTTCGACGAGCGCCTGGAGCTGGGCATCGTGGGCACGGCGGCTGGAGCCCTCTGGTACATCAACTGGGCAGAGAGCAGCAGCCTTCGGCTCATCAGCGGCCACGGGCACAAGGTCAGAGCAGCAGGCAGCAGCCAGGCTGTGCGGTGGCGCCGTGGCTGTGCCCTGGAGCCCTGGCAGTGCCGTGGCTGTGCCCTGGAGCCGTGGCAGTGCCGCGGAGCCATGGCAGTGCCGCGGAGCCGTGGCTGTGCCCTGGAGCCGTGGCTGTGCCCTGGCTGTGCCGCGGAGCCCCGGCAGTGCCGCGGAGCCCTGGCTGTGCCCTGGAGCTGTGGCTGTGCCCTGGCTGTGCCGCGGAGCCCTGGCTGTGCCCTGGAGCTGTGGCTGTGCCCCGGCAGTGCCGCGGAGCCCCGGCAGTGCCGCGGAGCCCTGGCTGTGCCCTGGCTGTGCCGCGGAGCCCTGGCTGTGCCCTGGAGCTGTGGCTGTGCCCCGGCAGTGCCGCGGAGCCCCGGCAGTGCCGCGGAGCCCTGGCTGTGCCGCGGAGCCCCGGCAGTGCCGCGGAGCCCTGGCTGTGCCCTGGAGCTGTGGCTGTGCCCTGGCTGTGCCGCGGAGCCCCGGCAGTGCCGCGGAGCCCTGGCTGTGCCCTGGAGCTGTGGCTGTGCCCCGGCAGTGCCGCGGAGCCGTGGCTGTGCCCTGGAGCTGTGGCTGTGCCCTGGCCGTGCCGCGGCGCCCTGGCCGTGCGGTGCAGCCCTGGCCGTGCGGTGCAGCCTTGGCCGTGCTGTGGAGCCGTGGCAGTGCCGTGGAGCCGTGGCTGCTGCCTGCGCCCTGCCGCGGTGCCTGGGGGCCGCAGGAGTCCTGCAGGCCTGGGTGTGCCAGCCTGGGTGTGCCAGCCTGGGTGTGCCGGCCTGGGGTCAGGGAGCCCTGGGGCTGGGAAGGACCTCCAGGCTTGGCCAGGGTGGAGATGAGGAAGAGATTCTTGGCAGTGAGGGAGGGGAGACGCTGGGGGGTGTGGGGGTGGATGCCCTGCACGGGCAGGGGACAGGAGCTGGGGGCACCAGCCCTGCCCCAGGGACAGCCTGGCCTGGCAGCGCTGCCCTGCCCATGCCCAGGGAGCTGCACAGGCTCCATCCAGAGCAGAAGGGATGAAGAGCACCCCCCCCACCTGCTGGGGCAGCATCCCCCTCCCTGGGGGTGGTCCAGGGCCAGGCTGGATGAGGCCTTGAGGAGCCTGTGCTGGTGGGAGGTGTCCCTGCCCACGGCAGGGGGTTGGCACTGGCGGATCTTTGAGGTCCCTTCCAGCCCAAACCACTCCAGGATTATCAAGGCCAAGCCTTCCCCCAGCACTGCCAGCTCCCCACTGAACCATGGCCCTCAGCTCCACCTCTGCAGCAGGCTCATGGAATCACTGAGGCTGGGAAAGACCTTTGAGCAAAGCCCCTCCCCCATCCCTTCCCTCTTCCCATCCCCCCCAGCCCAGGCCTGGCTGCACCTCCAGCTGGAGGGAAGCCTTTGAGGCTCAGTGTGCCCCAATGGAATCAGCAGAGCTCAACTCCATCACCCTGCCTGCTGCAGGAGCCTGGAGAGGGCTGTGCACAGCAGGGAGCAGTCCAGGGAGAAGAGGTCTGAGCTCCTCTGCTCCAGCTGAAGGTGTCTGCAGCCTCAGCCTGGGGGCAGCTGAGGTCCAAGGCTTAACTCCTCAGGACTGTGGCTGCTGCCTGCCTGCTGTTGGCCAGCAGCACAACCACCCTGGGCAAGATGTTCTTTGCTGAAATATAAAAGGAAGGAAAACCAAAACAGGAGAAGAACAACTGGTGGGAAAGCTGCTGACAGCAGGGGTTGGGTTGGCAAAGCCCTCCCAGCTCCTCCAGCCCAGCCACTCTCTAGCTCTGCCCAGGCTGGGGCTGAGCCCTGGCCCTCAGCACCACAGCTCTGCCTCTGGGAGACACCTCCAGGGCTGGGGATTCAGCCACCCCCTGGCAGCCTGGGCCAGGCTCTGAGAACCCTTCCAGGGAAGAAGTTTCTTCTCATCTCCAACCTGAACCTCCCCTGGGGCAGCTTGAGGCCATTGCCTCTTGTCCTGTCCCTTGTTCCCTGGGAGCAGAGCCCAAGCCCCAGCTGGCTGCAGCCTCCTCTCAGGGAGCTGCAGAGAGCAAGGAGGTCTCCCTCAGCCTCCTCTTCCCCAGGCTCAACACCCTCAGCTCCCTCAGCTGCTCCTCCCCAGCTCTCTTCCCCAGACCCTTCCCCAGCTCTCTTGCCCTTCTCTGGCCCTGATCCAGCTCCTCAATCTCCTTCCTGCAGTGAGGAGCCCGCAGCTGAACCCAGCACTCAAGCTGTGGCCTCCCCAGTGCCCAGCCCAGAGGCACAATCCCTGCCCTGCTCCTGCTGCCACCCCACTGCTGCTCCAGCCCAGGCTGCTGCTGCCCTTCTTGCCCCCCTGGGCACCCCCTGGCTCCTCTCCAGCTGCTGGCACCCAGCACCCCCAGGGCCTTCTCTGCTGGGCACTTTGCAGCCACTCTGCCCCCAGCCTGGAGCCTTCCTGGGGTGGTTGTGAGCCAAGGGCAGGACCCAGCCCTTGGCCTTGCTGAACCTCATCCCCTTGGCCTCAGCCATGGCTGCAGCCTGCCCAGGGCCCTCTGCACAGCCTCCTGCCCTGCAGCACATCAACTCTGGCACCCAGCTTAGTGCCATCTGCAGGCTGCCTGAGGCTGCCTCTATCCCCTTGTAGCTCTGTAGTGTCTTTATGCTGCAGAACAGAGGGTTCAGAGCAGAGGTGAAGCTCTTCTATGCACCTCCTTGGTGCAGGGCCTTGTCCTGTCTTTGGGCTTAGCTTCCCTGGTTTCCATCCCCAGCCCAACATTTCAGCAGCCTACTCAAGCACCACAGCTTCTGTTGCATTCAGGCTGCATTTCTGGTGTCATCCATGAGAGGAGGAGGAGAGGGGCAGAGGAGATATGCTCCAAGTTGGGTCACCTGTAGAGCCCCTGCTGCCTGTCTGTTTGAGGAGTGCCATGACAATGATGAGGGGGTTGGAGCACCTCTGCTACAGCACAGGCTGAGGGAGCTGGGGGTGTTCAGGCTGCAGGAGGCTCCAGGGGGACCTTAGAGCTGCCTGCCAGTACCTGAAGGGGCTACAAGAAGGGTGGAGAGAGGCTGTTTACAACAGGCTATAGTGAGAGGCCCAGGGGCAGTGGTTTGAGATGAGAGCAGAGCAGATTGGGATTGGATGTGAGGAACAGGTTCTGCAGCAGGAGGCTGCTGGAACCCTGCAGCAGGCTGCCCAGGGAGGTGGTTGAGGCTCCAGCCCTGGAGGTGTTCAAGGTGAGGCTGGAGAGGGCTCTGGGCACCCTGAGCTGGTGGAGGCTGTCCCTGCTGGGTGCAGGGGGTTGGGCTGGGTGAGCTCTGGAGCTCCCTTCCAAGGCCTTCTGGAGGTCCCTTCCCATTGTGTGATGCTCTGCAGGTGACTCAGATGTGCTTCAGCCCCGAGGAGTCTCTCTGTGCCACCTGTGCTGAGGATGGCAGCCTGAGGGTTTGGTCTCTGGGCAGCCTGGAGCTGGTGGTGCAGTTCCAGGTGCTCAACCAGGTAAGGGTTTGGGGTACTGGTGTTGATCTCTTCCTCTTGACAGAAGCCACAGTGCACTGCTTGGGGTTGCATGGACTGCTGTGTCCTTGCAGAGCAGAGTACTGTGTCCTGCTGAGGCCACAGCTGGAGTCCTGGGTCCAGCTCTGGGCTCCCTAATTCAGAAGAGACAGAGAACTGCTGGAGAGAGCCCAGGGCAGGCTGCAGAGCTGCTGAGGGGCCTGGAGCAGCTCTGGGAGCAGCAAAGGCTGAGAGCCCTGGGGCTGAGAGCCTGCAGAAGAGCAGCCCCAGAGGGCAGCTGAGCAATGCTCAGCAAGAGCTAAAGGAGCTGTGGGGGGCAAGAGGCTGGGGCCAGGCTCTGCTGAGTGCTGCCCAGGGCCAGCAGAATGGCCAGCAAGGGGCAGAAAGTGTCAGGCAGGAGGTTGGAGCTGAGCAGGAGGAGAAAGTTGTTTGTTGTGAGGCTGCTGGAGGCCTGGAGCAGGCTGCCCAGAGAGGTTGTGGAGTCTGCTGGTGTGGAGAGCTTCCAACCCTTGCTGGGCACTGTGCTGCTGGGCAGGGTGCTGGGGGTGCCCTGCTGGAGCAGGGCTTGGGTGGGTGAGCTCCAGAGCTCCCTTCCAGCCCCGGGCTGCTCTGTGAAGCTGGAAGATTCCTTGGAGCTGGAGGTTTTTAGTGCATTTGCTGCCTTCCCTGTGTCACTGTCTGTGCCCTGGCTCCTCTGCAGAGCTGCCAGTGCCTGGCCTGGAGGCCTGCCCCCGCGGCTGCCCGTGGGGCTGGGGGCCAGCAGGTGGTGGCAGGGTACAGCGACGGCAGCCTGCGAGTGTTCAGCATCGCCAGGACGGAGCTGGAGCGGAAGCTGCAGCCCCACGGCCCTGCAGTCACAGCTGTTGCCTACTCCGCAGACGGTGAGGCTGCTTCCTTGGGCTCCAGCTGCTCTCTGTGCTGCTGACCTGCCCCAGCTGGGGGCAGCTGGAGAGCCTGTGTGGATGGGCTTGGGGGGCTCTGCCAGCTGAGCTGTGGTGGAGGGGGCATGGGAGGTGTGTTGGCAGGGGCCGGGTACCGGAAGCGTTCCCTCCTGTCCTGCTGCTCACAGGCTGCTCCTCTGTGGTGGGGAGTCCTTGTGGGTGTCTCAAACACCTCAGCTTAGCCAGCCCTTGGCTGGCCCAGGCTGCCCAGGGAGGTGGTAGTGTCCCCCTCCCTGGAGGGGCTCCAGAAAGGTGTGGCCATGGCAGCTGGGGGCAGGGTTTGGTGCCCCTGGCGGGGTTGGGTTGCTGGTTGATCTCAGAGGGCTTCTCTAAGCCAACCAGTTCTGTGTTCCCAGCCTCTCACTGTGTTCTGGGGCACTGCTACCTGGATCTTCTTCCTCTGGGGTTTGTCTTCTCCTCCAAGCTGTGTCTCATTCTGTCTCCTCTGCCCCCAGGAGAAATGATCTTATCAGGGGCAGAGGATGGGCTGGTGGCTGTCAGCAGCCCTCGCACCGGCGTGACCATTCGTGTCCTGGCTGACCACAGGGGCTCCCCCATCACTGTCCTGCAGTGCACCAGCAAGCAGGTGAGACCTCAGCCCCAGCCCCAGCAGGTGAGACCTCACCCTCAGCCCCAGCCCCAGCAGGTGAGACCTCAGCCCCAGCCCCAGCAGGTGAGACCTCAGCCCCAGCCCCAGCAGGTGAGACCTCAGCCCCAGCCCCAGCCAGCAGGTGAGACCTCACCCTCAGCCCCAGCCAGCAGGTGAGACCTCAGCCCCAGCCCCAGCAGGTGAGACCTCACCCTCAGCCCCAGCCCCAGCAGGTGAGACCTCAGCCCCAGCCCCAGCAGGTGAGACCTCAGCCTCAGCCCCAGCCAGCAGGTGAGACCTCACCCCCAGCCCCAGCCAGCAGGTGAGACCTCAGCCCCAGCCCCAGCAGGTGAGACCTCACCCTCAGCCCCAGCCCCAGCAGGTGAGACCTCACCCCCAGCCCCAGCCAGCAGGTGAGACCTCACCCTCAGCCCCAGCCCCAGCCAGCAGGTGAGACCTCACCCCCAGCCCCAGCCAGCAGGTGAGACCTCACCCTCAGCCTCAGCCCCAGCCCCAGCAGGTGAGACCTCACCCCCAGCCCCAGCTCCAGCCAGCAGGTGAGACCCCAGCCCCAGCCAGCAGGTGAGACCTCACCCCCAGCCCCAGCCAGCAGGTGAGACCCCAGCCCCAGCCCCAGCAGGTGAGACCTCAGCCCCAGCCAGCAGGTGAGACCTCAGCCCCAGCCCCAGCCCCAGCAGGTGAGACCTCAGCCCCAGCCAGCAGGTGAGACCTCAGCCCCAGCCCCAGCCAGCAGGTGAGACCTCAGCCCCAGCCCCAGCAGGTGAGATCTCACCCCCAGCCCCAGCCCCAGCAGGTGAGATCTCACCCCCAGCCCCAGCCCCAGCAGGTGAGACCTCAGCCCCAGCCAGCAGGTGAGACCTCACCCTCAGCCCCAGCCCCAGCAGGTGAGACCTCAGCCCCAGCCCCAGCCAGCAGGTGAGACCCCAGCCCCAGCCCCAGCAGGTGAGACCTCAGCCCCAGCCAGCAGGTGAGACCTCAGCCCCAGCCCCAGCCAGCAGGTGAGACCTCAGCCCCAGCCCCAGCAGGTGAGATCTCACCCCCAGCCCCAGCCCCAGCAGGTGAGACCTCAGCCCCAGCCAGCAGGTGAGACCTCACCCCCAGCCCCAGCCAGCAGGTGAGACCCCAGCCCCAGCCCCAGCAGGTGAGACCTCAGCCCCAGCCCCAGCCAGCAGGTGAGACCCCAGCCCCAGCTCTCAGCAGGAACAATTCCCCCAGTGTCACTACAGAGCTGTGGGAAGCCCAGGGCCAGCCCTGTCCTGGGCTGCTCCCCAGCACTGTGGGCAGCAGGGGCAGGGAGGGGATTCTGCCCCTCTGCTGTGCCTGCTGAGACCTCCCTGCAGTGCTGGGGCAGCTCTGGAGCCCTCAGCACAGGAGATCCTCCCTGGGTTAGGTGAAGGACATTGCTGGTCTGCAAGCACTCCCCTGGGAGATGTGCAGAGGGCTTCCAGGGGCAGAGATCTGTGTCCTTCAGGCCAGGCCCCCTCTGCTCCTCCAGCAGCCTCTTCTGCTGGGGCTTTCACCTAGGGCCACAGCTTCCCTGTCCTGTTTTAGTCTAAATCATAGAATCATAGAATTGTTTTGCTTGGAAAAGGCCTCTGAGATCATCAAGTCCAACCCTCAGTGGGCTGAGGTCAGCTGTATGAGACTGAACAGAGCCAAGGGCTGGGTCCTGCCCTTGGCTCACAACCACCCCAGGAAGGCTCCAGGCTGGGGGCAGAGAGGCTGCAAAGTGCCCAGCAGAGAAGGCCCTGGGGGTGCTGGGGGCCAGCAGCTGGAGAGGAGGCAGGGGGTGCCCAGGGGGGCAAGAAGGGCAGCAGCAGCCTGGGCTGGAGCAGCAGTGGGGTGGCAGCAGGAGCAGGGCAGGGATTGTGCCCCTGGGCTGGGCACTGGGGAGGCCACAGCTTGAGTGCTGGGTTCAGCTCTGGGCTCCTCACTGCAGGAAGGAGATTGAGGAGCTGGAGCAGGGCCAGAGAAGGGCAAGAGAGCTGGGGAAGGGTCTGGGGAAGAGGGCTGGGGAGGAGCAGCTGAGGGAGCTGGGGGTGTTGAGCCTGGAGCAGAGGAGGCTGAGGGAGACCTCCTTGCTCTCTGCAGCTCCCTGAGAGGAGGCTGCAGCCAGCTGGGGCTTGGGCTCTGCTGCCTAGGCTCAGGGGAGAGAAGGAGAGGCAATGGCCTGAAACTGTGCCAGGGGAGGGTTAGGTTGGAGATGGGGAACAGTTTCTTTGCTGACAGTGGTCAGGGCCTGGCAGAGGCTGCCCAGGGAGGTGGTGGAGTCCCCATGCCTGGAGGGATTCCAGAGCCCTGTGGCCATGGCTCTTGGGGCCAGGGTTTGGTGGCCATGGAGGTGTTAGTGACTCCAAGCAGTGCACAGAAGCTGCTGCCCCAGCAGTCCCTGTGTTGTGTTTGCCTTCCCCAGCAGTGGGACTTTGGGGTGGAGGGCAGTGAGCTCTGGCTGGCCACCAGCTGGGACCGGCGGGTCAGCGTCTGGGCCTCCGACTGGCTGAGGGACAAGTGTGAGCTGCTGGACTGGCTCAGCTTCCCAGCCCCTGCCAGCCCTCAGGTGAGCATGGGCCCTGCCTGCTTTTGCCCATCCCTGCCAGCCCATTTCTGCCCCTTGCCAGCCCTTGTTTGCCCTTGACAGCCCTGAGGTGAGTGTGGTGCCCTGCCTGCTCTTGCCTGCCCCTGCCAGCCCCTGCCTGCCTGCCCCTGCCTGCTCAGGACGTGGGACTCCATCCAGGCTGCTGGAGAGGTGCCTGGATGCTGTGGCCTGGGCTGGGGCTGAAGGAATAGTCCTCCTTGTTAGTTGTGCTGCTCATGGAGCACCCTGCTGGGGCAGCCTCTCCTGTGTGGCTGCTGCCAGGGCTTCGGAAGCACGAGGAGACAAAAGCTGCATCTGCAAAGAGCTGAAGCCTCTCTGCTGTGCAGAACAGAGCAGGGCAGCAGTGCACCTCCTCATGAGCCTGCTGTGAGCTGGGATGCTCCCAAAGGGCAGCAACAGAGCCAGGAGAGTGCCAAGGTCATGGAACCCAAGTGCTGCAGCCCTGTGTGGCTGTGAGGCTTGGTGGAACCCTTTGGTTCCAGTCTGGGTGTGGGATGTGGGTAGCAGGCAGGCCAGAAGGGTCTGTCCTGGGCAGGATGTGGAGATGGTCCCCAGGTGGCATTGGCAGACCTGGGTCTCTTTGGGAGGTTGGCAGTGTGCCACTGGCCAGGCCCAGACAACAGCTGGGTCCTGCCACTGGGGCTTGGTTCCAGGGCTCCCCACAGCAAAGAGAGGAAGGTCTCATCTTACATCCACTACCAAAGGTGGAGCTTCTGGGCCCTGGAACCCAGCCCCATCTTCCTGCCTCAGTGCAAGTCCAGCCTGTGAGTCCCTCAGGAGTCCTTCTAGAGCAGCAGACAGTTTGCCTGAGGGTCACTTTGCCATGGCAGGGGGTGGCTGCTCCTGGCTTTGCTGGGAGCAAATGCAAGAGGGGGTTATAGACAGGTAGTTGAGGTGTCCCTGCTCACTGCAGGAGGCTGCCCTTTCCAACCCAAAACAGTCCATGAGAGTAACTTCCTGCTGCTCAGACACCCACAGCCCAAGGGCTGCTGTGCTTCTCTGCTCTCCTTTTGTCTCCCCCTGCACTGGGTCAGGCTGGAGAAGTCAGCCTCAAGCCTGTCCCTTCTGGTTGCCCTCCACAGGATCTCAAGAGCCTCCCACCCAGCCTGGCTGCCTTCTGCCCTTGGGAGCCTGGTACCTTGGTCTATGTGGGCTTTGGGATGCAGAAGGAAGCTTTGTTCTACAGCCTGCACAAGAAACAGGTACCGGTGCCCAGCCAGGGTGCTGTGGGTGCTCCTCTGCCACTGCCAGGCCAGGGCCAGGGCAAAGGAGGTGCAGTGGGGTGGAAGGAAGCAGTGCTCTGTGTAAAAGGCCACATCTGAAAGGGTGAGGTGGGCTAAGGCAAGCAGCTGCTCAGCTTTTCATCTCAGAGCCTCTCTGGTCTGGTCCAGGTGAGCAGCAGGGTCCTGCCCCTGCCTCAGGTTGTGTCTGGGCAGGCTGCCAGTCCCTGCTGCCACCCTGCTGCCTCTTGATCTGCCCTGAAGGGAAGGTGTTTGCTTTCAGGAGCACTTAGCAGCCTCTCACTCACTGAGCCTCCCTCCTCTGGCAAGGCAGTGCCTTTGGCAGGGTTCCCAGCTCTGAGAGGTGCTGTGCAGAGCACCTGACAGCTGTCAGCCTCCCCTTGGAGAGGAGCCCTCTCCCCTCCCAGCAGCTGTCACTGCAGCAGCTCTGCTCTGCTGCCTCCTGCTTCCTGAGCTGTTGCTGTGTTTGCCCTGCTGGAGCACAGGTAGTTGAGAAGGTCTCCTTGCCCTACTTCGCCACCTCGCTCAGCCTGGCTCCCGCAGGACGCTTCATGGCTGTGGGCTTCGGGGGTGAGTACCGCAGGCTGCCCTGGGCTCTGCTCCCCTCGGGGGGCAGGGATCTCTCCTGCTTCCTGCAAGCTGGGGGAAACCAGCTGTCCTTTTGCCCTGTAAATACGATCTATGCAGACACCAGCCCCCACCCTCAGTCCTGGGGCTGTGGGCAGGGGACAGGGCAGGCAAGGAGCAAGTTCCAAGGGGCTGACAGGTCAAAAACTGATGTGTCAAATGGCCTCCGGGGGGTAGGAGCTTGTCCTCAGCTCTGGGGCTGTGTGAGCTGCGGCCCAGGAGGCCACAGAGACCATCCCACAGCAGGGGGACAAGCAGCACCCTGCTCCCAGCAAGAGGTCTTTGCTCCTGTAGCTGTGTCTGCACAGGGAGGCAGCGCTGATGTCCATCCTGCTCTGACAGCAGCTCCTGGGAGCAGTCTCCTCCATGCCCCTGCTGAGCCCTGGGGCTGTGAGGCAGCAGAGCTGCAGGAGGGTGTGCTGCTGCTGCTGCCCCCTCGGCTGCGGGGTGCAGCCTGGAGCTGCCCTGCTCCTTGCCTAGCCCCAGCTGCCTGCTTGCTGGGGCAAGGAGCTGTCCCCTGACCCTCAGCCCCGCAGGGGCTAGAGCCTGGGGGGCGAGAGGGAGCGGTGCTGCTGGCAGGGGCACAGCGCAGGACAGCAGCCCCTCTTGTCCCGGCACCGAGCCGCCTGCTTTCCGCGCAGAGAGGCTGCTGCGGCTGCTGCGCTGCGGCGCCGGCGCTGCCCAGGACGGCGCTGCCCAGGACTGCGCCGGCCACGACGACTGCGTGCACCGCTGCTGCTTCTCCCCCTCCGGCCGCCGCCTGCTCACGGCCTCGCACAGCGCTGTGCTCCTCTGGCAGCTGACGGGCGGCTGAGCGCAGAGGCTCCGGAACCTGCACCACTTCTGCAGCGGGAGGAAGCCGGCGCCGCGCTCGGCACCGGGCACTGGGCCCCGGCTCCCCCGGCCCCGGCTCCCCCGGGCAGGGTCCTGGGGCAGGAGGCAGCGCGGGGCCCGCGGGCCGGTGCCGGGCGGCTGCGGGATGCGTTTCACGGCTCCGTTGTGGCCGTTGGGGTTTATTGTCTGTTAATAAAAGAGGAAGTTGAAGCCGGCGGGGCTGAGTGCTGCGCGCCGCCCGCCCGCCAGGGGGCGCCGCTCGGGGCCGGGGGGGGCCGCGCGCCGCTCCGCGCCGCCGCTCGGTGGTGCGGCAGGAAGGGGCTGGGGGAGGGGCGCAGGGGACGGCCGGCAGCGGCCCCGGGAGCGGCGGCGGCGGCCGCGCCATGAAGCGGGACGTGAGGATCCTCCTGCTGGGGGAGGGTAAGGCCGGGGGTGCGCCCCGGGCGTCCGCCGGGACGGCCTCGGCGCGGGGGCGGCAGGGCCTGCCCGTGGCCCCGGTCCCCGGCGAGGAGCGAGACCCTTCCCCCGCCGCCACGGCCTCTCTCGGGCCGCTGCTGCCAGCCCCAAGGGCTCCCGTCCCCCCCGGCTTCCCGTCCCCCCGGCTCCCCGTCCCCCCCGGCTCCCCGTCCCCGACGGCTCCCCCTCCCCCCGGCTCCCCGTCCCCCCCGGCTTCCCGTCCCCCCGGCTCCCCGTCCCCCCCGGGCTCCCCGTCCCCCCCGGCTCCCCGTCCCCGACGGCTCCCCCTCCCCCCGGCTCCCCGTCCCCCCCGGCTCCCCTCCCCCGGCTCCCCGTCCCCCGGCTCCCGTCTCCCCGGGCTCCCCGTCCCCGACGGCTCCCCGTCCCCCGGCTCCCCTCCCCCGGCTCCCCTCCCCCGGCTCCCCGTCCCCCCGGCTCCCCTCCTCCCCCGGCTCCCCGTCCCCCGGCTCCCTTCCCCCGGCTCCCGTCCCCGACGGCTCCCCTCCCCCGGCTCCCCGTCCCCCGGCTCCCCTCCCCCGGCTCCCCTCCCCCGGCTCCCCGTCCCCCGGCTCCCTTCCCCCGGCTCCCGTCCCCGACGGCTCCCCCTCCCCCGGCTCCCCGTCCCCCGGCTCCCCCTTCCCCCGGCTCCCCCTTCCCCTCGGCTCCCCGTCCCCCGGCTCCCCCTCCCCCTGGCTCCCCTCCCCCGGCTCCCCGTCCCCCTCGGCTCCCGTCCTCCCCGGCTCCCGTCCCCGACGGCTCCCTCGGGCAGCCCTCCTCCCGTGCGGTCCCTCCGGCAGCCCGGGGCGAGCCGGGCTGCAGCGCTGCCCCGCCCC
The DNA here is from genome assembly GCA_011125475.1 of Melanerpes aurifrons. Classification (NCBI taxonomy): domain Eukaryota; kingdom Metazoa; phylum Chordata; class Aves; order Piciformes; family Picidae; genus Melanerpes; species Melanerpes aurifrons. The sequence goes on along the minus strand of WWNC01000020.1, from coordinate 19,325,596 downwards.
GCCGGCCTCTGCCCCGGGGCCCCGGGCAGGACAGGGACACCGAGCCCGGGCCGAGCCGCGCAGGGCAGCGCGGCCGAGACGGAGGCCGGGCTCCCGGGCCGCCGTGGCTGCTGCCAGCCTCTGCCCTTCCCTTCCTAGCCCAGGTGGGGAAGACGTCTCTGATCATGGCTCTGGTGGGCGAGGAGTTCCCCGAAGAGGTGAGCGGGGGGCAGGGCGCTGCGCCCCGCCCGGGTGCTCAGCCAGCCGGGCTGGGACAGCTCTGTGCCCAGCGGCACCCGGGGCAGTTGTGCGGCTCCCTGGGCACCGGTGGCAGGCAGGGGCCTGGTTCAGGTGGCCTGAAGCTGCCAGGACCATGTGGGGCTCCAGCTGGTTCTCTAAGCCCTGACCTGGAGCCCTGTCCCCGGGGGGAGCAGCGTGGGCACCTCCCGGGGCCCTGCTGTGGCTGGAGAGGCTTCTCTAAGGCTCCCAGCGCAGCTTTGCCCTCGGGGGAAGGCTGTTGGCTGCCCAGCTCCTGCCTCACTGCCCTGCACTGCCGCGGGGAAAGGTGCTCAGACATGTACCCAGCCCCTCGATATCTGCCTGCAGCTGGAGCTGGGCCGTGGGCAAGGAGCAGCAGCCAGCCCCCTGCAGCTGCTGGCAGCATCTCAGTGTCCCAGCCCAGGCAGGGCAGCAGGGCCAGGCAGGGCAGCAGGGCCAGGCAGGCTCAGCAGGGCCAGGCAGGCTCAGCAGGGCCAGGCAGGGCAGCAGGGCCAGGCAGGCTCAGCAGGGCCAGGCAGGGCAGCAGGGCCAGGCAGGGCAGCAGGGCCAGGCAGGCTCAGCAGGGCCAGGCAGGGCAGCAGGGCCAGGCAAGGGCAGCAGGGCCAGGCAGGCTCAGCAGGGCCAGGCAGGGCAGCAGGGCCAGGCAGGCTCAGCAGGGCCAGGCAGGCTCAGCAGGGCCAGGCAGGGCAGCAGGGCCAGGCAGGCTCAGCAGGGCCAGGCAGGCTCAGCAGGGCCAGGCAGGGCAGCAGGGCCAGGCAGGCTCAGAAGGGCCAGGCAGGCTCAGCAGGGCCAGGCAGGGCAGCAGGGCCAGGCAGGCTCAGAAGGGCCAGGCAGGCTCAGCAGGGCCAGGCAGGGCAGCAGGGCCAGGCAGGCTCAGCAGGGCCAGGCAGGGCAGCAGGGCCAGGCAGGCTCAGCAGGGCCAGGCAGGCTCAGCAGGGCCAGGCAGGGCAGCAGGGCCAGGCAGGCTCAGCAGGGCCAGGCAGGCTCAGCAGGGCCAGGCAGGGCAGCAGGGCCAGGCAGGGCAGCAGGGCCAGGCAGGCTCAGCAGGGCCAGGGCCAGGCCAGGGGGCAGCAGGGCCAGGCAGGGCAGCAGGGCCAGGCAGGGGCAGGGCAGGGGCCAGGCAGGCTCAGCAGGGCCAGGCAGGGCAGCAGGGCCAGGCAGGCTCAGCAGGGCCAGGCAGGCTCAGCAGGGCCAGGCAGGGCAGCAGGGCCAGGCAGGCTCAGCAGGGCCAGGCAGGCTCAGCAGGGCCAGGCAGGCTCAGCAGGGCCAGGCAGGCTCAGCAGGGCCAGGCAGGCTCAGCAGGGCCAGGCAGGGCAGCAGGGCCAGGCAGGGCAGCAGGGCCAGGCAGGGCAGCAGGGGCAGGCAGGCTCAGCAGGGCCAGGCAGGGCAGCAGGCCTGGGCTGGCTCAGTGTGCCTGCACTGTGCCTGCACTGTGCTGCTTGTGCCCTTTCTCACTGCCCAGCAGCAGCTGGGGCCAGGCTTGCCCTGGGAAGCAGCAGCTCCAGGGGCTGGGGGCAGGCCCAGCTCTGTGCTCCTGGCTGTGCTCTCCCAGCAGAGCCCAGATAGCTTCTGCCAGCTGCCAGGAGGTCAGGCTGCAGAGCTGGGCAGGGCTGGGCAGAGCTGGGCAGGGCTGGGCAGGGCTGGGCAGAGCTGGGCAGGGCTGGGCAGTGCTGGGCAGGGCTGGGCAGAGCTGGGCAGTGCTGGGCAGGGCTGGGCAGAGCTGGGCAGTGCTGGGCAGAGCTGGGCAGGGCTGGGCAGGGCTGGGCAGAGCTGGGCAGTGCTGGGCAGAGCTGGGCAGGGCTGGGCAGGGCTGGGCAGAGCTGGGCAGGGCTGGGCAGAGCTGGGCAGTGCTAGGCAGAGCTGCTTGCTCCTACAGCTGCCTTGGCTGCTCCCACAGCTTCCCTACACAGGTCCTGGGGCCTGAGGGAGGGCTCAGGCTTGGAGGTGTTTGGAGGCTTCACTGTGGAGATGCTGGGATTGGGGGCTGGGCTGGGAGCTCCTACCCCCTGGCAGGGAGGGCACTGGGGCTAAAGTCTCTTGGCAGCCTTCCTCTCAGCACAGCTGCCTGGGCTGGGGGCTGCTGGCCTGGCTGGGGGGAGGGAGGGAGGCTGCTGGTCTGGCTGGAGGCTGCTGGCCAGGCTGGGGGCTGCTGGTCTGGCTGGGGGGAGGGAGGGAGGCTGCTGGTCTGGCTGGAGGCTGCTGGTCTGGCTGGGGGCTGCTGGTCTGGCTGGGGGCTGCTGGCCTGGCTGGGGGCTGCTGGTCTGAGTGGGGGCTGCTGGCCTGGCTGGGGGCTGCTGGTCTGAGTGGGGCTGCTGGCCTGAGTGGAGGCTGCTGGTCTGAGTGGGGGCTGCTGGTCTGAGTGGGGCTGCTGGTCTGAGTGGAGGCTGCTGGTCTGAGTGGGGGCTGCTGGTCTGAGTGGAGGCTGCTGGTCTGAGTGGGGGCTGCTGGTCTGAGTGGGGGCTGCTGGCCTGAGTGGGGGCTGCTGGCCTGAGTGGGGCTGCTGGTCTGAGTGGGGGCTGCTGGCCTGAGTGGGGGCTGCTGGCCTGGCTGGGGGCTGCTGGTCTGAGTGGAGGCTGCTGGCCTGAGTGGGGGCTGCTGGCCTGAGTGGGGCTGCTGGTCTGAGTGGGGGCTGCTGGCCTGGCTGGGGGCTGCTGGTCTGAGTGGAGGCTGCTGGCCTGAGTGGGGGCTGCTGGCCTGAGTGGGGCTGCTGGTCTGAGTGGGGGCTGCTGGCCAGGCTGGGGGCTGCTGGCCAGGCTGGGGGCTGCTGGTCTGGCTGGAGGCTGCTGGTCTGAGTGGGGGCTGCTGGTCTGGCTGGGGGCTGCTGGTCTGGCTGGGGGCTGCTGGCCAGGCTGGGGGCTGCTGGCCTGAGTGGGGGCTGCTGGCCTGAGTGGGGGCTGCTGGCCTGGGTGGGGGTGCTGGCCTTGCAGGTCCCTGCTCGTGCAGAGGAGATCACCATCCCAGCTGATGTCACCCCTGAGAGGGTCCCCACTCACATTGTGGACTACTCAGGTACAGCCTTCTCCCCTTTCTCCCTGCCCAGCTGAGGGCTGTGGGAGGGGTCCCTGGTGCCAGGGGCAGTTGCTGACTGCCCTCTTCCCTTCCAGAGTCAGAGCAGACAGAGGCTGAGCTGCAGGAGGAGATCTCCAAGGTGAGCAGGGCTATAGGGGCTGGGGGGGGCAGCAGGGCACATGTGGCTGCCTGCTCTCCCAGCTGGCCCCCAGAGGTGGGAGGCAGTTGGTGAGCTGTGGGTGGAGGCTGTTGGCCTGCCCAGGGGCTGGGTTAATCCTGCTCTGCCCTCTGAGCTGCTGTGTGTGGCTTGGCCTGGCCTCTGGGGAGCCTCCAGAGAGAGAGGGCTGAGGGCTGGGGGCTGCTGAGCAGGGGATGCCCTCCAAGCCTCAGGGTGTTCCCAGCAGGCTCAGGAGAGGAGCAGTGGTTGAGCTGGGACAGGGTTCCCCTTGCTGCCTCTCTTGGGTCCCTCTGGCACAGAGGGGTTGAGGTGAGAGCTCTCTGGGGAGCACTGGGCAGGGAGGGCTGGGAGCTGTTCCAGCCCTTGGAGCAGCCATGGAGCACTAATCCAGGCAGCCAGCTGCTGGGCCCAGCTGCTCTGCTCTGGGATTAAGCTTGGCTCTGCACAGAGGAGCTCCTGGTGCTGGATAATCCAACCCTTCCCTGTGCCTCCTGTGAGCAAGGCCACTGCATCCCTCCCCCCTGGCAGCTCAGGGTGCAGGAGGTGGCTTGGTGGCCCTGGGAGTCCTGCTGCTTCTGCCCAGACAGCAAGAGAGGCTTAAGAGAGCTCCAGGAAATCCTGCCCTAAAGCCCTCTGTGACCTCAGGATTAGCACTGAACTCTCTCCTGCGAGGGCAGGATCCCTCCTGCCTGCTGCAGACAAAGCCTCTGGGGGCTGGGCAAGGGGAGGAGGGCAGCAGCAGCCCAGGGGCAGAGCTCGGGCAGGGGCACAGCCAGGTGGGGGAGGGAGGCTGTGGGGCATGAGGCCTGGAGGCAGCAGTGCTGGGGGGCAGGGGAGCCAGGCTGTGCTCTGAGCAGCCCCTGGGAGGGCTGTGACAGCAGGGCTGGGTCTCTGGCTGCTGCACAGCTGTGGCTGGGGGTCAGGAGGCAGCACTGCAGGGACCCTCCCTCACCCCCTCTGTCCCTCCTCTCCAGGCCAACGTGGTGTGCATGGTCTATGATGTCACCCAGGAGGCCACCATCGAGAAGGTAACTGCTGCCCCCCAGCCTCTGCAGCAGCAGCAGAGGGGAGGAGCTGGCAGCCCCCTGCAGGCAAGGGCTGAGCACAGCCCAGGCTTGATGCTGGTCCTCATGGCCTGGGGGCTGGGCACAGGCTCCTGCTGGCCTCCAGCATCCCTCTGCCTGCTGCTGCAGGGCAAGGCTGGGGAGCAGGTGGCTGCAGGGCCCTGCTGGAGCTGTGCTGGGAGCTGCCCCTGCAGGGAGCTGTGCAGGGAGCTGTGCTGGGAGCTGCCCCTGCAGGGAGCTGTGCTGGGAGCTGTGCAGGGAGCTGCCCCTGCAGGGAGCTGTGCAGGGAGCTGTGCTGGGAGCTGTGCAGGGTGCTGCCCCTGCAGGGAGCTGTGCAGGGAGCTGTGCAGGGAGCTGCCCCTGCTGGGAGCTGTGCAGGGAGCTGTGCAGGGAGCTGCCCCTGCTGGGAGCTGTGCAGGGAGCTGTGCAGGGAGCTGCCCCTGCTGGGAGCTGTGCAGGGAGCTGTGCAGGGAGCTGTGCAGGGAGCTGCCCCTGCAGGGAGCTGTGCAGGGAGCTGTGCAGGGAGCTGCCCCTGCAGGCTGCTGTGCAGGGAGCTGTGCAGGGAGCTGCCCCTGCAGGCTGCTGTGCAGGGAGCTGTGCAGGGAGCTGCCCCTGCAGGCTGCTGTGCCAGGCCTCTGCCTCTGCTCTCCCTGCAGATCCGCACCAAGTGGATCCCTCTGGTCAACGGTGGAGCTGGGAAGGGCTCCAGGTACTGGGGGGGTCCCTGGGGGGAGGGCTTGGGGGTTCATAGGGTGACAGAACTGTCAGGGCTGGAAGGGAGCTCAAGGCTCAGCCAGTTCTAGCCCCTCTGCCATGGGCAGGGACACCTCACTCCACAGCAGGCTGCTCCCAGCCACCTTCAGCCTGGCCTTCAGCACCTCCAGGGGTGAGGCTGCCAGGAGGTCTGTGAGGGCCAGGCTGGATCCTGGAGGCTGTGGGGTGCTCACCCTCCTCCTGAGGCTGTGGAGGTCAGCCCAGCCTCCTGCCTTGTGGCCACAGCCCAGGGGGGGCTTCTCTCCCCGGGGCTGGCAGTGAGGCTCCCAGCAGGAGCTGCTCTCCCTCCTGATCTCCTGTGAGGCAGGCAGGGGGGAGGCTGCTGGGGGAGCACAGAGGGTCCAGCCTGTGTGTGGCTGGCTTGGGCAGAAGGCTGCTGTGCTGGATTAAAGGCTCCTGAGCATCTTGTTGCTGGGTGAAAGCATAAGCAGGCTCAGGCAGTCTGCTGCTCCAGATGGATGCTGCCAGCCCTGGCAGGCAGGGAAGCTGCTGTGGACCTTGTGGAGGAGGAGGGAGGAGCTCCTTGGCCTTGGCTATGTGTGGCTGGGCAGGGAGGGGGGTCCTGGCTGGGGGGTCCTGGCTGGGGCTCTCTGACCCTCCCCCTCTCTTCCCCAGGATCCCAATTATTTTGGTGGGCAACAAGTCTGACCTGCAGGTGGGCAGCTCCATGGATGTCATCCTGCCCATCATGAACCAGTTCTCAGAGATTGAGACCTGTGTGGAGGTGAGGGAGCTGGAGGCCTGCCAGAGAGCCTCCCTGGGGGCAGCAGGGGTGTGGGGAGATGCCCTGCTGGTGCTGCTCTGCACCGCTGCCAAGTCCTGAGGGCTTTGGTTTAGGCTCTCTGCCCTTTGCCCTGCTCTGAGGGTGGATTTCAGCACCTGCCCCCTCCAGCTCTGGGGGTGCTGAGCTGTGTGCAGCCCTCCTGGGCCCTGGGGCTGTGGCACAGGCACAGCAGAGCCACAGCAGGAGCAGGAGGTTCCCCTGGTGGCTTTGGGTGTTGTGGGCAGATGTTGATCCAGGCTTTGATGCTCACCACCTGGCTGGCTCAGGAAGCTGCTGTCAGCCTCCTCCTGCCCCTTGGCTCTGCTCCTGGAGCTGTCTCTTCCTCTCCATCCCCAGTGCTCTGCCAAGAATCTCAAGAACATCTCTGAGCTCTTCTACTATGCCCAGAAGGCTGTGCTGCACCCCACGGCCCCCCTCTACGACCCAGAGGAGAAGCAGGTAGGGGGCAGGGGCAGGGAGTCTGCTTCCCAGGCCAGGGCTCTGCTCTGCTGCTGGCCCTCAGGCCCTGGCAGGAGGGAGGAGAGGTTGAGCCAGCACTGCCAGGGCAGGGGGAGGGCACCCAGGCAGCTGTGGTGCCAGGGCAGGGGGCAAGCACCCAGGCAGCTGTGGTGCCAGGGCAGGGGTTAGAGAGCACCCAGGCAGCTGTGGTGCCAGGGCAGGGGTTAGAGAGCACCCAGGCAGCTGTGGTGCCAGGGCAGGGGGCAAGCACCCAGGCAGCTGTGGTGCCAGGGCAGGGGTTAGAGAGCACCCAGGCAGCTGTGGTGCCAGGGCAGGGGGAGGGCACCCAGGCAGCTGTGGTGCCAGGGCAGGGGTTAGAGAGCACTCAGGCAGCTGTGGTGCCAGGGCAGGGGTTAGAGAGCACCCAGGCAGCTGTGGTGCCAGGGCAGGGGGAGGGCACCCAGGCAGCTGTGGTGCCAGGGCAGGGGTTAGAGAGCACCCAGGCAGCTGTGGTGCCAGGGCACATCCAGGGCAGAGATGCTCAAGCCCCAGGAGCAGCCCTGGCAGCCCTGGCAGCCCTGGTGCCCTGAACTGTTGGCCATGGTGGGGGGAGTGCAGGAGGAGCCTTCCCCAGGGGCTCTCCTGGTGCTGGCTCCCAGCCCTGGGCTGCTGTGGTGCTGGTGCTGCTGGGCAGGAAGGGAACTGCTCTGTGCCTGGGGTTGCAGGAGGAGGAGCCAGGCTGGAGGTGCTGCCCTGGCTTCTGTCACCATGGTTGGTCCCTTGCAGCTGAAGCCTGCCTGTGCTCGAGCCCTGACCCGCATTTTCAACCTCTCAGACCAGGACAACAACCAGGTCCTCAGTGATGAGGAGCTCAACTACTTCCAGGTAGGGCTGGCTGTGGAGCTCAGGTGTTCCCCAGGCCCTTCTGGGAAGCACCTGGGGTCCCCTTTCCCCTAGCAGGCAGAAGAGCTGCCCCTCCCCCAGCACAAGCCCCCTGCTTGCCTTCAGAGCTTGTGCTGTGCAGCTGCAGGCCCCAGCAGAGCCTCAGCTCCACCCTCACTGCTCTTGGGCTGAGCCTGCTCTGCTGTCAGAGGTGCAGCAGGCTCTGCAGGAGCTGAGTGGAGCTCTGCTGTCAGAGGTGCAGCAGGCTCTGCAGGTGCTGAGTGGAGCTCTGCTGTCAGAGGTGCAGCAGGCTCTGCAGGTGCTGAGTGGAGCTCTGCTGTCAGAGGTGCAGCAGGCTCTGCAGGTGCTGAGTGGAGCTCTGCTGTCAGAGGTGCAGCAGGCTCTGCAGGTGCTGAGTGGAGCTCTGCTGTCAGAGGTGCAGCAGGCTCTGCAGGTGCTGAGTGGAGCTCTGCTGTCAGAGGTGCAGCAGGCTCTGCAGGTGCTGAGTGGAGCTCTGCTGCTGTCAGGTGCTGAGTGGAGCTCTGCTGTCAGAGGTGCAGGGCTCTGCAGGTGCTGAGTGGAGCTCTGCTGTCAGAGGTGCAGCAGGCTCTGCAGGTGCTGAGTGGAGCTCTGCTGTCAGAGGTGCAGCAGGCTCTGCAGGTGCTGAGTGGAGCTCTGCTGTCAGAGGTGCAGCAGGCTCTGCAGGTGCTGAGTGGAGCTCTGCTGTCAGAGGTGCAGCAGGCTCTGCAGGTGCTGAGTGGAGCTCTGCTGTCAGAGGTGCAGCAGGCTCTGCAGGTGCTGAGTGGAGCTCTGCTGTCAGAGGTGCAGCAGGCTCTGCAGGTGCTGAGTGGAGCTCTGCTGTCAGAGGTCTGCAGGTGCAGGCTGCTGTCAGAGGTGCAGCTGCAGGAGCTGGTGGAGCTCTGCTGTCAGAGGTGCAGCAGGCTCTGCAGGAGCTGAGTGGAGCTCTGCTGTCAGAGGTGCAGCAGGCTCTGCAGGAGCTGAGTGGAGCTCTGCTGTCAGAGGTGCAGCAGGCTCTGCAGGTGCTGAGTGGAGCTCTGCTGTCAGAGGTGCAGCAGGCTCTGCAGGTGCTGAGTGGAGCTCTGCTGTCAGAGGTGCAGCAGGCTCTGCAGGTGCTGAGTGGAGCTCTGCTGTCAGAGGTGCAGCAGGCTCTGCAGGTGCTGAGTGGAGCTCTGCTGTCAGAGGTGCAGCAGGCTCTGCAGGAGCTGAGTGGAGCTCTGCTGTCAGAGGTGCAGCAGGCTCTGCAGGAGCTGAGTGGAGCTCTGCTGTCAGAGGTGCAGCAGGCTCTGCAGGAGCTGAGTGGAGCTCTGCTGTCAGAGGTGCAGCAGGCTCTGCAGGAGCTGAGTGGAGCTCTGCTGTCAGAGGTGCAGCAGGCTCTGCAGGAGCTGAGTGGAGCTCTGCTGTCAGAGGTGCAGCAGGCTCTGCAGGAGCTGAGTGGAGCTCTGCTGTCAGAGGTGCAGCAGGCTCTGCAGGAGCTGAGTGGAGCTCTGCTGATGAGCAGGGGCTTGGGCAGGCTCTGAGGCAGGGATCCCTGAGCTGGGAGGACTTTCTGCCCTAGAAGCATCTCCTTGCTCAGGGTGAGGAGCAGGGGGTTGCTGCCTGGGTGCTGTGCTGGTGGTTGTAGCATCACAGAGAGGTCTGGGTTGGAAGGTACCTTCCAAGCTCACCCAGGGCAAGCCCTGCAGCCAGCAGGGACAGCTGCAGCCACAGCAGGCTGCTCCCAGCCCCAACCAACCTGCCCTGCACTGCTGCCAGCCATGGGGCAGCTCCACCTCTCTGGGCAGCCTGGCACAGGCTCTCCCCACCCTCAGCACCAAACAGTTCTCCTTCTCTCCACTCTCAGCCTCCCTCTTGCACTTCAAACCATCCCCCCTTGGCCTGGCCCAACAGGCCCTGCTCAGCACTCTGTCCCTAGCTTTCAAATCTGCTCTTGAGTTCTGGAAGGCCTCCAGAAGGTCTCCCCAGTGACCTCCTTTCTCTTGGGAGGCAGAAGTCCTGCTTTGGGAACCCACTGGCCCCCCAGGCCCTGGAGGACGTGAAGATGGTCGTGTGGAAGAACACCACGGACGGGGTGCAGGACAACGGCCTGACGCTGACCGGTAACGGCGGGGCTGCCTGCCCCCTGCCAGCCAGGCCTGGGGCACCCCCTGCCAGCCAGGCCTGGGGCACCCCCTGCCCCAGCACCTTCCCAGGGCCCTGCCCTTGGCCTCAGCCTCTGGGCGAAGCAAGCCTGAGCCTGCTGTGGCTGCCAGAACTCCCTCTCCCAGCAGCCTCCTTGCCCCGGGGAAGGGTGGACCCCCGAGACCGAGTGCTTGGTGTCTGAGCCCCCTGGTCTCCCAGGGGAAGGGTGGCCCCGAGGAGTGGATCCCTGAGGCTGAGAGCTTGTTGCCTGATCCCCTGATCTCCCTGCAGGCTTCCTCTTCCTCAACACCCTCTTCATCCAGCGGGGCAGGCACGAGACCACCTGGACCATCCTGCGCCGCTTCGGCTACGACGACGAGCTGGAGCTGACCGAGGACTACCTGCACCCAACGTGTGTGCCCTGCCCTGGGCTGGGGGGCAGCCTGGGGGGGCCATGGGGCACAGCTCAGCTTCCCCACTGCCAATGCTGGCTCCTTTCTGAACCACAGGGAAAAGTCACCTGGTAGAAAAGGAGCCAGGGGGTGCCCAGGGGGGCAAGAAGGGCAGCAGCAGCCTGGGCTGGAGCAGCAGTGGGGTGGCAGCAGGAGCAGGGCAGGGATTGTGCCTCTGGGCTGGGCACTGGGGAGGCCACAGCTTGAGTGCTGGGCTCAGCTCTGGGCTCCTCAGTGCAGGAAGGAGATTGAGGAGCTGGAGCAGGGCCAGAGAAGGGCAAGAGAGCTGGGGAAGGGTCTGGAGAAGAGGGCTGGGGAGGAGCAGCTGAGGGAGCTGGGGGTTGAGCCTGGAGCAGAGGAGGCTGAGGGAGACCTCCTTGCTCTCTGCAGCTCCCTGAGAGGAGGCTGCAGCCAGCTGGGGCTTGGGCTCTGCCCCCTAGGCTCAGGGGACAGAATGAGAGGCAATGGCCTGAAACTGTGCCAGGGAGGCTTAGGTTGGAGAGGAGGCCAAATGTCTTTGCTGCCAGAGTGGTCAGGGCCTGGCCCAGGCTGCCCAGGGAGGTGGTGGAGTCCCCATGCCTGGAGGGGTTGCAGAACCCTGTGGCCATGGCAGCTGGGGCCAGGGCTTGGTGCCCATGGTGGGGTTGGGTTTTCCAGCCCTAACACCTCCATGATCCATCCCTCAGCTGAAGCTGTCCCCACCCTCAGGGTCAGCTGTGCTGTCCTCACTGTCCCCTGTGGGCAGGAGCTGGCACGTGGGCTTGGCAGCAAACACAATGAGACCTTGGAGCTGCTGACTGCTGCTGGCTCTGCTGTAGGTGGGCAGCAAATGCCTGTCCCTGCCCTGCCTTGGCACCAAGCAGGGCTTCCTGAAGGCTCCTCTGCCTGTGCCTCAGCTGAGGCAGAAGCTCTGTCAGGAGCAGTGAGCTGTCAGCATCACCCTCCCACCTGCTGCAGCAGCTGCTGGCACCTCTCTGCTGCTGCCAGCCTGGAGCTGGCAATGCTGAAAGGCTTTGGCTTGGCAGCTGCCTGCTCCTCCCCTCAGGCAGGGGCTGTGCTGGGGTAGAGCACCCCTGGGGTAGTGCTGTGCCCACCTTGTGCCCTGGGCACAGGGCAGAGCAAGGCTGCAGCTGCTGTGTGGGCAGCAGGGGTGTGCTGGGCAGAGCTCCCTGGGCACCATTAGGGTACTGTAGGAGTGTGGGCAGCAGGGCAAGGGAGGCTCTTCCCCCTCTGCTCTGCCCTGCCCTGGCATGACCATACCTGGAGTACTGTGTCCAGTGCTGGGCTCCCCAGTGCCAGAGAGGCAGAGTCCAGGGGAGGCTGTGAGGATGCTGCAGGGCCTGGAACAGCTCTGTGAGGAGGAAAAGCTGAGAGCCCTGGGGCTGAGAGCCTGGAGAGGAGAAGGCTGAGAGGGAGCCCTGGCAGTGTTTATCTGAAGGGGGGGGCAAGAGGCTGGGGCCAGGCTCCTGTCAGTGGTGCCCTGTGGTAGGCCAAAGGGCACAAGGTGACAACCAGGAGGTTGGAGCTGAGCAGGAGGAGAAAGTTGTTTGGGGTGAGGCTGCTGGAGGCCTGGAGCAGGCTGCCCAGAGAGGTTGTGGAGCCTCCTGGTGTGGAGGCTTCCAGGGCTCATCTGGATGTGTTCCTGTGTGACCTGCCCTAGGCAGAGGGCTTGGACTCAACCTCCAGAGGTCCCTTCCCACCCCTCCCATCTGTGATCCTCCCCCAAACCAGGAGTGGTGTTAAGGAATAACCAGGCCTGGAGGCAGCTTTGGCCTTGAGTGGGGAAGGAGTGGAGAAGCTTTGTCCTGTGGGTGAGGTCAGGGTTGGCCTGAGATGTGCTGACAGTGCCCTGCAGCCCGGGCTGGAGGAGGCTCCCTTGGGTCCTGTGCTCATGGAAGGGAAGGGACCTCAGAGACCACCCAGTGCCAGCCCCTGCCACGGGCAGGGACCCCTCCCCCAGCACAGGCTGCCCAAGGCCTCAGCCAGCCTGGCCCTCAACACCTCCAGGCAGGAGGCAGCCACAGCCTCCCTGGGCAGCCTGTGCCAGGCTCTGCCCAGCCTCGCTGGCAGGAGTCTGCTCATCCAGAATCCTTCCCCCAGGTTCCGGCTGCCCCCCGGCTGCTCCACAGAGCTCAACCACCTGGGCTACCAGTTCCTGCAGCGCGCCTTCGAGAAGCACGACAAGGTGGGCACTGCCGGGCATTGCCGGGCTCTGCCGGGCACTGCTGGGCTCTGCCGGGCTCTGCCGGGCACTGCTGGGCTCTGCCGGGCTCTGCTGGGCACTGCCGGGCTCTGCCGGGCACTGCTGGGCTCTGCTGGGCTCTGCCGGGCTCTGCCGGGCACTGCTGGGCTCTGCCGGGCACTGCCGGGCTCTGCTGGGCTCTGCCGGGCTCTGCTGGGCTCTGCCGGGCTCTGCTGGGCTCTGCCGGGCTCTGCTGGGCACTGCCGGGCTCTGCCGGGCACTGCCGGGCTCTGCTGGGTTCTGCCGGGCACTGCTGGGCTCTGCCGGGCACTGCCGGGCTCTGCTGGGGTCTGCCAGGCACTGCTGGGCTCTGCCGGGCTCTGCCGGGCACTGCCGGGCACTGCTGGGCTCTGCTGGGCTCTGCCGGGCACTGCCGGGCTCTGCTGGGGTCTGCCAGGCACTGCTGGGCTCTGCCGGGCTCTGCCGGGCACTGCCGGGCACTGCTGGGCACTGCTGGGCTCTGCCGGGCTCTGCCGGGCACTGCTGGGCTCTGCCGGGCTCTGCCGGGCTCTGCTGGGGTCTGCCAGGCACTGCTGGGCTCTGCCGGGCTCTGCCGGGCACTGCCGGGCACTGCTGGGCTCTGCTGGGCTCTGCCGGGCACTGCCTGGGAACTGCTGGGCTCTGCCGGGCACTGCTGGGCTCTGCTGGGCTCTGCCGGGCACTGCCTGGGAACTGCTGGGCTCTGCCGGGCTCTGCCTGGGAACTGCTGGGCTCTGCCGGGGCACTGCCGGGCACTGCTGGGGTCTGCCGGGCACTGCTGGGCTCTGCCGGGCACTGCCGGGCTCTGCCAGGCTCTGCCTGGGAACTGCTGGGCTCTGCCGGGCTCTGCCGGACTCTGCTGGGGTCTGCCGGGCACTGCTGGGCTCTGCCGGGCACTGCCGGGCTCTGCCAGGCTCTGCCTGGGAACTGCTGGGCTCTGCCGGGCTCTGCTGGGCACTGCCGGGCTCTGCCAGGCACTGCCGGGCTCTGCCGGGCTCTGCTGGGCTCTGCCGGGCTCTGCCGGGCTCTGCTGGGCTCTGCCGGGCACTGCTGGGCTCTGCCGGGCACTGCTGGGCAGGGGGCGCTGCTGGGCAGGTGGGCATGGCAGAGGGGGCACTGCTGGGCAGGGGGCGCTGCTGGGCAGGTGGGCATGGCAGAGGGGGCACTGCTGGGCAGGGGGCGCTGCTGGGCAGGTGGGCATGGCAGAGGGGGCACTGCTGGGCAGGGGGCGCTGCTGGGCAGGTGGGCATGGCAGAGGGGGCACTGCTGGGCAGGGGGCACTGCTGGGCAGGTGGGCATGGCAGAGGGGGCACTGCTGGGCAGGGGGCACTGCTGGGCAGGCAGCAGATGCCACACCAGCGAAGGTGGCACCGTGCTCCCCTCACACCTTCCTGCCGCGGGTTTGGGAGCAGGAGCTGGGCACAGCAAGTTGTCTGACGGGTAGCCAGGGGCATGGGGCTGTGGGCACTGCCCTTGGGCAGAGGGCAACCAGTAAGGTTTGGGCCTTCAGAGGCTGGGTCTGAGGTGGCCTCAGACTGGCACAGCCCTTACAGGGCCTGGCTGCGGCATGTGGGGTGGCAGGAGAGGGGGCACAGCTGCTGGCACATAGCCAACAACCGGGCACAGGCTGCCAGCCCTGTGCAGTGGGTGCCAGGCCACAGCCAAAGGGGCTGGTGTGTGCCATGCTCTGCCCTCTGGGGGCTTACTCAGCTCTTGGGGTGTCCCTGGGGCACAACAGCTCCATGGGCACAGGGACCCGCAGCACGGCACCCCTACCCCTCCCTGGGTGCCCACAGGTCCTCTCTGGCATTGCCCTGTGGCACACCAGCCTAGAGGTGCTGCTTTGGTGTGTGGGGAGCGGGTGGCCCCGGGCTGGGTGGGCAGCAGCTGGCACCGGCTGCAGTCCCAGAGCAGGCTGGGTGCTGGAAGCGCTGGGTGCCCCCGGGGGCTCTCTGCAGGCTGCCAGGGCTCCGGCCTGGTTTGGCATCGATCGGTGCCACTGCCAGCGGCCCCCTCCCGCCCTCCAGCTGCAGCAGGGCTGGGCCTCGTGCCAGGGGCCCTCTCTGGGCAGCACGCAGGCTGGCAGCAGCTGTGCTGTGTGCCCCCTCCTGAGCTGTGCCGCGCCGTGTGCCCCCTCCTGAGCTGCGCTGTGTGCCCCCTCCTGAGGTGTGCCACACCGTGTGCCCCCTCCTGAGCTGTGCTGTGTGCCCCCTCCTGAGCTGTGCTGTGTGCCCCCTCCTGAGCTGTGCCGCGCCGTGTGCCCCCTCCTGAGCTGTGCTGTGTGCCCCCTCCTGAGCTGTGCTGTGTGCCCCCTCCCGAGCCTTGCTGTGCCCCCTCCTGAGACGTGCTGTGTGCCCCCTCCTGAGCTGTGCCACGCCGTGTGCCCCCTCCTGAGCTGTGCTGTGTGCCCCCTCCTGAGCCATGCTGTGTGCCCCCTCCTGAGCTGTGCTGTGTGCCCCCTCCCGAGCCTTGCTGTGCCCCCTCCTGAGCTGTGCCACACCGTGTGCCCCCTCCTGAACTGCGCTGTGTGCCCCCTCCTGAACTGCGCTGTGTGCCCCCTCCTGAGCTGCGCTGTGTGCCCCCTCCTGAGGTGTGCCACACCGTGTGCCCCCTCCTGAGCTGTGCTGTGTGCCCCCTCCTGAGCTGTGCTGTGTGCCCCCTCCCGAGCCTTGCTGTGCCCCCTCCTGAGACGTGCTGTGTGCCCCCTCCTGAGCTGTGCCACGCCGTGTGCCCCCTCCTGAGCTGTGCTGTGTGCCCCTCCTGAGCCATGCTGTGTGCCCCCTCCTGAGCTGTGCTGTGTGCCCCCTCCCGAGCCTTGCTGTGCCCCCTCCTGAGCTGTGCCACACCGTGTGCCCCCTCCTGAACTGCGCTGTGTGCCCCCTCCTGAGCCATGCTGTGTGCCCCCTCCTGAGCTGAGCCCTGCTGTGCCCCCTCCTGAGCCGCGCTGTGTGCCCCCTCCTGAGCCATGCTGTGTGCCCCCTCCTGAGCCATGCTGTGTGCCCCCTCCTGAACTGCGCTGTGTGCCCCCTCCTGAGCTGTGCTGTGTGCCCCCTCCCGAGCCTTGCTGTGCCCCCTCCTGAGACATGCTGTGTGCCCCCTCCTGAGCTGTGCCACGCCGTGTGCCCCCTCCTGAGCTGTGCTGTGTGCCCCCTCCTGAGGTGTGCCACACCGTGTGCCTCCTCCTGAACTGCGCTGTGTGCCCCCTCCTGAGCCATGCTGTGTGCCCCCTCCTGAGCTGAGCCCTGCTGTGCCCCCTCCTGAGCCGCGCTGTGTGCCCCCTCCTGAGCCATGCTGTGTGCCCCCTCCTGAGCCATGCTGTGTGCCCCCTCCTGAGCTGAGCCCTGCTGTGCCCCTCCTGAGCTGAGCCCTGTGTGCCCCCTCCTGAGCCATGCTGTGTGCCCCCTCCTGAGCCATGCTGTGTGCCCCCTCCTGAGCTGTGCCCCCTCCTGAGCTGCACTGCGCTGTGTGCCCCCTCCTGAGCTGCACTGTGCCCTGGCACTGGCTGAGCCTGGCTGTGCTGGGGCAGGACCAGGACGGAGCCCTGTGCCCGGCGGAGCTGCAGAGCTTCTTCAGCGTCTTCCCCTGCGCGCCCTGGGGCCCGGAGCTGCGGCGCAGGGTGTGCACCACGGAGGCAGGGCTGCTTTCCCTGCACGGATTCCTCTGCCAGTGGACGTAAGCTCAGCCCCCAGCTGCCCCCCGGCCCCCCGTGGCCGCCTGGGCCCTGCCTGAGCCCGGCCTGGCCGTCTGCAGGCTGCTGGCTTACCTGGACGTGCGGCGCTGCCTGGAGGGCTTGGGCTACCTGGGCTACCCTATCCTGGCCGAGCAGGACTCACAGGCACAGGCCCTGACCGGTACGGCCCTGCCCTCCCCTCCTGCCCCAGCCTGGGGCTCCCCTCCCGCTCCTGCCCTGGGGCTGCCCTCCTGCTTCTAGCCTGGGGCTGCCCTCCCGACCCTGCCCTGGGGCTGCCCTCCCGCTTCTAGCCTGGGGCTGCCCTCCCGACCCTGCCCTGGGGCTGCCCTCCCGACCCTGCCCTGGGGCTGCTCTCCCGACCCTGCCCTGGGGCTGCCCTCCCGACCCTGCCCTGGGGCTGCCCTCCCGACCCTGCCCTGGGGCTGCCCTCCCGACCCTGCCCTGGGGCTCCCCTCCCGCTCCTGCCCTGGGGCTCCCCTCCTGACCCTGCCCTGGGGCTGCCCTCCCACTCCTGCCCTGGGGCTGCCCTCCCGCTTCTGCCCCTGGCCCAGGGCTCCCCTCCCGCCCCTGACCTGGGGCTGCCCTCCTGCTCCAGCCCCTGCCTGAGGCTGCCCTCCCGCTCCTGCCCCTACCTGGGGCTCCCCTCCCGCCCCTGGCCTGGGGCTCCCCTCCTGCCCCTGGCCTGGGGCTCCCCTCCTGCCCCTACCTGGGGCTCCCCTCCCGCCCCTGGCCTGGGGCTCCCCTCCTGCCCCTGGCCTGGGGCTCCCCTCCTGCTCCTAGCCTGGGGCTCCCCTCCTGCCCCTGGCCTGGGGCTCCCCTCCCGCCCCTGCCTGGGGCTCCCCTCCCACTCCTGGCCTGGGGCTCCCCTCCTGCCCCTGCCTGGGGCTCCCCTCCCACTCCTGCCCTGGGGCTCCCCTCCCGCCCCTGCCTGGGGCTCCCCTCCCGCTACTAGCCTGGGGCTCCCCTCCCGCTACTAGCCTGGGGCTGCCCTCCCACCCCTGCCCTGGGGCTCCCCTCCTGCTCCTAGCCTGGGGCTGCCCTCCCGCCCCTGCCTGGGGCTCCCCTCCCACTCCTGCCCTGGGGCTCCCCTCCCGCCCCTGCCCTGGGGCTCCCCTCCTGCCCCTGGCCTAGGGGTGCCCTGCTGTGGTCACCCAGGCTTCTCCCCTGGCAGTGACTCGGGAGAAGAGGATCGACCTGGAGAAAGGGCAGACCCAGCGCAATGTCTTCCTGTGCAAGGTGGTTGGTGCCAGGGGTGTGGGCAAGACCTGCTTCCTGCAGGCCTTTCTGGGCAGGAGCCTGCTGGTGAGTGCCTGCCCCCCGCCCCTGGGTGCCTGCTGAGGTTGGAAGGGACCTTGGAGCTCATCCAGTCCAACATTCACCCAGAGCTCACAGCCCAGCACTGCTGCTCAGCCACTGCCACCAAACCTCCTCCCCCAGCACCACAGCCAGGTGGCTTTGAACCCCTCCAGGGGTGAGGACTCCACCACCTCCCTGGGCAGCCTGGGACAGGGCCTGAGAACCCTTGCTGGGAAGAGATTGTTCCTCCTGTCCTATCTGAACCTGCCCTGGCACAACTTGAGGCTGTGTCCTCTTGTCCTGTCACTGCTGCATGTGAGCAGAGCCCAACCCACTCACTCCAGCCTGCCTCCAGGGAGCTGTGGATCCAGCCCCCTCCCTCTGCTGACCCCAAGGATCTGGAGGGGCTCCCTGAGATGCTGGTGGCTTTCCCTGTGTCTCACAAACAGCTCCACACGTGGCAGGCACTCAGGTGGCTGTCACACCACAGGGACCTGGGGCAGTGGGAAATGTGCTCCCTGCCCAAGCACTGCTCCTGCTCCCTGCTCTCTGTGATGCTGTTGTCATCCCTGGCAGGTGCAGAAGGAGACCCCAGGGGAGCCTTCCCCCTACGTGATCAACACGGTGCAGGTCAATGGGCAGGAGAAGTACCTCATAGTAAGTGAGGGAGAGGAGGGAGCTGTGGCTCTGTGTGGCTCCAGAGGGGCTGGGCTCTGTGCCAGTGCCAGCCTGGCACGTCTGGGCTGTGCTCACACTGGCACAGTCCGTGTGCTGGTGTGAGAAATGGCTGCTCCCCCTGAGACCATGCTGCACTTTGGGTCCTGCTGGGCTGGAGAGAGCCCAGGGCAGGCTGCAGAGCTGCTGAGGGGCCTGGAGCAGCTCTGGGAGCAGCAAAGGCTGAGAGCCCTGGGGCTGAGAGCCTGCAGAAGAGCAGCCCCAGAGGGCAGCTGAGCAATGCTCAGCAAGAGCTAAAGGAGCTGTGGGGGGCAAGAGGCTGGGGCCAGGCTCTGCTGAGTGCTGCCCAGGGCCAGCAGAAGGGGCAGCAAGGGGCAGAAAGTGTCAGGCAGGAGGTTGGAGCTGAGCAGGAGGAGAAAGTTGTTTGGGGTGAGGCTGCTGGAGGCCTGGAGCAGGCTGCCCAGAGAGGTTGTGGAGTCTGCTGGTGTGGAGAGCTTCCAACCCTTGCTGGGCACTGTGCTGCTGGGCAGGGTGCTGGGGGTGCCCTGCTGGGGCAGGGTTTGGGCTGTGCTGGCTCCAGAGCTCCCCTCCAGCCCCCCACTCTGGTCCTGTCCCTTGCCCTGCTGCAGCTGCATGAGGTCAGTGCTGACACCACCTTCACCAAGCCCTCGGACGCAGCCTGCGACGTCGTCTGCTTCCTCTACGACCTGAGCGACCCCAGGTCCTTCAGCTACTGTGCCACTGTCTATAAGGTAGCTGCCAGGGGGCCCCGTGGGAGCTCAGCCTTTGCATGACATCCCCCAGGGGGTGGTGGCTCTCCCCTGCTGAGAGCTCTCCCTGTGTGTGCAGCAGCACTACGTGGACAGCCAGATCCCCTGCGTCTTCGTGGCCTCCAAGTCGGACCTGCCAGAAGCCAGCCAGCAGCCCACGCTCTCCCCAGCTGAGTTCTGCTACAAGCACTGCCTCCCAGCACCCTTCCCCTTCTCCTGCCAGGGCCAGGGCCCACCCAGCACCACCATCTACACCAAACTGGCCACTGCTGCCACCTTCCCGTTAGTATCCTTCTGCTGGAGGGGGCTGCGGGCTGGGGGCAGAGCGTGGGGCCGGGCCAGGGGAGCTGTGCCCCAGCCCTGCCCCTGCTCTGCTGCCTCAGCCTTGGGCTCTCCCTGCTTCCTGGTGTCCTCTTCTTGCAGGAGTGGCTGAAGCGAAAGGGCTGAGCCTGGGGGAGGGGGGAGGCTCCCTGCTGCTGGGAGTGTCTCTGGCAGATAGATCCTGCCACGGGAGGGTTGTTTTGGAAGGCTGAGCTCAAGAGCTGCTGCAGGGGAGCAGCCAGGCTGGTGTGGCACGGCCTGCAGAGGGGGTGGCAGCTATTTCCTCCTGATGAGCTGAATCAGACTGAAAAAGAGGTTGGTGAAGCAAGACCTCTGCTCACACAGGCTGAACTGCACCTCAGAGAGGGAGCAGGGGGGCAGCCAGGCCTGTGAGGGCACATGGGGGAAGGAGAAATGTGCCTGCAAGTGGCAGAAAGGGCAGAAAGCTCAGGGGGTTTGGTGGCAGCACCAAGCCCTGTGGTGTGGGACAGGAGCCCCCCAGGCAGGCTGCAGGGGTGGGACAGTGACAGCCTCAGGTTCAACAAGGCCACGGGCAAGGTCCTGCTCTTGGGTCAGGGCAACCTCTAGTGTCAGTCCAGGCTGGGGGAGAAGTGTCTTGAGAGCTGTCTGGAGAAGGCCTTGGGGTGCCGGGGGTGCAGAGCTGGCCAGGAGCTGGCACTGAGCCCTGCCAGCCCAGCCCCAGCCTGGCCTGGGCTGCTCCCCAGCAGTGTGGGCAGCAGGGGCAGGGAGGGGATTCTGCCCCTCTGCTGTGCCTGCTGAGACCTCCCTGCAGGGCTGGGGCAGCTCTGGAGCCCTCAGCACAGCACAGGCAGGGAGCTGCTGGAGCAGGGCCAGAGGAGGCCACAGCAGTGCTGGGAGGCTGGAAGCCCTCTGCTGGGAGGCCAGGCTGGGAGGGTTGGGCTTGTGCAGCCTGCAGAGGAGAAGGCTCCAGGCAGACCTCAGAGCAACCTTCCAGTATTTGATGAGGGCTGCAGGAGAGCTGGGGAGGGCCCTGTCAGGAAGGGATGGAGTGGCAGGGCAAGAGGTGATGGCTTCAAACTGGAGCAGCTGAATTTGGGCATGAGGTGGAAGTCCTTCCCCGTGAGGGTCCTGAGGCACTGGCACAGGTTGCCCACAGAAGCTGTGGAGGCTCCAAGCCTGGAGGTGTTCAGGACCAGGCTGGATGAGGCCTTGGGCAGCCTGTGCTGGGGGGAGGGGTCCCTGCCCATGGCAGGGGGCTGGAGCTGGGGGATCCTGCAGCTCCCTTCCAACCGAACCGTTCCATGATTCCATGGCAGCCCGGGGTGGGCGCAGCGCCCTGCGGGGGGGGCGTGTGGGAGTGCTGGGAGACAGGCTGGGATTGCCACCCAGTGGTTTCCCCTCCAGCTTCTTCTCAATAAACAGCTTTATTTTTGGAGCTGACACTCTTACTTTATTTTGTTTTCTGTCCCCCCCCTGCAGCATGGAATGAAAATGTTCCTAAGATATCTGAGGGCAGGAGGCAGAAATAAACACAGCGTAAGGGAGGGGCTGGGATTGGCTGCTCTGCACTGATGGACTGGGGGATGAATAATGCATGAGCTGCCTCCTCCTCCTCCTCCTCACAGGAGCAGCACGTGCTGGAATCATGGAATCATGGAATTGTTTGGGTTGGAAAAGGTCCTCCAAGCTCATCCAGTCCAGCACCCACCCAACCCCACCATGGCCACCAAACCCTGGCCCCAGCTGCCATGGCCACAGGGCTCTGGAGCCCCTCCAGGCATGGGGACTCCACCACCTCCCTGGGCAGCCTCTGCCAGGCCCTGACCACTCTGGCAGCAAAGAAATTGTTCCCCATCTCCAACCTAACCCTCCCCTGGCACAGTTGCAGGTCACTGCCTCTTGTTGGTTACCTAGGATGGAGGCCAGCATCAGCCTCCCTCCAGCCTCCTCTCAGGGAGCTGCAGAGAGCAAGGAGGTCTCCCTCAGCCTCCTCTGCTCCAGGCTCCACACCCCCAGCTCCCTCAGCTGCTCCTCCCCAGCCCTCTTCTCCAGACCCTTCCCCAGCTCTCTTGCCCTTCTCTGGCCCTGCTCCAGCTCCTCAATCTCCTTCCTGCAGTGAGGAGCCCAGAGCTGAACCCAGCACTCAAGCTGTGGCCTGCCCAGTGCCCAGCCCAGAGGCACAATCCCTGCCCTGCTCCTGCTGCCACCCCACTGCTGCTCCAGCCCAGGCTGCTGCTGCCCTTCTTGCCCCCCTGGGCACCCCCTGGCTCCTCTCCAGCTGCTGGCCCCCAGCACCCCCAGGGCCTTCTCTGCTGGGCACTTTGCAGCCACTCTGCCCCCAGCCTGGAGCCTTCCTGGGGTGGTTGTGAGCCAAGGGCAGGACCCAGCCCTTGGCCTTGTTGAACCTCATCCCCTTGGCCTCAGCCATGGCTGCAGCCTGGCCAGGGCCCTCTGCACAGCCTCCTGCCCTGCAGCACATCAGCACTCCTGCTTTATTTTGTGCCAAGGGACAGGAAGGGAAGGTTTAGGCTTGGGCAGGGCTGTGCCAGTGTCTCCTCCTGCTTCCACTTCTGGGTCTCACTGCACTTGGAGCTGTAAAAGCAGCCTGACCTAGAAAGGCAGCTCCCTACCTCTGTGCTCCTGCTAATGATGTAGGTGGTGGTGTGCTGCTGCCAGGCCAGGAGAGGGGGAAGCCACATCCAGGCCCCCACTGGGGCAGGGAACCTTTGGTTTGGTGGTCACAGAACTGTTGTGGTTGTTGAAGACCTTTGAGGTCATGGGAGCCTGGCCAGGGTCTAACTCCACCCAGCCTGAGGTTAAACCATGACCATGATGAGAATGTGGGGACAGGCTGAGAGCCTGGGGAGAAGGCTGAGAAGAGATCTGAGGCAGGGGCATGGGGGAGGGCAAAACAAGAGAGGCCAAGCTCTTTACAGTGGTGCCAAGGGACAGGCCAAGGGGCACAGGGTGGCAGCCAGGAGGTTCCGTCTGGGCAGCAGGAGAAAGTTGTCTGGGGAGAGCTTCCAGCCCCCCCTGGATGCTTTGCTGGGTGCCCTGCTCTGGCAGGGGGGTTGGGCTGGGTGGTCTCCAGAGCTCCCTTCCAGTCCCTGCCGTTCTGCCCCTGGGTGCCAAGTGCCACCAGCCCTCAGGGCCGAGGAGCCTCTCCCAGCCTGTGGCCCCGGCTGGAGCAGTGCCCCCGGGGCCAGCCCAGCCTCCCCTGCCCGTGCTGGAGGTGCTGTGGGCGCTCGGCCCCGGCTCTCAGCAGCCTCTGTCTCTTTCCTTGCAGCCACCTGAACGCGGTGGAGCTGGGAGCTGCCTCCTTCTGGCTGCGGGTGGCGCTGGGCACAGCCGTGACAGCCCTGCTGGGCTTCACCCTCTACCGGCTGCTGGCCAAGAGCAAGTGAGGGCCACTGCGCCCTGGCACCCCCTGGCACCCCTCAGGAGGGGCCCTCACAGCTGCTCTCTGCTGGGAAAATCCTCCTCCTCCTCCTCCTCCCAGCTTGGATTGCAGGACCAGTGGAATCAGACTGCGCGGCACCAGCAGGCCAGAGCCCCAGCCTGGCTCCGTGGCCACCTCACCCTGGGGGCTCCTGGGCAGCCCTGGGGGTTCCTGGGCAGCTCTGGGGGCTCCTGGGCAGCCCTGGGAGCTCCTGGCCAGCTCTGGGGGCTCCTGGGCAGCCCTGGGAGCTCCTGGGCAGCCCTGGGGGCTCCTGGGCAGCTCTGGGGGCTCCTGGGCAGCTCTGGGGGCTCCTGGGCAGCTCTGGGGGTTCCTGGCCAGCCCTGGGAGCTCCTGGGCAGCCCTGGGGGCTCCTGGCCAGCCCTGGTTGCTCCTGGGCAGCCCTGGGGGCTCCTGGCCAGCCCTGGGAGCTCCTGGGCAGCCCTGGGGACTCCTGGCCAGCCCTGTTTGCTCCTGGCCAGCCCTGGGAGCTCCTGGGCAGCTCTGGGGGCTCCTGGGCAGCCCTGGTTGCTCCTGGGCAGCTCTGGGAGCTCCTGGGCAGCCCTGGTTGCTCCTGGCCAGCTCGGGGGGCTCCTGGGCAGCTCTGGGGGCTCCTGGGCAGCTCTGGGGGCTCCTGGCCAGCCCTGGTTGCTCCTGGGCAGCTCTGGGAGCTCCTGGGCAGCTCTGGGGGCTCCTGGGCAGCCCTGGTTGCTCCTGGCCAGCTTGGGGGGCTCCTGGGCAGCTCTGGGGGCTCCTGGGCAGCTCTGGGGGCTCCTGGCCAGCCCTGGGTGCTCCTGGGCAGCCCTGGGAGCTCCTGGGCAGCCCTGGGGGTTCCTGGGCAGCCCTGGGGGTTCCTGGGCAGCCCTGGGGACTCCTGGGCAGCCCTGTTTGCTCCTGGCCAGCTCTGGGGGCTCCTGGGCAGCTCTGGGGGCTCCTGGGCAGCCCTGTTTGCTCCTGGGCAGCTCTGGGAGCTCCTGGGCAGCCTGGGGGCTCCTGGGCAGCTCTGGGAGCTCCTGGGCAGCTCTGGGCTCCTGGGCAGCTCTGGGAGCTCCTGGGCAGCTCTGGGGGCTCCTGGCCAGCCCTGTTTGCTCCTGGCCAGCTCTGGGAGCTCCTGGGCAGCTCTGGGGGCTCCTGGGCAGCTCTGGGAGCTCCTGGGCAGCCCTGTTTGCTCCTGGGCAGCTCTGGGAGCTCCTGGGCAGCTCTGGGAGCTCCTGGGCAGCCCTGTTTGCTCCTGGCCAGCTCTGGGGGCTCCTGGGCAGCTCTGGGAGCTCCTGGGCAGCCCTGTTTGCTCCTGGCCAGCTCTGGGAGCTCCTGGGCAGCCCTGGGGGTTCCTGGGCAGCTCTGGGAGCTCCTGGGCAGCCTGGGGGCTCCACCTGAGCAGCAGCTGCAGGCCCAGGCCTCATCTTTTACTGTGCTGAATGTTTTTAAGGGTTGCTGTGAAGCTGCCTCCCGAGTGGGTGGTGTCTGTGGGGCTGGCACTGCCCTTCCCCAGAGGGCTGTGCTGGTGCCCTGGATTCGTGGCAGGAGCTGTGGGGGAGGGGTGAGCACCACTCCAGAGCCCCCTGGGGGCTTCCAGCAGCTGCAGAGCTCTCAAACTGTGTTCCAAGCCCCTGGGCCAGCTCCAAGCCCTGGGCCAGCCCTGGGAAAGGCTCAGCCCCCCCAGCTCCTGTGTTTGGGGTCACTCTTGTCCCCTCATACTGGGACACTGTGGCTGCAGCCCCCAGCCCCAGGCCGAGGGGAGGGGGCAATGCCCAGCACTTGTTCCAGGCTCCTCTCTCTGCTGTGCAGAACCCCCTGGAGCCCTGCAGTGTGCCAGGCTCTCTGCCCAGCTGCTCTGCCCCCCTCTGCCCAGCCTTGGCCACCAGTGTCCCCAGGAGGCTGGGGGGTGTAGGGTGCCCGCAGCACTCCCCAGGGCAGGCTCCAGCCCTTTGCTGGCAGTGCCATGGCTGAGCTGGTGCCACTCTGTCTGTCATGCCCCTGTCCTGCTGTCCCTCCAGAGGGCCCTGAGCCAGCCTGCGAGGCTCTGGGTGTTGGCATCTCCTGCTGCAGCTGGAGGAGCTGGAGGCTCTTTGCTGCCAAGCTGCTGGGCAGCTCTGCTGGCCTCATCCAGGGCACAGTGCCCCCCTGGGCCCTGTCTGCCAGTCCCAAAGTGCCAGTGGCAGCAGTGCTCAGCTCGCAGCCAGCCCTGGGCGGCCCTGCAGGGCTGTGCCAGGCTCAGCTGTGCCAGCCCCCTCGGGGTGGGTGTCTGTGGGCAGCTGGTGGGGTGGCACAGAGGGCAACACAGGAGCTGTTCTCTGGGGTTTGTCTGTGGCAACTTCTGCTGGCCTGGAGCCAGCCAGGGGCTGAGAAGCTGCTGGGCACCAGGATGGGTCCCTGCCCATGCCAGAGCCGCTCTGCCACCTGGGCACCCAGTGCGTCCTTGTCCCTTCTCCCTGTGCCCAGGCTGCAGGCTCTGCCCCTCAGGCCTGTGCCCAGTGCTCTGTGCCCACTCCAGGCCTGGCAAAGCCATAGCCTCTTAGGTTTGTTCTCTCTGTCAAATAAATTTTTACAACCTTCCTCTGGCAGCTGTGTCCTGCTGGGCACCCACAGCTGGCACCTCCCTTGGCTCTGCCCCCCCAGGGCCTGGGCTGCCCATGCTGCCTAGGGGCACTCACAAGGGTTTAGAGGCCTGAAGCCTGGCACTGGGGGCCAAAGGTTCAGTGCTCTTTGGTGCTTGGGGGCAGGGGCAGCTGGCAGGGGCCAGTGGGGCAGGAGGTGATGGGTGCCCGTGCCACCCTGACAGGCTCCTGTGGGCAGGAGGCAGCTTGGCAGCCCCTGGGTGCCACGGCTCTGTGTGCCCAGCATATGGGGCTAGGGGCTCCCCACCAAGCTCCCTCCACCTGCAGCTCCCAGGGCTGTGCCATCTGCCTGCTCCCCTTGCCCCTGGCAGCTCTTCCCTTGGCTGCTTCTGTCCCTGCGGGCTCTGCCGCGGGCGCTGGGCACCAGGAGCAGGGGTGCCAGCTTCTCCCAGCACCTCTGCTCCCTCCAGCCTGCCAGGGGCAGGGGAGACCCCACCACAGACCCCGGGGAGGCAGGGCAGGGCAGGGCTGGTGCCAGTGTGCAGGGTGGGGGAGGTGATGCCAGGGGGATGGGACAGGCAGTGCCCCCGGGGAGCGCGAAGCAGGCTGTGCCCCCGGGGAGCAGCAGCCACGTGCCATGGGGTATTAATAGTGCCAGAGCTGTGCCAGGGCAGGGGCTGCGCGTGCCAGGGCTGCAGGAGCTCACCTATGGCCACCTGTGGTCCTGGGCATCGCCCCTGCCTGGCATCTCAGCCTGCCCTGTGCCAGCCGACACCAGCTGCACAGCCCTGCTGCTGCTTCCTGCCCCTCTGACCCAGCGTGGGCAGAGTCCTGTGCCAGGGCAGTACCAGGCCATCTGAGGACAACCCCATGCCATGGCAATACCAGATCAGCTGTGAACATCCCTGTGCCATGGTAGTGCCAGGCCAGCCATGGATAGCCCCACAGCAGTGCCAGGCTGACTGTAGACAGCTCTGTGCCACAACAGTGCCAGGCCAGCTGGGGATAGTGCCAGGCTGGTCATGGATAGCCACAGCAGTGCCAGGCTGGCCAAGGAGAACCCAATGCCACAAATGTGCCAGGCCATCCAGGGACAGCCCCATGCCATGGCAGTGCCAGGCCATCTGGGGACAGCTCCATGCCCCAAGAGATGTGAAGCCCAGAGCTCCCCTGGCACTCACAGCAGGGCTGAGCTGTGGCACAGTGCCAAGGCTGACCTGGGGCCATGCCACCCTGCAGGACAGAGCATGTGGGGTCTGGGAGCAGCAGCCCTGGCCTGGGTACTGCTGCACACATCAGGTAAAGGTGCCAGTTCAAGGGACCCGGTGCCAGGCTGGGGCAGATGCCAGTGCTGGAGGCACTCTGTGCCAGGCATGGCACCCCTGGAGGACGTGCCCAGGACTGAGCTGGCCTGTGGGTGCCAGGGGCAGGGTGGGTGAAGTCTGCAGATAGCTGTGCCAGATCCTGCAGGTGTGTGGTGCTGGGCTACCAGTGCCCATACCGGGCTGGAAGTGCCGCACCAGGAGGTGCCACACCAGGACCCCTGTGGCAGGATGCTGGGGGCACACTGGGGAGCAGAGACCGGTACTGGGGGGCAGCTGAGGGCACTGGGATGCAGCTACCTGTGCTGGGATGCCAGCATTGTACTGGGATGTGAGACCTGTACTGGGGTGAAGGTAGGTGCCCCCCTGGCATGCAGGAGCCCCCCTGGCATGCAGGAGCCCCCCTGGCATGCAGGAGCCCCCCTGGGCTGTGTGCAGCAGTGCTGGGATGCAGGTTCCATGCTGGGATGCAGGAACCATTCCCGGATGTGGGAAGGGTGCTGGGCTGTGCAGAGCGGCGCTGGGCTGTAGGCACCAAGCAGGATTTGGGCAGGACCAATACTGACCGTGGGCACCAGCAGAGGGATGCAGGAACCATGCTGGGATGCAGGTACCGGGATGCAGGTGCCCGTACCGGGACGCAGATGCCACCCCAAGCTGCCGGGGCCCGGTACCGGTCCCCCCTGTGCCGTATCTGGGGGGTCGGGAGTGCCGGCGGGGCGGGGCGGGTCCCGGTTCCCCGGTGATGTTGGTTGGGGTGGAGGGGGAAGCGGGAAGCGCTGCGCCGTGCGCTGCGGCGGGGGCGGCTCCGTTCGGCTCCGCTCCCGCCCCCGCCGCCGCCGCCGCCGCCGCCGCCGCCCCGCTGCCATCGGCGGCTCCCGGCGCCGCCGCCTCTCGCAGCTCCCTCCCGGACCCGCCGCAACGCGGGGCTGGCGGGGAGAGTCCCCCCCGCTCCCGCCGCCCCCGCCGCCCGCGCCGCTCCCCTGCCCGGTTCGCCGGCCCCGGGCGCGGGTGAGCGGCGGAGCCCACCGCCCGCCGGGTGCATGGACAGGAGCTCCCTGCTCCAGCTCATCCAGGAGCAGGTGAGAGCGGCGCCGGGGGCGGCGGGCACCGGGCAGCGCTGCCGGGGAAGGAGGGGGGGCCGCCGGGAGCACATCTCCGGGAGGGGCCGCCGGGTACCGGGCATCGCTGCCCGGGGTGTACTGGATGGCGGGGGGAGGATGATGCTGGCGAGCACCGGGCACGGCTGCCGCGCAGCGGGCAGAGCTGTCAGCCCACGGCGGGTACCGCGGAGCAGCCCCGGTACCCCGCGCTCAGCATCCTCCCGGTGCCTCCCCCCACAGCACTGCCCCGGGTAACTGGGGGGGGGGGCGTGGGGGGCATCCCTTGCCCCCGTTACGCCGCTGAGGCCGCGCAACTCAGCTCACTTGTGGCCTCCTCCTCACCCGCTCAAGGACAGAGGGTGCTGAACCCCAGGTGCAGGATGAGACCCCGGGAGGCTGCCGTGGGGCTCGGTGCCCACCGCCAGCCCGCCAGTGTTGCTCGCTTTGGCGAGGGGCTGCGTCCAGCCCCCGTGACCTGATTGCAGGATCAGGCCGTGGAGCAGCAACGCAGCGCAGCGCTGGGGGCTCCGCTCCCTGGCCAGGATCGGTCCCCGCCCCCCCCGGGGCGTTACCACCCGCTGTGCCCCGTCCCTGCCCGCGGTGCCCGTTTGCCTGGTCCCCAACCCCGGGGGCCGAGCTGGAAGCTCTGCCTTGGGCATGGGGAGGGAATTTTCGGGGGGTCAAGAATCTTCACAGACCTCTCCCCTCCCCCCCTCACACCCCTCCGGCTGGCTCCGTGACCTTGGCCGAGTTCCACCCCACCCCCCCCCCGGCCTCCCCAGCCTGGGTTTTGCAATGCTGTCCCCCGTGTCACCCCCACCCGCGGGTGTGGGGGCTCTGAGGCCCCCGGGATGAGCAGAGCAGGGCTCGGGAGCGCCCAGCAGGGCCGAGGAGCTGGGGGGCTGGAAGGAGTCAGCGGCGCTGGAGAGGGGGGAGCCGCATCCTGAAAGCAGGGAGAGGCTTCGCGGCTGCTCCGGGAGCTCTCTGGGGGCCGCTGAGGTGGGGACAGTGCGTACCAGGCCCCCGCGTGGCACACACGTGGCACCTGTGGGGTGGCATGTGGGGGGCATGAGGAATGGGGGGCACTAGAGTGCTGGTGCTCACCAAACACTGGGTCTGCTCTCGTGTGCTGGTGTCTGCTGTGGGGCAGCAAGAGCTGCCTGCACTTTCCCCCATGCCACTCTGCATCCTGCACCCCACATCCTGCACCCCCACGCCCCCTGCGCCCGTGCCAGCCTCAGGCAGTGGTTCTGGGCAGCTGGACCCCAGCCTTGTGAATGAGGCTTTAGACTGTGAGGGCATGGGGGGGTACAGTGCCGTGCCCCCTGCACAGCTCTGTGCCAGTCCCACGAGCCTGATTCTGCTCTTTCCCAGCAGATCCCAGCACCAGCTACAGAGCAATGCTGTGGGGTGCAGGGTGCCAGCTGTGCTCCTGCCACCCGTGCCCTTTCCCTGTCCCCATCCTCCTTGTGCCACCCTCGGCTCTTTGCCTCTATGAGCAGGACCACACTGCGTGTCCCAAGCTGCTGCGTGTCCCAAGCTGCTGGGCACCCCGTGGTGCTGGGTGCCCCGTGGTGCTGGGTGCCCCATGGTGGGCTCAGGGTGCCCAGGCAGTGCCGGGGGCCCTGAGGACAGTGCAAGGTGCCCGGGCACGATGGAGCAGGGTGGTGAAGGTGTGCAGGAGGAGGAGGAGGCTGTGCCAGGGCTGTGTGTGTGTTTAGCTTGGTGGCTTCCTGGCTGGCAGGCTGCTGGCGGCCAGGAATAGCTGAGTGGGAGAGTGGTGGCTGTGCCAGGGGAGATGGGGACGCTGGCACGGCACGGGGCACCTGCATGGCACACCTGCATGGTGTGGGGTACCCACACAGCATGGGGCAACCACATGGCACAGGGCATAGCCATAGCACGGGGCACTCATGTGGCTGCTGGCACCCATGTGGCATGAGGCACCTGCATGGCACAGGGCACCTGTATGACACCCACATGTCGTGGGACACCCACACAGCATGGGGTAACCACATGGCACAGGGCATAGCCATGGCATGGGGCAGTCATGTGGCTTGTGGCACACATGTGGCATGGGGCACCTGCATGCCATGGGACACCTATATGGCACACCCATATGGCCTGGGACACAGCCATGGCATGGAGTACTCGTGACGCAGGGCACCTCCGTGGCACAGGATACCCTCGTGGCACAGGACATCTGCATGGCATGAGGCACCCACAGGGCTTGGAGCATCTGTGTGGCACAGGGGCCCACAGGGCACCCACATGACACAGGGTACCTGCCTGGTAAGGGGCACCCATGTGACATGGGGCACACACACTGCACAGGGCATCCACATGGAGTGTGCCACCTGCACAGCACAGGGCATCTGCATAACACAGGGCACCCACATGGCAACAGGGCACCTATGTGGCACAGGGCAGTTACATGGCATGGGGCACTCACTCAGCACAGGACACCCACATGGCACCCACATGGCATGGGGTACGGGGCGCAGGTTGTAGCCCCTCTCACAGAGGCAAGACAGGTGGCATGGAGTGCCACATGAGAGTGCCAGGCTTGGTGCCAGGGTGATGGGCACCAGAAGGTCTGCCTGGCTGATCAGGGAGCTGCAGCCCTGGCACCCTGGTGACCGCCTGTGCCATGCCCACAGCTGGACCCCGAGCACACCGGCTTCATCGGGGTGGAGACGTTTGCCAGCCTGGTGCACAGCCATGAGCTGCCCCTGGACCCTGCCAAACTGGACATGCTGGTGGCCCTGGCACAGGGCAACGACGAGGGGCAGGTCTGCTATCAGGAGCTGGTAGACCTGGTCAGTGCCGGGGGGCTGCGGGGGCCGGGGGTGAGCGGCCAGGTGCCAGCCCGGGGTGGGCACTGGGCACCCTGGGGAGCGGGGAGGGCACGGACGTCGGTGGGACGATGGCACCGCCTCGGGGTGGCGGCGACGGGCGGGGGGGATGGCCCGAGCCGCCCCTGCGGTCCCCGCGGGCACGGCCTCTCTCCGCAGATCAGCAGCAAACGTTCGAGCAGCTTCAAGCGTGCCATCGCCAACGGGCAGCGTGCCCTGCCCCGGGACGTGCTGCTGGACGAGACCGGCCTGGGCATCTACAAACGCTTCGTGCGCTACGTGGCCTACGAGATCCTGCCCTGCGAGATGGACAGGCGCTGGTACTTCTACCAGCACCGCTCCTGCCCGCCCCCCGTCTTCATGGCAGCCGTCACCCTCACGCAGGTACCGGCCCGCGGCTGCCCGCCCGCCGGCGCCAGCCCTACTGCCCGTGGGCTGGCCGGGATGGGTGCCCCTGCTTGTGCTGTCCCGGTGCCCACAGCAGGGTGGAGGTCTGGGGCGGGCAGGATGAGTGCCCCTGGTCGTGCTGTCCCGGTGCCCACAGCAGGGTGGAGGTCTGGGGCGGGCAGGATGAGTGCCCCTGGTCGTGCTGTCCCGGTGCCCACAGCAGGGTGGAGGTCTGGGGCGGGCAGGATGAGTGCCCCTGGTCGTGCTGTCCCGGTGCCCACAGCAGGGTGGAGGTCTGGGGGTAAGGGCTGGGTGAGCCTGGCTGTGCTGTGCCATGGAGAGTTTACACCAAGGGCAGGGAAGGATGGGTGACAGCGGTTGTGATGTCCCAGTGCCCATACCCAGGCTCAGACGCAGAGCAGAGGGCACATGTGCCCCCAGTGGTGATGTCCTGGTGGCCGCGGGGGGTTCAGACCTGGGGTGGAGGTGCCAGGCGAGGCCGCTGCAGGACAGGGGAATAGGGCTGCTGTGGCTGTGTCGGTGCTGGAGGTGCCAGCCCTGGCCGTTTGCACAGATCATCGTGTTCCTGTGCTACGGTGCCCGGCTGAACAAGTGGGTGCTGCAGACCTACCACCCCGAGTACATGAAGAGTCCTCTCGTCTACCACCCCGGGCACCGGGCCCGCGCCTGGCGCTTCCTTACCTACATGTTCATGCACGTGGGGTAGGTCCTTGCGGGGCACAGGGTGGCACCCCGCGGGGGGCTGCGTGTCCCGAGCCACCTCCTGTGCCCCCCTGTGCCCGGGCAGGCTGGAGCAGCTGGGGTTCAACGCCCTCCTGCAGCTGATGATTGGGGTGCCCCTGGAGATGGTGCATGGCATCCTGCGCATCAGCTTCCTCTACCTGGCAGGCGTCCTGGCAGGTGGGTGCGTGCCCGGCTGTGCCCATCGGTCCCCAGCAGCAGCCCCGGGCAGGGCACGGGCAGATGTGCCCTGAGGTTGGGGGGAGGGTTTGCTTGCTGGCTGCTCTGGAGCGCTGGGTCCTGCCCACCCCGGGGTGGGGCTGGGGGCAGGGCAGCCCCTGACTGATGACTGAATGTGGCTGGTGACTAACGAGCCCCTGCTGAGCCCTGCCCGTGCCCGCAGGCTCCCTCACCGTCTCCATCACGGACATGCGGGCACCTCTGGTTGGGGGCTCTGGGGGGGTCTATGCCCTCTGCTCAGCTCATCTCGCCAACGTCGTCATGGTCAGCACCTGGCATCATTGGGGGCATCACTGGGGGCACCAGGGGTGGGAGGGTGAGCACCACAGTGGGACCGTGGGAACAGGCGTGTGGGGTGGGTGGCATTTGGTGGCCTGGTAGGGTGGGCAGCACAGTGAGGCACTGAGGGGTGGATGTTGTGGGGTGGGCATCATCTAAAGGGTTAGCACTTTGGGTGGCATCATGGGGTGGGAGGGGCATGGGGTGGCATTGTGGGGTGGGCACCAGTGCCAGGGAGAGGGAGCACTTTGGGTGGCATCAGGGGGTGGTTGTAGGTGGGCAGCATGGTGTGACATTGCATGGGAGATGCCACGGTGCTGGTGGGTGCCATTGTAAGGTGGCATTGTAGCATGGGCAGCATGGTGTGACATTGGTGTGGCACTGAGGGTGAGTGCCATTGCAGGGTGATATTAGGGAGGGGATGCCATGGGGTGAGCACCATCATCGTGGGGAGCACCTTGGGTGGCATCATGGGGTGGGCAACGTGGTGTGACACTGGGTGGGGGATGTATTGGTCTTGCATCATGGGGTGGGCACCATCACAGCGGGGGTGCACATTGGGTGGCATCATGGGGTGGGCAGTGAGTGTGGCATTGGCCTCATGAGGTGGGCAGTGTGTGGCATTGGGTGGGGAAGGCTTCAGGTTGACATCATGAGGTGGGCACCATCACAGTGGGAAGCACCTTGGGTGGCATC
The DNA here is from genome assembly GCA_011125475.1 of Melanerpes aurifrons. NCBI lineage: Eukaryota > Metazoa > Chordata > Aves > Piciformes > Picidae > Melanerpes > Melanerpes aurifrons. The sequence continues at coordinate 19,293,045 of WWNC01000020.1, read as the reverse complement.
ATGGGGTGGGTGTAGGAGGTGAGGAGCAGAGATGGGAGTTCTCCGTGGGCCAGGGTACAGCTTCTCCGGGGCACACTGGGAGGCGCCGGTGCCAGCCCGCTCCCCGGTGCCAGGGCACCAGCGGTGCCACCCTCCCCCTGTCCGTGCACACGCAGAACTGGGCCGGGATGCGCTGCCCGTACAAGCTGCTGCGGATGGTGCTGGCGCTGGTGTGCAGTGAGTACCCACCCGTGCCCTCACCCCCCCCCGCGCTGGATGTGCCCTCTCTGGGCGGGTTCCAGGGTGCTGAGCGCCTCCTGGCACCGTTTTGCAGTGAGCTCCGAGGTGGGGCGAGCCGTCTGGCTGCGCTTCTCCCCGCCGCTGCCAGCCTCGGGCCCGCAGCCCAGCTTCATGGCACACCTGGCAGGCGCCATCGTGGGCATCAGCATGGGGCTGACCATCCTGCGCAGCTACGAGGAGAGCCTGCAGGACCAGTGCGGCTGGTGGGTGCTGCTCCTCTCCTACGGCACCTTCCTGCTCTTCGCCGTCTTCTGGAACATCTTCGCCTACGACTTGCTGGGGGCACAGATCCCGCCCCCCCCGTAGCCCACGCTCTGCCCTCCCCCCCGCCCTGGCACCCAGCCTTTGGGTTGTTTTTGTTTCGGTTCCGTCGCTCGCCGAGCCCGGTGGAGATCGGGGAGGGAGGGGGGTGCCCCCACGCGTGTGACATGGGGGCAGGCCACCCACCCTCGCCCTGCCTGCCCCCTCGGTGCTAGCGAGCGCGTTGGGCACCTCCCCTCTCCCCCCACCATGGGCCGCATCCCCCCTCCCTCTCCCCTACAGACCCTGCCCAGCCCCCTCCACCACCCCCGCTGTGCCCCCTCCCCAAAGGATGCTTCAGCTCCGCTGTGCCCCCTCGGGAAGGAGACGAGCAGGGAGGGGGATCTGGGGGGGGATCCCTCTGCTTGCTTCTGTTAGCCCCCTCGCCGGGGTGGAGGGGTTGAGGGAAAGGAGAGGGGTGGGGGTGTGACTCGTTGCCCCCCACCCCAAGGACCTGCACTTTGAGCCGGACTGGTGCCAAAAGAGGAGGATTTATTTTTCTATGCCAAAATAAATATAAATAAAAGAAAAAAAAAGGGGGGAGGGGGGGATAATAAAAGAGAGTAAGGGAGAGGCTGGGGAGAGCCCGGAGGCTGGGCTGAGACTGGCACAACTCATGGCAGCAGACCCTCCCCCCACACACCCCCCCTTGCCCACCCTTGTTTCCCCTCCCCTCGCTTTGCTGCCCTCCCCACAGCGGGGGCTTGCCCCAGGATGAGGGCGCAGGGGGTGGGAAATAAACCCAACCCCGCCCCAACCTCCCCTCCCCCCCGGTGCCCCTCCAGACCTTTTTGGAGTATAAATAAATATTTTGCACACTGCCCGAGGCTGTTTCTGAGGAGGGGCACCCCTGGCATCCCCCCCCGGCCCCGCGACCCCAGCCCTGCTGGCTCGATGCGGGTGGGCACAGGGCGGGGGGCGGGCAGCCAGGAATGGGATTTACTGGAGCAGAAGACTCTGGGATGCGTGAAACGGCACCCGGGGCGGGGGTGGGCGCGGGGGGGTGGGAGTGGGGGGTGTGATAAGGGGTGCGGGGCTGCCTGAGTCTGGGCAGTCAAGACCCCCCGCTCCCCAGCCTCGCATGCTCCAGCGCACCCCCCGCTATGGCTGCAGGCAGCCAAACGACCCCCCCGGACCCTGCCCCGCATCCATTCTCTCTGCGCTCAATTCACGCCTCCCTCCAGGCGGCACCGCCCCTCCACCACTCCGTACCCCCATCCAGCCCCCCCTCCCCCATTTCTCTGTATTCCATCCCACCCTGTACCTCCCCTCCGGCCTCCCTTCAAGTCTTGTGTCCTCATTCACCCTCTCCCACTCTTCTGCAGCCCCCCCATCAAACCCCAGATCCTCGCTGTACCCCACACCCTCCCATCCAGACCCCACATCCCCCTGCACCCCAAAACCCTCTTCAGTCCGACCTCCCTATCCAGCCCCCTCCCATCAAATCTCACACTCATCTGTATCCCTCACCCCTCCCGCACACCCCCAGCCCCTCTTCCACTCCCACCCCCGCATTTACCCTCTTACCCATCTGCAGCGTCCCCACCCAACCCCACACCCCCACTGCACCTTCAGGCTCCCCCCTCCGCTCCCTCCTTCCACTCCCACCCCCGCATTTACCCTCTCTTACCCTTCTGCAGCGCCCCCGTCAAACCCCAGACCTCCCTTGTACCCCGGCACCTCATCCACCCCACACCGTCACTGCACCCCAAGGCTCCCCCTCCCTCCCCCCTACTCCCATCCCCCCATTTACCCTCTCCCACCCTTCTGCACATCCCTTTCTATCCAACTCCAGACTCACCCCATATCCCCACACCCCCGCCAGCCCCACATCCCCTGCACCCCCTTCATGCTCCCCAAATCCTCCTCCTACCCCCGTCCGTGCATCCAATCCCCCAATCCAGCCCTTAACCCGTGTCCTGCCCCGCCTCCCCGGCCCCGCCCCGCCCCGCCTCCCCGGCCCCGCCCCCCCGGCCTCGCCCTCCTCCCCGGCCTCGCCCTCCTCCCCGGCCCCGCCCCTTAGACCGCCTTTACCAATCTCAATCCACACCCTCCTGTCCCGGACTCCACTGTCATTGGTCCTGCCTGTCTATCTATCAGCCCCCTACACCAATCACAGACTCCGCCTCCTCACACACCGGACCCGTCCCCGCCCTCTCTGTGAAGACACGCCTCCTCCCTTATCACGCCGTACGCCCAGTCCCCGCCTCTCTTTGGCTCCGCCCACCCGTCCACCCCGCCCGCCAGCCACAGACTCCGCCCCCGCACCTCCGCTCCTGCCCCCTGGTCTGACCCTGCCCGCTCCGTCCCCGCCCCCGGCGCGTTCCCGGCGCCGCCCCGCGGCCGCCCGGCCCCGGAAGCGGCGCGGCGGGGGTGGGGGTGGCGGCGGCGGCTGTCGCAGTGCGCGGCCGGAGCCAGCGGAGCCGCCGGCCCCAGCGGGCCAGGCCAGGCCGGGCCGGGCCGGGCCGGGTGGTGCCATGAAGGGGAAGGAGGAACGGGAAGGCGGCGCGGCGGGGCCCGGAGCGGCGGGGCCGGGCGGTGGGGGTGCAGGAGGCGGCAGCCCCGAGAAGAGCCACAGCGCGCAGGAGCACAAGGAGCAGGGCAACCGGCTCTTCGGCGGCCGCAAGTACCCCGAGGCCGCCGCCTGCTATGGACGCGCTATCGTGAGTCCAGGGGCGTCCTCAGCCCGGGACAGGACCACCGGGAAGGGACCCTCGGAGATGGGACACCCCCCCGCCCCGCCCGGGCCTGGCCTGGATCCCCCCGGAACGTGATCCCCGGCCCGGCCCTGACCTGGATCCCACGGGACAGGACACGCCTGGGTCTAGCCTGGCCTGGATCCTCCCGGGACGGGACCCTTGACCCTCAGCCACCTCTCCGGCCTGGGTCCTGCGGGACAGGACCTCCCGGGACTGGACAGCCTCTGGGTACCCTCCCGGGTTGAAGCCTCCTGGCGTCGTTCCTTGCTGGGCCTGGGCCTATCCCCAGGATTTGGTGCAGCCCTGGGACAAGCGCCCTCGCCCCTGGCCTGGCCTCTCCCAGGGCAGAACACCTTTGGCCTGGACCCCCATCCTCGGGCCTGTGTGCCCTGCCTGGGCATGGCCTTACCCACTTTGTCCTGGACTACTTCCCCTTGGCCTGGCCTACAGCTGGTTCCCTGCCTGGGCTTGGAGAGCCCTCAGCCAGGCCTGCCCTACCCCCGGGCTCTGAGCTGGACTCTGCCTGAACCTGTCCCCTCCCCCTCCCTTCCCCAGCCACATACCCAGGCTGGGCTTGGCAGTGCAGACCCACCCTGGGGTGGAGGGGCTCCAGGGCCTGGTGCCAGGGGCTCTTGTCCCCACTCTGGGCATGTGACATAGGCTGCTTCATAGGAGCCATCCCCAGGGTGTCCCACAGGGATCCCAGCAGCTGTCTGCAGGGTGCCAGCCTGAGTGGGCACTGCTGGCTGTCCCCAGGCCGGCAGCATCGCCCCCTGCCCCGTGGCTGCCAGCCCGTGGTGGGCAGGGGGGGTAGCTGTGCCCAGCCCAGCAGGGCTGTCCCCTTTGTGCCCCTGCAGAACCGCAACCCCCTGGTCGCTGTCTACTACACCAACCGTGCCCTCTGCTACCTGAAGATGCAGCAGCACGACAAGGCCCTGGCCGACTGCAAGCGAGCCCTGGAGCTGGACGGGCAGTCGGTGAAGGCTCACTTCTTCCTGGGCCAGTGCCAGATGGAGATGGAGAACTATGACGAGGCCATTGCCAACCTGCAGAGAGGTTGGTGAGGGGGCAGGGTGCCAGCGCTGTCCCCTCCCCCCCTCCAGCCACCAGGGGTGGCAAGAGGGATGCCAGCACTGGCTCTGGGATCCTAGAATCCAAGGCTGGGTTGGGTTGGGAGGGAGGTTCAAGATCATCCAGTGCCAGCCCTGTGTCAACACCTCCCACCAGCACAGCTTGCTCAAGGCCTCATCCAGCCTGGCCCTGAACACCTCCAGGCAGGAGGCAGCCACAGCCTCCCTGGGCAGCCTGGGCCAGAGTCTCCCCAGCCTCACTGCAAAGAGTTTCTTCCTCCTTTCCACTCTCAGTCTCCTCTCTCCCAGCTCAAAGCCATTGGCCCTGGGCCTGGCACTCCCAGCCCTTGGCCCAAGTCCCTCCCCAGCTCTCCTGGAGCCCTTCAGGTACTGGGAGGCTGCTCTGAGGTCTCCCTGGAGCCTTCTCTTCTGCAGGCTGCACAGCCCCAGCTCTCCCAGCCTGTCCCACAGGGGAGGTTCTGCAGCCTCTGAGCATCTCTGTGGCCTCCTCTGGAGCCTCTCCAGCAGCTCCAGGTCCTTCCTGTGCTGGGGGCTCAGAGCTGGAGGCAGTGCTGCAGGTGGGGGCTGAGCAGAGCAGAGCAGAGGGGCAGAATCCCCTCCCTGTGCTGCTGCTCTCCCTGCTCTGGCTGCAGCTCAGCACTCAGCTGGCTCTGGGCTGCCAGGGACCACTGCTGGCTCCTGGGGACTTTGTCACCAGCTGACAGCCCCAAGGCCTTCTCCTCAGGGCTGCTCTCAGCCTCTCCTCACCAGCCTGGGTTCATGCTTGGCCTTGCCCTGCCCCAGCTGCAGGACCCAGGCTACTCTTTTCTCTTCCCCAGCCTACAACCTGGCCAAGGAGCAGAGGCTGAACTTCGGGGACGACATCCCCAGCGCGCTGCGCATCGCCAAGAAGAAGAGGTGGAACAGCATCGAGGAGAGGAGAATCAACCAGGAGAATGAGCTCCACTCCTACCTCACCAGGCTCATCGTGGCCGAGAAGGAGAGGTGCGGCCCCCGGGCGCCGCCGCCGCTGCCGCGCTCCTCCTGCCGCAGTGCCGCAAAGCTGCGCGGAGCAGGGGCGCAGGCAGAGCCCTGCAGCGGCGGGGGGAGGGGGGTGCTGTCCCCCAGCTCCTTACCCCCCAGCTCCTTGACCCCCAGCTCCTTGACCCCCCTGCTCTGCCCTAGGGAGCTGGCCGAGTGCCGGAAGGCTCAGCAGGAGGAGAGCACAGACGAGAGCCGGAGCCGAGTGCAGCTGGCCAGCATCGAGGCCAAGCACGTGAGCAGGGGCAGCAGGGCTGCTCAGGGAGCCTGCCAGGGGAGCCAGGCCTTCCTCCTCCCATCCCCACCCCCTGCCAGGGGAGCCAGGCCTTCCTCCTCCCATCCCCACCCCCTGCCAGGGGAGCCAGGCCTTCCTCCTCCCATCCTCACCCCCTGCCAGGGGAGCCAGGCCTTCCTCCTCCCATCCCCACCCCCTGCCAGGGGAGCCAGGCCTTCCTCCTCACCCCCTGCCAGGGGAGCCAGGCCTTCCTCCTCCCATCCCCACCCCCTGCCAGGGGAGCCAGGCCTTCCTCCTCCCATCCCCACCCCCTGCCAGGGGAGCCAGGCCTTCCTCCTCCCATCCCCACCCCCTGCCAGGGGAGCCAGGCCTTCCTCCTCACCCCCTGCCAGGGGAGCCAGGCCTTCCTCCTCCCATCCCCACCCCCTGCCAGGGAGCCAGGCCTTCCTCCTCCCATCCCACCCCCTGCCAGGGAGCCAGGCCTTCCTCCTCCCATCCCCACCCCCTGCCAGGGAGCCAGGCCTTCCTCCTCCCATCCTCACCCCTGCCAGGGGCCAGGCCTTCCTCCTCCTCACCCCCTGCCAGGGGAGCCAGGCCTTCCTCCTCCCATCCCCACCCCCTGCCAGGGGAGCCAGGCCTTCCTCCTCCCATCCCCACCCCCTGCCAGGGGAGCCAGGCCTTCCTCCTCCCATCCTCACCCCCTGCCAGGGGAGCCAGGCCTTCCTCCTCCCATCCTCACCCCCTGCCAGGGGAGCCAGGCCTTCCTCCTCCCATCCTCACCCCCTGCCAGGGGAGCCAGGCCTTCCTCCTCCCATCCTCACCCCCTGCCAGGGGAGCCAGGCCTTCCTCCTCCCATCCCCACCCCCTGCCAGGGGAGCCAGGCCTTCCTCCTCCCATCCTCACCCCCTGCCAGGGGAGCCAGGCCTTCCTCCTCACCCCCTGCCAGGGGCCAGGCCTTCCTCCTCCCATCCCCCATCCCCCTGCCAGGGGCCAGGCCTTCCTCCTCCCATCCTCACCCCCTGCCAGGGGTGCCAGGCCTTCCTCCTCCCATCCTCACCCCCTGCCAGGGGAGCCAGGCCTTCCTCCTCCCATCCTCACCCCCTGCCAGGGGTGCCAGGCCTTCCTCCTCCCATTCTCATCCCCTGCCAGGGGTGCCAGGCCTTCCTCCTCCCATCCTCATCCCCTGGCCTTCTTCATCCCCATGCTCTGCCAGGCGCTGTGGCTTTTGTGTCCCCCTGTGAGGGCTGTCCCCGCCCTGTCACCTCCTGTCCCTGCCCAGCAGCAGTGACTCCTGGGTGAGCTCCCCCAGCTGCTGTACCTGTTGGTCTCTGAGGGCCACAAGCAGCTCTGGGTCCTGGCCTGGCACAGGGCACTAATCCTGGGATAAAAATAGTCCTAGGAGGGAAGGTTATTTTAAGCTGCATCACTCCTGCCATGCACTTTGGCCTGGAGCTGGAGGCCTTGAAGACAGGGAGGCCACCAAGGACCTCTCAGCTCCACCTGCCACAGCTCCCAGCAGTGGGAGGCTTTGGGGTACAGCCCTCTGCACTGGGGTCCCCTCACCCTGAGTCCTTCTGTTCCAGGACAAGTACCTGGCAGACATGGATGAGCTCTTCTCCCAGGTGGATGAGAAGAGGAAGGTGAGTGTGTCCCTGGGGGTGCAGCTCACCAGGAGCCAGCCCTGCTCCCCCCTGAGCCAGCACCATGGAATCACAGAGTGCTTCTGGCTGGAGAAGCCCTCTGAGGCCCTCAGGTCCAACCATCGCCCCAAGACCACCCTGGCTGTTACACCACACCCTGAAAGCCACCCAGCCCTCTGGGGTTCTGGTGCTGGGCCCAGCCAGCCCCCCCTGACCCCAGCTGGGCCCAGCCAGCCCCTCCTGACCCCAGCTGGGCCCAGCCAGCCCCTCCTGACCCCAGCTCTGCCTCAGCCAGCCCCCCCTGACCCCAGCTGGGCTCAGCCAGCCCCTCCTGACCCCAGCTGGGCCTCAGCCAGCCCCCCCTGACCCCAGCTGGGCTCAGCCAGCCCCCCCTGACCCCAGCTGGGCTCAGCCAGCCCCCCCTGACCCCAGCTGGGCCCAGCCAGCCCCTGACCCCAGCTCTGCCTCAGCCAGCCCCTCCTGACCCCAGCTCTGCCTCAGCCAGCCCCCCTGACCCCAGCTGGGCCTCAGCCAGCCCCCTGACCCCAGCTCTGCCTCAGCCAGCCCCCTGACCCCGGCTGGGCCTCAGCCAGCCCCCTGACCCCGGCTCTGCCTCAGCCAGCCCCCTGACCCCGGCTGGGCTCAGCCAGCCCCCTGACCCCGGCTCTGCCTCAGCCAGCCCCCCTGACCCCGCTGGGCTCAGCCAGCCCCCTGACCCCGGCTCTGCCTCAGCCAGCCCCCCCTGACCCCGGCTGGGCTCAGCCAGCCCCTCCTGACCCCGGCTCTGCCTCAGCCAGCCCCCCCTGACCCCAGCTGGGCTCAGCCAGCCCCCTGACCCCGGCTCTGCCTCAGCCAGCCCCCCCTGATCCCGGCTGGGCTCAGCCAGCCCCTCCTGACCCCGGCTCTGCCTCAGCCAGCCCCTCCTGACCCCAGCTGGGCCCAGCCAGCCCCCTGACCCCGGCTCTGCCTCAGCCAGCCCCCCCTGACCCCAGCTGGGCTCAGCCAGCCCCTCCTGACCCCGGCTCTGCCTCAGCCAGCCCCCCCTGACCCCAGCTCTGCCTCTCCTCCTGCTCCAGAAGAGGGACATCCCTGACTACCTGTGTGGGAAGATCAGCTTTGAGCTGATGCGGGAGCCCTGCATCACGCCCAGCGGCATCACCTACGACAGGAAGGACATCGAGGAGCACCTCCAGGTACCGCCAGCCTGGGGGGCGCCGCCAGCCCAGGGGGCACTACCAGCCCGGGGGGCACCGCCAGCCCGGGGCGCTGCCAGCCCGGGGGGCGCCTCCCAGGCGCTTGCCCGGCTGTGGAGGCAGCTGCCTGGGGCCTCGGTCTCGGCTACCTGCCCAGGCGGCTGCTGGCAGCGGCCTTGTGCCTTGAGCTGCTCTGCAGCCGCTGGCACGCCGCCTGCCGGGGGGGGCCTGGGTGCTGGCCTGCCCCGGCGGGCGCTGACGGCTGGGTGCCCCTGCAGCGCGTGGGGCACTTCGACCCGGTGACTCGCAGCCCCCTGACCCAGGAGCAGCTGATCCCCAACCTGGCCATGAAGGAGGTGATCGATGCCTTCATCTCGGAGAACGGCTGGGTGGAGGATTACTGAGGGGCGGCGCTGCCCCGCGGCACGGCCGGCACCGGGCTGCCCCCTGCCCTCCCCGCTGCCCCTGCTGCCCGCGGAGCCGGCTGGGGTGAGACCATGTCGCCATCTCCCCTCCCTCAGGAGCCCCAGGGGTGAGGCCACGTAGCCATCTCCCCTCCCTCAGGGGCCCCGGGCTGGGGTGAGGCCACATTGCCATCTCCCCTCCCTCAGGGGCCCCAGGGGCAGCCAGCTGGGCACTGAGGCTCCCCGGGGTCCCTCTTCACCAGCTCCGGGCAGGCCGCAGCGCTGGGAGGGAGCCCTGGCAGGAGCTGGCTCCGTGTGGCAGCCCTGAAGGCCTTGCCCCCACCCTCACCCCCCACAGAGCAGGGTCCTCCCTGGCTCTGGCAGCTGCTGCTCCCCAGAGCTTGTGCCCTGCCCCCGGGAGGGGCTGTGAGGAGCTTGCTGGGGGGGTGCCCTCTCTGGGAGCGTTGGTGTTGCCTCCTGCTCCCAGCTCCTGCCTGGCCAAGGTTGGGTCTTCTCCTCCCTGTAGATAGCCACTTGTGGGGGTGGGAAACCAGCAAGAGTCCAACTCTTCTCCAGCTTTTCCTGGGAGACAACTGCTCCCAGGGCCGGGAGGGGCTGGCTGCTGGCCCACCAGGGCCCTGGTTCCTTGGGAACAGCCACCTGGGGTTGAAGATCTGCTTCCTGTGAATGAAATCCCATCCAACCCAAGACAAACCCCCCCAAGCCCTGCGGCCCCCGTGGCTGCAGCAGCTTGGGCACAGCCTGCCTGGCTTCTGAGCATCCCCTGGGGGTTTGCCAGCATCAATGAAACAACAAAATAGAGAGAGAAAAATGTAAGAATCAGCAATAAATGGGGAAGAAAACCAGAGCTGGAGTGGTTCCTGCTGCTGAGCTGAGTGCAGGGCAGGCCAGGGGCTGCCTTGGGAGCTGCACTTGGCCCTTGAGGAGGTTAGACCTCTGCTGCTCCCCAGCCTGCCTGCAGGGGCTGGGAGCATCCCTGCCTGCTCCCACAGCATGCCAGCAGCCTGGGGCTGGAAGGGAGCTCTGGAGCTCACCCAGCCAAGCCCTGCTCCAGCAGGGCACCCCCAGCACCCTGCCCAGCAGCACAGTGCTCAGCAAGGGTTGGAAGCTCTCCACACCAGCAGACTCCACAACCTCTCTGGGCAGCCTGCTCCAGGCCTCCAGCAGCCTCACCCCAAACAACTTTCTCCTCCTGCTCAGCTCCAACCTCCTGCCTGACACTTGCTGCCCCTTGCTGTCCCTTCTGCTGGCCCTGGGCAGCACTCAGCAGAGCCTGGCCCCAGCCTCTTGCCCCCCCAGCTCCTTTAGCTCTTGCTGAGCATTGCTCAGCTGCCCTCTGGGGCTGCTCTTCTGCAGGCTCTCAGCCCCAGGGCTCTCAGCCTTTGCTGCTCCCAGAGCTGCTCCAGGCCCCTCAGCAGCTCTGCAGCCTGCCCTGGGCTCTCTCCAGCAGTTCTCTGTCCCTCCTGAACTGGGGAGCCCAGAGCTGGGACTCCAGTTGTGGCATTGTTAGGACAGAGGGGGAGGAGAACCTCCCTTGCCCTGCTGGCCACACTCTTACTCATGCCCCCCCAGAACACCTTTGGCCTCCTTGGCCCCAAGGGCACATTTCTGGCTCCTGGGGAGGTTGTCCCCCAGCACTCCCAGGCCCTTCTCCATGGAGCTCTTTCCCAGCAGGTCCTCCCTCACCTGCCCTGCTGCAGGAGGTTGTTCCTCCCTAGGTGCAGGACCCTACCCCTGCCCTGCTTGAGCTTCATAAGGTTCCCTTCACCCAGCTCTCAGCCTGGGCAGGTCTCAGAGCCTGCTGTGGTGTCAGCCACTGCTCCTGGTGTGGTACCAGCAGCAGCCTGGCTGAGGGCCTGCTCCATGCTTTCATCCAGGTTGCAGAGGAAGTTGCTGAACAAAACTAGTTCCAAACCCAACCCCTGGGAACAGCACAATCTCCAGGCCTCCACCTGGGCCCTGCACTGCTGAGCACAACAGATCACAGCTCTTTCCTTCAGTCAGGTCTCAACCTGTCCACTCATCTGACTCACCCTGAGCCTGCCTGCGAGGGTGTTCGAGGAGACAGCATCTGGAGGCTCTCTGATGTTGAGGCAGGCACTGCAGACAGCTCAGGCCTGAGTTCTCCTTCAGGACTCCATGCTGAGCACGCCTCCTGGCCCCCTGGGGGCAGCAGGGGCAGAGCAGGGCATAAAGTGCTTTGGTAGAACAACTTTAATGGAAGGGGGCAGTTAAAAAGCAGTAAGCCCCAGAAGTTCCTCAGCTGCCTGGTGCCAAGAGCAGTAGCTGGGGGGGTGGCTGCGGGCACTGCCCTTTCCTGGCCGCAGCAGGGCCAGAGCTGCCACCCTGGCAGGGTCTCATCACGGTTCTGATGGGGCTGGCACGTGCAGGGGCACATCCTTGGCCTTGCCAGCTCTAGCCCAGGAAGGTGGAGATGAAGACACTGGTGTCCAGGTTGAGCGTGGCGTGCCACCAGCGGTCCGGGAAGTACAGCACCTGTGGGAGAGGGCCGTGGGGGTGTGCCCCCAGCCGGGCAGCACCGCCCCAGGGTGCCAGGGGCTGGCTGGCAACAGGCTGCACTCACCTCCCCGGGGCGCAGGGTGCACTCCAGCGGCCGCTGGGCCCGGGGCAGCCTGGGGTAGGTGTGGTGGAGCCAGGCCAGGGTGGTCTCGTTGGGGTGGAAGTGGGGAGTCTGAGCCGGGGGGTACAGGAACCAGCGCTGCAAGACACTGCCTGTGGGGACACCTCCCCACCAGGCCCCTCCAGCCCCTCCTGGAGCTGGGGCTTCACCACCCTGCCACGGCTGGGGACAGCTGGCGAGGTCTTACCCCCCCAAAGCCGGAGTCTCACCTTCCTGCCAAAGATCACCTCGGAGTAACCAGGCCCATGCCAGTGGAAGGGAACACCAGAGCCAGAGCCTGTGGGGGGGAGTGTGTGTGGGGGTGATGGTGGGGACACTGCCCCCCAGTCCCACACTGAAGCTCCCCCTGCCCACCAGACCCACCTGCAATGCCAAAGCTGTAGGCAGGGCTGGTGCCAGGGATGCGGAATGGGGGCGCCACGTACTGCTGGAAGAGGTGACCCCACTCGGTGAAGTTGTTGTCCCCGAAGAAGTAGAGGGTGTCTGGGGGAGGGGACAGGACGTGGGCATGGACGACACTGCTGGGGCGGGGGGTGGGAGGTGGCAGCACTGAGATACTCACCGCTGCCCAGCCGGGCTGGGTCCTGCGGCTTCAGCAGCTGCTCCACGTACTCCTGGAAGGGCACATCCACTGCGGGCACAGGGAGCTGGGGGGGCCGTGCCGGTACCCCCGGGGCAGGGGGAGCTCGGGGGGGCCGTGCCGGCACCCCCGGGGCAGGGGGAGCTCGGGGGCCGTGCCGGTACTGAGCCAAGCCCTGTCCCTCACCTTTGCGGTACGAGTAGGTGTTGGCGGTGCTGAGCCGCACCGGGCGGGACCCAAAAGCCGCCAGCAGCTTCTCCCGGGTGCAGAGGGAACGGAAGGCCTGGGAGGGGAGAGGAAGGAGCGCGACCAGGATGCTGCCACCGCCGCCACCAGGACACACCGGCGTGTGCCTCCCAGCCCTCCGTCAACAACCCCGGTCCCTGCCCCGGCACTCACCGAGTTGTCCGTGACCCCGCGGAGGATGACCGGCCGGGAGAAGGCGAACCTAGGGGAGAGCATCGCACCGGGACCCGTCCCAACCCCTTTTCCCCCGGGGCAGCGGAGGGAATCCCATTCCCTCGGCACCTACCCAGCAGACTCCACCGGGACCCTTCCCCCTTAATCCTCCGGGCCCCATCCCCGGTACCCTGCCCAGGGCACGGGGACCTGCCCCAGTCCCTCCCCACCGGGCCAGCGCCCGCCCATACCGCTGCAGGAAGAGCGAGTAAGTGAGGGAAGCATCAACCCGCTCCACGGTGCACCGCTCCTCCTCCGGCACTGTGCCCGCCAGCCTGCAACGGGAAGCTCAGCTCGGCACCGCGCCCGGCGCGGGGCTGAGTACCCACACAGCTACTCCCGTCCTTACCAGCCGCCGTCCGGCGGGTCGGTGCCGCCGGGAGCCCAGGCCCAGGCCAGGGGCGGCAGCAGCAGCAGCGAGAGCAGCAGCAGCGAGAGCAGCTGCCGGCGCCGCGCCGCCGCCATAGGGGAGCGGGAGCGGAGCGGCAGCAGCGCCGGCAGCGCACTACGCTTCCCGGCATGCACCGCGGCCGCGCCGCCATTGGCTGGGCGCCGTGCGACGGAGCCCCGCAGGGGCCAAGTGTCTGCGGAGCGACGCCATAAAGGGAGCACAGCCAAGGCAGAGCCCACAGCATGGGGCAACCCCCGCAGCACTGGGGCGCAGCAATCCCGGTGACCCCCGCAGGCAGGTTAAGCAAAGACAAGAGGCACAGCTCACTGCAGCTGCTGGGTTCGGTTTTAATCCAGTACAAAAGGTGCAGGGGGGTCCCTATTTACACTAATAAATACAGGGCGGGGCAGGCAGGGCATCCCGCCCTCGCCCACCACTGCCTGCCCCCTCCCCCGGGGCCAGCTTCCCGGCTGGCGAGGGGCTCAGGTGTACTCGCAGAGGTGGCCGCAGCCAGCAGGGCAGTGGGAGCTGGTCTCCAGCCACTTCATGATGTGCTGGAGGTGGCCACCGTGGCTGCATCCCTGGCACCAGACGAAGAGCCCCTTCACCACGTGGTGACAGACGGCACACATGCTGGCACACTGCCGACACCTGCACCAGGGAGGAGGGAGAGCATCAGGGGGGCAGCCAGGGGGCTCAGGAAATCATTCTGCTTGGAAATTGAGATCAGGCAGTCCAGCCACCCACCCAACCGTGTCCCCAAGGGCCATGGCCACAGCTTTCTGGAACCCCTCCAGACACGGGGACTGCACCACCTCCCTGGGCAGCCTCTGCCAGGCCCTGACCACTCTGCCACCAAAGAAATATTTCTTCCTCTTCAACCTAACCCTCCCCTGGCACAGTTTTAGGCCATTGCCTCTCCTTCTGTCCCCTGAGCCTAGGGAGCAGAGCCCAAGCCCCAGCTGGCTGCAGCCTCCTCTCAGGGAGCTGCAGAGAGCAAGGAGGTCTCCCTCAGCCTCCTCTGCTCCAGGCTCAACACCCCCAGCTCCCTCAGCTGCTCCTCCCCAGCCCTCTTCTCCAGACCCTTCCCCAGCTTTGTTGCCCTTCCCTGGCCCTGCTCCAGCTCCTCAATGCCTTTTTTGGGGTGAGGACCCAGAATTGAACCCAGGACTCAAGCTGTGACTTCCTCAGAGGCACAATCCCTGCCCTGCTCCTGCTGCCACCCCAGCGCTGCTCCAGCCCAGGCTGCTGCTGCCTCTCTTGCCTACCTGGGAACTCCCTGGCTCCTCTACAGCTGATGTCACCCAGCACCCCCAGGTCCTTTTCCACCAGGTAGTTTCCAGCCACTCTGCCCCCAGCCTGGAGCCTTCCTGCAGTTGTTGTGACCCAAGGGCAGGACTCAACACTCACTGAACCTCATCCCCTTGGCCTCAGCTGTGGCTCCAGCCTGACCAGGTCTCTTTACAGAGCCTTCCTACCCTGTAGCAGATCAACCCTGCCACCCAATTTAGTGTTGTCTGTGAACTTTCTGAGGCACCAAGGCCATCCTCCTGCCCTTGCATCCCTTCTGGGGCTCCTCTTGGTGACCAGAGCATGGTCCCCCAGCTCCCTGCCCTCACCTGTCACAGATCCAGCCCCGGTTGCTCATGGGCCTCTTGCAGTTGCTGCAGTTGATGTGCAGGGTGGTGGAGGCCTGGTTGAGGCAGTTGATGGCACGGCAGGTGCTCAGCTTGATCACCTCATTGGAGATGTTCCAGAGCTGGAAGCGCTGCAGCAGGTCGATGTAGGATGTGTACCAATGCTCCTGGGGATGGTCACAAACAGCTCAACCTCAGCATTCCCCCCAGACTCCCCTTGGCAGCACAGCTCTGCATCCCCAGGGCAGGGGGAACTGCTCTGTGGTGCTGGGCAAGAGGTGTCCTTCCTCAAATCAACAAGCTAAGGCCACTTAGCCCTGGGGACACCACCGCTGGGTCTCTACCAGGACTGGTGGTAGAGCAGCCAGCGAGCTACCAAGGCTCCTGGAGCTGCTCACCCAAGCTTAGAGCAGGCCTGGCAGGAGCTGGAGGAGAGGGGAGGTGCCCAGACCCCAGGCAAGGTCCCATCACGTTGGGATCCACCACCTCTGGGTCTGTCAGGATAGGTGGCAGAGCAGGCAGTGAGCTACCAGGCCTCCTGGAGCTGCCCACCCTGGGCTAGAGCAGGCCTGAGAGGGGAGGCACCCAGAACCCAGGCAAGATCCCTTTGGTTGGGATGCACCTTGGTGGGACCCAGAAGTGCTGCATGTGGCAGGTCACTGCCCCAGGGGTCAGCAGGAGGGAGATTCCTGTGGCAAGCAGGCAGGCAGGGAGGGGAGGCAGGGCGAGAGGGAAGGGAGGGAGGCAGGGCGAGAGGGAAGGGAGGGGGGCAGGGCGAGAGGGAAGGGAGGGCGGGCAGGGCGAGAGGGAAGGGAGGGCGGGCAGGGCGAGAGGAAGGGAGGGCGGGCAGGGCGAGAGGGAAGGGAGGGCGGGCAGGGCGAGAGGGAAGGGAGGGCGGGCAGGGCGAGAGGGAAGGGAGGGCGGGCAGGGCGGAGGGAAGGGGGCGGGCAGGGCGAGGGGGGGAGGGCGGGCAGGGCGAGGGGAAGGGAGGGCGGGCAGGGTGGGGAGGCAGGGCGGGGAAGGCGAGCAGGGCGGGAGGGGGGAGGGGAGGGAGGGAGGGGAGGGAGGGGGGGAGGGAGGGGGAGGCGGGCAGGGAGGGGAGGCGGGCAGGGAGGGGAGGCGGGCAGGGAGGGGAGGGGAGGAGGGGAGGGGAGGCGGGCAGGGAGGGGAGGGGAGGGAGGGGAGGCAGGCAGGGAGGGGAGGGGAGGGAGGGGAGGCGGGCAGGAGGGGAGGGGGCGGGCAGGAGGGGAGGGGGCGGGCAGGAGGGGAGGGGGGGTGGGCGGGGCGGGAGGGGAGGGGGAGGCAGGGAGGGCGGGCAGGGAGGGGAGGCAGGGGGAGGGCGGGCAGGGAGGCAGGGGGAGGCGGGCAGGGAGGCAGGGGGAGGGGGGCAGGGAGGCAGGGGGAGGGGAGGCAGGGAGGGGAGGGGAGGCAGGGAGGGGAGGGGAGGCAGGCAGGACGGGCAGGACGGGCAGGGAGGGCAGGGAGGGGAGGCAGGGCGGGCAGGGAGGGGAGGCAGGGCGGGCAGGGAGGGGAGGCAGGGAGGGGAGGGCGGGCAGGCAGGCAGGGCGGGGAGGGCGGGCAGGCAGGCGGTGCCTCCGGCGCACCTGCGTCTGGTCGTCGATCTCCCTGCGGATGCGGTCGCCCAGCACCACCAGCACGGAGACGGCGGTCTGCACGTCGCCCTGCTCGGCGTAGAAGCGCAGCGTGTCGCGCACGATGGGGCTGAAGAAGTCGGGGGGCAGGCGGCTCTCGTAGAGCGAGTGCGAGATGGAGATCAGCGAGAAGGACTCCACGGGGGTCAGCGACACGGTCTCGGCCTCGTTGCCGCTGACGTGGGGCGAGTCGGCCTTGTCCTGCAGGTGGTCCAGGGCCGAGGGGTTGTCCACGATCTCGTGGCGCAGGGGGAAGGCCTCCTGGGGCAGGCTGTACTCCTGCTCCTCGGCTGGGGGCACAGCGGCGGTCAGCGGGCGGCGGGGGAGGGTCCCCGGCGCCCCCCGGCGGCCGGCACTCACCGTGGGGGTTCTCGTGGTCCATCATGTACAGCTCGTCCTCGTCGGCCTCCACGTCCCCCAGCAGGTAGTCTGCGGGGACATCGCTGCCCTCCGTCTCCTCGTTGTCTGCGTGCCCAAGGAGAGAGAAATCACCGCAGAGCCACACAGCTGCTGAGCCTGGCAGAGCCCCTGGAGCCCTCACCCAGAGCTCACAGCCCAGCCCTGCTGCTCAGCCACTGCCACCAAACCTCCTCCCTTAGCACCACAGCCAGGTGGCTTTGAACCCCTCCGGGCATGGGGACTCCACCACCTCCCTGGGCAGCCTGGGACAGGGCCTGAGAAGTGGGAAGAAATTGTTCCTCATGGCCAACCCAAACCTCTCCTGGGGCAGCTTCAGGCCATTGCCTCTTGTCCTGTCCCTTGTTCCCTGGGAGCAAAGCCCAAGCCCCAGCTGGCTGCAGCCTCCTCTCAGGGAGCTGCAGAGAGCAAGGAGGTCTCCCTCAGCTTCCTCTGCTCCAGGCTCAACACCCCCAGCTCCCTCAGCTGCTCCTCCCCAGCCCTCTTCTCCAGACCCTTCCCCAGCTCTCTTGCCCTTCTCTGGCCCTGCTCCAGCTCCTCAATCTCCTTCCTGCAGTGAGGAGCCCGCAGCTGAACCCAGCACTCAAGCTGTGGCCTCCCCAGTGCCCAGTCCAGAGGCACAATCCCTGCCCTGCTCCTGCTGCCACCCCACTGCTGCTCCAGCCCAGGCTGCTGCTGCCCTTCTTGCCCCCCTGGGCACCCCCTGCCTCCTCTCCAGCTGCTGGCCCCCAGCACCCCCAGGGCCTTCTCTGCTGGGCACTTTGCAGCCACTCTGCCCCCAGCCTGGAGCCTTTCCTGGGGTTGCTGTGCAGCACTCAGCTCTTGGCCTTGTTGAACCTCATCCCCTTGGCCTCAGCAGCCACATTCCTGGCACCCACAGCCACCACCGTGGGAGCCACAGGGCTAAAATGTCCTCCTGCAACGCCCTGAAGCTTGCTGTGCTCCACTGGGAGCTGCAGCAGGTCCAGTCCCTCCAACCAGCTGCAGGCCTGGCCAGAGGCCCTCCCCAGGGGCTTTACCCTCGTTGTTGATGAGGGTGGAGGAGGAGTCCAGCAGGATGTTCTCGCTGCGGCTCTCTCCTTTGCTGCGGTCCAGCCTGGCCTCGCCGCCCAGCCCCGAGGGGATGTCCTTCAGGTTGAAGCTGCCAAAGAAGCCAAATCTCAGTCACAGAAGCTGACAGCTTCCACTTCAGCCAGCAAAGAGCCTGGCTGGAGGTGCCCAGCTGTGATCTGAACTGCTGCCTCTGTGCCCCCACCGCGGAGGTGCCCACGAGGGGTCCCCTGAGGGCGTTCAGAGCCCAGTGCAGGCTCCTGCCCTTCACACCCAGCTCAGAGGGAGGCAAGCAGCAGCTGCCTCACGACCAGCTGCTTTGCTCCATGCTATGCAGCACTGCTCTTGGACTTCCCCAAGGAAGAGAATGTGGTGAAGCAGGGGGGAGCCCTCCAGCTTCTGCCTCACTTGGCTGCAGAGCTTGGTCAAAGAGTCTCCTCTGATGGCAGCCAAGGATCTGCCACTTGCCCTGGGAACCCAGCCCAGCTGGTGTGGAGCTCTCAGCCCTCACCTTTTGATGGCATCAAGAAGAGGAGAAACAAGTTCTTCTGCTTCATCAGCCCACGATGGGACTCTCACAGGGCTGGGCTGCTCCTCTGCCTTTGAAAGGCAGAAGACAAGCTCTCCACACCAGCAGCCCTGGCTCCAGCTCAGCCTTCAGTCACAACAACTGACCAAAGAGCTCCAGGGCTGGCACCAGCCTCATGCCAAACTTCCCTTCAAGGTGGGAAGGGAGTGGTGCCCAGGCTCAAGGCCAGGCTGACCACTCACTTCTCACACCCCCACAGAAAGTTTGTGTTCAGATGATCACAGAGCAGCTTGGGTTGGAAGGGACCTTCAAATCATCCAGTTCCAACCCCCCTGCCTTGGGCAGGGACACCTCCCACCAGCACAGCTTGCTCAAGGCCTCATCCAGCCTGGCCTTCAACACCTCCCTGGGCAACCTGTGCCAGAGTCTCCCCACCCTCACTGCCAAGAATTTCTTCCTCCTCTTCCAGCTCAAAGCCATTGGCCCTCATCCTGGCACCCCCAGCCCTTGTCCCAAGTCCCTCCCCAGCTCTCCTGGAGCCCTTCAGGTACTGGGAGGCTGCTCTGAGGTCTGCCTGGAGCCTTCTCTTCTGCAGGCTGCACAGCCCCAGCTCTCCCAGCCTGGCCCCACAGGGGAGCTTCTCCAGCCCTCATGGCCCACCACCAACCCTGTGCAGCCCAAGGCTGGGGGAGAGCCCTCCCTGCTCCCACCCTGCCCCTCCAGCTCCTCTGCAGTTACCTGTTCATGAGTGGGAGGGTGGTGCTGCCCTTGCCCATGCTGTGGTTGAGGTTGGTGGAGGACACAGTGCCCAGGCTGGAGTAGATGATCCGCAGCATTGTCCACGTCTGAGCCACCTGTGTGAGACAACCTGACCTTCAGGCAGGCTCTGCAGCAGGGCCCTGGCCACAGCTCCCACTGCTGGCTGACCCAGCAGGTGGGCAGCAGGGTCCAGCTTGTGTGCTTCTTGTAGGCAGCAACAAGGGGGATGGGTCTGGTGCCTGCTGGAGGGAGGCACAGCCAGCCAGAGCTGCTCTCAGGCTCGAGTGCTGGGCCTCAGCCTGACAGCGCCTTGGTGCTGGGGCTGTGTCTGGGAGGGCTTTGAGGGCAGGGCAGAGGGGGAGCTCCTGGGCGGAACTTAGAGAGGCTCAGAGAATCATGAAGGTTGGAAAAGACCTCCAAGACCATCGAGTCCAACCTTCTACCTCTGTGACATGCTTGTTTTCTGAGCACCTCCAGGTGGGAGCTCCTCCAGCTCCAGCTTGGACCCCCCAGGGGCAATCAGTGCCTCTGTGCTACCAGAGCTGAGAAGGGAAACCTGCTGGGCAAGCTCCTTGGGTTCTGGGAGCAATTTAGTGGTGGGGAGGAGTTAGATGTGGGAGAGACAACCACCCAGCCACCAAGATCAGTGGGGAAGGAGGAGGAGAAGCAGGCTGGAGCAGCCTCTGCCCTGGGGCCCCTGCTGAGAGAGCAGCCTCAGTCCTTACAGTCCAGCAGTGGGGCAGAGTCCCAACTGTGGCCCATGGAGGACTTCATGCTGGGGGAAGGGGACTGCTTCCAAAGAGGTCCATGGCTCTGAGGGCAGCCAGGGAGCAGTCTGTCACTGGGGGGATTCCAGCCTGTGGAAAGGACTCATGCTGGTAGGAGAAGCCCATGGAGGACTGTCTCCATGGGAGGGACACCACAGTGCCACAGGGGTTGAGGAGCTTCCCCCTCCTCGAGGAGGAAGGGGCAGCAAAACCAACATGGAACAGGCTGGGACTGACCACAACCCCCGTTCCCTGTCCCCAGCTCTGCTGGAGAGGAGGATTTAGAGAACTGGGTGCAGAGCTGGGCCTGGGAGGCCAGGAGGGCTGGGGAAGGGTTGTAGCTGTCACTGTGCTGGCTCTGAGCCACTCAGTGACCTTTGTTTCAATTAAATGGATTTGGTTTCTGCAAGTTCTGCAGAGGGCCTGGAGTCAGACCTGGAGCCAGTCTTGTTCAACATCTTCAGCAGCAACCTGGATGAAGGCACAGAGTGGACCCTCAGCCAGTTTGCTGCTGATACAAAACTGGGAGGGGTGGCTGCCACCCAGCCAGGCTGTGCTGCGACCCAGGGAGACCTGGCCAGCCTGGAGAGCGACCTCATGGCGTTCATCAAAGGCAGGTGTGGGGTCCTGCCCCTGGGGAGAAACAACCTCCTGCAGCAGGGCAGCTGAGGGGGGAGCTGCTGGGAAACAGCTCCTTGGAGAAGGACCTGGGAGTGCTGGGGGACAACCTCCCCAGGAGCCAGAAATGTGCCCTGGGGGCCAAGAAGGCCACAGGTGTCCTGGGGGCATTAAGAAGAGTGTGGCCAGCAACTGGAAGGAGGTTCTCTTTTACCACTCCACTCTGCCCTAGGGAGGTCACATCTGGAGTCCTGGGTCCAGTTCTGGGCCCCCTAGTTCAGGAGAGACAGGGAACTGCTGGAGAGAGGCCAGGGAAGGCTCCAGAGATGCTGTGGGTGCCCTGCTTTAGCAGGGGATTGGACTGGATGATCTCCAGAGGTCTCTTCCAGCCCCACCATGCTGCCATTCCATCCTAACTGGTGACTGTGCCCTCCCTGTGCTGCACCTTGTCCCTCAAGGCTTTAGCTGCATTTTCTCCTCCCCACCCCACCAATGAGGGCAGGAATGGCCAAGCACCCCCAGGCTGCTCCGCTGGCCAGGCCCCCCCAGGGTGCTCTGCTGGCCTGGCCCCCCCAGGGTGCTCGCTCCGCTGGCCTGGCCCCCCCAGGGTGCTCGCTCCGCTGGTGCTCGCTCTGCTGGCCTGGCCCCCCCAGGGTGCTTTGACCTGCAGGGTGCTTTGTCGAGCCAAGCCCCTGCGCGGCGCTCTGCTGGCCAGCCCTCTCCACGCCGCTGCTGCTGCCTGGCTTAGCCTGGCCTGCAGCCCCCCTCCGGCCCCGCTGCCCGGGCCGTGCCAGTGCGGCACAGCCCCCGGCCTCACCTGGTTGCGGTCCAGGCCCTTGGCCACCTTGGCGTTGTGGTCGCAGAGGTCGGGCAGGGGCCGGCCGGCCAGGGCGTACTGCTTGGCGGTGTGCACGAACCAGTCCATGCTGCCGCTCTCCACCTCGCTCTCGAAGACGCTGAGGGCGCTGGAGGAGGAGATGAACTCGAACTGCTCGGTGGGGTCCAGCTTGCGCTTGAAGAAGATGGGGTGGCGCCGGTCGCCGGCGTAGGGCTTGCGGTTGGAGTCGGCGCAGACCAGGCTCTCCTTGGCGGCGAAGGCCAGGTCCCCGTAGAGGCTGTAGCAGAGCCCCTCGGGGTTGGCGCGCTCGATGGGCTGGCTGGCGTCCTTGAAGATGTGCTGGTAGAGCGTGCTGTCCTTGGAGCCCGAGAGCAGGAAGTAGGGGTCGTGGAGGTGGCGCCAGACGATGCCGGTGGTGACGTCCTTGTGCTCCTCGAACATGGCGGAGGGGATGAAGGGCCGGCGCACGTCCCACACGTAGATGTTGTGGTCGACCATCATGGAGCAGGTGGCCAGGTGGTGCTTGCACTCCGGGCGCCACTTCACGCGCGCCACCGAGGCGATGGTCTGCACGCAGTAGATCTCCTTGGCCCGCGTCGTGTTCATGTCCCACACCTTCACCATCTTGTCCCTGCCGCCCGTGGCCAGCCAGCCCCTGCCGCCGGGGGGCACACAGGCGCTGAGAGGCTGCTGAGAGGCTGCTTCGAGCCTGCGCCTCCCCTCCCGCCTCCCTCTCCTGCCCCAGCGCGAGGCGGGTGTCACCGAGGCGCGGGGAGGTGGCTGGGCTGTAGCCGCAGCCTCCCGCGAGTGTCTCTGCCCCTCGATAACCAGCCCAGGCCCCTCCCCTCCTTCCTGCACCAGCTGAGGCCCCGAGTCTTTAGAGCCATGCCCAGAGAGGCTCCAAGCCCCACCAGCTCCCTCCACCTCTGCTTTCCCCGTGCCAGGCCCAGCAGAAAGGGAGGAGGCCACCTAGAGCTTCTCCCAGCACCCCCCTTGGCTCCTGAGGAGTGAGGGGGGACCTGCACACCACCAAAAGCTGCTTCCAGATGCACCTCGACCGCCCCTGGAGGCAGGAGGAAAACTCCATCAAAGCCAAGGTGTGGAGCAGAGCAGCTGTGCAGAGCCCTCCTCAAGGTGACCACAGGAGTGAGAGGCTGCTCTGACACGTGGGGCAAGAGAGCAGCTTGGTACAGCTGCCCAGCAGCAATCCAGTGCCCCAGAAAGCCCCAGTCTGCCAAAAACCTAACCCAAAATACCTCAACACAGCCCAAAACACTCCAAGCAATCACTGCTGCCACCTTCCAGCCGTGCCCAGCTCCTGACCCAAGGGGCCAGGGAATCAGAGACTCCAGCTTCCACCCCTGAAAGGTCTGAGCTCTGTTTCTAGAGTCATGGAATTGGTTTGGTTGGAAGAGTCCAACCCTTACCCCAGCACCACAGCCACACAGCTCTGAAACCCCCCCAGGAATGGGGACTGCACCACTGCCCTGAGCAGCCTGGGCCAGGCCTGGACAACCCTCAAGGGGAAGAAATTGTTCCTCATGGCCAGCCCAAACCTCCCCTGGTGCAGTTTGGGACCATTTCCTTTTGCCCTTGGGAGAAGAACCCAATCCTCCCTGGCTCCAGCCTCCTGTCAGGGAGTTGTAGAGCACCACAAGGTCTCCCCTCAGCCTCCTCTTCCCAGCTCCCTCAGCCGCTCCTCCCCAGCCCTGTTCTCCAGACCCTTCCCCACCTCCACTGCCCTTCTCCCGACCTCCTCCGGCCCCCCAGCGTCCTTCTGGGAGGGCGGGGCCGAGAGGAGGCCAAGCCCCGCCCCAGGGGTGGAGGATGCGGAGCGCCCAGCCCCAGCCCCACCTGTCCTCGGGGTGCCAGTCACAGCAGAAGACAGGGCCGTTGTGGGCGGTGAACATGCGCTCGTAGCGGTCGGGCCGGCGGATGTCCCACAGCTGCACGTTGCCGTTCTCGAAGGTGGCAGCGAAGGTGAAGTAGTCTCTGATGCTGAACTGCACGTCCCGCACGCTCTCCGACTGGCCTGGGGGGCACAGGGGGCACAGCCACTGCCACACAGCTCCGGCAAGGCTCCAAAGCACACTGCAGGAGCTGCGGGGGGGGCTCCAGCCCAGGGCAAAGCGGCAGCAGGGAGCCATGTGGCCACCTCACACCTCCCCCCCCGCCGTGGGTCCACCCCGCTGCCAAGCAGCAGGACTGCCACCCAAGCATCTCCCAGCCCCCTCTCTGCCTGCTCTGGGGGTTGTGTCCTGAGCAAAACCTCCTCCTGGGCACAGGGAAAGGGACAAGCCCCCAGCCTCTGCCTCTCTCCAGGCTAAGGGACCAAGCAACAGCCCTGTGCCTTACTGAGGCCTGGCATGCTGGGTCCAGCTCTGGGCTCCCCAGTTCAGGAGAGGCAGAGAAGTGCTGGGGAGAGAGCCCAGGGCAGGCTGCAGAGCTGCTGAGGGGCCTGGAGCAGCTCTGGGAGCAGCTCTGGGAGCAGCAAAGGCTGAGAGCCCTGGGGCTGAGAGCCTGCAGAAGAGCAGCCCCAGAGGGCAGCTGAGCAATGCTCAGCAAGAGCTAAAGGAGCTGTGGGGGGCAAGAGGCTGGGGCCAGGCTCTGCTGAGTGCTGCCCAGGGCCAGCAGAAGGGCCAGCAAGGGGCAGAAAGTGTCAGGCAGGAGGTTGGAGCTGAGCAGGAGGAGAAAGTTGTTTGGGGTGAGGCTGCTGGAGGCCTGGAGCAGGCTGCCCAGAGAGGTTGTGGAGTCTGCTGGTGTGGAGAGCTTCCAACCCTTGGTGGGCACTGTGCTGCTGGGCAGGGTGCTGGGGGTGCCCTGCTGGAGCAGGGCTTGGGAGGCTGAGCTCCAGAGCTCCCTTCCAGCCTCCCCCTGCTGGGGCTGCGTGTCCCTCACCAGAGAAGGTGCTGACAGAGTCCTTCTTGCGCAGGTCGAAGCACTTCATGTAGCCGTCCTGGGAGCCGCTGAGCAGCATGTAGACCTCGGTGGGGTGGAAGCAAACCTTGTTGACCGTGCGCTTGTGCTCGGTGAAGAGCTGGTCCTGCTTGTTGCGCGAGGGCTTGCCCAGGTTCCAGGTGACCACCACGCCGTTGGTGGCGGCGGTGGCCAGCAGGTTCTCGTCCATCTGGTGCCAGACGACGTCGGCGCAGCTGAAGTTGAGGGAGGGCTTGCGGCCCACGCGCAGGTTCAGCTTCTCCACGAACTGCTCCTCCTCGATGGAGTAGATCTTGAAGATGTTGCGCCCGGCCACCACCACCTGGGCGGCGTCGCGGCACACGCTGATGGCGTTGGCGGGGGCGTCCAGGTGGCAGAACATGGTCCTGCCCGTCAGGGCGTTGCCCCCCAGCGCCGTGCCCACCCTGGCCATCTTCTCCATGGCCGTCCTGGAGGCGCAGTCCCCTCTCCGGGAGCAGGCTCGGGGGGCGCTGTCCCCGCAGGCTGCATTCACGCCGGCGCGGCCGCCCTGCTCCGCCTCAGCCAGAGCTGGCAGGGGACAGGCTGGGCTCCCGCGGCTGCCGGCAGGCCCAGGCGGCTTCCACCGCAGCCTCCTGTGGCCACATCAACGACCGTGGAGGTGAGGAGTCACAGCCCGGATGCCGCCGGAGACAGAGAGGCGGCCCCGCGCCGGGCCTCTGCCGCTGGCTGCAGGTCCCTCCGGGGAGCTCCTCAGAACCTTTGCCAGGTTCCTTGCTCCCTGCTCTGTGCAGCGCCCCCGAGACGCCCTGCTGAGGAGAGCGGCTGCCGCTGGTGCTACAGGAGGTCAGCTCCAGCAGCGTGGCCCAGGCTGAGCAGCACCTCCAGCCAGGCTGCAGTCATCTCTGTGCGGTGCTCCCTGTGCCCCAGCGCCCTGCAACAGCCACAGGCAGGGGGTTACCCTGCTTCTCGAGCAGAGCAGGGACAGCAGCTCCCCCCCAGGCACAGACCAGGCCAAGCTCTTGCCCTGGCACCACCCTCTGCCAGTCCCTCCACCCTTCCCCTGCTAGCCCCCCCCAGACCCCTCACAGCCCACCTTCCACCCTCCTCAGGGCCCCCCAGACCCTTCTCAGCGTCCCCTCAGGGCACCTCAGCCCTCCAGGACTCACTCCTGCCCCTCCTTAGGTCCCCCTCAGCGTCTACTCACATCTGATGGTCCCCACAGGACCCTCTCTCACAGCGTCTTAGCCCCTCACAGCCCGCTCAGAGCCCCTTCCCAGCCCCCAGGCTGAGGCTCTCTCTCAGACCTCCCAGAGCCCTGCCCCATCCTTCAGAGCCTCTTCAGGTCCCCTTCTTGCTTCTCAGAGCCCTCTCGATCCTCCTCCTGACCCCCAGGTCCCTCAGGATTCCCTCTGAGAGCTCCCCGGGCCCCCTCCGGGCTTCCCCTGGACCCCCTCTTTCCCCTCAGGTCCCCGTCCTGTCCCTCAGGGCATCCTCAAATCCTCCTCCTGCCCTACAGCCCCTCAGAACCCTCTCTCAGAGCTCCCCTGCCCACTCCGGGACCCCATCCGCTCCTCAGACCTTCCTCACAATCCCCTCAGAGCCTCTCTCAGAGACGTCCGGGGCCCCCTCGCGCCACACAGACCCTCGGGACCCTCTCCCAGAGCTTCTCAGCTCTCCAGGGCCTTCCCCTCCCGCTGCCCAGCGCCCTCCGCCGACTGCCGCGGCCAGACCTTTCCCGTCCGCAGCCCTGGTGCCGATGCGGTCCCCGCAGCAGGCAGAGCCCCGCGGGCAGCCCGAGCGGCCCAGGCCCCGCCACAGAAACGGCTGCGAGCCCCGCCCCCCCTTCCGGGGCACGGCACGCCCACTTCCGGTCACGGCGCGCTCACTTCCTGGCTGTGTCCTACTCACTTCCGCTCGCCTTCAACTCACTTCCGGCGCCGAACCCAGGCCCGCCCGCCCTGCACCTTGGCCCCGCCCCCGGGCCGGCCCCGCCCCCTCGATTAAGCCCCGCCCCTGAGACGGAGCAGGGGGAAGTGGGAGGTGTCGGAGGACGCCCGGGGGTGCGAGGGGGGGCACGGGGGTGTCGGGGGGGAGGTGAGCGTGCTGGGGGGAATGGGGGTGTCAGAAGGGGATACGGGGTGTAAGGGGGGACGTGGAGGTGTCGGGGAGGATATGGGGGAGTCGGGGAGAGCTGGGGGCGTCAGGAGCGAAATGAGACTGCCGGGGGAAATGGGTGTGTAAGGGGGAGACGTGGGGTGAAAGGGAGGTGTCAGAAGGGGGTGCAAGGGAGGACATGGGGGATGTCAGAGGGTATTTGGGGGTGTCGGGGTGAAGTGGGAGTGCCGGGGGAAACGGGGGTGCAAGGGGGATATGCAGGTGGGAGGGGCGAAATGGGGGTATCAGAGAGGAAATATGGGGGGGTGGGCAGCATGTGTGGTGCCAGGGGGGGATATGGTGGTGTCAGGGGGATACGGGGTGCTGTAGGGATAGGGGTGCAGTGGGGATAGGGGTGCAATGGGGATAGGGGTGCAGGGGAGATGTGAGGCCTGAGGAGGAGTGGGGGAATTGGGGGTGTCAGGGGAGTATGAGGTACATTAGGGGTACAGGTGCCGGGGGGGGGATGGAGGTAGGGGGATGTGGAGTGCATGAAGGGTGCATGAGGCACAGCGGGGGCAAATTGGGGTGTCAGGGGCATATGGGGTGTATGAGGGGTGTGGGTGCCGGGGAGAGGAAGGGGTCGGAGTGAAAATGGGGGTGTCAGGTGGAACAGGAGGTGCATTAGGGGTGGGGGTGTGGGAAACTGGAGATATCAAGGGGAGAAAAATGGGGGGGCGAGGGTAAAGGAGTGTCATAGGGCCAGGAGTGCCAGGGAGATGTGAGGTGCAGGAGTGGGGGTGCAAGGGGAAAACGGGGGTGCCATGGGGGCATGGGGGTGCCAGGGAGGAATGTGGGGTGCATTTGAGACAGTGCTGGGGTGCCAGGGGGATGTGGGGTGCAATGGGGTGGGGGTGTAAGGGGGGATATAGGGGTGCGAAGGGGACTGTGGGATTCACGGGGGGTGGCAGGAGGATATGGGGTGCAGTGTGGGGAGGTACAGTAGGGGAAATGGGGGTGTCGGGAATGTGGACTGGGGGGGCACTGGGTTTGGGGCTGCTCTGGAGGCTTTAGAGGTGCCCAGGGCTAGGGGTGCATGGTGGGGTGCCCCTGCGGGGAGATACAGAGGTACACCGCGGGGTGCCCTTGGGGGATGCAGACAGGGTTGTGGGGACCCCCCCTGAGCTGCGGGGCTGCCCTTGTCCTGTGGGGCCCTGAGGGTGTACGAGACTGATGGCACCCCCCAACTCCGGCTGGCATCTTCAGGGGCGGGGGTCCCCCTCCATGCGCCACGGCCCTGCCCTTCGCACGGGCACCAGCGGCATTGGGGCGCAGGCGGAGGGTGCTGCACGCCCTGGCAGTGCCACCCTGCCCCACGGCGCGGTGACTCCTGGTGACGCGCAACAGCCCCCGGCCCCCAGCCCCCAGCCCCCTTCCCGAGGGCCCGGAGGCTGCTGTGCGGCGGTCTGGGGCCAGAGAGAGGCGGTTTGGACAAAGGAGGGCAGGAGGCAGCGGGTGGTGGTGCAGCAGTTCCTTCCCGCCCGGTACAAAGGCAAACCGAACCGAAGCGTGTCCGTGCCCCTGCCCTGCCCCCGCCCGCAGCCCTGCCCACGCTCCTCCCGGAGCCAGGTGGA
Organism: Melanerpes aurifrons; assembly: GCA_011125475.1. Taxonomy (NCBI): domain Eukaryota; kingdom Metazoa; phylum Chordata; class Aves; order Piciformes; family Picidae; genus Melanerpes; species Melanerpes aurifrons. Next base: position 19,265,178 of record WWNC01000020.1, on the reverse strand, counting down.
CAGCCGGGGGGCAGCACGGGGCAGCCACCAAGCCCCGTGGGCAGCCCAGCCCTGTGCCCACTTTGGCTTGACCCGGACCCCCCCGCGGCTTGCAGTTGGCATCGGGACGGTGGCTTTGGGGCTGGAAGCGTGGTGGCAGCGGCAGCGGCAGCGTGTCCTAGGTGCCACCTCCCGCCTTGGCTCTGTGTCGCTGGTGTCCGCATGCTTGCTCTGGCTTGGCACCAGCCCCCCAGGATGTCCCATCCCAGCCGGACAGGTCACTCCTTGGTGTCACATCCCCCAGGGATGCCAACCGGGAGGCAGCAGGGTGCCCCGGGCGAGGGGAGGCAGACGCTTGCCAAGGCTGCCGGGGGAAGGATCCAGCCAGAGCCACGCCGCGTGGAGGGGCCGAGTGGGGGCTGTCACTTTGTCACCGGGCCCCACGGGTGCCCCGCAGGTGCCCCCCGGGTGCCCTGGTGCCTGCCGTACCACGAGACTGAAGCAAGCGAGCATGCGAGGGCGGGGGGCGAGCGGCGGAGGAGAGCATCCCAGCGACCGGGAGGGAGCGCCGGGCACCCCGCGGGCACGGCCGGGGGCTGGGGGGCACACGCAGCACGGGGGGAGATGGCTCAGTGACCCACGGAGGGAGAGGGGTGCGAGGGGACCCATCCAGCCTCTGCCACCACCCACGGGTGCCAAAACCAAGAATGGTCCTCTCGCCCATCCCTGGGGGCAGCTGGTGGCACTCAAGAGCATCCTTTGATCCCAGGAGCATCTGAGGTGGTAGGGCCACCTGCCATCCTGGAGGCATCCCTGGTGGTGCCATCCTGGAGGGATCTCTGGTGGTGCCATCCTGGAGGCATCCCTGGTGGTGCCATCCTGGAGGGATCTCTGGTGGTGCCATCCTGGAGGCATCCCTGGTGGTGCCATCCTGGAGGGATCTCTGGTGGTGCCATCCTGGAGGCATCCCTGGTGGTGCCATCCTGAGAGCATCCCTGGTGGTGCCATCCTGGAGGCATCCCTGGTGGTGCCATCCTGGGAGCATCTCTGGTGGTGCCATCCTGGAGGCATCCCTGGTGGTGCCATCCTGGGAGGCATCCCTGGTGGTGCCATCCTGGAGGGATCCTTGGTAGTGCCATCCTGAGAGCATCCCTGGTGGTGCCATCCTGGAGGGATCCTTGGTAGTGCCATCCTGAGAGCATCCCTGGTGGTGCCATCCTGGAGGGATCCCTGGTGGTGCCATCCTGGGAGCATCCTCGGTGGTGCCATCCTGGGAGCACCCCTGGTGGTGCCATCCTGGAGCATCCTTGGTGGTGCCATCTTGGAGGCATCCCTGGTGGTGTCATCCTGGGAGCATCCTTGGTGGTGCCATCTTGGAAGCATCCCTGGTGGTGCCATCCAGAGGGAGCATCCTCGGTGGTGCCATCCTGGGAGCACCCCTGGTGGTGCCATCCTGGAGGGATCCCTGGTGGTGCCATCTTTGGAGCATCCCTGGTGGTGTCATCTTCGAGGGATCCCTGGTGGTGCCATCCTGGAGGGATCCCTGGTGGTGCCATCTTTGGAGCATCCCTGGTGGTGTCATCTTCGAGGGATCCCTGGTGGTGCCATCCTGGGAGCATCCCTGGTGGTGCCATCCTGGGAGCACCCCTGGTGGTGCCATGCTGGCAGCAGGGTGGCAGCAGGATGTGCCCAGGACGGGGGTCGCCCGAGCCCTCCCTCCCCAGGCTGGGTTTCCCTGGTGCCCATTCGTCCATCCAGAGGGCGCCGGCAGGACCCTGGGCAGCGGCCAGGCGGCGGCGCTGGGGCAGCATTTACAGAGGGGCTCCGGCGAGGGCCGCGCCTGTCCCCATCGTGTGAGTGTGTGTCCCACCCCCCGGAGCCCCGTGTCCCTCAGGGGTGTGGCGGCAGGGGGTGGCTGGGGTCAGCGGCGCGGTGCGAGTCCCCCGGCAGCCGGCGAGGAGCGCGGGGGGGCGCGGGCAGGGGGGCGGCGGTGGGGCGGGCGCGGGGCCGGGGCCGGGGCCGGGGCCGGGGCCGGGGCCGGGGCCGGGGCCGGGGCCGGGGCCGGGGCCGGCCCTATTCGATCACCATGCAGCACGGGAGGTGCTGCGAGAAGTACTTGAAGAGCTCCGGGGTGGCCCCGGGGCAGTTGGTGAGCTCCAGCTCCTCCAGCTCCTGCAGCTGCACCAGCCCGGACAGCCCCGTGGTGGTCAGCAAGGGGCAACCTGCGAGGGCACAGGGGAAGCTGGCACCCCGCTAGACTAGCACCCCCGAAACACCGGCACCCCAGAGAAATGGCACCCCAAACCCCAGCACCCCCCAAGTAACATCCCCAGACCCAGCATCCCCCCAAACCAGCACCCCAAGCACAGCACCCCCCAAAGAAATAGCACCCAGACCCCCAGCACCCCCACAAAATAACACCCCAAAACCCATCACCCCCCCATAGCATCCCCAAACACAGCAGCACCCCAAAAAGTCCCTTCACCCCAAAGAAATAGCACCCAGACCCCCAGCACCCCCACAAAATAACACCCCAAAACCTATCACCCCCCACAGCATCCCCAAGCACCCCAGCCCCCCAGCACCCCAAACAAACAGCCCCCCCAAATCTCATCATCACCCCAGCAATGTTTTGAAACTCATCATCACCCCAAAAGCAGCTCCCCAAACACACCAGCACCCCAAAACCCAGCACCCCAAAGAAGCAGCACCCTAAACTCACAACCCCCCATATAGCACCCGACCTCCCCACCCCTGCAAAATAACGCCCCCAAAACGGATCGTCCCCCCAAATAGCACCCCAAACACGCCAGCACCCCAAAATTCAGTACCCAAATCCTATCATCCCCCCAAAGTGTACCCCAAACCCAACAGCACCCAAGCCTCAGCACCCCAAACCCGCAGCATCCCAAAGAAATAGCACCCCTAAACTCATCATCCCCCCAAAACAGCACCCCAAATGCACCAGCACCCCAAACCCCACAGCACCACAAAGAAGTAGCACCCACACCCCCAAAGAGTACCCCAATGACGACAGCACCCCAAACACAACAGCACCCCAAGGAAGCAGCACCCCTAAACTCATCATCCCCCCTAAAATAGCACCCCAAACCCCGTTGCCCCCCAAATAACAGCCCAAACACACCGGCACCCCCAAACCCCAGCGTCACAACTACACAGCACCCCAAACCCCAGCATCCCCCGAGAGCACCCCCAACACACCAGCACCCCAAAAAGCAGCACCCTAAAGAAGCAGCACCCCAAGTCTCAGCGTCCCCCTAAAAGAGCACCCCCAAACACACCAGCATACCAATCCCAGCGCCCAAAATACCATCGCCCCCCCAAAATAACACCCCAAAACCCAGCACCCCCCCAAAACCCTTCAGCCCTCCCAAACAACACCCAGGAATCCATCATCCCCCAAATAGCACCCAGAAACCCATTTGCCCCCAAACCAGCACCCCAAACCCCAGCACCCCCCAAACCAACACCCCAAACCCCATCATCCCCAAACCAACACCCCAAACCCCATCAGCTCCCAAACCAGCACCCCAAACCCCAGCACCCCCAAACCAACACCCCAAACCCCATCATCCCCAAACCAACACCCCAAACCCCATCAGCTCCCAAACCAGCACCCCAAACCCCAGCACCCCCCAAACCAACACCCCAAACCCCATCAGCTCCCAAACCAGCACCCCAAACCCCAGCACCCCCAAACCAACACCCCAAACCCCATCAGCTCATCCCCAAACCAGCACCCCAAACCCCATCAGCTCCCAAACCAACACCCCAAACCCCAGCACACCCCAAACCAACACCCCAAACCCCAGCACCCCCAAACCAACACCCCAAACCCCATCAGCTCCCAAACCAACACCCCAAACCCCAGCACACCCCAAACCAACACCCCAAACCCCATCAGCTCCCAAACCAACACCCCAAACCCCAGCACCCCCAAACCAACACCCCAAACCCCATCAGCTCCCAAACCAACACCCCCAAACCCCATCAGCTCCCAAACCAGCACCCCAAACCCCAGCACCCCCAAACCAACACCCCAAACCCCATCATCTCCCAAACCAACACCCCAAACCCCATCAGCTCCCAAACCAGCACCCCAAACCCCATCAGCTCCCAAACCAACACCCCAAACCCCATCATCCCCAAACCAACACCCCAAACCCCATCATCCCCAAACCAGCACCCCCAAACCCCATCAGCTCCCAAACCAACACCCCAAACCCCATCAGCCCCCAAACCAACACCCCAAACCCCATCATCCCCAAACCAGCACCCCCAAACCCCATCAGCTCCCAAACCAACACCCCAAACCCCAGCACCCCCCAAACCAACACCCCAAACCCCATCAGCTCCCAAACCAGCACCCCCAAACCCCATCAGCTCCCAAACCAACACCCCAAACCCCATCAGCTCCCAAACCAACACCCCAAACCCCATCATCCCCAAACCAACACCCCAAACCCCATCATCCCCAAACCAGCACCCCCAAACCCCATCAGCTCCCAAACCAACACCCCAAACCCCATCATCCCCAAACCAACACCCCAAACCCCATCATCCCCAAACCAGCACCCCCAAACCCCATCAGCTCCCAAACCAGCACCCCAAACCCCATCAGCCCCCAAACCAGCACCCCAAACCCCAGCACCCCCCAAACCAGCACCCCAAACCCCATCATCCCCAAACCAACACCCCAAACCCCAGCACCCCCAAACCAGCACCACAATCCCCAGCACCCCCCAAACCAACACCCCAAACCCCATCAGCTCCCAAACCAACACCCCAAACCCCAGCACACCCCAAACCAACACCCCAAACCCCATCAGCTCCCAAACCAACACCCCCAAACCCCATCAGCTCCCAAACCAACACCCCAAACCCCATCAGCTCCCAAACCAGCACCCCAAACCCCAGCACCCCCCAAACCAACACCCCAAACCCCATCATCCCCAAACCAACACCCCAAACCCCATCAGCTCCCAAACCAGCACCCCCAAACCCCATCAGCTCCCAAACCAACACCCCAAACCCCATCATCCCCAAACCAACACCCCAAACCCCATCATCCCCAAACCAGCACCCCCAAACCCCATCAGCCCCCAAACCAGCACCCCAAACCCCAGCACCCCCCAAACCAGCACCCCAAACCCCATCAGCCCCAAACCAACACCCCGAACCCCAGCACCCCCAAACCAGCACCACAATCCCCAGCACCCCCCAAACCAACACCCCAAACCCCATCAGCTCCCAAACCAGCACCCCCAAACCCCAGCACCCCCAAACCAGCACCACAATCCCCAACACCCCCAAAACAGCACCCCAAACCCCAGCACCCCCCAAACGACACCCCAAACCCCATCAGCCCCCAAACCAGCACCCCAAACCCCAGCACCCCCCAAGCGACACCCGCAAACTCACTCTCTCCCCATAACAACACCCAGAAATCCATCATCCCCCCCAGACATGACCCCCAAAACTCCAGCACCCTAAAACCCAGCAGCCAAGAGCCAGCCCTGTGCTGGTCCCTGGGGAGCTGGGCTCGGGGCGGGCCGCGGGAGTCGCCCCAGCGGCTTCAGGGGGTGCTGGCTGTGCCCAGGGCTGTGCCCAGGGCTGTGCCCAGGGCTGCCCCAGGGCTGTCCTCGGAGCTGACGCCCCCCGGGCTGTCCCCAGGGCTGTCGCCGTCCCCACAGCCCGGGGGGGCCCCCAGCGCCCCCAGGCAGGGCAGCAGGGGCTGCTCACCGGCCAGCGAGAGGAGCCTCAGGCTGCCCATGCCCAGGAGATGCTTCAGGCCAAAATCCTGCACCTGGAAGAGAGATAGGATGGGAGCAGAGGGGGCACGGGGGGGTGCTCCGTGAGGGGGCGCTCTGGAACTGGGGGCTCAGCATTGCTGGGGCAGAGGGTTGGGGGCAGGGACAGAATGCTGGGGCTGGGAAGTGGGGCAGGGCATGGGGGCAGGGGCTGGGTGCTGGGACATGCTGGGGCTGGGACCAGGAGCTGGGTGCTGGGACCAGGGCTGGGTGCTGGGATGGGTGCTGGGGCTGGGTGCTGGGACCAGGAGCTGGGTGCTGAGGCTGGGTGCTGGGACCAGGAGCTGGGTGCTGGGACCAGGAGCTGGGTGCTGGGGCTGGGTGCTGGGACCAGGAGCTGGGTGCTGAGGCTGGGTGCTGGGACCAGGAGCTGGGTGCTGGGACCAGGAGCTGGGTGCTGAGGCTGGGTGCTGGGACCAGGAGCTGGGTGCTGGGGCTGGGTGCTGGGACCAGGAGCTGGGTGCTGAGGCTGGGTGCTGGGAGCAGGAGCTGGGTGCTGGGGCTGGGTGCTGGGACCAGGAGCTGGGTGCTGAGGCTGGGTGCTGGGAGCAGGAGCTGGGTGCTGGGGCTGGGTGCTGGGACCAGGAGCTGGGTGCTGGGACCAGGAGCTGGGTGCTGGGAGCAGGAGCTGGGTGCTGGGGCTGGGTGCTGGGACCAGGAGCTGGGTGCTGGGACCAGGAGCTGGGTGCTGGGGCAGGGAGCTGGGCACAAGATCAGAGTGCTGGGGCAAGGTGCCAGGGCTGAGTCCTGCGAGCTCCCAGAGCACCCAGCCCATCCCTTCACCTCCTGGCACCGAGCGCGGGGAGTCTCCGGCCAGCCCGAGGCGCCCGCCCCGAGCGGGAGGCTCATCTGCAGGGAGGTGCCAGCCGCTCTGCCCGCCCTCCCCATGTGGCACCTGGGACGGGCAGGGCTGCGTGCCCCCTGGCACCTACCTGGCAGCACCAGCGCAGGTAGAGGCTCCGCAGGGAGGACATGGTGGACAGGTAGCTGAGGCCGGTGTCGGTGATGCGCACACACCTGCGGGCACAGCGCGGCTCAGGGCTGCCCGCACAGGGCCCCGCCTGCCCCGCCCCCGCGCGGCTCGGCTCGGCACGGCACGGCACGGCACCCGGGGCACCGGCCTCGGCATGGCCCGGCACGGCTCGGCATGGCTCGGCACCCGGGGCACCGGCCTCGGCATGGCCCGGCACGGCTCGGCATGGCTCGGCACCCGGGGCACCGGCCTCGGCATGGCCCGGCACGGCTCGGCACGGCTCGGCATGGCATGGCATGGCACAGCACACCTCAGTTCCAAACGGCATGATGTGACATGGCATGGCATGGCATGGCATGCCTTGGCACAGCCTGGCATGACTCAGCATGGTTTGGCACGGCACAGAATGCCACAGCTCAGAATGCTATGACATAACGTTGCATGGCATGCCCCAGTGTGGCTCAGCATGGCATGGCATGGCATTGCCTTGCCATGATGTGGCGTGGCATGGTTTGGCATGGCATGGCACTGCATGGCATGGGGTGGCATTTGATGACTTGGCATGGCATGACATGGTACAGTGTGCCTTAGCACTGCTCAGCATTCCTCAGCATGGCACAGCATGGCACAGCATTGCCTCAGCATGGCAGGGCAACACGGGATGGCATGGCTCGGCAGGGCACAATGTGCCTTGTCCACTGCTTGGCATGACCCAGCATGGCTTGGCCTGGCATGGAACAGCTCAGCTCAGAATGCTATGAGATGGTATGGCATGGCAGCATGACGTGGCACGGCTTGGCATGGCTCGGCATGGCATGACATTCCTTGGCACTGCTTGGCATGTCTCAGCAGGGCCTGGCATGGCATAGCCTCAACATCATGTGGCATGGCATGCCAGATCTTGGCATGACACAACAACATGGCATGGCGTGGTACGGCACAGCATGCCTTGGCACTGCTCAACATGGCACAGCATGGCACAGCTCTAAGCAGCATGCTACTGCATGACATGACAGCATGGCATGGCTTGGCATGGCATGGCACAGCTCAGCATGACTTGGCACAGCTTGGCACAGCTCAGCACAGCATGGCTTAGCATGGCACAGCATGCCTTGGCACTGCTCTACATTCCTTGGCATGGCTTGGCATGGCATGGCACAGCTCAGCATGTCATAGCATTGCTTTGGCAAAGCATGGCACAGCTCAGCAGGCCACGGCACAGCTTGGCATGACAGAACATGCCTTGTCCCTGCTTGGCACGGCTCAGCATGGCTTGGCAGGGGACGGCACAGGTTGGCACAGGCTGACACAGTCCAGCACAGCCTGGCACAGTCTGGCATAGGCTGGCACAAGATGGCACAGACCAGCACGGGCTGGCACAGCCTGGTACAGGCTGGCATTGGCTGTCATGGGCTGATACAGTCGAGCACAGTCTGGCACAGGCTGGCATAGGCTGGCACAGGCTGGCACAAGATGGCACAGACCACCACGGTCTGGCACAGACCGGCACAGGCTGGCGCGGGTTGGCACGGTCTGGCACGGGTCGGCACGGTCTGGCACGGGTTGGTACGGTCTGGCACGGGTCAGCACGGGCCGGCCCGGGCACATACCTGTCGAGCACCAGCTCCTCCAGCTTGTGCAGGTCGCAGGCGATGTACTCCAGGGCCATGTCGGTGATCCGCGGGCACCAGGACAGGTCGAGGCTGCGCAGCTTCCGCAGGTTCTCGGCCACCAGCTCCACGCCGTCGTCGGTGACCTTGGAGCAGCCGGAGAGGCTGAGCACGCTCAGGTTGGGCAGGCTGTGCACCATGTTGACCACGCCGTGGTTGGTGATCTCCCAGCAGGAGTTGAGGCGCAGGGTGTGGGTGGTGTAGCCCTGCTTGGCCGTGAAGTACGCCAGGGCCGTGTCCGTGACGTGGTAAGCCTGCAGGTTGAGCTCGGCCAGGTTGGGCAGCAGCTGCGAGATGGCAGCGATGGCATCGTCGGCCACGTTGATGCAGTCGCTGACGCTCAGCGCCGTGATGCGAGCGTTCAGGCTGGACCACAGCCCTGCCTCCGTGAAGTCGTTGCAGCCGGACAGCTCCAGCCTCACCACGCCCTGCATCTGCTCCAGCATCACCTGCCGGGGGGCCAGCAGGCTCAGGGGGTGCCAGGCACCGCCGCTGCCCGCCTCGTGCCCTCGTCCCGGCGACTGCTCAGCCCCTTCCAGGCATCCCCTGCTCAGCCCCTTCCAGGCATCCCCTGCTCAGCCCCTTCCAGGTTTCTCCCTGCTCAGCCCCTTCCAGACATCCCCTGCTCAGCCCCTTCCAGACATTCCCTGCTCAGCCCCATCCAGGAATCCCCTGCTCAGCCCCTTCCAGGCATCCCCTGCTCAGCCCCATCCAGGCATGCCCTGCTCAGCCCCATCCAGGCATGCCCTGCTCAGCCCCTTCCAGGAATCCCCTGCTCAGCCCCTTCCAGGCATCCCCTGCTCAGCCCCATCCAGGTTTCTCCCTGCTCAGCCTCTTCCAGGCATCCCCTGCTCAGCCCCCTCCAGGCATCCCCTGCTCAGCCCCATCCAGGCATCCCCTGCTCAGCCCCATCCAGGCATCCCCTGCTCAGCCCCATCCAGGCATGCCCTGCTCAGCCCCATCCAGGCATCCCCTGCTCAGCCCCATCCAGGCATCCCCTGCTCAGCCCCATCCAGGCATCCCCTGCTCAGCCCCTTCCAGGTTTCTCCCTGCTCAGCCCCATCCAGGCATCCCCTGCTCAGCCCCTTCCAGGTTTCTCCCTGCTCAGCCCCTTCCAGGTTTCTCCCTGCTCAGCCCCATCCAGGCATGCCCTGCTCAGCCCCTTCCAGGTTTCTCCCTGCTCAGCCCCTCCAGGCATCCCCTGCTCAGCCCCTTCCAGACATCCCCTGCTCAGCCCCCTCCAGGAATCCCCTGCTCAGCCCCTTCCAGGCATGCCCTGCTCAGCCCCATCCAGGCATCCCCTGCTCAGCCCCATCCAGGCATCCCCTGCTCAGCCCCTTCCAGGCATCCTCTGCTCAGCCCCATCCAGGAATCCCCTGCTCAGACCCTTCCAGGCATCCCCTGCTCAGCCCCTTCCAGGCATGCCCTGCTCAGCCCCATCCAGGCATCCCCAGCTCAGCCCCTTCCAGGAATCCCCTGCTCAGCCCCTTCCAGGCATCCCCTGCTCAGCCCCTTCCAGGAATCCCCTGCTCAGCCCCATCCAGGCATCCCCTGCTCAGCCCCATCCAGACATCCCCTGCTCAGCCCCTTCCAGACATCCCCTGCTCAGCCCCATCCAGGCATCCCCTGCTCAGCCCCATCCAGACATCCCCTGCTCAGCCCCTTCCAGACATCCCCTGCTCAGCCCCATCCAGGCATCCCCTGCTCAGCCCCTTCCAGGCATCCTCTGCTCAGCCCCATCCAGGCATCCTGCATCCAGGCATCCCCTGCTCAGCCCCTTCCAGGCATTCCAGGCATCCAGGCATCCCCAGCTCAGCCCCATCCAGGAATCCCCTGCTCAGACCCTTCCAGGCATCCCCTGCTCAGCCCCTTCCAGGCATGCCCTGCTCAGCCCCTTCCAGGCATCCCCTGCTCAGCCCCTTCCAGGAATCCCCTGCTCAGCCCCATCCAGGCATCCCCTGCTCAGCCCCATCCAGACATCCCCTGCTCAGCCCCTTCAGCCCTCAGCCCCTTCCAGACATCCCCTACCAGCCCCATCCAGGCATCCCCTGCCAGGCATCCTCTGCTCAGCCCCATCCAGTCATGCCCTGCTCAGCCCCTTCCAGGCATCCCCAGCTCAGCCCCTTCCAGGAATCCCCTGCTCAGCCCCATCCAGGCATGCCCTGCTCAGCCCATTCCAGGCATCCCCTGCTCAGCCCCATCCAGGCATCCCCTGCCAGGACATCCCCTGCTCAGCCCCCATCCAGGGCATCCCCTGCTCAGCCCCATCCAGGCATCCCCAGCTCAGCCCCATCCAGGAATCCCCTGCTCAGCCCCTTCCAGGCATCCCCTGCTCAGCCCCATCCAGGTTTGTCCCTGCTCAGCCCCATCCAGGCATCTCCTGCTCAGCCCCATCCAGGTTTCTCCCTGCTCAGCCCCATCCAGGCATCTCCTGCTCAGCCCCTTCCAGGCATCTCCTGCTCAGCCCCATCCAGACATCCCCTGCTCAGCCCCATCCAGGCATCCCCTGCTCAGCCCCTTCCAGGCATCCCCTGCTCAGCCCCTCCAGGCATGCCCTGCTCAGCCCCATCCAGGCATCCCCTGCTCAGCCCCATCCAGGCATCCCCTGCTCAGCCCCTTCCAGGCATCCCCTGCTCAGCCCCTTCCAGGCATCCCCTGCTCAGCCCCTCCAGGCATGCCCTGCTCAGCCCCATCCAGGCATCCCCTGCTCAGCCCCTTCCAGGCATGCCCTGCTCAGCCCCTTCCAGGCATGCCCTGCTCAGCCCCTTCCAGGCATGCCCTGCTCAGCCCCATCCAGGCATCCCCTGCTCAGCCCCTTCCAGGCATGCCCTGCTCAGCCCCTTCCAGGCATCCCCTGCTCAGCCCCTTCCAGGCATGCCCTGCTCAGCTCCATCCAGGTTTCTCCCTGCTCAGCCCCTTCCAGGCATCCCCTGCTCAGCCCCTTCCAGGTTTCTCCCTGCTCAGCCCCATCCAGGCATCCCCTGCTCAGCCCCTTCCAGGTTTCTCCCTGCTCAGCCCCTCCAGGCATCCCCTGCTCAGCCCCATCCAGGCATCCCCTGCTCAGCCCCTTCCAGGTTTCTCCCTGCTCAGCCCCTCCAGGCATCCCCTGCTCAGCCCCATCTAGGCATCCCCTGCTCAGCCTCTTCCAGGTTTCTCCCTGCTCAGCCCCTCCAGGCATCCCCTGCTCAGCCCCATCTAGGCATCCCCTGCTCAGCCTCTTCCAGGTTTCTCCCTGCTCAGCCCCATCCAGGCATCCCCTGCTCAGCCCCTTCCAGGTTTCTCCCTGCTCAGCCCCTTCCAGGCATCCCCAGCTCAGCCCCATCCAGGCATCCCCTGCTCAGCCCCTTCCAGGCATGCCCTGCTCAGCCCCTTCCAGGCATGCCCTGCTCAGCCCCATCCAGGCATCCCCTGCTCAGCCCCTTCCAGGCATCCCCTGCTCAGCCCCATCCAGGCATCCCCTGCTCAGCCCCTTCCAGGCATGCCCTGCTCAGCCCCATCCAGGCATGCCCTGCTCAGCCTCTTCCAGGCATCCCCTGCTCAGCCTCTTCCAGGTTTCTCCCTGCTCAGCCCCATCCAGGCATCCCCTGCTCAGCCTCTTCCAGGTTTCTCCCTGCTCAGCCCCATCCAGGCATCCCCTGCTCAGCCCCATTCAGGCATCTCCTGCTCAGCCCCTTCCAGGTTCCTCCCTGCTCAGCCCATTCCAGGCATCCCCTGCTCAGCCCCTTCCAGGCTTCTCCTGTTGCCCCCAGGCTTCTGTGGGGCTAAACTTCTCCCTGGCATCCCCCTGGCATTGGAGCAGCACCTTGGTCCAGGACATGTCCCAGGAGGGGACAGGGTGAGACCCACTGCCCCCAGCCCCTTGGTGCCAGGCTGGGCACTGCTCTGGGAGGATGCAGGTGTAGAGCACCTGGTGCTGGGTTTGGCCATCACACGGTGCAGGGGACCTTGTCTTGTCAGGCAGGACCATGAGCTGCCCCATTTCTGACCCAGGGCATTCCTTCGCCAAGGAGCAGCCAGCCAAGCAATACTGTCCCCATGCCTTGAGCCTTGCCCACTGCTCACCACCCACCAGCATGATCCCCTTGGTGGCAGCATCCACGGGCAGCAGGGATGCCACCTCCTCCACCACCAGCACCCTCGACCCCTGCCCAGTGCAGGCTGCAGCCCAGCCCCCTATCCAGACAGGGCCTCCTGCTGCCTGCTCCTCTGCTTGGCGGCCAGACAAAGCTCTGCCCGCAGCCATGTGCCCAGGGGCACCAGGAAAGGACCCATCGTGGCCACACCTCAACCACCTTGGTCAGCTGGCTGCGGTCACCTACCTCCAGCCCCGCATCCGTGATGGTCGACCTCTTAAGGCTCATGGACTTGACTCCCTTCTTGGAGAGGGGATAGTTGTCAATGAACTCACAAATGTCCAGGTCAGAGACCCCCACCAGGCAGAAGCCCTCGAAGCCGCGCACGGCGAAGCCCTGCAGGCTGACGAACTCCTTCTCCCCGCCGGGCAGGACGTTGTAGAGCTCCTTGGTGTGCAGGACGGGGGTCAGGCCCACCCAGAACTTGGGCTGGTAGAGCACCCGGCGCCAGGCCTTGCACACCTGCGCCAGGACGCACTTCTCGCACGCCGAAAAGTACCAGAACAGGCGGTTGAGGATCTTCTCGTCCACCGCCAGCTGCCTCTCCGCGGGCGAGCCGGGGAGCCGCTCCGGGCAGGGCTGCTCCGAGCCTGCGCCCGCGCTCAGTCCCGCCAGGGGCGCGCCGGGAGGGGACGAGACGCCGCCCAGAGCGGCCAAGGAGAGCGGGGAGGCCAGGCTGGGGATGGGCAGGTCGCTGTGCTGGGCTAAGGCCGGGCTGAGGATGGCAGGCACGGAGGAAGGCTGGCACAGGCGGTTCTTGACGGCGGGGGTGCCTTTGGTGATGCTGGCGGAGCCGAGGCCGTTGGCTTGGGTGGGGATCTTCACCAGTCCATTGCGGGGCAAACATGGGGGCTTGGTGTCGCCGTTTCTCGGGCTCGACATCTTCCACGGGTCTCTCTGCAAGGCAGGGGGGGAGGTGTGAGGGGAGGGTGGGCAAGGCTGGCAAATGGCATGGCACTGGTGGGGTAAAGACCCTGGAGGTCATGGATTTACGGAACAATTGGTGTTGGAAGGGACATTCAAGATCATCCAGTTCCAGCCCCCTGCCACGGGCAGGGACCCCTCCCACCAGCACAGGCTGCTCAGGGCCTCATCCAGCCTGGCCTTCAACATCTCCAGGCAGGAGGCAGCCACAGCCTCCTTGGGCAACCTGTGCCAGTGTCTCACCTGTCCCTGGGCAGGGCTGGGAAGTTTGATGGCACTGGTGGGGATGGAGACCCTGAATGAGGCACAAGGCAGCATCGAGGTGTGGGTGGTGCAGGACCTTTGGGCACAGCCCCAGAGGGCCATGGATAGGGCATGGAGTAAGGTCCTCCAAGGGGCTGTGAGGCCCCTGTGTCCTCCATGATGGAGGACAGGTGGGGATTTGTCCCCTGACATTCACATTCTTCTCTGAGCTGAGGATCCAGCCCCCAGTGGGAGACAGAGCAGGGTCACAGAGTTGTGTTGTTTTAACCACAGGTTCTGGAAGGCCACCAGAAGGTCTCCCCAGTGACCTCCTTTCTCTTGGGAGGCAGAAGTCCTGCTTTGGGAACCCACTGGCCCCCCAGGCCCTGGAGGACGTGAAGATGGTCGTGTGGAAGAACACCACGGACGGGGTGCAGGACAACGGCCTGACGCTGACCGGTAACGGCGGGGGGCTGCCTGCCCCCTGCCAGCCAGGCCTGGGGCACCCCCTGCCAGCCAGGCCTGGGGCACCCCCTGCCCCAGCACCTTCCCAGGGCCCTGCTCTCGGCCTCAGCCTCTGGGCAAAGCAAGCCTGAGCCTGCTGTGGCTGCCAGAACTCCCTCTCCCAGCAGCTTGTCCAAGCCACTCCTGGGCAGCCAACATCATCTCACTAAGAGCTCAGCAGCTCTCCACAGACCTGTGGTGACAGAGCCTCCAGCACACTCACCCTGGGCTTGGAAAGGAAGTCAGAGATATAGAACCATGGACTGATCTGGGTTGGAAGGGATTTTTAAAGGTCCTCTAGTCCAGGGACATGTAGTGGAGGGACAGCTGCAGCCACAGCAGGCTGCTCCCAGCCCCAACCAACCTGCCCTGCACTGCTGCCAGCCATGGGGCAGCTCCACCTCTCTGGGCAGCCTGGCACAGGCTCTCCCCACCCTCAGCACCAAACATTTCTCCTTCTCTCCACTCTCAGCCTCCCTCTTGCACTTCAAACCATCCCCCCTTGGCCTGGCCCAACAGGCCCTGCTCAGCACTCTGTCCCCAGCTCTCTTCTGGCCTCTTGAAGCCCTGCAAGGCCCCCAGGAGGTCTCCCTGGAGCCTTCTCCTCTGCAGGCTGCACAAGCCCAACCCTCCCAGCCTGGCCTCCCAGCAGAGGGCTTCCAGCCTCCCAGCACTGCTGTGGAGCTGAGAGGAGGCAGCAGCAGCAGAGCTGAGCTGCCCGTGGTGGCTGTGCCAGCCTGACACTGTGCCTGTGCCACATGAGGCTGTGCCACACTGGCACCGAGCTGGCTGAGCCCTGCTGGGCCCCCTGGCCGCCCGGCGAGGCAGCGCCATAAATTTTTCAGCGGCAGCAGCCCGGCCCTGCTGCGGCCCCCATCCATTATTCAACACACTTCCCTCTATAAATACAGAGGTGAATAATTGATGGGGCTCAGCCCCCACCCTACAACTTCTGCCCCAGCTGCTGCCTGGCACGGGGCCCTGCCACTTGCCCTGCCCACCCTGCACACAGCCTGCTTGCAGGTGCTGTGCTAGACCTGAGCACACTGAGCTCCTGCAGCCTCTGGGAACACAGTGAGCAGGAGCTGGAGCTTGGGGAAGCAGTTTCCAAGCCATGGACAAGGTCCCCAAGCCCTGAGAGTGCCTGGTGATGGCTGATGGGATCATGGAATCATGGAATCTTGGAATGATTTGGGTTGGAAGGGACCCTAAAGATCATCCAATTCCAACCCCAGTGCCATGGGCTGGGACACTTCCTACTAAGACAAGGTTGCTCAAGGCCTTCTCCAGCCTGGTGGACAAGGTTGGGCGACTGGGAGCTGCTGAGGTCAGGGTGAGAGTGCTGGGAGCTGCTGAGTTCAGGGTGAGAGTGCTGGGAGCTGCTGAGTTCAGGGTGAGAGTGCTGGGAGCTTCTGAGGCCAGGGTGAGAGGGGTGGGAGCTGCTGAGGTCAGGGTGAGAGTGCTGGGAGCTGCTGAGGCCAGGGTGAGAGTGCTGGGAGCTGCTGAGGCCAGGGTGAGAGGGCTGGGAGCTGCTGAGGTCAGGGTGAGAGTGCTGGGAGCTGCTGAGGTCAGGGTGAGAGGGCTGGGAGCTGCTGAGGCCAGGGTGAGAGGGGTGGGAGCTGCTGAGGCCAGGGTGGGAGGTGGGAGCTGCTGAGGCCAGGGTGAGAGTGCTGGGAGCTGCTGAGGCCAGGGTGAGAGGGGTGGGAGCTGCTGAGGCCAGGGTGGGAGGTGGGAGCTGCTGAGGCCAGGGTGAGAGTGCTGGGAGCTGCTGAGGCCAGGGTGGGAGGTGGGAGCTGCTGAGGCCAGGGTGAGAGTGCTGGGAGCTGCTGAGGCCAGGGTGAGAGTGCTGGGAGCTGCTGAGTTCAGGGTGAGAGTGCTGGGAGCTGCTGAGGTCAGGGTGAGAGTGCTGGGAGCTGCTGAGGCCAGGGTGGGAGTGCTGGGAGCTGCTGAGGCCAGGGTGGGAGTGCTGGGAGCTGCTGAGGCCAGGGTGAGAGGTGGGAGCTGCTGAGGCCTCTCCCATGCTGGCATGGAGGTGCTAGCAGGCAGCCCAGTGGCAGCCCAGTCCCAGGACATCACCACAGCCCTCTGCAGACAGACTGATGCTGGTCCCTGCGTGGCTGCAGCCTCCTCTGCCTCCACTCACACTGCCTGGGAGAGGAGCTGAGCCTCTGCTGCTTGGACCTGTCTGAAACTCAGTTGAAAGCAGGTGAAGAGGAGGGGAAAGACGGAAGAAGCTTCAAACCAGTGGCTGTAGTTAGGGAAGCCTGCAGAGCAGAGCAGGGTCCAAGGAGTCTGCCACAGCCCTGCAGCACGAATCCAAGCAGGTAATGCTGGCTGCACAGCAATGCTGCCACTCCAGCACGGGTCCCGCAGCCAAAGCCGTGGTTACCCCCAGCAAGAGGACAGGTGGTGGCAGAGGGACAGTCTGGGGCCTCAGCAGCCCCAGGGCACAGTCACAGGAGGAGCCAGATGCTGACAGAAATGCAGCCAGCAGGAGGTGTTGGCAAGGGTTGCAGCCAGCTCAGCCCTCGCCTGCTCCCTGACAACAGGCTGGGGCTGGCACGGGCTGAGGGAGCTCAGCACTCTCCCACTCCTGCCTCGGGAGGCTGGGACAGGGCCCTGGGCACTGCCTGGCTCACAGAGACCCCAGCCTGTGAGTGAGCTGGGAACTCACCTCACCCAGCTGGAGGTTCAGGCCTCCTGGGCCCCAGAGGCTCCGGGCAGGGGCAGTGGGAGCCAGGCAGGCACACTGGTTGTCTGCTGCACCTCCCCACTGAAATGGGCAAGCAAGGATTTGGGGGCTCCTAGCACCAGGACTGTGCTTGGAGGGGGGATCCCAGCCTGGAGAAGGTGATCTGCTTTCTCCTCCATCTCTGGCATCGTGGGGCAGCACCGGTGTCTGCCTCTTGCTGAGGCAGGAAAGCCTCTGCCTGCTGCCAAGCATCCCCACAGCTTCCTCCACCCTGGAGCTGAGGCCACACTGCTCCACAGCCCAAAGCTCTCAGCTAGATCAGATCTGCTGCGTGCTGGGACAACCACCGCCACACCTGTCCTGCCCTAGGCCCTGCCCTCAACCCACTGAGCAGAGGGGAGGGAGGGAGATGAGAAGGCAGCGGCCTTGGCGGTGCCAGTGCGGAGCCCCTGCGAGGGTCCAGCAGCAAGACGAGCACCTGCCAAGGCAGCAGGAGGGCAGAGGTTTACTCTTTACTCCTCTCCCTGTCACCTCACTCTTTGCAGCTGAGTGATCAGGCCAACAGCAGCAGCAGCAGCAGGAGAGTTCAGCACATCCTAACTCTGGGATCCCGCAGGAAGGGACCCCCTGGAGGGCTCACACTGCGCCCGCAGCTCGTGGGGGAGGCAGCGGCCAGCAGAGCAGCACCAGGTCCCAGGGCGCCGTGGGAGGAAACCTGACAACAGCTCAGGGCAAAGGCTCTCAGTCTCCTGACTTCACTCCAGGGGGCACAGCTAGGCGGGAACGTCACCGCCGGAGCAGTCACTCCCTTCGTCAGGGCTTTGTCATCCCAGCGAGCAGCGAGGCAGAGCCGGGGGAGGGGGCTGGGGGGCGGCTCTGACGCAGGGAGAGAGAAGAAAGAAGGGGGCCCAAGAGTCTGGCACTGCCAACACCACCCAGCAGAGGAAGCTGTGGGGAAGAGGACGATGAAAGCTGCCAGGAAGGCAGAAGCACCTCAGGAACAGACAGGAGGGCCTCGAGGGGTGGGTGAATGATCAACCGGCCTGGCAGTGCCAGCCGGGCGGGGTGTGCTGGCAAAACACAGGCAGCAGCACAGGGGAGCATCCAGACCAGGCACAACACAGGCAGCAGCACAGGGGAGCATCCAGACCAGGCACAACACAGGCAGCGGTGCAGGGGAGCATCCAGACCAGGCACAACACAGGCAGCAGCACAGGGGAGCGTCGATTCCAGGCACAACACAGGCAGTGGTGCAGGGGAGCATCCAGACCAGGCACAGCACAGGCATCGGTGCAGGGGAGCACCCAGACCAGGCACAACACAGGCAGCAGCGCAGGGGAGCACCCAGACCAGGCACAACACAGGCAGCAGCGCAGGGGAGCACCCAGACCAGGCACAACACAGGCAGCAGCACAGGGGAGCGTCCAGACCAGGCACAACACAGGCAGCGGTGCAGGGGAGCATCCAGACCAGGCACAACACAGGCAGCGGAGCAGGGGAGCATCCAGACCAGGCACAACACAGGCAGCAGCACAGGGGAGCACCCAGACCAGGCACAACACAGGCAGCGGCGCAGGGGAGCACCCAGACCAGGCACAACACCGGCAGCAGCGCAGCGGAGCATCCAGACCAGGCACAACACAGGCAGCAGCACAGGGGAGCACCCAGACCAGGCACAACACAGGCAGCAGCACAGGGGAGCACCCAGACCAGGCACAACACAGGCAGCAGCGCAGGGGTGTCCAGACCAGGCACAACACAGGCAGCGGCGCAGGGGAGCACCCAGACCAGGCACAACACAGGCAGCAGCACAGGGGAGCATCCAGACCAGGCACAACACAGGCAGCGGCACAGGGGAGCATCCAGACCAGGCACAACACAGGCAGCGGTGCAGGGGAGCGTCCAGACCAGGCACAACACAGGCAGTGGTGCAGGGGAGCACCCAGACCAGGCACAACACCGGCAGCAGCGCAGGGGAGCACCCAGACCAGGCACAACACAGGCAGCGGCACAGGGGAGCATCCAGACCAGGCACAACACAGGCAGGCACAACACAGGCAGCAGGCACAACACAGGCAGTGGTGCAGGGGAGCGTCCAGACCAGGCACAACACAGGCAGCAGCACAGGGGAGCACCCAGACCAGGCACAACACAGGCAGCGGTGCAGGGGAGCATCCAGACCAGGCACAACACAGGCAGCAGCACAGGGGAGCACCCAGACCAGGCACAACACAGGCAGCAGCGCAGGGGAGCACCCAGACCAGGCACAACACAGGCAGTGGCGCAGGGGAGCATCCAGACCAGGCACAACACAGGCAGCAGCACAGGGGAGTGTCCAGACCAGGCACAACACAGGCAGCAGCACAGGGGAGCGTCCAGACCAGGCACAACACAGGCAGCGGTGCAGGGGAGCGTCCAGACCAGGCACAACACAGGCAGCGGCACAGGGGAGCGTCCAGACCAGGCACAACACAGGCAGCAGCACAGGGGAGCACCCAGACCAGGCACAACAGAGGCAGCGGCACAGGGGAGCACCCAGACCAGGCACAACACAGGCAGCAGCACAGGGGAGCACCCAGACCAGGCACAACACAGGCAGCAGCACAGGGGAGCACCCAGACCAGGCACAACACAGGCAGCAGCACAGGGGAGCACCCAGACCAGGCACAACACAGGCAGTGGTGCAGGGGAGCACCCAGACCAGGTACAACACAGGCAGCGGCGCAGGGGAGCACCCAGACCAGGCACAACACAGGCAGCAGCACAGGGGAGCACCCAGACCAGGCACAACACAGGCAGCAGTGCAGGGGAGCACCCAGACCAGGCACAACACAGGCAGTGGTGCAGGGGAGCACCCAGACCAGGCACAACACAGGCAGCAGCACAGGGGAGCGTCCAGACCAGGCACAACACAGGCAGCAGCACAGGGGAGCGTCCAGACCAGGCACAACACAGGCAGCGGTGCAGGGGAGCACCCAGACCAGGCACAACACAGGCAGCAGCACAGGGGAGCACCCAGACCAGGCACAACACAGGCAGCAGCACAGGGGAGCACCCAGACCAGGCACAACACAGGCAGCGGTGCAGGGGAGCGTCCAGACCAGGCACAACACAGGCAGCGGCGCAGGGGAGCACCCAGACCAGGCACAACACAGGCAGCAGCGCAGGGGAGCACCCAGACCAGGCACAACACAGGCAGCGGCACAGGGGAGCACCCAGACCAGGCACAACACAGGCAGCGGTGCAGGGGAGCGTCCAGACCAGGCACAACACAGGCAGCGGTGCAGGGGAGCACCCAGACCAGGCACAACACAGGCAGCAGCGCAGGGGAGCACCCAGACCAGGCACAACACAGGCAGCGGCACAGGGGAGCATCCAGACCAGGCACAACACAGGCAGTGGTGCAGGGGAGCGTCCAGACCAGGCACAACACAGGCAGCAGCACAGGGGAGCACCCAGACCAGGCACAACACAGGCAGCAGCAACACAGGCAGCAGCACAGGGGCAACATCCAGACCAGGCACAACACAGGCAGCAGCACAGGGGAGCACCCAGACCAGGCACAACACAGGCAGTGGCGCAGGGGAGCATCCAGACCAGGCACAACACAGGCAGCAGCGCAGGGGAGCGTCCAGACCAGGCACAACACAGGCAGCAGCACAGGGGAGCACCCAGACCAGGCACAACACAGGCAGCAGCACAGGGGAACATCCAGACCAGGCACAACACAGGCAGCAGCGCAGGGGAGCACCCAGACCAGGCACAACACAGGCAGTGGCGCAGGGGAGCATCCAGACCAGGCACAACACAGGCAGCAGCACAGGGGAGTGTCCAGACCAGGCACAACACAGGCAGCAGCACAGGGGAGCGTCCAGACCAGGCACAACACAGGCAGTGGTGCAGGGGAGCGTCCAGACCAGGCACAACACAGGCAGCGGTGCAGGGGAGCGTCCAGACCAGGCACAACACAGGCAGCAGCACAGGGGAGCACCCAGACCAGGCACAACAGAGGCAGCGGCACAGGGGAGCACCCAGACCAGGCACAACACAGGCAGCAGCACAGGGGAGCACCCAGACCAGGCACAACACAGGCAGCAGCGCAGGGGAGCGTCCAGACCAGGCACAACACAGGCAGTGGTGCAGGGGAGCACCCAGACCAGGCACAACACAGGCAGCAGCACAGGGGAGCACCCAGACCAGGCACAACACAGGCAGCAGTGCAGGGGAGCACCCAGACCAGGCACAACACAGGCAGCGGTGCAGGGGAGCAGACCAGGCAGACCAGGGGAGCAGACCAGGCACACAGGCAGCAGCACAGGGGACTGCACCCAAAACAGACAGCAAAGGGGAGCATCAGACAGGCAGCACAGGCAGCGGTGCAGGGGAGCACCAGGCAGAACCAGGCACAAGCACAGGCAGCAGCACAGGGGAGCGTCCAGACCAGGCACAACACAGGCAGCGGTGCAGGGGAGCACCCAGACCAGGCACAACACAGGCAGCAGCACAGGGGAGCACCCAGACCAGGCACAACACAGGCAGCAGTGCAGGGGAGCACCCAGACCAGGCACAACACAGGCAGCAGCACAGGGGAGCACCCAGACCAGGCACAACACAGGCAGCGGTGCAGACCAGGCAGCACCAGCACAGGGAGTGTCAGACCAGGCACAACACAGGCAGCGGTGCAGGGAGTGTCCAGACCAGGCACAACACAGGCAGCAGCACAGGGTCCAGCCAGGCCAGACCAGGCACAACACAGGCAGCGCACAACAGGGCAGCAGCATCCAGACCAGGCACAACACAGGCAGCGGTGCGCACCCAGACCAGGCACAGCACAGGCAGCACACAGGGGAGCAGACCAGGCACAGCACAGGCAGCAGCACAGCGGAGCACCCAGACCAGGCACAACACAGGCAGCAGCACAGGGGAGCACCCAGACCAGGCACAACACAGGCAGCGGTGCAGGGGAGCACCCAGACCAGGCACAACACAGGCAGCAGCACAGGGAGAGCACCCAGACCAGGCACAACACAGGCAGCGGCGCAGGGGAGCACCCAGACCAGGCACAACACAGGCAGCGGCGCAGGGGAGCACCCAGACCAGGCACAGCACAGGCAGCAGCAGGGGAGCAGACCAGCACAACACAGGCAGCAGCACACCCAGACCAGGCAGCACCCAGACCAGGCACAACACAGGCAGCAGCACAGGGGAACATCCAGACCAGGCACAACACAGGCAGTGGTGCAGGGGAGCATCCAGACCAGGCACAACACAGGCAGCGGTGCAGGGGAGCACCCAGACCAGGCACAACACAGGCAGCGGCGCAGGGGAGTGTCTAGACCAGGCACAACACAGGCAGCAGCACAGGGGAGTGTCCAGACCAGGCACCAGGTAGGCGGCCTGTGGGGTCAGGCAGCCACCATCTGAGTCAGGAGTCACACACTGGATCTAGAGTCACACACAGGATCTGTCAATCACACACTGAAACAGGAGTCACTCACTGAATCTAGAATCACACACTGGATCTGGAGTCGCACAATTGATCTGCAGTCACATGCAGGATCTGGAGTCACACATTGATCTAGAGTCACACACTGGAACTGGAGTCACACAGAATGTGGAGTCAAATAGAATCTGGAGTCACACACTGGATCTGGAGTCACACACTGGAACTGGAATCACACACTGGAACTGGAGTCACACAGGATCTGGAGTCACAAACAGGATCTGGAGTCACACTGGATCGGGAGACACACCTGGGATCTGGGGTCATACAACGGATCTGTCAGTCACACTCTGGAACAGGCAGTCACAGGATCAGGCAGTCACTGGATCTGGCAGTCATGCACTGGATCTGGCTGTCACACACTGGAGCAGGCAGTCACACACTGGATCTGTCAATGACACACTGGAACAGGAGTCACTCACTGAATCAAGAGTCACACACTGGATCTGGAGCCACACACAGGATCTGGAGTCACACACTGGAACAGGAGTCACACACTGGATCTGGAGTCACACACTGGATCTGGAGTCACACACTTGTTCTGGAGCCACACACAGGATCTGGAGCCACACACTGGATCTGGAGTCACACACAGGATCTGGAGTCACACACTTGTTCTGGAGTCACACACTGGATCTGGAGCCACACACAGGATCTGCAGTCACACACTGGAACAGGATTCACACACTGGATCTGGAGTCACACACTGGATCTGTCAATAACACACTGGAACAGGAGTCACGGGATCTGGAGCCACACACAGGATCTGCAGTCACACACTGGAACAGGATTCACACACTGGATCTGGAGTCACACACTGGATCTGTCAATAACACACTGGAACAGGAGTCACGGGATCAGGAGTCACACACAGGAACTGGAGTCACCCACTGGATCTGTCAGACACTGGATCAGGCAGTCACTGAATGTGGAGTCACCTACTGGATCTCGCAGTAACACACTGGATCTGGAGACACACACCGGATCTGTCAGTCGCCCTCTGGAACAGGCAGTCACAGGATCAGGCAGTCACTGGATCAGACAGTCACACACTGAATCAGGCAGTCACAGGATCAGGCAGTTACTGGAACAGGCAGTCACACACTGGATCTGTCAATCACACACTGGAACAGGAGTCACTCACTGAATCAAGAGTCACACACTGGATCTGGAGCCACACACAGGATCTGGAGTCACACACTGGAACAGGAGTCACACTCTGGATCTGGAGTCACACACTTGATCTGGAGCCACACACAGGATCTGGAGTCACACACTGGATCTGGAGTCACACACTGGATCTGGAGCCACACACAGGATCTGGAGTCACACACTGGAACTGGAGTCACACACTGGATCTGGAGTCACACACAGGATCTGGAGTCACACACTGGATCTCTCAATAACACACTGGAACAGAAGTCACGGGATCAGGAGTCACACACTGGATCTGGAGTCACACACAGGATCAGGAGTCACACACTTGAACAGGAGTCACACACTTGAACAGGAGTCACACACAGGATCTGGAGTCACACACTGGATCTGTCAATAACACACTGGAACAGGAGTCATGGGATCAGGAGTCACACACTGGATCTGGAGACACCCACTGGATCTGGAGTCACCCACTGGAACAGGAGTCACACACTGGATCTGGAGTCACACACTGGATCTGGAGACACACACTGGATCTGGAGTCACACACAGGATCTAGAGTCACCCACTGGATCTGTCAATCAGACACTGGATCAGGCAGTCACTGGATGTGGAGTCACCTACTGGATCTCGCAGTAACACACTGGATCTGGAGACACACACTGGATCTGTCAGTCGCCCTCTGGAACAGGCAGTCACAGGATCAGGCAGTCACTGGATCAGGCAGTCACACACTGGATCTGTCAATGACACACTGGAACAGGAGTCACTCACTGAATCAAGAGTCACAGCTGGATCTGGAGCCACACACAGGATCTGGAGTCACACACAGGATCTGGAGTCACACGCTGGAACAGGAGTCACACACTGGATCTGGAGTCACACACTGGATCTGGAGTCACACACAGGATCTGGAGTCACACGCTGGAACAGGAGTCACACACTGGATCTGGAGTCACACACTGAATCTGGAGTCACACACAGGATCTGCAGTCACACACTGGAACAAGATTCACACACTGGATCTGGAGTCACACACAGGATCTGCAGTCACACACTGGATCTCTTAATAACACACTGGAACAGGAGTCACGGGATCAGGAGTCACACACGGGATCAGGAGTCACACACAGGATCAGGAGTCACACACTTGAACAGGAGTCACACACAGGAACTGGAGTAACACACTGGAACAGGAGTCACACACTGGATCTGGAGTCACACACAGGATCTGGAGTCACACACTGGATCTGTCAATCAGACACTGGATCAGGCAGTCACTGGGTGTGGAGTCACCTACTGGATCTCGCAGTAACACACTGGATCTGGAGACACACACTGGATCTGGAGTCACACACTGGATCTGTCAGTCGCTCTCCGGAACAGGCAGTCACTGGATCAGGCAGTCACTGGGTGTGGAGTCACCTACTGGATCTCGCAGTAACACACTGGATCTGGAGACACACACTGGATCTGGAGTCACACACTGGATCTGTCAGTCGCTCTCCGGAACAGGCAGTCACTGGATCAGGCAGTTACTGGATCAGGCAGTCACACACTGGATCAGGCAGTCACTGGCTCTGTCAGTCACAGGATCAGGCAGTCACACACTGGGTCAGGGAGTCACTGGATCAGGCAGTCACAGGATCAGGCAATTACTGGATCAGACAGTCACACACTGGATCAGGCAGTCACAGGATCAGGCAGTTACTGGATCAGGCAGTCACACGCTGGATCTGTCAATCACACACTGGAACAGGAGTCACTCACTGAATCAAGAGTCACACACTGGATCTGGAGCCACACACAGGATCTGGAGTCACACACTGGAACAGAAGTCACACACTGGATCTGGAGTCACACACTGGATCTGTCAATCAGACACTGGATCAGGCAGTCACTGGATGTGGAGTCACCTACTGGATCTCGCAGTAACACTGGATCTGGAGACACACACTGGATCTGGAGTCACACACTGGATCTGTCAGTCGCCCTCTGGAACAGGCAGTCACAGGATCAGGCAGTCACACAGTAGATCAGGCAGTCACTGGATCAGGCAGTCACACACTGGATCAGGCAGTCACAGGATCAGGCAGTTACTGGATCAGACAGTCACACACTGGGTCAGGCAGTCACTCACTGGATCAGTCAGTCACTGGATCAGACAGTCACACACTGGATGAGACCACACACAGTGGATCAGGCTGTCACAGGATCAGGCAGTCACACACAGGGTCAGGCAGTCACACACTGGGTCAGGCAGTCACTGGATCAGGCAGTTACTGGATCTGGCAGTCACACACAGGATCAGGAGTCACACAGAGGATGTGGAGTCACACACTGGATCTGGAGTCACAAGCAGGATCAGGAGTCACACACAGGATCAGGAGTCACACGCTGGCACAGGAGTCACAGACTGGATCTGGAGTCACATGCAGGACTTGGAGACACACACTTGATCTGGAGTCACACACAGGATCTGGAGGCACACACAGGATCTGTCAATCACACATTGGAACAGGAGTCAGTCACTGAATCTGGAGTCACCCACTGGATCTGTCAATCACATACTGGGTCAGGCAGTCACTGGATATGGAGTCACCTACTGGATCTGTCAGTAACACACTAGATCTGGAGACACACACTGGACCTGGAGTCACACACTGGATATGTCAGTCACACACTGGATCAAGCAGTGACACACTGGATCTGTCAGTCACACACTGGATCAGGCAGTCACAAACTGGATCTGGCAGTCGCTGGATCAGGCGGTTACGGGATCCGGCAATCACTGGATCAGGCAGTAACACACTGGATCTGTCAGTCACACACTGGATCAGGCAGTCAGAAACTGGATCTAGCAGTCACTGGATCAGGCGGTTATGGGATCCGGCAATCACTGGATCAGGCAGTAACACACTGGATCTGTCAGTCACACACTGGATCAGGCAGTCACTGCATATGGAGTCACCAACTGGATCTGTAAGCAACACGATGGATCTGGAGGCACACACAGAGGATCTGTCAGTCACACACTGGAACAGAAGTCATAATCTGGAGTCACACACTGGAACAGGAGTCACACACAGGATCTGGAGTCACACACTGGATCAGGAGACAAACACTGGATCTAGAGTCACACACTGGATCAGGAGTCACACACAGGATCAGGAATCACAAAGAGGATCAGCAGTCACACACTGGACCTGGAGTCACACACAGGATCTGGAGTCACTCACTGGATCAGGCAGTACCACACTGGATCTGGCAGTCACAGGATCAGGCAGTCACACACTGGATCACACAGTCACACTGTGGATCTGGTAGTCACAGAATCAGGCAGTCACACACTGGATCAGGCAGTCACTGGAGCAGGCAGTGACACACTGGATCTGGCAGTCCCTGCAGCAGGCAGTTACACACTGGATCAGGAAGTCACACACTGGATCTGGCAGTAACACACTGGATCTGGCAGTCACACTCTGGATCTGGTAGTTAAAGAATCAGGCAGTTACTGGATGTGGCATTTACTGGATCACGCAGTCACACACTGGATCTGGCAGTCACTGGATCAGGCAGTCACACACTGGATCAGGCAGTCACACACTGGATCTAGGAGTCACCGAATCAGGCAGTTACTGGATCTGGCAGTCACAGGATCAGGCAGTCACACAATGGATCATGCGCTCACTGGATCTGGCAGTCGCTCACTGGATCTGCTAGTCACACACTGGATCTGGCAGTCACAGCATCAGGCAGGCACTGGATCTGGCAGTCACAAGCTGTATCATGCGCTCACTGGACCAGGCAGTCACACAGTGGGTCTGGTAGGCACACACTGGATCTGGCAATCACTGGATCAGGCAGTCATACGCTGGATCTGGCAGTCACACACTGGATCTGCTAGTCACACACTGGATCAGACAGTCACTGGATCTGGCAGTCACACACTGTATCAGTTAGTCACACACTGGATCAGGCAGTCACACAGTGGATCTGGCAGGCACACAGTGGATCTGGCAATCACTGGATCAGGCAGTCATACACTGGATCAGGCAGTCACACACTGGATCAGGCAGTCACACACTGGATCTGGCAATCATTGGACCTGGCAATCACAGGATCAGGCAGTCATACACAGGATCTGGAAGGCACAGAATCAGGCAGTTACTGGATGTGGCATTTACTGGATCAGGCAGTCACACACTGGGTCAGGTAGTCAAAGAATGAGGCAGTTAGTGGATCTGGCAGCCATTGGATTGGGCAGTCATTGGATCTGGCAGTCACAGAATCAGGCAGTTACAGGATCTGACAGTCACTGGATCAGGCAGTCACACAGTGGATCAGGCAGCCACACACTGGATCTGGCAGTCACTGGTTCAGGCAGTCACACACTGCATCAACCAGTCATTCACTGAATCAAGCAGTTGCACACTGGATCAGGCAGTCAAACACTGGATCAGGCAGTCACTGGATCACGCAGTCACATACTGGATCTTCTAGTCACACACTGGATCTGGCAGTCACTGGATCTGGCAGTCACACACTGGATCAGGAGTCACACAGAGGATGTGGAGTCACACACTGGATCTGGAGTCACATGCAGGATCAGGAGTCAGACACTGGAAAAGGAGTCATGCACTGGATGAGGAGTCATACACAGGATCAGGAGTCACACACTGGAACAGGAGTCACACATGGGATCTGGAGTCACACACAGGAACAGGCAGTACCACACTGGATCTGGCAGTCACAGGATCAGGCAGTCACTGGATCTGGCAGTTGCAAACTGGATCAGGCAGTCACACACTGGATCAGGCAGTCACACATTGGATCAGGCAGTCACTGGATCAGGCAGTCACACATTGGATCAGGCAGTCACACACTGGATCAGGCAGTCAAACAGTGTATCAGGTAGTCACACACTGGATCAGGCAGTCACTGGATCAGCAGTCACACACTGGATCTGGCAGCCACAGCATCAGGCAGTCACACACTGGATCAGGCAGTCACACACTGGATCTGGCAGTCACACACTGGATCAGGCAGTCACTGGATCAGGCAGTCACACACTGGATCTGGCAGTCACACACTGGATCTGGCAGTCACACACTGGATCTGGCAGTCAAACAGTGGATCTGGCAGTCACACCCTGGATCAATCAGTCACACCCTGGATCTGGCAGTCACACCCTGGATCAGTCAGTCACACACTGGATCTGGCAGTCACACCCTGGATCAGTCAGTCACACCCTGGATCTGGCAGTCACACCCTGGATCTGGCAGTCACACACTGGATCTGGCAGTCACCCTCTGGGCGCTGGGCTCGTCGCCTGTGGCCAGTTTGGGTGAGCTGTGCACCCCCTGGGCTTGCAGCCTCCCGCGGGCTGTAGGTCAGCAGTGCTCGGTGGCCACTGGGGACCTTGAACTGGTGAGCTGTGGAGGTCCCGGAGCCCTCGTCCATCAGGCGTGCTCAGCACCGCGGGCAGCGGCCAGTGCCCGCTCAGCACCGTGGACAGAGGTCGGCTCCCGCTCAGCACCGTGGAGAGCAGCCTCGTTCAGCACCACGGACAGCAGCGTCCCCAGGGCGGCTTCATCCGACCCCGCCGACCCAATGGCCCCTGTGGGGGTCCAGGACTGCCCTGCCAGGTCGATCTCCTATTGTCCTGCGAGGTGCTTCTAGGAGAAGCTGCTACTGCCCCACCAGGTCCCTGCAGGGACCTAGCGCTGCCCCACCAGGTCCTTACTACTCCTGACCTACTGAATCTTTCTCAGAGACCCTCCTGTGGCCCTGCTCCATCCCGGAATGCCTCCTCCTGCTCCACCAGCCCGGCCCGAAGCTCTTGCTGCCCATCCGGGATCCCAGCCTTCTGCAAAACAATTCCTGCAGAGCCACTGCTTGAGTGAGAGAGCAGCTGAGCAGCTGAGCAGCCGGCAGCCGCGGCTCGCAGCTTCCCGCACAGACACACGGACGCAGACAGACATCTCCATCTCTCCGCACACTCAGGCGTGCACAGCCACGGCCGCAAGCGCCCCGGCGGAGCCCCGGGAGCGGGCGGATGCCCCCAGCAGGAGGCGGGGCCCTGGGCTGCCCATCGCCAGGCGCAGGGAGGCAGGGAGCAGCGGCGCTCGCCGCGGGTTGCATCAGCTGAATTCATTAGCCTGTCTATTTTTACTAATGCAGCAAATCAACTTGCTGCTACGGGCGGGGAAAACAGAGCTGAGGCGCGGAGCTGTGGCACAGCATCGCAGCCCAGGCTTTTGTCCAGCGCTCCGGAGGCTGATGGCTCCCTCAGCTCTACCCAACAGCCTCAGCCGGCAGCCATGGGCTTGGGTGGAGGAGGGGGGGGGGAGGGGAGGAGGGCTGCTGGAGCTGCCAACCGAAGCACATGGTGGTAATAAAGACATCTCAACTGCACGGGTCTCCTTCCCCGGCAGCACTTGGTGGTGTGTGAGCTGCCTCCTGCCCTGATCCCAGCAGCTCTGGCCTCTGCCTATGACACAGGGAGACCTCCTGGCTCTCTGCAGCTCCCTGAGAGGAGGCTGGGGCCAGCTGGAGGTTGGTCTCTGCTCCCTAGGCTCAGGGGAGAGAAGGAGAGGCAATGGCCTGAAACTGTGCCAGGGGAGGGTTAGGTTGGAGAGGAGGCCAAATGTCTTTGGTGCCAGAGTGGTCAGGGCCTGGCAGAGGCTGCCCAGGGAGGTGGTGGAGTCCCCATGCCTGGAGGGGTTGCAGAACCCTGTGGCCATGGCAGCTGGGGCCATGGTTTGGTGCCCATGGTGGTCCTGGGTTGATGGCTGCACTGGATGCTCTGGGAGGGCTTTTCCAACCCAAACAATTCTATGGTCCTATGAACAGGTACAACCACCACCCTCCCAGACCAGATCCCCTCAGAGGGCTTGGGTTACCCCAGCAGTGCAGAGGAGCCACAGAAGGCCCTGGGGGAGCCAGTAGCCACCTGCAGATGGAGGGGCAGAGGATGTGTTTGGGCAGAGGAAGCTGTGTGGGGGGTGTGCAGAGGCAGTTCTGCGCTCCCTGGCTCAGCACTCACACAGCTCAGCTGTGAGAGAGGCTCAGAGCACAGCTCCAAACTCAGCACTACCTGTTCCTGCTCTGCACCAGCCAGGAACTCACGGTGGGGACAGGCCTTGCTGCTCTGCCTGGCCCTGCAGCCCTGCCATCTGCGTGGTGGGAGCTGGGAAACTCCTCCCTGAGCTACCCTGAGAGCTGCCTGGGAGACCAGAGGGCTGAGAGCAGCTCTCCTGCTCCCTTGTTGGCTTCCAACAACACCCAGGAGCTCGTCCCACCATGCAGTGGACAAAGAGGCTCAGGAGGGGCTGGGGAAACAACTGGTTTGAGTCCTGCTTCTGCTGCCTGCTCCTCCCAGGGCTGAGCTCGTGGCTGAATCCATCACTGGGTCTCGCTCATGGCAGCTCATGGCCAGGCAGCAGAGCTGTCACGGTAGAGACTCCCCAGCACAGCTGTCTGCACTGCCCCACAGCCTTCCCGAGGGACAAGACCTGGAGCCAGGCTCCCCAGGGCCAGCCCCAAGCCCAGGGAGCTGGGGAGATGCTAGCTGAGGTGCCAAGCTCTGCTCAGGTCCTCACCGCTGTCTGCTCAGCTGAGAGAGCAGCTCACAGCCACTCACACCACAAGCTGCAGCTGCTGTCCCCTCAGCCCTCAGCGTGGGGGAGTTGTAGAGAGGAGGCAAAGCTCCAGCCTCCACTCCCCAGGCCTGGCCAGGCCAAACCTCCTTGCAGCAGGCAGTGAAGTGCTCTTTGGCTGCCACAAGCCCTTCCTGCAGCAGCTTTTCTCTTCTCTGCTAAGACCCAAACCTCCCAAAGACACCAGGCCCTGCCCTTCCTCCCTACCCCAGCCAGCCACATGTGCCCTGGGAGGGACCCTCCACCCACCAGGAGATGCAAAGCAGAGCAGAGTTGGACCTCCACACGCTGCCCTGAGCCCAGCTCCTCCAGCCCCCTCTGGAGGCCCCTGCTCAGCCTTGGCAGGATGCTCATGCCTCAGCCAAGCTTTTCCCTGCTCCCCATGGACCAAGGCAAGGGGAAGAGGGAACAGCTCCTCTTGTGCCCAGCTCAGCTTCTCCTCACTGTATGCCCAGCCAGAGCCCAATGAGCAGCACCCAGCATGTTGCAGTCCTTTTCTTTGCCCCTCTTGAGCCCAGGAAGAGAAGAACAAAACTGGAAGGTCTCATGAGGATAGGAGCCAGGGGACCATGGACCACAGCTGCTCCCAAATCTCCTGTCCCTGAGCTCCTTGGATACCACTGGGAGGAGAGCCTCTGCTCAGCCCCCTTCATCCCTCCAGACATGTCAATGGCCACTCAAGCAGCGATGTCCTCTTGTCCCTGGGCTTGGGGGTCTGGCTAGGAGCTGGGCTTAGGGTGAGGTGGGTAAACACCTGTCCAGCATGAAGACCACCAGCTCATGGGATGCCAGAGCAGTGTTCAGCCACAGGACTCTTTGCTGCAGGTGGTTGTGGCTGCTGGATGCCAACACAGGCTGCAAAGAGCCATTCGATGCACCCTGGAAGCAAAGGCACTGGCCTGACCCTGCTCCCAGGGCAGACCCCCAGGCCACCTGGATGGCAACTGGGTATGGCTCACACCTCCAGTAGGGAGAAACCCTGGAGAGGTGGCCCTGCTGATCTACCTCTTCCCCAAACACTCTCCCCTTCAGCTCCAGCCCCTCCTCTGTGCCTGGAGCACCAGGCAAACGTGACAGGGCCCCGTGGCAGGTGGGCAGAGGTTGGGCGGGGGTGGGTGGGATGCTGCTGAAAGAGCCCCACTCACCCACGTGCCCCATCCTGCTGCCTCCCACACCAGCAGCACCCACTTTGCTTCCCAGGCCCCCACCCCCTCTCCGGGTGCTGCTCCATCCCCATGGGATGTGGCTCGGGGATGGGGAAACTGAGGAAGGGGAAGAGCACTGCGGCTTCGCCACGGGCTGCCAGAACCTGAGCCAGGCACAGCTTCAGCCTGCAGAGCCTGAAGGCAGCACCCAGCTCCCAAACTCGGAGTGTTCCCCCTCCAGCCACCCTGCTCCTCCCTGGAGTGTGGCTACCTCACCACGAGATGGTCAACATGCAGGGGACCCAACCAGAGGGAGCGAGGGGACCCTGCCCCTGCCGGAGCCTTCTTGACTGTGCCGCCTTGGCCTGAGGGTCCCTCCAGCCCCAGCAGCAGCCTGTGGGGAGACAGCAGGTTGCCAGTGCTGGGGATGCTCCTCCTGCTGCTCCCCACCACCGTGCAGCTGCTGGTACAGGGAACACAGCAAAGGGATCGATGTGGGGGAAGCCAGCTCGGGGAAAAATAGATACCCAGCTCATGAAAAATGGATGCTCCAGCCAGCCCTCCCCACTCCACAGCCACCTCCCTCCCTCTTCCTGGTAGCCAGAGGGAAATCAGCACCCAGCTTCCAGAGGAGAGGGGATGCCAGCATGCCATGGCACTCTCCTTGTACCCTGCTGCATGTCAAGGTGTTGCTGAGGGGGCCCAAGACCCCTTGGGCCACTGGACAGAGGGTGGTGGTGGAGCAGGACCTCTGCCAGGGGTACCCCCAGGAGCATCTGGTTTCCCTGGGCACCACCATGCCCAGCTCAGCACAGGCTGATGCTAAAGTACCAAAGCAGGCTTGGCCTGGTGTCTCATGGCACTCCCCAGCCCCCCACCCAGATGGGGTCATGAGGGTCTCTGTCTGGTTGCTGCCACAACCCTGTGCCTCAGTTTCCCCCACCCCAGTCCAGTTTGTCCACCCAAGCATCCTCAGCACCAGTTGGCCTCACACAAGGACCCTTCCAGCCCAGCCCTTGTCCCACCAAAACAACCTCCTGGGCTGCTGGGCTGGGGGTGCCTGGCCCCACACTGGGCTCTGTGGGGCTCAGCTCCCTCAGCCCCATCCCAGCTGGGGCTATTCCCTGGTCCTTAGGATGGGAGTGGGAGTAGGGGTGGGGGTGGCTGTCCCTGCATTCAAAGGAAGCCCCAGCAAGGAGTTGGGTGTCAGGGTGCAGCCCTGGGGGGTGCCAAGAATCCCATGGTGCCCTCAAGGAGGAGAAGGGGAAGCTGAATGAGGTGGTGGTGGTGAGGACAACAACAAACACCACCCCTGCCCCCCCCTGCCCCTATCCCCCACAACCATAGCCCCCAAAACACCCCCAAATACCCCCTCTTCCCACCCAACTCCCCAACCCACATGCTGGGTCTGGGGGGTGCACAATCTGACCCCCCCCGCGCCTCAAACTGTCCAATGGGGGGGGGGGGGCGGGCGGGGGGTGGTCAGCATCACCGGGAAGCAGCGGGGGGGTGGGGGTGGATTTCCACTCCGACCAGTAGCCTCTGTTGAGCTTACTGGGAGAAGGGATGGGGAAGGATGGAGAGGCGGCGGGGGAGGGGGAGCACAAACCGGACCGGGAGTTACCGGGGCCGGGCTGGCTCCGCCGCCGTTATATAACGCGGCTCCATGATGCGGGATGCGGGGGGGGGGGGAGGGGGGTGGTGGTTGCGGTGCCGGTGCCGGTGCCGGTGCCGGTGCCGGTGCCGGTGCCGTGGTGGTGCCGGTGGCGGCGGCGGCGCCGTCACCGCCACCGGCACCGGCTTTGTGTTGTCAAGCTTTTGATTCCCGAACGATTGCTTACCTCCAGCAGCGCTTCCCGAAGCTCATGCCATGCCTTGTGCCAATCCTCTTTCGGTGGCAGGAGAGGAGGAAAAAAATCCAGCGGGAAGAAAAACCGGGAGGAAAAGCAAAAACCCCAACTCTCCTCTTCCTCTCCCCCTTCCCCCCCTCCAGCAACAACCTCCCCTCCCAAAAATATCCCCCCAAAAAAACAGCAAACCACCAACCAAGGGGGAAAAAAAAAAGGGGCCGGATCCTGCCCGGCCCCCGCCCCAAGCTCCTGAAACAACAGGAAAAATAAACCAGGCGAGAGGGGGGAAACGGGGCCGGATCCGGAGCTTGAGGAGGGGGGGACGGAGGAAAAAAGGGGGAGGGGGTCCTCGCTGCCAGCCAGCCCTGGGAGCTGCTCGCACACACGCACACACGCACACGCGTGGCCGCGGCGGGGCCCGTTAAAGGGATACGGGCGCCGGGAGAGAGCGGTGGTGGTGGAGATGGAACCGGGAGAGGCAAGCGGGAGCCGTGAGGTGAGGGGCTGGGGTGGGGGTGGGGGGTGGGGGGGTGCGGGAAGGGTTGGGCTGGCAGCTGGGTGGGCTGGCGGGAGGGGGGGGGGGAAGAAGTGCAGGGGTGGAAGGATGGGGGGGGATGGAAGGGGGAGAGATGTAGGGATGGAGATATGGAAGGATTTGGGATGGGGGATGGAAGGGAGAGATGGATTCAGATGTAAAGGGATAGAAGGAAAGATGGAAGGGTTAGGGGTGGAGGGATGGAGGGAAAGATGGGGGGATGGAGAGATTGGGAGTGAAGGGATGGAGGGAGATGGAGGGATTGGGGGTGGAGGGATGGAGGGAGAGAGGGAGATATGGATGGATTCAGGGGTAAAGGGATGGAGGGACGGATGGCGAGACAGTGAGAAGGAGGGAAGGGGAAGGGGCGAAGGGAAGAATGGTGATGGAGAGGTGGAAAGATGGAGGGATGGAGGGACAAATGGAGGGAGATGAATGGAGGGGTGGATGGGTGGATGGGGACACGGCTGTCTGTCAGGCTGGCTGGACAGACAGATGCTTGCTCTGCCTTTCTCCCAAGCAGGGCTCTGGCAGGCTGGAGACTCCAGTGCAGACCTCTGGCCGCCAGCTCTGGCCCCTGGGACGGTCGCTCCAGCTCCAGTTCCAGCGCCCCGGGGGTGCTGCGAGAACCCAGAGAAGGGTTCTGCGCCCCGGTGCTGGGGGGGATACCCCATTGCGGCCCCCCCTATCTCCCAGTACCCCAGCCCGGGGCTCAGTTTCACCACTGCGTCCCACGCTGGGGGCAAGTGGTTAGGTGCCAGATTTAACCTGGTCCCCACTGCCTTCCCCTCGCACAGCCCCACGTAAGCAGCGGGACCAGCTCGGGGGGAGGCCCTGGGGAGGCTGCCGGAGCTGCCTGGCTCCAGCCTCCATTATTTATAAGGCAGGTCGGGTTTCGGCGGTCGGGGGTGGGGTGGGACTGGGGGAGGAGACTGGGCACAAGCAGGCACACACCCCCTGGCCAGCGGGGGACAACCACGGCAGAAGGGGCTGGAGCAGTTAGTGACCATGGGGGCCCGCAGGTCCGTGGCCTCATCCAGGTGACACAGCTTTCCCCCATCACCTGAGGACCTGGTTGTCCTTCTCTCCGGGGTCCCTTCTCCCCACAGCAATGTCCTGTCATGTCCGTCCCCCCCCCCCCCGCCTCGTGGTGCCCTGTCCAGGGGAAGTGTCACCCAGCGGCAGGGGGGCTGGGTCCCCTTCAGGGACGAGGCAGCCTTTTGTTGTCACTGCACAGCCCCGGGGGTGGGGGTGACCAGGAGTGAGCCCAGACCCGGCAGGGCTCTGGGTGGTCCCTGTTGTCTCCTTGGTCCTGGCACAGCCTCATTGTCACAAATCCCTGCTGGCACTGGGTCCCAGACAGGGCACGTTGGGGTGGCCTTGTGTCCTGGGGGTGTTCTTATGCCAAGAGGGGTTACAGGCACTGGAGGAGTCCCTCAGCAGGAAAAGTCTCTGTGCACATCCCCGGTGGAGGGAACACAGCTGGGGTGGACTGGCTGTGCCGCCAGCCCAAGGGGATATCCACGATGGGGGTACTTGGCCACCCCAGCTCACCAGGATCCCAGTTTCTCAGCCCATGCTGTGGCAGGCCAGACCCCTGAGCCTCCCACGGGGCCAGTCCCTTCTGTCTGACTGCGGGCTGGGGGCTGGTGAGACCCCACCTGCAGCACTGCCTCCAGCTCTGGGGTGCCCAGCACAAGAAGGACCTGGAGCTGCTGGAGAGGGCCCAGAGGAGGCCACAGAGATGATCAGAGGCTGCAGAACCTCCCCTGTGGGGCCAGGCTGGGAGAGCTGGGGCTGTGCAGCCTGGAGAAGAGAAGGCTCCAGGCAGACCTCCGAGCAGCCTCCCAGTACCTGAAGGGCTCCAGGAGAGCTGGGAAGGGACTCTGGACAAGGGCTGGGAGTGCCAGGCCCAGGGCCAATGGCTTTGAGCTGGGAGAGAGGAGACTGAGAGTGGAGAGGAGGAAGAAATCCTTTGCAGTGAGGCTGGGGAGACTCTGGCCCAGGCTGCCCAGGGAGGCTGTGGCTGCCTCCTGTCTGGAGGTGTTCAGGACCAGGCTGGATGAGGCCCTGAGCAAGCTGTGCTGTTGGGAGGGGTCCCTGCCCATGGCAGGGGGGTTGGAACCGGATGATCTCTTAGGTCCCTTCCACCCCAAGCCGTTCTCCCAGCCCCTATCCCCACGCTCCCACCAGGACAGCAGCCAGGCTCCACTCCGCACCGCTCCACCGCGGCTCCTCTTTATGCCAACTGCCAGCACTCCCTTGGCTGCTGCCGCCTTCCTCCCACCTCCTCCAGCCCTCGGGGCTGCGGAAGGCTCCTACCTGTCGCACCCAGCACCCTAGAGGCCCTGCGCATCCCAGCCGGCCCGAGCCGGCCCGCGGGAGCCCGAGCCGCAGCGCAGTGCGCAGCGGTCGCGGTCGCCGCGGCAACCGCCACGGCCTAGCGCCGGCTGTCTGCCGGTACCCGGTCGCCTAGCGCCGGCTGTCTCCCGGTAACCTGTCGCCTAGCAATGGGGGATTTTTCACAGCTCGGGATGAAGAGTTGAAAGTTATTTTTAGCCCGGGCTGCGAATCAATAGGCAGCTCCATTCACCGCCCCGCAGCGTGCACATGCTGCTGCTGCTGCCGGGGGGGCCCTGCTGGGGTGGGGGTGCCGCTGAAGGGAGAGGGGTGACCTGCTTGGCTTGGGGTCATTGCCTCCATATAGCCCCCGGGGACCCCGAGGGATCAGCTCTCTTTGTGTTGGCCCCGAGGCTCAGCCCTTCTGAGCCACCTCAGTGCTGCCCCATCCTCCATAGGGCTTGAATCCTGTGCCCCCCACCCTGAGGCTTAGCTACCCACGATAAGCTCAGCCCCCTTGGTGCTGACCCCGAGGCTCAGCCCTTCTGAGCCACCTCAGTGCTTCTGAGCCATCCTCCATAGGGCTTGAATCCTGTGCCCCCCACCCTGAGGCTTAGCCACTCACCATGGGCTCAGCCCTTCTGAGCCACCCCAGTGCTGCCCTATCCTCCATAGGGCTTGAATCCTGTGCCCCCCACCCTGAGGCTTAGCTACCCATCATGGGCTCAGCCTCTTTGGTGCTGACCCCGAGGCTCAGCCCTTCTGAACCACCCCAGTGCTGCCCCATCCTCCATAGGGCTTGAATCCTGTGCCCCCCACCCTGAGGCTTAGCTACCCACCATGAGCTCAGCCCCCTTGGTGCTGACCCTGAGGTTCAGCCCTTCTGAGCCACCCCAGTGCCTTCCATAGGACTCTGACCTCCTGGGCCTCCCCCAAAGCTCAGACATTCCCCCCAGAGCTCCATGGGGCTCAAACACTCTGCCCCCCCCCCCCTTGTCAAAGATCTAACACCCCCCCCAGGGTTCACCCCCTCGAGGTGCTCTCCATAGGGCTTGGACCCATTCTTCAAAGGTCAAACACCCCCCAGGGCTCAGCCCCCTTTGTTCTGGTCCTGGGCTTCAGCCCTTTTGAGTCCCTCCTGAGCCCTCCATAGGTCTTGGGTCCCCTGTTCCCTGCCCCCAGTCAAAGCTCAGACACCCCCCCCCCAAGATCTCACCTTTCCTGTGCTCTCCATAGGGCTCGAACCCCCTGAGCCCTCCCTGAAGATCAGATGCCCCTCGAGGGTTCACTGTCTCCAGTGGCCTCCATAGAACCTGGACACCCTGAGCCTCTGCTTAGGCTCAGACACCCCTTCAGGGGACACCCCCTCAGGGATCACCCCCAGGCTTCTATGGGGACCACATGACTGCTGGGGGGTGGTGACCACATCACTGTAGGGACCCTCACCCAGCTGCTGGGAACCTCATCCTGCCATGGGGACCATCTGCCACCAGTGTGGACCTTGTGTCAGGGACCCTTGTCCTGCCACAGAGACCCCCCCCCCCGTGTCAGGGGAACCTTCTCCTTGCCCTTGCCCTGCCGTGAGAACCTCTCCACCTTGCCATGGGGCCCCTTGCCTGCCATGGAAATCTCCACTTTGCCATGAGAACCCTTGCCTTGAAATGTGGAACCTCCTCCTTGCCATATGGACCTCCACCTTTCCATGGGGATCCTCTCCTTGCCATGAAGACCTCTCTTGCCATGGGGTCCTCTGGCTTGCAATGGAGACCCTCACCTTGCTGTGGGATGCTCTGCCTTGCCATGGGGTGCCCCACCTGCCCACCCTGCATGGAGACCCTTGCTCTGCCTCGGGGATCTCCGCTTTGCCAGGAGCACCTTTGCCCTGTGAGCCTCCTCCTCGCCGTGGGGATTCCTGCAGGGACCCACAGCTTGCTCCATGCTTCTCCTGAGCACCAGCCTGGGGGTGCAGCTGCTCGGGGGCAGCAGGAGGGCATGGAGCTAGTTTAGCCCCTGGGTTCCCTGGGGAAGGGCTGGGAGGTTCCTCAGCTACTTCCTAAAGATGAGCTGGGTGCCTACTACAGCCACATCTCCTGCAGGTGCTCGGCTGGGGGAAACAGCTCCCCATGAAGCTGTGGGGCCCTGGGCAGGGGCACCCCCATTCTCCAAGCAGCACTGTGAGGTCCCAACTTTCCCCCATGAGCCTCTTTTGCCTTTTGGTGAAGATTTCTGCCCCCAAGCATGGCCCAGCTGCTATCACCCACTCATGGTTCAGGGCAGAGATGCACAAAGCCACCTTGGACTTCTGTGGGCATGAGGGATGCCCTGGCTGGGTGGGGAAGGCCAAGGACCAGGAGATGGAGACAGCCCAAGAAAGGAGAGAGCTCTGCCCAAGATGGGTGATTCAGCAGGGAGAAGGAGGATCACCAAAGAGCTCAGAGGACTGAGGGTCCTTCCTACCATGAGAGGAGATAAAGCCCCCCCCAGGCCCTGGGTGAGCTGTAGGTGGTAGGTGGGGCTGGAAGAACCTCTTCTGTGGAGACAGGCTGGAGAGCAGGGGCTGTGCAGCCTGAAGAAGACCTTCTTGCACCCCACCAGTGTATAAAGAGACTTATAGGAAGGATGGAGAGAGGTTTTTCACCAGGAGCTGTGGTGGCAGGAGAAAGGGTGATGGTTTTGAACTGGCAGAGGGCAGATTTAGGTCTCCACTTGCACTAACATAAGGTGAGACCCACCAGGAGCACACATCCAGCTCTGGGGTCCCATCACAAAGCAGACCTGGACCTGTTGGAGCCAGTCCAGAGGGAAGCATGGAAATAAGAGCTTCTAAGAGCGATGGAGAGAAGCTTTCACCAGGAGCTGTGCTGCCAGGAGAAGGCTGAGCTGTTGAAACTGGCAGGGGATGGTTTTAGGTTGGCTAAGGGGAAGAAATGTACGGTGGGGAGGGTGTGGGACGCTGGCACTGGAGAGCTCAAGGTCCAGCGGGGTGAGGCTGGATCAGCCAGCGGCAGCAAGAGAAGGCCCTGCCCAAGGGTGATCTTCAAAGGTCTCATTCCATGAGTGTCCCACTCCAGTGCGCCGGGATCCCCAGCCCAGGGCCAGGAGAAACAGCCGCCGTGCCCGCGGTCACCAGAGGGCACTGCGAGCCCAGCAGCCTGGGGCCTCTGCCCGGGCTGTGCTGCCGGGGACAGGGAGGGGACCGGAGCCAGGCTGGGGGTCCAGAGACCGGCGGCTTCCGAAGGAGCAGGGACGGGGAACGGGGGGAGGGCAGCACCATGGGGCTGGGGGCAAGGACTGGCACAGCCAGGGGACACTGCCATCACCCAGAGCTCCGCGGCACTTCGGCCAGTGGCAGCTCCAGTAAAGCCCCATCGGCTGGCCCAGAGCCAACTGGTGGGTACTGGAGCTGGGGTTTGCTCTGTCCCAGGTCAGCCCCAGCTCTGGGCAGTGCTCCCAAGGGGCTCCTGCCCGCCTCGGTGCCCGTGCCCGGTGCCCATATGGAAGAGACCCAGGGCTGGCAGCGGTGGCTTGGTCCAGCTGGTGCCGAGGTTCTCCCCAGCAACACCCAGTTAAGGTGGAACGGTCTGGGGTGGGGGTGCCGGCGGTGCCAGCTCCCCCAGGAGTGGGGTTAGGGAGGGCTCACCAGCGGCACACCGGGCTCCGGGTTGCAAACATCCCCTTCCAACCGCCTGGGGTGGCCCGAGGGAGCCAAGCACCCACCCGGGCCGGGGGAGAGCCCTGCTGGGAGGAGGTGTCTGGAGACACCAGCCCCTCGTGGCACCGGTGCCCTCTCATCACTGATGCAACCTCATCCCTGGTGCCACCCCATCTCTGGTGCCACCTCACCGCATCTCTGGTGCTGCTTTGCCTGTGCACCCCATCTCTAGTGCCATTCCTCTTCTGATATCTTTGATGCCACTACACCTTCGGTGCCACCTCACCTCTAGGGTCACCCCACCTTTGGTATCACTATCTCCGGGGTCACCCTATCTCTCTCATCACTTTGCCTCTGGGTCACCCCCACCTCTGGTCCCACTTCACCTCTGGGCTCACCATGTCTCTGGTACCACTCTGTTTCTGGGGTCACCCCATCTTTGGTGCCACCTCACCTCTGAGGTCACCCCGTCTTTGCTGCCACCTCACCTTTGGGGTCACCACATCTTTGGTACCACTGTTTCTGGTGTCACCCCACCTTTGATGCCCCCTGAGCTCTTGTGTCGCCCCATCCCTGGTGCCCTGCTGTAGGCTGTTTGCAGGCTCCCTGGCCGGACCAGCTCCACCTGCTGCTGGTGGCACAGGATCCTACCCTAGGACCACGACCTCCTCAAGCCAGGACACCCCAGATGGCAGCCAGCAGGTCCAGACCCCCCGCAAGCCCCTCACCTCCCCCCCGCCCCCCGCCCCAAGCCGCTCCACCTTAACCCGCAGCCCCTCCGGCCCCTCATTTTCCACGGATTCCAGCCCTTGACTTCTTCCAGCGGCATTCGGTGGCCGCAGTCTCCTCTCCCCGCCCCACCTCCCCCCGGCCCCCTGCCCTTCCCCCCCGCCTCCTCTTTCTTCCCACCCTTCCCAGTGACAATTCCTCATTCCCATTCCGCTCCTCCCTCTCCCCCGGACTTTGTTCCCAGCCCGGATCATCCCATCCCGATTGTTCCTCGCTTGTTTCAAACATTTTGGCGGGCTGTCACCGCGGGGACACCTCATTAATTACCGGGGGGGTGGGGGGTGGGGGGACACGACACAGACACAGACACCAGGGATGAACTGGGGCGTGGGGGGTGGGGAAAACACCCAGGGGTGGCTGTGGAAGTGGGGTTGGGGTGTGCATGACCCCCACCCCGCTGCCACCCTCGGCATCTGCTCCCCTGGTTGAGAGTGGAGATGGGGAGGGGGAGGGGGTGTTGGTGTCGGGGTGTTCATATGGAGGTTTGGGGGGATGTAAGTCTTGGGGTACACAGCTCGGGGCGGGGAGGCAGGGTGTTGGTTCCTATGGAGGTTTGGGGGGTATGCAAATCTTGGGGGGCGTAGTTTTGGGGGGTGTAAAGCAGTGGCTATGTACTTTGGGGGTGTGCAGAGTCAGGGTGCAGATATCTCGGGGTGTACATAGCTTGGGGTGTGCATAGCTTGGGGTGCCTGTAATCTGGGGTGTGCTTATCTTGGGGTGCCCATAAACTGGGGGGTTTATAGCCTGGGGTATCTGTAGTAGGGGGTGTGCACAGCCTGGGGTGTCTATAATCTGGGGTTCCTCTAGCCTGGAGTACTTGGGGTGTGCATAGTTTGGGGTGCCTGTAGCCTGGGGTGTACATCATTTGGGGTGTGCAGAGTTTGGGGTGTTCATAAGATGGGGTGTGTATAGCTTGGGGTGTCCATGGCCCGAGGTGTGCTCTGCTTGGGGTGTCTATAGTCTGGGGTGTGCATAGCTTGGGGTGTTCATAGATTGGGGTGCTTAGAGCCTGGGGTATCAGAGGTGTGCATGGCATGGGGTGTCTATAATGTGGGGTGCACATAGCCCTGGCTGTGCACAGTTTGGGGTGCCCATAGCCTGGGGTGCATGCATAATTTGGGGTGCACATAGCCTGGGGTATGTGTAGTTGGAGTGTGCATAGCTTGGGGTGTGCATAGCTTGGGGTGCCTGGAGCCCAGGGTGAGCTTAATTTGGGGTGTGCATAGCTTGTGTGCAGCTAAAGGGTGTGTGCCAAGTCTGAGGGGGTGTGTGGCTTGGGGGGGCTGTGTGTAGCTTGGGGAGCTGTGTGTAGTTGGGGGGCTGTGTGTAGCTTGGGGGCTGTGTGTAGTTGGGGGCTGTGTGTAGTTGGGGGGCTGTGTGTAGCTTGGGCTGTGTGTATCTTGGGGAACTGTGTGTATCTAGGGGAGCTGTGTGTATCCTGGGGGCTGTGTGTAGCTTGGGCTGTGTGTATCTTGGGGAACTGTGTGTATCTAGGGGAGCTGTGTGTATCCTGGGGGCTGTGTGTAGTTGGGGGCTGTGTGTAGTTGGGGGCTGTGTGTAGCCTGGGCTGTGTGTAGTTGGGGGGCTGTGTGTATCTTGGGGGCTGTGTGTAGCCTGGGCTGTGTGTATCTTGGGGGCTGTGTGTAGTTGGGGGCTGTGTGTAGCCTGGGCTGTGTGTATCTTGGGGGCTGTGTGTAGTTGGGGGCTGTG
The DNA here is from genome assembly GCA_011125475.1 of Melanerpes aurifrons. NCBI lineage: Eukaryota > Metazoa > Chordata > Aves > Piciformes > Picidae > Melanerpes > Melanerpes aurifrons. The sequence goes on along the minus strand of WWNC01000020.1, from coordinate 19,221,886 downwards.
TGTAGCCTGGGCTGTGTGTATCTTGGGGGCTGTTTGTATCTTGGGGGCTGTGTGTAGCCTGGACTGTGTGTATCTTGGGGGGCTGTGTGTAGTTGGGGGGCTGTGTGTAGCCTGGGCTGTGTGTATCTTGGGGGGCTGTGTGTAGTTGGGGGGCTGTGTGTAGCCTGGGCTGTGTGTAGTTGGGGGGCTGTGGGTATCTTGGGGGGCTGTGTGTAGCCTGGGCTGTGTGCATCTTGGGGGGCTGTGTGTAGTTGGGGGGCTGTGTGTAGCCTGGGCTGTGTGTATCTTGGGGGGCTGTGTGTATCTTAGGGTGCTATGTGTATCTTGGGGGACTGTGTATAGCTGGGGGCGCTGTCTGTAGCCTGGGCTGTGTGTAATTGGGGGGCTGTGTGTAGCCTGGGCTGTGTGTATCTTGGGGAGCTGTGTGTATCCTGGGGGGCTGTGTGTAATTGGGGGCTGTGTGTATCATGGGGGCTGTGTGTAGTTGGGGGGCTGTGTGTAGTTGGGGGCTGTGTGTATCTTGGGGGCTGTGTGGGGGCTGTGTGTAGCCTGGGCTGTGTGTATCTTGGGGAGCTGTGTGTATCCTGGGGGGCTGTGTGTAGTTGGGGGGCTGTGTGTAGCCTGGGCTGTGTGTATCTTGGGGAGCTGTGTGTATCCTGGGGGGCTGTGTGTAGTTGGGGGCTGTGTGTAGCCTGGGCTGTGGGGGGAGCTGTGTGTATCCTGGGGGCTGTGTGTAGTTGGGGGGCTGTGTGTAGCCTGGGCTGTGTGTATCTTGGGGAGTTGTGTGTATCCTGGGGGGCTGTGTGTAGTTGGGGGGCTGTGTGTAGCCTGGGCTGTGTGTATCTTGGGGCTGTGTGTAGTTGGGGGCTGTGTGTAGCCTGGGCTGTGTGTAGTTGGGGGCTGTGGGTATCTTGGGGGGCTGTGTGTAGCCTGGGCTGTGTGCATTTTGGGGGGCTGTGTGTAGTTGGGGGGCTGTGTGTAGCCTGGGCTGTGTGTATCTTGGGGAGTGGTGTGTATCCTGGGGGGCTGTGTGTAGTTGGGGGGCTGTGTGTAGCCCGGGCTGTGTGTATCTTGGGGAGCTGTGTGTATCTAGAGGAGCTGTGTGTAGCTGGGGGGCTGTGTGTAGCCTGGGCTGTGTGTATCTTGGGGAGCTGTGTGTATCCTGGGGTGCTGTGTGTAGCTGGGGGGCTGTGTGTAGCCTGGGCTGTGTGTATCTTGGGGAGCTGTGTGTATCCTGGGGGGCTGTGTGTAGCTGGGGGCCTGTGTGTAGCCTGGGCTGTGTGTATCTTGGGCTGTGTGTATCCTGGGGTGCTGTGTGTATCTTGGGGGCTGTGTGTAGCCTGGGCTGTGGGGGGCTGTGTGTATCTTGGGGGCTGTGTGTAGCCTGGGGGCTGTGTGGGGGGCTGTGTGTAGGGGGGCTGTGTGTATCTTGGGGGGCTGTGTGTAGCCTGGGGGGCTGTGTGTAGCCTGGGCTGTGCAAAGCTCGGGGTGTCTGCAGCGCGGGGTGCACACCGTGTGGTGTGTGCCTGGAGCGGGGGTGCATAGTTGGGGGGTGCATGGCCTGGGACATGGCCTGCAGCGCCTGCACCCCGGGGTGTGCCCAGCCATGGGTGCACACAGCCTGGGGCGTGCCTTTAGCCTGGGGGGGTGTCGTCCGCGGTGCCCCCCGGGCTCAGCCCCCCCAGCTCCTCGCCTCCCGCTGTCACCCACTCCGGGCGGCGCGGGGGCAGTTGAGCATCCTCCGTTAGCCCGGGGTGGAGGGGGTCTGGGGATGCCCGGGGTGGGCTCTGCGGTACCCGCGGCGGGGAGGGGATGGGGATGGGGTTGTGGGGGGAGAGCCTGGGCCCGCCCCGCCGCCTCCATTGGCGGAAAGTTTGGGGCGCGGCACGGGGTGGTGGCCCCGCTTCTCCCCCCCCCCTTCCCCAGTCTCCCGCCCCGGCCCCGGCCCCGGTGCGGGCAGCGGTGAGGGCAGGGCCGGGCCGGGCCGGGCCGGGCCGCCCCGGGCCATGTGGGCGCTGCGGGCGCTGTGCCTGGCGGGGCTGGGTGCGGTGCTCGGCGGGGGCTCGGCGGATCAGTGCAACTGGAGGGGCAGGTACGTACCGGTACCGACACCGGCATCGGCGTGGCCATCGGCATCGGTACCGGGGTAGCAGCCCGGGGTACGAGGTGGGAGGGTGCTCCCCAGCTCAGCATCCGACCAAGCTTGGGGCTCCCAGCAGGGTCGGGGTTTTGGGGGAGGGGGGGCGTCGTAAGGGGGGAGGGGTGAGTCTCTCCGCCTTCCCCAAGGCTGCCACCCCCTTCTGCATCCGTGGGATGCATCACGGGTGGGATGCTGGAACCTCGCCTGCCTCAGTTTCCCCGCTCCTTGAGCGCGGCTGGTCCTCTCACTCCGGACGAGAGATGTTGGTCCCCGGGGTGTCGGTCCCTTAGGGAGCGCCCACCCCCCGCAACCCGTGGAAGGTGGACGGTGGGACCCCGAGCCCTCCGCCAGGGCCCGAGGGCGGTGGGGAAGGCGCCGAGGTGCGGAACAAAGAGCGTGGCCCGGCGGGAGTAGCTGTGAAAGTCCCACGGCGGGGACTGGGGGGCCACGGGGGGCTATGAGCAGCGTGGTCGGGACAAAGCGGCCCCATTGCTGCCCCCGTGTCCCCCCGGCATGGCTTTCCCGCGTGTACCCCCCGCCCACGGTAAAAGGCACGGGTAGGACGTGGCTCAGGGCACCAGGGGATGCTGGGGGCGGGGGGGGAGGGGGGGGCGTAGCAATCCTGCAGCACCCACTGGGAATCCCCCAAAAGGAGGGGAACAGGGGACCCAAGGGCCACAGGGTGCCTGGTTGGGGTGTCTTGGGAGCCCCACCTGCGTGTAAGGGGGGCTGTGCTGCTGTGCCCCCCCCGAGTGCTAGGAAACAGGAGCACCTCCCAAACTATGCCCTGACAGCCCAGGTCCAAGGCACCAAAAGTTGGGTGCTGTTCCTCCTGGGGCTCGTCCCACGCACGGCTTCGGATGCTGCCCCACCGGGGTTTGGGGGGACGCGGGGCTGGAGGGGGGAGCCCCATCCCCCAGGGGCGGGGGGCGCCCTGGCTAACGGGGGGTGCTGTGCCTGGCAGCGGGCTGTCTCAGGAGGCGGGCAGCGTGGAGCAGCTGTCCCTGCACTGCGCCGAGGGCTCTCTGGAGTGGCTGTACCCCACGGGCGCCCTTCGGCTGCGCCTGGCCCCCCGCCTGCCCCCCGCCGCCGCCGCCGTCCAAGGCAGGAGCCCGCAGCATGTCACCGCCTGCATCAAACCGTCCGGCACCTTCCGGGGGGCTCAGCTCTACCTGGAAAGAGAAGGGCTCTTGGAGCTGCTGCTACCAGAGGCCCCCCGACCCCGCGTCCGCTGCTTCAGTTGGGCACCCCAGGAGAAGGTGGCTCTGTTCCTTCAGGCCACCCCGCACCCCGACATCAGCCGCCGCATCGCCGCCTTCCGCTACGAGTTGCGGGGGGACTGGCTGGCACGCCCCCCCCTGCCCGCTGCCAGCCCTGCTGCCGAAGGTCAGCACCCAGTGGCCCCTCTCGGTGTCCCCAGGGCGTCCCCAGCGCTGCCACCGGCTCCCTCACCAGGTGTTGCCCCGGGCTGTGCTCAGCACCCAGCATCGCCGCTCGGTGTCCCCAGGGTGTCCCCGCGGGTGCCACCGGCTCCATCACCAGGGGTTTCCCCAGGTTCTGCTCAGCACCCAAGGTCCACAGGTTGTCCCCAGGGTGCCCCCAGGGGTGCCCCCGGCTCCCTCACCAGGGGTTTCCTCCCGGGTTGTGCTAGGCACCCAGTGTCCCCACGCCATGTCCCCAGACCTCCCTCACCAGGGTGTTGCCCTGGGCTTTGTGCTCAGCACCCAGCGTCCCCAGGCTGTCCCCCAAGGTGTCCCCAGGGATGTTACCAAATCCTTCACCAGGGTGTTCCCCCCAGGTTGTGCTCAGCCCACAGTGGTGTCCCTGGGGTGACCCTAGTGAGTCCCCAGGGGTGCCACTGCCTCCCTCGCCAGGACATTTCCCCCAGGTTATGCTCAGCACCCAGCGTCCTCTCTCGGTGTCCCCCAGGGTGTCCCCAGGGGTGCCACCGGCTCCCTCCCCAGAGTGTTCCCTGGGGTTGTGCAGAGGTGTGAGGGTCCGGGGTGGCGCCCAGGAGCCCCCCGGTGACAGTTTGTCTCGGCAGGGGCGTGCCGGCCGTGCAACGACAGCGAGCTCCTGATGGCCATTTGCACTAGTGACTTTGGTGAGCACCGAGCGCCGCGGGCATCGCCTCCTGGGCACCCGGCGGAGGGCACCCACCCCGGGCTGGCGCAGCACTGGCACCCAGGCTGCGCCGGTGTGGGAGGTGGGCGGCAGAGCTGCGGGAGGGGCATGGGAAGAGGAACAGGGATGGGAATGGGAAAGGAGATGGGAACAGGGATGGGAATGGGAACAGGGATGAAAATGGGAACAGGAATGGGAATGGAGACAGGAATGGGAATGGGAATGGGAATGGAGACGGGAACAGGGATAGACATGGGGACCAGAGTGGGAATGGGAATGGGGATGGGAATGGGGATGGGAATAAGGATGGAGATGAGAACAGAGACAGAGATTGGAACGGGGATGGAGATGAGGATGGGAATGGGAATGGGACAAGGGATGGGAATGAAGATGGAGATGGGAATGGATATGGGAACAGGGACAGATATGGGAAAGGAGATGGAGACATGAATGGGAATGGGGACTTGATTGGGGATGGGATAAGATGGGGATGGAAATGGATATGGGAACAGGGATGGAAATGGGAATGGGGTTTGAAATGGGGATGAGGATGGAGATGAGGACAGGGATAGGAAGGGAGATGGAGATGGGAAAGGGGATGGGGAGAGGAATGGGAAAAGGATGGGGAAGGAGATAGGAACGGGGACACAAGCAGGAACGGGGATAGGAACCGGGATGAGGATCCAGATGGGTGAGAATGGGAACAGAGATGGCATGGGGACAGAGGCTGGGGTGGAGATAGAGACAGGGATGTGGAAGGGAATGGGAATGGAGATAGAGGTGGGAACAAGGAAGGCTGTGGGATGGGGACAGGGATGGGGACAGCGCCAGGGAAGAGATAGAAATAAACATGGGGACAGGAACGGGGATGGTCAGAGGGGTAGGGACAGGAATGGAGGCGGGAAGAGGGATGAGGATGGGCACAGCGACGGGCACAGGAATGGGGGGTGGGCAGAGGGACACCCTGCCATCCAACCCTTCCTGCCTTCCCCCCGCAGTGATCCGCGGCAGCATCCGGAGCGTCTCCAACGACGCGGAGCTGCAGGAATCTGTGATCGGGATCAGCGCCGCCCGCATCCACCGCCAGAAGTTTCCTCTTTTCCAGGCGGGGGGGCGACCGGTGGGCAGCATCCGCACCCCGCTGCGCTGCGGGGTCAAGCCGGGCCCCGGCACCTTCCTCTTCACGGGGTGGCTGCATTTCGGGGAGGCCTGGCTGAGCTGCGCCCCCCGCTACCGGGACTTCCAGCGCATCTACGAGGGGGCACGGCGCGCTCGTCAGAACCCCTGCGAGTTCCCCGTGGACTGAGGGGCTTGGGGGATGGGGGGTGGGACAGCTCCGGGGCCCCCCATGGGTACTGGGGGGCTGGGGGGCTGCGGGCAGCAGGAGCACCCCCGGAAGGGACCGTGCCCAAAGTGGGCACGATGCTTCAGTTCTCCACGTCTAGCTGGGCACTGCCAGCACCTGCTGCAGGGCTGGGAGATCCAGGGAAAATCCTGCTGGAAGGGAAGGGATTTTCCTAGGGTGCACTCACCTCTGGTGCCCAGGGAGCTGCCCGAGTGAGGGGGGCAGTGACATGGGGCAGAGGGTTGGGGCTCCCTGGGTACCAGGGTGCTGCATGCTCAGGGGATGCTTGTGGGGCACGGTGGGTCCAGCACTATGGGGCAGCCACCCCCTCTGCACGCCGGGAGGGCTCGGCAGTGGGCGGCTGTGGCAGTAGGGTGGCTCTGGTGGCGCGGGCGGGGCACGGTGGGCACAGCAGGGTGTGGAAGGGCCAGGACAGGAGGTGGATTTGCGATGTAGAGGGTGGAGGAGGAGAGGGCAGGAGCCGTGGGGTGGATGTGAGGAAGGGAAGCGAGGCTGAAGGCAGCGAGGGGGATGGCAAGCAGGAGGAAAGTTGGCACAGGGAGCAGAGGTGTCCCCGGCACGGCCGGGGCAGGACCAAAGCACCGATGCGGGATGGAGAGGACTGGCAGTGCCACCGTCACCACCAGCCCGGGGCTGGGACCAAGCTGTGCCGGGTCACTGCTGGGGGGGGGAGGGTGCACTCTGCCAGGCTGGGGGGCGGGGGGGTGGGCTGTGACCGTGGGGGTGGGGGAGGCATCGGATGTGCACTAAAGTTCTACTGATACCAAATCTGTGACTGCTCTATAAACGAAGCTGGTTTGTAGCACCTGCGCCTCCTGTGCTTGAGAAGCTCGGCAGGGTGGCCACCAACAGGTGCCCCTGGGCCACTGCTGCGTGCCACGGTGCCTCCCACACCCCCGGTGCCAGCCGGGGGGGGCTGCACATAGCCACGTTGGTTACACTGAGAGAGAGAGAGGAGGTCTGTTGAAGGTCTCCCTGGTGTCTCACAGGGTCGCTCACTTCGGGGTTCCTCTCTTCTGGGGTGGGTTCTTTTGGGTTCCTTTCCCCCAGGGTTGGTCACTTTGGGGCTCCTTTCCCCTGGGGTGGGTTCCTTTGGGTTCCTTTCCCCCAAGGTTGGTCACTTTGGGGCTCCTTTCCCCTGAGGTGGGTTCCTTTGGGTTCCTTTCCCCCAAGGTTGGTCATTTTGGGGCTCCTTTCCCCTGGGGTAGGTCCTTTGGGGTTCCTCTCTGCCAGGCTGGGTCACTTCGGGGTTCCTCTCCCATGGGGTGGTTCCATTCAGGTTCCTTTCCCCTCAAGTGGGTCACTCTGGGGTTCCTCATCCATGGGGTGGGTTCATTTGGGGTGCTTTCCCCCAAAGTTGGTCACTTTGGGGTTCCTTTCCCCTGGGGTAAGGTCACTTTGGGGATCCTCTCTGCCAGGCTGGGTCACTTTGGGGTTCCTCTCCTGGCCAGCTCTGAGTGAGCAGGCCTGGGGGGGGTGATCCTCTCCCTGGCCCCGTGCTGGGGGGGTGATCCCAGCAGCAGAGCTGCTGTCAATGCTGATTCTCATCAGGGCCACCAGCCACAAGGCCTCATTGTGCCAGGCTGTGCCCTGCTGGCTTCCCAGCCCTGCCTGTTCCCACCACTGTCCCCTCCTCCATGGGGGCTCCGTCCCCAGCCTTTGGGCTCCGCTCCTCCGGGCTGCAAGGGCATCCCAGGGTGGGGGGAGGGGCACAGGAGCCCAGCCAGAGATGGGCCACGAGACTCCTAAACACAGGTGGGATGTGGCACCCCAGCTGGAGACAGGGCACAGGGCCCCCAGCCAGAAAGGGAGAGGCATGAGACCTCCAGCCAGGGCATGGGACCCCCAGCCAGGGGTGGGATGTGGCACCCCCAGCTAGAGACAGGGCTCAAGATTTCCCCAGCCAGAGGTGGAGCAAGGGGACAACTGGCTAGAGTCGGTGCACAGGATCCCTGGCCACGGATGGGCCACAGGGGTCCTCCATCAGTGATGCCCACAGGGGCTCAGTGTTGCAGAAGCTCAGCCCCTGAGCCCTCCCCAGCCCCTGAGACTCCCCAAAGCCCCCAGGCTTGGGGTCCTGCCACATCACCCTGGGCCCTGGAGATGATTTGGTGCCTCCATGACCACAGCAGGCTGTGCCTTGCCAAGAACCCAACCCCAAAGAGTGCTGGGTCAGGTGCTGATGCTGGGCCCCAGGGCAGGATCTGGCCCTGGGGGAGACCCATGGCAGTCAAGGATTCCAGAATCCCTCTGGATTTTGCTGGGATCCTGCTGATGCCAGAATTCCTGCTGGATTGTGCCAGGATCCTGAGGACTCCAGAATCCCCCCCTGGATTTTGCTGAGATCCTGAGGATTCCACAAATCCCCCTTGGATTTTGGCAGCTGGCAGAAGCTGAGCAAGGCAGGGGGGAGGGGAAGGAGTGGGAAATCCAGCGGAGGAGGGGAAAAAAGAGGCTGGAAAAGCCATAACCGAGGTGCAAAGGGAATTGTGCTGCCCACAACATCCTCCATATGCACTGGGGGTAGCTCCTGGCTGCTCTGACCCCCCCTCAATCCATTCCTCATGGCTCCATGTTGGGGTTTCATGCTCCAAGCTTCCAGAGCATTTCTGGCCAGCAGCAGCACCTTGTTTTGCTCCAAATCCAAAAGGATTTGGCCAAACCAACTCCTTCTGCCACAGAGGAGAGGGCTGGGACTCAGCTCTTGAGCTGCTGCAGAGCTTTTTGGTGCTGGAGCTTTTGGCCCTAGAGCACAAAGTCCTGTGAGGAGCAGCCTGGAGAAGAGAAGGCTGAGGGGAGACCTCTGGCTTCCTACAACTCCCTGAGAGGAGGCTGGAGCCAGGTGGGGGTTGAGCTCTGCTCCCAAGTAACAAAGGACAGGACAAGAGGAAATGGTCTCAAGTGGGGGCAGGGGAGGTTCAGGTTGGATATGAGGAACAGTTTCTTCACTGAAAGGGTTCCCAGATGTTGGAATGGTTTGCCCAGGGCAGGGGTGGAGTCACCATGCCTGGAGCTGGTGCTTAGGGACATGGTTTCTAGTGAGAGGGCAAGGGGGAATGGTTTGGAGGGGGCAGAGCAGGGTTAGAGTGGAGCTGAGGAAGAAGTTGTTGAGTGTGAGGCTGCTGAGGCTCTGACACAGGCTGCCCAGGGAGGCTGTGGCTGCCTCCTGCCTGGGGGTGCTGAAGGCCAGGCTGGATGAGGCCCTGAGCAAGCTGTGCTGGTGGGAGGTATCCCTGCCCGTGGCAGGGGGCTGGAGCTGGATGACCTCTGAGGTCCCTTCCAACCTGAGCCATTCTGGGTTTCTATGATGGTTTAGTGGTGGCCCTGCAGTGCTGGGTGGAAGGTTGGCCTGGATGATCTCAAAGGCGATGTGAGGATGTGAGGGCGATCTGGCTGTGACATCTGTCACCCCATTGATCGCCAGGGTTGATTCGGCTGATCTGGCTGGCTAGGCGGGTGTCCCCTTCCTCCCTCACCGCTCCATGTGCGTCCCTCCTGAAGCTGCGCGCTCGGTCGAAGAGGACGACCTTCCCCGATAGAGACGGTACCGTTCATCGGTCAAGGGTATACGGTAGCTGCGCTCCCCTGAAAGCTCAAGGTCCATTTGTGGGAGAGAGAATGTAGGGTAGTCAAGCTGGTCTACCTAGACTTCAGCAAGGCCTTTGACACCGTCCCCCACAGCAAACTGCTGACTAAGCTGTCAGCCCGTGGATTGGACCATTACACTCTGTGCTGGGTTAGGAACTGGCTGGAGGGCCGGGCCCAGAGAGTGGTAGTGAACGGTGCCACATCCAGCTGGAGGCCAGTCACCAGTGGTGTCCCCCAGGGATCAGTGCTGGGCCCTGTCCTCTTCAACATATTCATTGATGATCTGGATGAAGGAGTAGAGTCAGTCATCAGCAAGTTTGCAGATGACACAAAGTTAGGGGCAGATGTTAGTCAGTTAGAGGGTAGAAAGGCTCTGCAGAGGGACCTCGACCGACTGGACAGATGGGCAGAATCCAATGGGATGGCATTCAACAAGTCCAAGTGCCGAGTGCTGCACTTTGGCTATGGCAATCCCATGCAGAGCTATAGGCTGGGGTCGGAGTGGCTGGAGAGCTCCCAAACAGAGAGGGACCTGGGGGTGCTGATCGACAGCCACCTGAATATGAGCCAGCAGTGTGCCCAGGTGGCCAGGAGGGCCAATGGCATCCTGGCCTGCATTAGGAATAGTGTGGCCAGCAGGAGCAGGGAGGTCATAGTGCCCCTGGACTCTGCTTTGGTTAGGCCGCACCTAGAGTACTGTGTCCAGTTCTGGGCCCCTCAGTGTAAGAAGGACATCGAAACACTTGAGCGTGTCCAGAGAAGGGCAACAAGGCTGGTGAGAGGCCTTGAGCACAGCCCTGTGAGGAGAGGCTGAGGGAGCTGGGGTTGTTTAGCCTGGAGAAGAGGAGGCTCAGGGGTGACCTCATTGCCCTCTACAGCTACCTGAAGGGTGGTTGTAGCCAGGAGGGGGTTGGCCTCTTCTCCCAGGCAGCCAGCACCAGAACGAGGGGACACAGTCTCAGGCTGCGCCAGGGGAAGTTCAGACTCGAGGTGAGGAGGAAGTTCTTCACAGAGCGAGTCATTCGGCATTGTAATGTGCTGCCCAGGGAGGTGGTTGAGTCATCGACCCTGGAGGCGTTCAAGGGGAGATTGGACGTGGCACTTGGTGCCATGGTCTAGGCATGGGGTCTGTGTTGATAGGTTGGACTCGATGATCCCCGAGGTCCTTTCCAACCTAAGTGATACTGTGATACTGTGATACTGTGAAAGGTCTCTCCCAACCAAACACATTCTGTGATTCTCTTTTTGTGCCCTCCATCCTGTTGGCAGCTGCCCTCACTTCTGGCTGGGCAGGTAAGGGCACAAATGTGTCACAGAATCAGGGCCAGGGCCTGGGTTGGGCTGGAAGGGACCTTCCAAGCTCACCCAGGGCAAGCCCTGCAGCCAGCAGGGACAGCTGCAGCCACAGCAGGCTGCTCCCAGCCCCAACCAACCTGCCCTGCACTGCTGCCAGCCATGGGGCAGCTCCACCTCTCTGGGCAGCCTGGCACAGGCTCTCCCCACCCTCAGCACCAAACAGTTCTCCTTCTCTCCACTCTCAGCCTCCCTCTTGCACTTCAAACCATCCCCCCTTGGCCTGGCCCAACAGGCCCTGCTCAGCAGTCCATCCCCAGCTGCTGAGCTCTTTGCTGTTCATTCACAGCTCTCCCAGGGGTCAGCCCTGTCCCCCACCCCCTGCTCACATCCCTGGGGACCCTGGGGACATCTTCCATACTTTTAAAGGCACAGGAATGCCAGACTGGGAGGGATCCCAAGAATCTTCTGGGGTGATGGTGGAGCTGAGATGAGCTGGCCCAGCACCCTGCCAAGCTGACTCTCCAAACTCCCCAGCACAGGGGAATCCACCACTTCCTTTGGGAGAGGATTCCAATGTCTAAGGAGTATCCCAGAGGGGATTCAGGCAGGCAGTGCCTCAGTTTCCCCACTGCAGGGTGGCAATAGCAACCCTTCCCTGCTGCTGGGGGCTGCCGTGGCACCCCAGCACCCCAGCTGCCTGCAGCCAGCCCAGCACTGGCCCTGGCCAAGCCAGCTCCTGCCTGGGCCCTTGGCAGTGGTGTGGCCATGGAGAGTGAAACCACCACGAGCCAAACCCCATCCCAGCTCATGTTTCCTCCACAGGGTGGGAATGTGGTGGGAGGCAGCATGGAGGGGGTGGAGGAGAGCAGGCTGAGGGGGAAGCAGCAGTGTGCCAGGAGCTGAGGGGCTCTGGAGGGGCAGCTGGGCTTGGGAGGAGCCTGTGAGCCCCGGGAAGGTTCTGATGCCCACCCAGTGTGAGCATCTCCAGGGATGGTCTCACTCCAGAAGCCTCTCCCCTCCCAGCTGCCCCCCATGAGGGTGGGTTTGGGGCACCCCACAGAGAGCAGCACCCCAAGAGCAGCTCCCATGGTGGAAATCATGGGGTGCTTTGGGCTGGAAAAGACCTTTAAGGTCATCAAGTCCAACGCTTCTCTAACCCTCCCGAGGCTGCTGCATGCCCAGGGAGGTGTCTGGAGCTCCTCATTCCATGGCACCAGCCCGGGGGGGGGTGGGGGTCACACACACAGAGTCCATCCCAGGGACACCTCGGGGGATGGCTGCTGCTGGGTGTCTGTGCTGGGACAGCAGTGCAGAGAGCAGTAGCACCCCTGGGTTGTCCCCCTGCTCCCTGTCCCCGGTCCCTGTGCCTGGTCCCTGCCCCGGTCCCTGTCCCTGCTCCCAGTCCCCGCTCCCTGTCCCCCTGCTCCTTGTCCCCCTACTCCCTGTCCCCCTGTCTCCCTGCTCCCTGCCCCCACTCCCTGTCCCCCTGCTCCCTGTTCCTCTGCTCCCTGTCCCTGCTCCCTGTCCCCCTGCTCCCTGTCCCTGCTCCCTGTCCCCCTGCTCCCTGTCCCTGCTCCCTGTCCCCGCTCCCTGTCCCCCTGCTCCTTGTCCCCCTACTCCCTGTCCCCCTGTCTCCCTGCTCCCTGCCCCCACTCCCTGTCCCCCTGCTCCCTGTCCCCCGCTCCCTGTCCCCCGGGCCCTGTCCCTGCTCCCTGTCCCCGCTCCTGTCCCCTGCTCCTTGTCCCCCTACTCCCTGTCCCCCTGTCTCCCTGCTCCCTGCCCCCACTCCCTGTCCCCCTGCTCCCTGTCCCCCTGCTCCCTGCCCCTGCTCCCTGTCCCCGGTCCCTGTCCCCTGCTCCCTGTCCCCCACTCCCTGTCCCCCTGCTCCCTGTCCCCCGCTCCCTGTCCCTGCTCCCTGTTCCTGCTCCCTGTCCCCGCTCCCTGTCCTCCCGCTCCCTGCCCCTGCTCCCTGTCCCCCCGCTCCCTGTCCCTGCTCCCTGTTCCTGCTCCCTGTCCCCGCTCCCTGTCCCCCTGCTCCCTGTCCCCCTGCTCCCTGCCCCTGCTCCCTGTCCCCGCTCCCTGTCCCCCGCTCCCTGTCCCTGCTCCCTGTTCCTGCTCCTGTCCCCGCTCCCTGTCCCCCGCTCCCTGTCCCCCTGCTCCCTGCCCCTGCTCCCTGTCCCCCCGCTCCCTGTCCCCCTGCTCCCTGCCCCTGCTCCCTGTCCCCGCTCCCTGTCCCCCCGCTCCCTGTCCCTGCTCCCTGTTCCTGCTCCCTGTCCCCGCTCCCTGTCCCCCCGCTCCCTGTCCCCCTGCTCCCTGCCCCTGCTCCCTGTCCCCCGCTCCCTGCCCCTGCTCCCTGTCCCTGCTCCCTGTCCCCGCTCCCTGTCCCCCGCTCCCTGTCCCCGCTCCCTGTCCCCCGGTCCCTGCCCCCGCTCCCTGCCCCGCTCCTGTCCCGCTCCCTGTCCCCCGCTCCCTGCCCCGCTCCCTGTCCCCGCTCCCTGCTCCCGGTCCCTGTTCCCCTGCTCCCTGTCCCTGTTCCCCTGCTCCCTGTCCCCCCGCTCCCTGTCCCCGCTCCCTGTCCCCCGCTCCCTGTCCCCTGCTCCCTGCCCCTGCTCCCTGTCCCTGCTCCCTGTCCCCGCTCCCTGTCCCCCGCTCCCTGTCCCCCGGTCCCTGCCCCCTGCTCCCTGCCCCGGTCCCTGTCCCCTGCTCCCTGTCCCTGCTCCCTGTCCCTGCTCCCTGCCCCTGCTCCCTGTCCCTGCTCCCTGTCCCCCTGCTCCCTGCCCCTGCTCCCTCCCCCGCTCCCTGTCCCCGCTCCCTGCTCCCGGTCCCTGTCCCCCGCTCCCTGCCCCGCTCCCTGTCCCTGCTCCCTGTTCCTGCTCCCTGTCCCCGCTCCCTGTCCCCGCTCCCTGTCCCCCTGCTCCCTGTCCCCCTGCTCCCTGCCCCTGCTCCCTGTCCCCGGTCCCTGTCCCCCGGTCCCTGCCCCGCTCCCTGTCCCCCGCTCCCTGTCCCCCGCTCCCTGCCCCTGCTCCCTGTCCCCCGCTCCCTGTCCCCGCTCCCTGTCCCCCGCTCCCTGTCCCCCGCTCCTGCCCCGCTCCCTGTCCCTGCTCCCTGTTCCTGCTCCCTGTCCCCGCTCCCTGTCCCCGCTCCCTGTCCCCCTGCTCCCTGTCCCCCTGCTCCCTGCCCCCGCTCCCTGTCCCCGGTCCCTGTCCCCCGCTCCCTGTCCCTGCTCCCTGTTCCTGCTCCCTGTCCCCGCTCCCTGTCCCCCTGCTCCCTGTCCCTGCTCCCTGCCCCTGCTCCCTGTCCCCGGTCCCTGTCCCCCTGCTCCCTGTCCCTGCTCCCTGTCCCCCTGCTCCCTGCCCCTGCTCCCTGTCCCCGCTCCCTGTCCCCGCTCCCTGTCCCGCTCCCTGTCCCCGGTCCCTGTCCCCCTGCTCCCTGTCCCTGCTCCCTGTCCCCGCTCCCTGCTCCCGGTCCCTGTTCCCCTGCTCCCTGTCCCCCCGCTCCCCACTCCCGCTCCCTGCCCCGCTCCCTGTTCCCCTGCTCCCTGTCCCCCCGCTCCCTGCCCCGCTCCCTGTCCCTGCTCCCTGTCCCTGCTCCCTGTCTCTGCTCCCTGCCCCGCTCCCCACTCCCGCTCCCTGCCCCGCTCCCTGTCCCCCTCGCTGTCACACAAAGGCTGCTGCCGTTTCGCGCCATTTCCCCCTCCCCAGCCCTTCTCCCCCCTTCGCCCTCCTCCTTCCCGGCTGCTGGATAAAAGCTGGGCCACAAAGGGAGGCACAAAGGCAGCCAGCCCTGCCCAGCACCCCCCGTGGGGACCTGTGTGCCTTATGTCCACCCCGGGGATGTCCGTGCAGCCTGCCCACAGAGACCCAGGGGCCCCCATGGGACCAGACGGTCCCCCATAGGGTCAGGATGAGCTCCCTGGGGTTCAGAGATGCTCCACAAGGTCAGGATGAGGCTCCTGGGGTTCAGAGATGCCCCTTGGGGTCAGGATGAGCTCCCTGGGGTGAGGGTAGGTATGCCATAAGGTCAGGATAAAGCTCTTGGGGGTCACAGATGCCCCACAGGAGTGGATGATGTTTCTGAGGCCAGGGCATGACCCATGAGGTTAGGGTGAGGCCCCCAGGGCCAGGAGATGCCCCACAGGGGCATGATGGGGTTCAAGGATGCCTTGTAGGGTTGGATGATGCTTCTGGGACTGGGACAGTGATCCATAGGCTCAGGATGATGCCCTGGGGCCAGAGAATGCCCTAGAAGGTCAGGATGAGGCCTCCAGGGTTGGGGAATGCCTCATAAGGTCAGGATGAGCCCCCTGAGGTTCACAGATGCTCCAGGTCAGAATGATGTCCTCTGGGACTAAAGGATTCCTTATAAGGCCAAGATGATGTTCCTGGAGCCTGGGGAGGCTCCATAAGGTCAGGATGAGGCCCTTGGGGACCAGACACCACAGAGAGTCAGCACGATGGCCCCAGGGTTAGAGAATGCCCCACGGGGTCAGGGTGATGCCCCTGAGGCTCAGGAATGCTCCACAGGGTCAGGATGATGCCCCTGAGGCTCAGGAATGCCCCAGGGGGTCAGGATGATGCCCCTGAGGCTCAGGAATGCTCCACAGGGTCAGGATGATGCCCCTGGGGGTCAGGAATGCCCCACGGGGTCAAGGTGATGCCCCTGGGGGTCAGG
Organism: Melanerpes aurifrons; assembly: GCA_011125475.1. Lineage (NCBI taxonomy): Eukaryota > Metazoa > Chordata > Aves > Piciformes > Picidae > Melanerpes > Melanerpes aurifrons. Next base: position 19,206,701 of record WWNC01000020.1, on the reverse strand, counting down.
ATGATGCCCCTGGGGCTCAGGAATGCCCAGCAGCAGGGAGGGTGAGGCAGTTTGGGCACCCATGTGCAGAGAAGGGACTAGGGTGGCACAGCCCAAGCCCTGAGCAAGCTCTGCCCCACAGGCCTTGGTGAGAGGAGAGGTGAGAGCCTGGCGACCCCGAGGACACCAACACCCCCAAACCTTTCCACCCTGCGTGGAGCTGTGCCCCAAAGCCTGCCGCAGGTGGTTGAATCCCCATCCCTGGAGGCGTTTCCAGGAGGCAGAGCTGTGGTGCTGAGGGCCACGGCTCAGCCCCAGCCTGGGCAGAGTTGGGCTGGAGGAGCTGAACGGTGCCCCGGGGGCTGCTTCCGTCGCTGCGCCGAGGAGGGCTGCTGGCGGCTGGGGCAGGACCCCAGGGGGGCCGCAGGGGCCCCCGCAGCCCCTCACCCCCGCTCCGCCCGGCTCGCCGAGCTGCCGACAGCTGGTGGGAAGGAGCTTTCCCAGCACATGGCGACAAATTCCTGCCGCTCGGAGCTGCTTTGCAGCCGCCGCAGCCGGAGCGGGGGGGAAGCCGCCGCGGAGAGAGGAGGATTAAAAAGCTCTTGGGCTCCGCCGGCGTGTCCCGGGCGGCCCCCGCGCCCCGCCAGCTGCTCGCCCCCGCACCCCGAGGCGCTGGGGACACCCCAGGGCTGGGGCAGAAGGAGAGGTTGTCGCCCTCCCGCCGGTCCCAGCCAAATCTTGGGGCCCAGTAAGGAGAGCTCAGCCCTGACTGGGAATTGCTGCCTTAATTAATTTGCTCCGCAGCAGCAGCACAGTGGGAAGGGCTCTGGGCTGCCCCAGGGACCAGCTCATCCCCATGGACCATCCTCCTCCTCCTCCTCTGCAACAGCAGCAGCGGCAGCCCCTCCCCCCCCCCGGCCCCTGCTTTCCCCAGCTCCTCTTTCCACTGATTTTCTGCTCCAGCTGCCAGAGCACACTGGAAAATTGGAGCAGTCCTGGAGCACTGGAAAATCAGAGCAATCCCTGTGGCCCCGAGTTGGACACAGCAGCAGCCCCAGGGGACAGCCCCAGGCAGTGTTCCTCCCCCTCAGGAGCCACATTGCTGCTTCTGGGCTTGTGCTGCCTGGTGCCCAGAGCTGGGCAGAGAGCAGCCTCATGAGGTTCACCAAGGGCAGCTGTGGGATCTTGCCCCTGGGGAGGAACAACCTCCTGCAGTAGGGCAGGGGAGGGAGGGCCTGCTGGGAAACAGCTCCAGGGAGAAGGACCTGGGAGTGCTGGGGACAAGAAGTTCCCCAGGAGCCAGAAATGTGCCCTTGGGGCCAAGGAGGCCAAAGGTGTCCTGGGGGGCAGGAAGAGTGTGGCCAGCAGGGCAAGGGAGGTTCTGCTTCCACTCTGTACTAGCAAGACCACATCTGGAGTCTTGGGTCCAGCTCTGGGCTCCCCAGTTCAGGAGAGACAGAGAACTGCTGGAGAGAGCCCAGGGCAGGCTGCAGAGCTGCTGAGGGGCCTGGAGCAGCTCTGGGAGCAGCAAAGGCTGAGAGCCCTGGGGCTGAGAGCCTGCAGAAGAGCAGCCCCAGAGGGCAGCTGAGCAATGCTCAGCAAGAGCTAAAGGAGCTGGGGGGGGCAAGAGGCTGGGGCCAGGCTCTGCTGAGTGCTGCCCAGGGACAGCAGAAGGGGCAGCAAGGGGCAGAAAGTGTCAGGCAGGAGGTTGCCCTGGAGCAGGAGGAGAAAGTTGTTTAGGGTGAGGCTGCTGGAGGCCTGGAGCAGGCTGCCCAGAGAGGTTGTGGAGTCTGCTGGTGTGGAGAGCTTCCAACCCTTGCTGGGCACTGTGCTGCTGGGCAGGGTGCTGGGGGTGCCCTGCTGGAGCAGGGCTTGGGCTGGGGGAGCTCCAGAGCTCCCTTCCAGCCCTACCCTGCAGGGGTTCTGCCATTAAGTGTCCCAAGCTGCAAGCCCTTGGTCTGGGAGTGGAGCACCCATGTGTGGGGGTGCAGCTGAGTGCAGCCTCACTCCAAGGGCGGAACCTTTGGCTCCCACAAGTCAGGGTGTGATGGGAGCAGGTCACATGCCTTGGGTGCTGCCTGTGCTGGCTCCTGGGCAGAGGGGGTCTCCAGGTTGGAATCCTGCTCCACCATCCCAATTCCCCTGCACCCCTACTGAGGCTGTGCAAAGGGCATGGCCCTATGTGGATAATGTCCCCATGGTGCAAGCAGAGTAGTGCCTGGGAAGCCCTCAGAGCCCACCCAACGCTCAGGGAGGAGCAGGGAGAAGGAGACTGTGATGAAACTCCAGGAGAGATGAGGATGGGGCTGTGGGCAGGGAAGCCACCAGCCCTTTGTGTGCCCACTGCCCTAACTAGGCTGTCATTGACCCAGGGTTGGCTTGGTGTGCTGGGGGAAGAGGGTGCTAATGATGGGTGGGCAGAGGTTGCAGAGGCTGTGGGGGCTGAGGGGATGAGAGGGCCCTGCTGACCCTTACTCAACACTTCCATGCACTACAATTTTACTACAGCCACTGCTCCCTCGCAGCAGGAAAGCCACAGCCTGTGGTGCAGCAGCAGCACAGCCCTGCCAGCAACAGCCAGCAACAGCCAGCAACAGGCAGCAGAAACCCACCCAGGCAGGAGCAACCAACAGCCTCCAACAGCCTCAGGACAGTGAGCAACCAACAGCTGTGCACAGCCACAGGAGAGTGAGCAACCAACAGCTGGGCACAGCCTCAGGAGAGTGAGCAACCAACAGCTGGGCACAGCCTCAGGACAGTGAGCAACCAACAGCTGTACACAGCCACAGGAGAGTGAGCAACCAACAGCTGGGCACAGCCTCAGGACAGTGAGCAACCAACAGCTGTACACAGCCACAGGAGAGTGAGCAACCAACAGCTGTGTACAGCCTCAGGAGAGTGAGCAACCAACAGCTCTGCACAGCCACAGGAGAGTGAGCAACCAACAGCTGTGCACAGCAACCAACAGCCACAGGACAGTGAGCAACCAACAGCTGTGCACAGCCACAGGAGAGTGAGCAACCAACAGCTGTGCACAGCCACAGGACAGTGAGCAACCAACAGCTGTGCACAGCCACAGGAGAGTGAGCAACCAACAGCTGTGCACAGCAACCAACAGCCACAGGACAGTGAGCAACCAACAGCTGTGCACAGCCACAGGAGAGTGAGCAACCAACAGCTGTGCACAGCCACAGGACAGTGAGCAACCAACAGCTGTGCACAGCCACAGGAGAGTGAGCAACCAACAGCTGTGCACAGCCTCAGGAGAGTGAGCAACCAACAGCTCTGCACAGCCACAGGAGAGTGAGCAACCAACAGCTGGGCACAGCCTCAGGAGAGTGAGCAACCAACAGCTGTGCACAGCCCCCAACAGCCGCAGGAGAGTGAGCAACCAACAGCTCTGCACAGCCACAGGAGAGTGAGCAACCAACAGCTGGGCACAGCCGCAGGAGAGTGAGCAACCAACAGCTGGGCACAGCCTCAGGAGAGTGAGCAACCAACAGCTGTGTACAGCCTCAGGAGAGTGAGCAACCAACAGCTGTGCACAGCCCCAGGAGAGTGAGCAACCAACAGCTGTGCACAGCCACAGGACAGTGAGCAACCAACAGCTGTGCACAGCCCCCAACAGCCGCAGGAGAGTGAGCAACCAACAGCTGGGCACAGCCTCAGGAGAGTGAGCAACCAACAGCTGTGCACAGCCTCAGGAGAGTGAGCAACCAACAGCTGGGCACAGCCTCAGGAGAGTGAGCAACCAACAGCTGTGCACAGCCTCAGGACAGTGAGCAACCAACAGCTGTGCACAGCCACAGGACAGTGAGCAACCAACAGCTGTGCACAGCCCCCAACAGCCGCAGGAGAGTGAGCAACCAACAGCTGGGCACAGCCTCAGGACAGTGAGCAACCAACAGCTGTGCACAGCCTCAGGACAGTGAGCAACCAACAGCTGTGCACAGCCACAGGACAGTGAGCAACCAACAGCTGTGCACAGCCCCCAACAGCCGCAGGAGAGTGAGCAACCAACAGCTGGGCACAGCCTCAGGAGAGTGAGCAACCAACAGCTGTGTACAGCCTCAGGAGAGTGAGCAACCAACAGCTGTGCACAGCCCCAGGAGAGTGAGCAACCAACAGCTGTGCACAGCCACAGGACAGTGAGCAACCAACAGCTGGGCACAGCCTCAGGAGAGTGAGCAACCAACAGCTGTGCACAGCCACAGGAGAGTGAGCAACCAACAGCTGTGCACAGCCTCAGGAGAGTGAGCAACCAACAGCTGTGCACAGCCCCCAACAGCCGCAGGAGAGTGAGCAACCAACAGCTGTGCACAGCCTCAGGAGAGTGAGCAACCAACAGCTCTGCACAGCCACAGGAGAGTGAGCAACCAACAGGTGTGCACAGCCTCAGGAGAGTGAGCAACCAACAGCTCTGCACAGCCACAGGAGAGTGAGCAACCAACAGCTCTGCACAGCCACAGGAGAGTGAGCAACCAACAGCTGGGCACAGCCGCAGGAGAGTGAGCAACCAACAGCTGGGCACAGCCTCAGGAGAGTGAGCAACCAACAGCTCTGCACAGCCACAGGAGAGTGAGCAACCAACAGCTGGGCACAGCCGCAGGAGAGTGAGCAACCAACAGCTGTGCACAGCCTCAGGAGAGTGAGCAACCAACAGCTCTGCACAGCCACAGGAGAGTGAGCAACCAACAGCTGGGCACAGCCGCAGGAGAGTGAGCAACCAACAGCTGTGCACAGCCTCAGGAGAGTGAGCAAGCAACAGCTCTGCACAGCCACAGGACAGTGAGCAACCAACAGCTGTGCACAGCCACAGGAGAGTGAGCAACCAACAGCTGTGCACAGCCCCCAACAGCCGCAGGAGAGTGAGCAACCAACAGCTGGGCACAGCCTCAGGAGAGTGAGCAACCAACAGCTGTGCACAGCCACAGGAGAGTGAGCAACCAACAGCTGTGCACAGCCTCAGGAGAGTGAGCAACCAACAGCTCTGCACAGCCACAGGAGAGTGAGCAACCAACAGCTGGGCACAGCCTCAGGAGAGTGAGCAACCAACAGCTGTGCACAGCCCCCAACAGCCGCAGGAGAGTGAGCAACCAACAGCTCTGCACAGCCACAGGAGAGTGAGCAACCAACAGCTGGGCACAGCCGCAGGAGAGTGAGCAACCAACAGCTGGGCACAGCCTCAGGAGAGTGAGCAACCAACAGCTGTGTACAGCCTCAGGAGAGTGAGCAACCAACAGCTGTGCACAGCAACCAACAGCCACAGGACAGTGAGCAACCAACAGCTGTGCACAGCCACAGGAGAGTGAGCAACCAACAGCTGTGCACAGCAACCAACAGCCACAGGACAGTGAGCAACCAACAGCTGTGCACAGCCACAGGAGAGTGAGCAACCAACAGCTGTGCACAGCAACCAACAGCCACAGGACAGTGAGCAACCAACAGCTGTGCACAGCCACAGGAGAGTGAGCAACCAACAGCTGTGCACAGCCACAGGACAGTGAGCAACCAACAGCTGTGCACAGCCACAGGAGAGTGAGCAACCAACAGCTGTGCACAGCCTCAGGAGAGTGAGCAACCAACAGCTCTGCACAGCCACAGGAGAGTGAGCAACCAACAGCTGGGCACAGCCTCAGGAGAGTGAGCAACCAACAGCTGTGCACAGCCCCCAACAGCCGCAGGAGAGTGAGCAACCAACAGCTCTGCACAGCCACAGGAGAGTGAGCAACCAACAGCTGGGCACAGCCGCAGGAGAGTGAGCAACCAACAGCTGGGCACAGCCTCAGGAGAGTGAGCAACCAACAGCTGTGTACAGCCTCAGGAGAGTGAGCAACCAACAGCTGTGCACAGCCCCAGGAGAGTGAGCAACCAACAGCTGTGCACAGCCACAGGACAGTGAGCAACCAACAGCTGTGCACAGCCCCCAACAGCCGCAGGAGAGTGAGCAACCAACAGCTGGGCACAGCCTCAGGAGAGTGAGCAACCAACAGCTGTGCACAGCCTCAGGACAGTGAGCAACCAACAGCTGTGCACAGCCACAGGACAGTGAGCAACCAACAGCTGTGCACAGCCCCCAACAGCCGCAGGAGAGTGAGCAACCAACAGCTGTGCACAGCCTCAGGACAGTGAGCAACCAACAGCTGTGCACAGCCTCAGGACAGTGAGCAACCAACAGCTGTGCACAGCCACAGGACAGTGAGCAACCAACAGCTGTGCACAGCCCCCAACAGCCGCAGGAGAGTGAGCAACCAACAGCTGGGCACAGCCTCAGGAGAGTGAGCAACCAACAGCTGTGTACAGCCTCAGGAGAGTGAGCAACCAACAGCTGTGCACAGCCCCAGGAGAGTGAGCAACCAACAGCTGTGCACAGCCACAGGACAGTGAGCAACCAACAGCTGGGCACAGCCTCAGGAGAGTGAGCAACCAACAGCTGTGCACAGCCACAGGAGAGTGAGCAACCAACAGCTGTGCACAGCCTCAGGAGAGTGAGCAACCAACAGCTGTGCACAGCCCCAACAGCCGCAGGAGAGTGAGCAACCAACAGCTGTGCACAGCCTCAGGAGAGTGAGCAACCAACAGCTCTGCACAGCCACAGGAGAGTGAGCAACCAACAGGTGTGCACAGCCTCAGGAGAGTGAGCAACCAACAGCTCTGCACAGCCACAGGAGAGTGAGCAACCAACAGCTCTGCACAGCCACAGGAGAGTGAGCAACCAACAGCTGGGCACAGCCGCAGGAGAGTGAGCAACCAACAGCTGGGCACAGCCTCAGGAGAGTGAGCAACCAACAGCTGTACACAGCCACAGGAGAGTGAGCAACCAACAGCTGTGCACAGCCTCAGGAGAGTGAGCAACCAACAGCTCTGCACAGCCACAGGAGAGTGAGCAACCAACAGCTGGGCACAGCCGCAGGAGAGTGAGCAACCAACAGCTGTGCACAGCCTCAGGAGAGTGAGCAAGCAACAGCTCTGCACAGCCACAGGACAGTGAGCAACCAACAGCTGTGCACAGCCACAGGAGAGTGAGCAACCAACAGCTGTGCACAGCCCCCAACAGCCGCAGGAGAGTGAGCAACCAACAGCTGGGCACAGCCTCAGGAGAGTGAGCAACCAACAGCTATGCACAGCCTCAGGAGAGTGAGCAACCAACAGCTGGGCACAGCCTCAGGACAGTGAGCAACCAACAGCTGTACACAGCCACAGGAGAGTGAGCAACCAACAGCTGTGCACAGCCTCAGGAGAGTGAGCAACCAACAGCTCTGCACAGCAACCAACAGCCTCAGGACAGTGAGCAACCAACAGCTGTGCACAGCCACAGGAGAGTGAGCAACCAACAGCTGTGCACAGCCCCCAACAGCCTCAGGAGAGTGAGCAACCAACAGCTGGGCACAGCCTCAGGTGAGTGAGCAACCAACAGCTGTGCACAGCCTCAGGAGAGTGAGCAACCAACAGCTGTGCACAGCCTCAGGAGAGTGAGCAACCAACAGCTCTGCACAGCAACCAACAGCCTCAGGACAGTGAGCAACCAACAGCTGTGCACAGCCACAGGAGAGTGAGCAACCAACAGCTGTGCACAGCCCCCAACAGCCTCAGGAGAGTGAGCAACCAACAGCTGGGCACAGCCTCAGGTGAGTGAGCAACCAACAGCTGTGCACAGCCCCCAACAGCCTCAGGACAGTGAGCAACCAACAGCTGTGCACAGCCACAGGAGAGTGAGCAACCAACAGCTGTGCAGCCCCAACAGCCTCAGGACAGTGAGCAACCAACAGCTGTGCACAGCCACAGGAGAGTGAGCAACCAACAGCTGTGCACAGCCCCCAACAGCCTCAGGACAGTGAGCAACCAACAGCTGTGCACAGCCACAGGAGAGTGAGCAACCAACAGCTGTGCACAGCCCCCAACAGCCTCAGGAGAGTGAGCAACCAACAGCTGTGCACAGCCTCAGGAGAGTGAGCAACCAACAGCTGTGCACAGCCTCAGGAGAGTGAGCAACCAACAGCTGTGCACAGCCCCCAACAGCCGCAGGAGAGTGAGCAACCAACAGCTGGGCACAGCCTCAGGAGAGTGAGCAACCAACCACCAAGAGCCAGCTGCAGACTGCTGTGAGCAAGCATGCACAGGCACCGACAGCTGTGCACACCCTCCAGCTGCAGACTGCTGTGTGCACTAGTGTGAGCAAGCATGCACAGGCACCACCAGCTGTGCACACCCAACCAGGAGTGTGAACCACCCTGCATGCCAACCATTGTGCACAGCCATGAAGCAGCAGCCATGCACACAGCCCCTCACAAGGCCACACAACTACTCTGGCCACCCCCCGGGAAACTTACCTTCCCCCCCCCACCCGGTACAGACACCCCTGGGGCACACTCCCTGAACCCCCCAGTACAGACACCCCAGGTCTCTCCCTGAACCCTTCCTTCATACAGACATCCCCGGGTCACAGTGAGACCCCCTCCAACACAGACACCCCCAGGAACTCTCCCTGAAGCCCTCCTTTGGGTGCAGACACCCCCAGGGCACTCTCAGACCCTCTCTGGTTCAGACATCCCCAGGATCACTCTCAGATCCCCCCCGGTACAGACACCCCCGGGGCACTCTCAGATTCCCCCCGGTACAGACACCCCCGGGGCACTCTCAGATCCCCCCCGGTACAGACACCCCCGGGGCACTCTCAGATCCCCCCCGGTACAGACACCCCCGGGGCACTCTGCGGTCACCCCCGGTACAGACACCCCCGGGGCACTCTCAGATCCCCCCCGGTACAGACACCCCCGGGGCACTCTCTGGTCCCCCCCGGTACAGACACCCCCGGGGCACTCTGCGGTCACCCCCGGTACAGACACCCCCGGGGCACTCTCAGATCCCCCCCCGGTACAGACACCCTTGGGGCACTCTCAGATCCCCCCCGGTACAGACACCCCCGGGGGACTCTTTGGTCCCCCCCGGTACAGACACCCCCGGGGGACTCTTTGGTCCCCCCCGGTACAGACACCCCTGGGCACTCTTTGGTCCCCCGGTACAGACACCCCTGGGGCACTCTCAGATCCCCCGGTACAGACACCCCGGGGCACTCTCAGATCCCCCCCGGTACAGACACCCCCGGGGCACTCTTTGGTCCCCCCCGGTACAGACCCCCCCGGGGCACTCCCTGACCCCCACCCCGGATCTCTCCCCGTCCCCTGCCCCTCTCCGGCCGCTCCCCGGTCCGCGCCGGTGCCGGTGCCGTGCGGGGAGCGGCGGCGGAAGGCGTGCGGGGAGCGGGGGGCGGGGAGCGGGGCCGGCCCCTTCCGGCAGCCATGGAGCCGGAGGAGCTGGGGGAGGCGGCGTGGCAGCTGCCGGCGGGGTCGCGGCTGGGCGGCTGGGGGCTGCTGGAGCTGGCGGTGGGCAGCCTGGGGGCCGCCTGGGCCGCCTGGGCCACGCTGCTGATGCCAGGCTTCCGCCGCGTCCCGCTGCGGCTGCAGGTACCGCCGCTCGCCCCTCTGTGCCCCCCGAGACCCCCCGGCAAGGATTCACCGTGCCCCGCCCCCACCCCAAATTGTGCCCCCCCAGGTGCCCTTCCAGGCCTCCGGGCCCCGGCAAGTGGCGAACGCCCTGGCGCTGCTGCGGGGCCGGCCCGGCAAGACGGTGGACCTGGGATCGGGAGATGGACGGCTCGTAAGGGACTGCTGCTGGGCGAGCTGCGGGGCGCTGGGGGGGGTCCTGGGAGGGACAAGGGGGGCGAGGGCAGAATGGAGCCCCCCGGCCCGGCTGCTGCCCCGCTGCTGGCTCTCAGTCTCTGCATGGTCCTCGTGGCTGTGGTTCTGGATCGTCATAGGTGGCCTCAGGTAGTCCTGGGTAGCCCTTGGTGGTTCTAGGTGGTCCTCAACAGCCATAGATGGTCCTGGATAGTCTTAAGACAGCTCCTGATGGTCCTAGGTGGTCCTAGACTGCCCTAGACGATCCTGGACAGCCCCAAATGATCCTAGGTGGCCCTAGACAGTCCTAAATGCCCCTCCTGGCTGTGGTCCTGGACTGTCCTAGGTGGTTCTAGATGTCTCTACACAGCCCTAGACAGCCCTAGGTGGTTCTAGACAGCCCCAGGTGGTCTTAGCACTAGATGGCCATAAGCAGTCCTAGATGCCCCTCCTGGCTGTGGTCCTGGACTGTCCTAGGTGGTTCTAGATGTCTCTAAACAGCCCTAGACAGATGATCCTAGACAGCCCTAGGTGGTCCTAGACAGCCCCAGGTGGTCTTAGCACTAGATGGCCATAAGCAGTCCTAGATGCCCCTCCTGGCTGTGGTCCTGGACTATCCTAGGTAGTCCTAAATGGCCCTAGGCAGTTGTAGATGGCTCTAAACAGTTCTGGATGGTCCTAGACAGCCCTGGATGGTCTTAGACACCACTAGTAGAATGGTCACAGACACCTCTAGATGGTCCTAGACAGCCCTGGATGGCCAGGGACACCCTGGACACACTTGGATGACCAGAGATGGTCCCAGGCAGCACTAGAAGGCACCCCTAGATGGTCCTGTCCTAGATAAGCCCTAGGTAGATGGTCCTGGGTAGTTCTGGAGAGCCCTAGATGTCCCTGGGTGACATCACCTTCAGTGAGCAGAGCAGGAGTGAGAAGGAAGGAACCTGGAAGGTGCTGAGGACTGAGGTCACCCTGCAAGAGCAGCTTCTGTGCCCCAGGTTGTCCCCCAGGCTCAGCTCCCAGGTTCATTCCAGTTGCTGCTCTCTGTCTGCAGGTGGTAGAGGCCTACAAGCAAGGGCTGAGGCCTGCAGTTGGCTATGAGCTCAACCCCTGGCTGCTGTGCCTGTCCCACTGCCGGGCCTGGAGGGCTGGCTGCCACGGGAAGGTCTCCTTCCTGAAGAGAGACCTCTGGAAGGTAACAGATCCCAAAGGTCTGCTTGTGCTCAGGGCTTGGGCTGCCCTCTCCAGCCCTGCGGCTGGCTCCATGCTCCTTCTCCGCAGTCCCTGCTGCTCCTTCTCCCCAGTCCCTGCTGCTCCTTCTCCTCAGTCCCTGCTGCTCCTTCTCCCCAGTCCCTGCTGCTCCTTCTCCTCAGTCCCTGCTGCTCCTTCTCCCCAGTCCCTGCTGCTCCTTCTCCTCAGTCCCTGCTGCTCCTTCTCCTCAGTCCCTGCTGCTCCTTCTCCTCAGTCCCTGCTGCTTCTTCTCTCCAATCCCTGCTGCTCCTTCTCCCCAGTCCCTTCTGCTCCTTCTCCCCAGTCCCTGCTGCTCCTTCTCCTCAGTCCCTGCTGCTCCTTCTCTCCAGTCCCTTCTGCTCCTTCTCTCCAATCCCTTCTGCTCCTTCTCCCCAGTCCCTGCTGCTCCTTCTCCCCAGTCCCTGCTGCTCCTTCTCCCCAGTCCCTGCTGCTCCTTCTCCCCAGTCCCTGCTGCTCCTTCTCTCCAGTCCCTTCTGCTCCTTCTCTCCAATCCCTTCTGCTCCTTCTCCTCAGTCCCTGCTGCTCCTTCTCCTCAGTCCCTGCTGCTCCTTCTCCCCAGTCCCTGCTGCTCCTTCTCCACAGTCCCTGCTGCTCCTTCTCCCCAGTCCCTGCTGCTCCTTCTCCCCAGTCCCTGCTGCTCCTTCTCCTCAGTCCCTGCTGCTCCTTCTCCCCAGTCCCTGCTGCTCCTTCTCCCCAGTCCCTGCTGCTCCTTCTCCCTCAGTCCCTGCTGCTCCTTCTCCCCAGTCCCTGCTGCTCCTTCTCCCCAGTCCCTGCTGCTCCTCCCTCAGTCCCTGCTGCTCCTTCTCCCCAGTCCCTGCTGCTCCTTCTCCCAGTCCCTGCTGCTCCTTCTCCCCAGTCCCTGCTGCTCCTTCTCCCAGTCCCTGCTGCTCCTTCTCCCCAGTCCCTGCTGCTCCTTCTCCCCAGTCCCTGCTGTCCCTTCTCCCAGTCCCTGCTCCCTTCCCTGCTGCTCCTCCTTCTCCAGTCCCTTCTGCTCCTTCTCCCAGTCCCTGCTGCTCCTTCTCCCAGTCCCTGCTGCTCCTTCTCCTCAGTCCCTTCTGCTCCTTCTCTCCCTGCTGCTCCTTCTCCCCAGTCCCTGCTGCTCCTTCTCCCAGTCCCTGCTGCTCCTTCTCCCCAGTCCCTGCTGCTCCTTCTCCCCAGTCCCTGCTGCTCCTTCTCCCCAGTCCCTTCTGCTCCTTCTCCTCCAGTCCCTGCTGCTCCTTCTCCCAGTCCCTGCTGCTCCTTCTCCCCAGTCCCTGCTGCTCCTTCTCCCCAGTCCCTGCTGCTCCTTCTCCCCAGTCCCTGCTGCTCCTTCTCCCCAGTCCCTGCTGCTCCTTCTCCTCAGTCCCTGCTGCTCCTTCTCCCCAGTCCCTGCTGCTCCTTCTCCCCAGTCCCTGCTGCTCCTTCTCCCCAGTCCCTGCTGCTTCCTTCCCTCCCCTTCTCTCCCAGTCCCTGCTGCTCCTTCTCCTCAGTCCCTGCTGCTCCTTCTCTCCAATCCCTTCTGCTCCTTCTCCCCAGTCCCTGCTGCTCCTTCTCCCCAGTCCCTGCTGCTCCTTCTCCCCAGTCCCTGCTGCTCCTTCTCCTCAGTCCCTGCTGCTCCTTCTCTCCAATCCCTTCTGCTTCTCCCCAGTCCCTCCTTCTCCCCAGTCCCTGCTGCTCCTTCTCCCCAGTCCCTGCTGCTCCTTCTCCCCAGTCCCTGCTGCTCCTTCTCCCAGTCCCTTCTGCTCCTTCTCCCCAGTCCCTGCTGCTCCTTCTCCCCTTCTCCCCAGTCCCTGCTGCTCCTTCTCCCCAGTCCCTGCTGCTCCTTCTCCTCAGTCCCTGCTGCTCCTTCTCCCCAGTCCCTGCTGCTCCTTCTCCCCAGTCCCTGCTGCTCCTTCTCCCCAGTCCCTGCTGCTCCTTCTCCTCAGTCCCTGCTGCTCCTTCTCCCCAGTCCCTGCTGCTCCTTCTCCCCAGTCCCTGCTGCTCCTTCTCCTCAGTCCCTGCTGCTCCTTCTCCCCAGTCCCTGCTGCTCCTTCTCCCCAGTCCCTGCTGCTCCTTCTCCCCAATCCCTGCTGCTCCTTCTCCCCAATCCCTGCTGCTCCTTCTCCCCAATCCCTGCTGCTCCTTCTCCCCAGTCCCTGCTGCTCCTTCTCCCCAGTCCCTGCTGCTCCTTCTCCCCACTCCCTGCTGCTCCTTCTCCCCTCTCCCTGCTGCTCCTTCTCCTCAGTCCCTGCTGCTCCTTCTCCCCACTCCCTGCTGCTCCTTCTCCTCACTCCCTGCTGCTCCTTCTCCCCACTCCCTGCTGCTGCTTCTCCTCAGTCCCTGCTGCTCCTTCTCCTCAGTCCCTGCTGCTCCTTCTCTCCAATCCCTGCTGCTCCTTCTCTCCAATCCCTTCTGCTCCTTCTCCCCAGTCCCTGCTGCTCCTTCTCCCCACTCCCTGCTGCTCCTTCTCCCCACTCCCTGCTGCTCCTTCTCCTCAGTCCCTGCTGCTCTTTCTCCCCACTCCCTGCTGCTCCTTCTCCTCACTCCCTGCTGCTCCTTCTCCTCACTCCCTGCTGCTCCTTCTCCCCACTCCCTGCTGCTCCTTCTCCCCACTCCCTGCTGCTGCTTCTCCTCACTCCCTGCTGCTCCTTCTCCTCAGTCCCTGCTGCTCCTTCTCCCCAGTCCCTTCTGCTCCTTCTCCCCAGTCCCTGCTGCTCCTTCTCTCCAATCCCTGCTGCTCCTTCTCCCCAGTCCCTTCTGCTCCTTCTCCTCAGTCCCTGCTGCTCCTTATCCCCAGTCCCTGCTGCTACCTGAAGGGAGGTTGTAGACAGGCAGAGGTTGGTCTCTTCTCCCAGGCAACCAGCACCAGAACAAGAGGACACAGTCTCAGGCTGCACCAGGGGAGGTTTAGGCTGGAGGTTAGGAAGAAATTCTATACAGAGAGAGTGATTGCCCATTGGGATGTGCTACCCAGGGAGGTGGTGGAGTCACCACCACTGGAGGTGTTCAGGAGGAGACTTGACAGGGTGCTTGGTGCCATGGGTTAGTTGTTTAGGTGGTGCTGGATGATAGGTTGGACTCGATGATCTTGAAGGTCTCTTCCAACCTGGTCTATTCTATTCTATTCTATTCTATTCTATTCTATTCTATTCTATTCTATTCTATTCTATTCTATTCTATCCCATCCCATCCCATCCCATCCCATCCCATCCCATCCCATCCCATCCCATCCCCAATCCCTGCTGCTCCTTCTCCCCACTCCCTGCTGCTCCTTCTCCCCAATCCCTGCTGCTCCTTCTCCCCAATCCCTGCTGCTCCTTCTCCCCAGTCCCTGCTGCTCCTTATCCCCACTCCATGCTACTCCTTCCCCAGTCCATGCTGCTCCCAGGAGGTGGGGATCCATCCTCTTTCCCAGGGGAACACCAGCTGGTGGTGCAGGCTTTGGGAAGGGGTCTGAGGAGCTGCTGACAGGTGGTGGCCTTCAGAGTCATAGAATCACAGAACCAGAGACTGCTCTGGGTTGGGAGGGACACCAGGCTGGCAGATGGCACCATCTGGGAGCTGGTGTGGATCTCTTAGGGGGCAGGAGGCTCTGCAGAGGACAGCCTGGACAGCTGGGCTGACCCCATGGCATGAGACTGAACAAGTCTGAGTGCCAGGTTCTACCCCTTGGCCACAAGAACCCCAGGCAGTGCTGCAGGCTGGGGACAGAGTGGCTGAGAGCAGCCAGGCAGAGAGGGACCTGGGGGTGCTGGTGGACAGCAGCTGAACAGGAGCCAGCAGTGTGCCCACGGGGCCAAGAAGGCCAAGGGCATCCTGGCCTGCAGCAGGAAGAGTGTGGCCAGCAGGAGCAGGGAAGTCCTTGTGCCCTGTGCTCAGCACTGCTCAGGCCACCCCTTGAGTCCTGTGTCCAGCTCTGGGCTCCTCAGCTCAAGAAGGACATTGAGAGACTTGAAGGTGTCCAGAGAAGGGCAACAAAGCTGGGGAGGGGTCTGGGGCACAGCCCTGTGAGGAGAGGCTGTCCTGTGAGGAGGGGACCTGGGAGTGTGTAGCCTGGAGCAGAGGAGGCTGAAGGAGACCTCATTGCTCTCTACAGCTCCCTGAGAGGAGGCTGGAGCCAGGTGGGGCTTTGGCTCTTCTCCCAGGCAGCCAGCAGCAGAACAAGAGGACACAGTCTCAAGCTGTGCCAGGGGAGGTTTGGGCTGGATGTGAGGAAGAAATCCTTCCCAGCAGGAGAGATTGGCCATTGGGTTGTGCTGCTGCCTGGGGAGGTGGTGGAGTCACCCTCCCTGGAAGGCCTTAAACAAAGCCTGGCTGAGGCACTTGTTGCCATGGATGAGTTACTAGAAGGTGCTGAGGGGTAGGTTGGACTTGATGATCTGAAAGGTCTTTTCCAGCCTGGTTAATTCTGTGATTCTGTGACCTTCAAGGCTCACTCAGCCCAACCCCCTGCACCCAGCAGGGACATCCTCCACCAGCTCAGCTTGCCCAGAGCCCTCTCCAGCCTCACCTTGAACCTCTCCAGGGATGAGGCCCCAGCCACCTCCCTGGGCAGCCTGCTGCAGGGTTCCAGCAGCCTCCTGCTGCAGAACTTCTTCCTCACATCCAAGCTCAATCTGCTCTGCTCTAGTCTGAAGCCATTGCCTCTGGTGCCGTCCCTGCAGGCCTTTGGGAACAGTCCCTCTGCAGCCTTCAGCAGGACTCAGGTACCTGCAGCCTGACTGGAGAGCACCCAGCAGGCAAGAAGCTGCTTCTGGAATGATGCTGGAGGCAGCAGGAGGCTTTGCTTTCCCACCCGGCTCCTGGTCACACCAAGACATCCCCAGCCCACACCTTGTGAGGCATCCTTGTTCCCTCCAAGGTTCCCAGGATGGCTTGGAAGGTGCTGAGCCACTCCATCAGCTGTGCCTCTGCCTGCTGCTGCTTTCATTCCGCTTTTCCTTCTCTTTGAAGGTGAACCTTTCTGACTGCCACAACGTGATCGTGTTTCTGGCCCCCAGCGTGGTGAGTTGGTTTCCCTTGCACCCCAAACTCTTCTGAGGGAGCTCAGGGGATCAGCAGGGGCAGTGGCAGAGGGCAGGCCCAGGGGGCACTGCTGCAGGTGCTTTGGCTGCACTGCTTGAGTTCATGGAGCCATGGAAGCGCTTTGGTTGGAAAAGAGCTTCCAGGTCATCGAGTCCAACCCAGCACCACCAAACCATGGCCCTCAGCACCACATCTCCAGGGCTCTGAAACCCCTCCAGGGGTGGGGACTCCACCCCTGCCCTGGCTGGCCTGGGCTGGGCTTTGACAGCTCTCAAGGGGAAGAAATTGTTCCTCATGGCCAACCTGAACCTCCCCTGGGGCGGCTTGGAGTTGTTCCCTCTCCTCTTGTCACTTGTTCCTTGGTCCCAGTCCCAACCATGGGCAGGGTTAGTGCCAGCCCTGCATTTTGGAAGGGTCTTTGGCTGACATGGCACTCACCAGCCCTGCCAGGAAGGTGCTGCCCTGTGGTCCTTGGTGGCACTGCTGCTCTGTGACCATGGCTGCCTGGCCCTGGCTGTCTTCTCTCTCCCCAGAAGCCTCCCCTAGCGGCCAAGCTGCTGGCAGAGCTCCCTGATGAAGCTCGGGTGGTGGCTGGACGCTTCCCCTTCCCCTCCTGGACCCCCAGCAGCAGCCTGGGGCAGGGGCTGGAGCAGGTCTGGGCCTATGACATGAAGGAGGTGAGGAGGGCGGCGCGGCGCAGCCCCGAGGGGAGCGCGTCTGACTGCAGCCTCCCCCAGCCTGCCACGGAGGGTTGGAGCTTCTCCAGGGCTCACAGGGAGAGGCCTCCTTGGCCAGGCTCTGCCTCAGCACCTGCAGGCTGGCAGTGCCTTGCTTTGCCAAAGAGGGGCAAAGCAGACCTGGTGGTGCTGGAACTGTCAGAGGCTGAAGGACTGCACCCCCAGTGCCTCTCTCTGGACGGTTTGCTGCTTTATTGCCAAATAAAACATCTGGTTGGCTCTTCCCTTGGGATCTGCCTTTGTCCTGCAGCTGCAGGGTGCTGCTGGAGCCAGAGCAGCCACTGCTTTGCTTTGCTCTGCTCCATCATCCCTCTCGAGGTGGCTCAGGAGGGACACTGTCCGGCTCAGCTCCTGCTGAGGATGGGTTTGGCCCTGCTCACGTTGCAGACCATTCCCTTTGCCACTTCAGCACAGAAGAGAAAGCTTTTCCCACCATGAAAGAGCAGCTCCTGGGCCACAGTCTGGCATGAACCAGCCCTGGCCTTGTCTCTTGGAAGCTGACAAGGAAACAAAGGCAGCAGCAGTGCTAGGCCTTGGACCTGGGTCTGGCTCTGACCCAGGAGAAAAATCCCCCTAGGAACAGGAGCCTGCCCCTGCAGCCCCCCAGCCTGGGAAGCTGGCCTGTATCCCGAGGTGAGAGGTGCTGGGGGAGCACCAAAGTCCTCCAGCCAGGGGCTCAGGGGGCAGGGGAGGCACAGTTGTCCCATTCTAGTCCTCTGAAGTTGACACCAAGGCCACCCACAGGAGTCCCCTGGCTGTGGCTCCCAGGGGACACTCACCTTGGCCAGTCCACAGCACAGAGAGCTCCTTCCACTTAAACCCTTCTAAGTCCTGCTCCTTCCTGAGCTGCTGCTTCTCAGAGCTGTGGTGGAGAGCTCCTGGCCCCAGGCTGAGTGTCCTGGCTGGGGGCCAGCCCTGCACCCTGCTGCAGCTGCAGGATCTGCTGCTTGTACCTGCAAGGGAGGCAGCAGTGGCACTGCCAGCCTGGGCACTGCTGAGTGGTAGGGGCAGGCTGGGGAGCTGGGCAGAGAGCAGCCTCATGAGGTTCACCAAGGGCAGGTGTGGGATCCTGCCCCTGGGGAGGAACAACCTCCTGCAGCAGGGCAGGGGAGGAGAGACCTGCTGGGAAGCAGCTCCAGGGAGAAGGGCCTGGGAGTGCTGGGGACAGGTTCCCCAGGAGCCAGAAATGTGCCCTTGGGGCCAAGAAGGCCAAAGGTGTCCTGGGGGGCAGGAAGAGTGTGGCCAGCAGGGCAAGGGAGGTTCTTCTTCCATTCTGCTCTGCCCTAGGGAGGCCACAGCTGGAGTCCTGGATCCAGCTCTGGGCTCCCCACCTCAGGAGAGACAGAGAGCTGCTGGAGAGAGCCCAGGGCAGGCTGCAGAGCTGCTGAGGGGCCTGGAGCAGCTCTGGGAGCAGCAAAGGCTGAGAGCCCTGGGGCTGAGAGCCTGCAGAAGAGCAGCCCCAGAGGGCAGCTGAGCAATGCTCAGCAAGAGCTAAAGGAGCTGGGGGGGGCAAGAGGCTGGGGCCAGGCTCTGCTGAGTGCTGCCCAGGGCCAGCAGAAGGGCCAGCAAGGGGCAGCAAGGGTCAGGCAGGAGGTTGGAGCTGAGCAGGAGGAGAAAGTTGTTTGGGGTGAGGCTGCTGGAGGCCTGGAGCAGGCTGCCCAGAGAGGTTGTGGAGTCTGCTGGTGTGGAGAGCTTCCAACCCTTGGTGGGCACTGTGCTGCTGGGCAGGGTGCTGGGGGTGCCCTGCTGGAGCAGGGCTTGGGTGGGGGAGCTCCAGGGCTCCCTTCCAGCCCTACCCTGCTGGGGCTGTGGGATTCAATCACTCTCTGTGTGCTGCACACTAAGGACAGGCAGGGGCAGCTGGGACACAGCAGCCAGCCCAGACACTGAGCTGTGCTGGGAGCTGAGCCCCAGCAAATCCAAAACCCCAGCCCTGTCCAAGGGCTGTGTTGGCTCTGCTGGGTTATGGTAGCAGCAACCTGAGCTCACAGCCAAGCTGGCTGGAGGGTCCAGCAGCTGGATCAATGCTCTGACAGATGTGACCAGCTGCTTCTCACCTCCCCTTGCCCCAGCAGCTGTTCTGCCAGCTTCAGGGAGTGATGAGCCAGGGAGAGGACTTGGTGCTGCTGGGTGGATTCAGATTTTAGGCAGACCCTATCTTAGCTTCCTCCAAAGGATCATAGGATCCCAGGCTGGGCTGGAAGGGACCTTCCAAGCTCACCCAGGGCAAGCCCTGCAGCCAGCAGGGACAGCTGCAGCCACAGCAGGCTGCTCCCAGCCCCAACCAACCTGCCCTGCACTGCTGCCA
This sequence comes from Melanerpes aurifrons, assembly GCA_011125475.1. Lineage (NCBI taxonomy): Eukaryota > Metazoa > Chordata > Aves > Piciformes > Picidae > Melanerpes > Melanerpes aurifrons. The sequence continues at coordinate 19,187,766 of WWNC01000020.1, read as the reverse complement.
GCCATGGGGCAGCTCCACCTCTCTGGGCAGCCTGGCACAGGCTCTCCCCACCCTCAGCACCAAACATTTCTCCTTCTCTCCACTCTCAGCCTCCCTCTTGCACTTCAAACCATCCCCCCTTGGCCTGGCCCAACAGGCCCTGCTCAGCACTCTGTCCCCAGCTCTCTTCTGGCCTCTTGAAGCCCTGCCAGGCCACCAGGAGGTCTGCCTGGAGCCTTCTCCTCTGCAGGCTGCACAAGCCCAACCCTCCCAGCCTGGCCTCCCAGCAGAGGGCTTCCAGCCTCCCAGCACTGCTGTGGCCTCCTCTGGCCCTGCTCCAGCAGCTCCCTGCCTGTGCTGTGCTGAGGGCTCCAGAGCTGCCCCAGCCCTGCAGGGAGGTCTCAGCAGGCACAGCAGAGGGGCAGAATCCCCTCCCTGCCCCTGCTGCCCACCCTGCTGGGGAGCAGCCCAGGCCAGGCTGGGGCTGGGCTGGCAGCACTCAGTGCCAGCTCCTGGCCAGCTCTGCACCCCCAGCACCCCCAAGGCCTTCCCCACAGGGCTGCTCCCAGCCCTTCACCCCCAGCCTGGGGTGGTACTGGGGGCTGTGCTGACCCTTGGCCTCATTGAGCCTCATGAGGGTCCCCTGGTTCCCTTCTCCAGCTTGCCCAGGTCCCTCTGGCTGGATCCCCTCACAGTGCCACCCACACCACCCAGCCTGGTGCCAGCTGCAGAGTGCTGAGGGAGCCTGGACCCAGGCTGTGTCTTGGAGGAAGATGTTAAGCAGCACTGGAGCCAGTATGGACCCCTGAGGGACACCTCTGGTCATGAAGGCTGGGTGGGCACAGAGGGTAGGAGCCCCCTGGCTGAGCAGACTCAGCCCCCCCTGCCTTGTGGGGCAGAGCTGGGGGCAGCTGCCCACAGAGTGCTGCTGCAGGCCCCCGCCCGTGGCAGCAGCACCGTGGGGAGGCAGCAGCCAGGCCCGGGGCTGACAGCCTGGTGGCCATGGTGATGTCAGCAGCAATTAGCCTGGGAGAGAAGCCTGGAGCAGCCAGCCAAGAGCACAAGCAGGGGGGTGCCAGCAGCTCACCTTGCCAGGTGCTTGCCTATGTACTCCTGCAGCTCTGCCACCTGCTCCTCCGCCACCGCCGCCCGAGTCAGCAGCTGGCTCCTCTCCTGCTCCAGATCCTCCTGGGGAGGCAAGGCAACAGGGAGGCCACAGGGAGGGAAGGGGCTCAGTGCCCCTCTGCCAAGTGAGCCTGGCCACTTCTTCATCCCTGGGCTCTGGTGTCCTATGTGAGCAAGCACAGCCTGCTGTGCCCGGGGGGAGCAGCGGTGTGCAGGTGCCAGCCCTGCAGGGCACCAGCCAGGCAGCCTGGCCACAGGGGCTCTCCCCCCAAGGAGAGCAGCCCAGCAGGGTGGCATTGCAAGGGACCTCTGGAGATCACCCAGGCCAGAGCCAGGGTCCCCCCCAGCAGCTTGGCCAGGATCACTATGGCCAGGGGGCTGAAGAGGAGCCAGGGGGTGCCCAGGGGGCCAAGAAGCCAGCAGCAGCCTGGCCTGGAGCAGCAGTGGTGTGGCAGCAGCAGCAGGGCAGGGATTGTCTCCATGTGCTGGGCACTGCTTGAGGCCATAGCTTGAATCCTGGGTTCAGCTTTGGGCCTCTCACTCCAAGAAGGACATTTGGGGCTTGGAGCAGGTCTTGATGATCTTCAAAGCCTCTTCCAACCTAACTAATTCCACGGCTCAGATTCAGACCAGACCTGAAGCAGGCCAAACCCAGAGCCAGATGGTCACAGCTGCCCAGGCAGGAGCAGCACAGAGCAGCAATGAAGAGCTCCCAGGGCTGCCCTGCTGCTGGTGGCAGTGACCTGGGGGCTGCCAGGGTGGACTTGTTGGGCTGAGGCCAAGCCCCACAAGGCTCTGTGGGAAGCTTCCCAGCTCCAGGCTGGAGCAGCCCTGCCTGAGCTTTACCTGGGTGTTGTGTGTGAACTCCTGGAGCTGCTTCCTGAGCTCTGCCCAGCCCTTCTCAGCCAGCAGCCTGGGAGAGGAAAAGCATCTGATCACAGCCAGACCTTCAGCCCCAGCCCACCCACAGGTCACACAGCTCTGGGCAGGGACTGGACACCACTCTGTCCATCCAACCATGAGCTCCAACTCTCCTGATGTCCCAAAGTTCAGGGCACAAGGTGCTGTCTCTGTGCCTGATCATGAGAGTCACAGAACCCCAGCAGGGAGGGGCTGGAAGGGAGCCTGGAGCTCCCCCAGCCCAAGCCCTGCTCCAGCAGGGCACCCCCAGCACCCTGCCCAGCAGCACAGTGCCCAGCAAGGGTTGGAAGCTCTCCACACCAGCAGACTCCACAACCTCTCTGGGCAGCCTGCTCCAGGCCTCCAGCAGCCTCACAACAAACAACTTTCTCCTCCTGCTCAGCTCCAACCTCCTGCCTGACACTTTCTGTCCCTTCTGCTGGCCCTGGGCAGCACTCAGCAGAGCCTGGCCCCAGCCTCTTGCCCCCCCCAGCTCCTTTAGCTCTTGCTGAGCATTGCTCAGCTGCCCTCTGGGGCTGCTCTTCTGCAGGCTCTCAGCCTTTGCTGCTCCCAGAGCTGCTCCAGGCCCCTCAGCAGCTCTGCAGCCTGCCCTGGGCTCTCTCCAGCAGCTCTCTGTCCCTCCTGACCTGAGGAGCCCAGAGCTGGCCCCAGGGCTCCAGCTGTGGTTGATGAAGATGCTGAGTATGCCTGGACCCAGTACTCACCCAGGACCTGATGTGGTTTTCAGGCTCCCACATTTCCAAAGCCTGGGAAGTCCCAGCTCAGATTGCTCCCAGGCTTTGTTCCACCTCTCCACAGAGAGCCTGAGCAGAGTGATGGAGCAGGGGGAAGGGACCCCTGCGAACTAAGCCGATCAAGGCCGTGTCAGGAAGCCGGGGAGGCGTCAGTGCAGGGGCACCCAAGGGTTCCAGCCCAGCCTCTGTGCTCCCCTCCAGCCCACACTGGTGGTGTTCCCTGCTCCTTTCCCAGGCTGTGGCCCACCAAGGCACTCAGGCACATGTTTCACATCAGCTTCTGAAGAGGTCAGGGGGACAGCAAATGTGGTGAAGCCAGACATGGGCTTAAGAGCTTCCTTGGCTCAGGGCCCCAAGGCCCAGCTCAGAGCAGGCAGGCAGCAGCTGCCTCTTCTTCCCAGAGCACTCCCCACCAGCTCATTTCCTCCCTGTTCATCACCACTTCCAAGCCAGCCCAGCTGGGATGCCTCAATCCCCCCAGCAAGGAGCCCTCAGGAAGAGCAAGGTCTGGAGAGGCAAACAGCACTTACTGCTCAGGGGGCAGCGGGAGGGCAGGGCTGAGCTTCAGGCTGTTCTGAGGGGAGAACACAGCCCTGTGAGCAGGAAGCCAGCAGGAGCTCCCCTCAGCCCCCTCACTCCCAAGGGGCCCAGCACCTCCTGGCACTCCAAGAGTCCCCAGTGCCCTGCAAGGGGGTGAGGTGCAGCTAAACCTCAAGGCTTAGGTCTCCCATCCTCTGGGGTTTGAAGTGCATCTCATGCAAACCAAGGGCTGGCTCTGGCCAGGCAGCAGCAGGGAGAGGAGGTGGAGCTGCACATCTCACTCTGCTCTTCATGCTGAAGGAAAGGCACCCAGGAGCACAGAGCCCCATCCTGTCCTGCCTCCCTCACCTCTCCAGGCAGTCAGGGAGTCTGCTGGCCTGGCAGCTCTCCCATGGCAGCTGCTGCCCCTCAGCCCTCCCACGGTGCCACAGCCGCAGTCCATGGCTCCTGCTGGACCTGACTGTGCCTCACCCTGCACAGCCCCGGGGGCACTGCCAGCACATCCTGCCCCTTCCCCACGGGAGGAGGTCAGCAAGCACCACACAGGCACGGGGAGTCCTCGGGGCTCAGGGGCCGAACCTGTCCATGCTGAGACTCCCCCAGCTCAGCCCCCAGGCCCGCAGGGTCAGCAGCTCAGCTCAGCTCAGCCCCCACCTGCTGCAGCTCCTGCAGCTGCAGCTCCAGCCTGGCTTTCTCCTCCCGCAGGCGGTTCAGCTCCCGGGCGGTGCTGGTCAGCAGCTCAGGCTCCGTGATGGAGAAGTGGAGCTCAGCGGGGCCGCAGTCCATGGTGCTGCCGCCCAGGGCCCGGAGCCGCTCTCGCTGCAGCCTGCAAGGGGCCACAGGGCTCAGAGCCTGCGCTGGCACAGACCCCAGGCTGCAGGGGGGGACGAAGTGGCACAGCAGGGGTCGGGTTGGAAAGGAGCTTAAATGACCATCCAGCTCCAAGCCAGGGGCAGGGACACCTCCCACCAGCACAGGCTGCTCAGGGCCTCATCCAGCCTGGTCCTCAACACCTCCAGGCAGGAGGCAGCCACAGCCTCCCTGGGCAGCCTGGGCCAGAGTCTCCCCAGCCTCACTGCAAAGGATTTCTTCCTCCTCTCCACTCTCAGTCTCCTCTCTCCCAGCTCAAAGCCATTGGCCCTGGGCCTGGCACTCCCAGCCCTTGTCCCAAGTCCCTCCCCAGCACTCCTGGAGCCCTTCAGGCACTGGGAGGCTGCTCTGAGGTCTGCCTGCAGCCTTCTCTTCTGCAGGCTGCACAGCCCCAGCTCTCCCAGCCTGGCCCCACAGGGGAGGTTCTGCAGCCTCTGAGCATCTCTGTGGCCTCCTCTGGAGCCTCTCCAGCAGCTCCAGGTCCTTCCTGTGCTGGGGGCCCCAGAGCTGGAGGCAGTGCTGCAGGTGGGGGCTGAGCAGAGCAGAGCAGAGGGCAGAATCCCCTCCCTGTGCTGCTGCTCTCCCTGCTCTGGCTGCAGCTCAGCACTCAGCTGGCTCTGGGCTGCCAGGGACCACTGCTGGCTCTTGGGGAGGTTGTCACCAGCTGACAGCCCCAAGGCCTTCTCCTGCAGGCTGCTCTCAGCCTCTCCTCACCAGCCTGGGTTCGTGCTTGGGCTTGCCCTGCCCCAGCTGCAGAACCTTGTTGAACATCATGAGGTTGGCCTGGGCTCAGCTCTCCTGTCCAGATCCCTTTGCTTCCAAGCCCCTGAGCATTACAACCCCAAGAGCTGCTGCTGCTGGAGCTGCCACTGGCTTGGGACCTGCTGGCTTCTGGCCACCTTGCAGAGGAGAAGTGGGAGAGCCCAGCAGCATGTTCAGTGCTGCTGGGAGCCTGTTCTGAGGGGAGCTTGTCCTGGAGCTATTTGTGGCTTTCATGCCAGGAGAAGTTCTGCTGCTTCCCACAGCCCAAGCTGCTGCCAGAGCTGCAGAGCAGAGCTGAGAGTGCTGCAGAAGTTATTTGTGGTCCCCCTGCTCTGCACCACCCAACCTGCACTCCAGCTCCCACCCTGCATGAGGCACAGAGGGAAGAGCACCCCCTGGAGCTGTTCAGGGCCAGGCTGGGGGAAGAGGAGAAGGCTCCAGGGGGACCACAGAGCTGCTGCCAGGAGCTGAAGGGATCCTGCAGGAAGGCTGCAGAGGAACTTTGGCTGAGGGGGTCTGAGGCAGGCCCAGGGGGAAGGGTTTGGAGCTGAGGCAGAGCAGGGTTAGAGTGGAGCTGAGGCAGAAGTTGTTGAGTGTGAGGCTGCTGAGGCTCTGGCCCAGGCTGCCCAGGGAGGCTGTGGCTGCCTGCTGCCTGGGAGGCAGAGGTTACTGTGGGGCACTTCCACCTGGCCTTTAGGAGGCAGCTGAGGAGAGAGTCAGAGCCTAGGCCAGTCCTGCCCTAGCCCAGTCCTAGCCCAGCCCAGCCCTGCCCTAGCCCAGTCCTACCCTAGCCCAGTCCTGCCCTAGCCCAGTCCTGCCCTAGCCCAGTCCTAGCCCAGTCCAGCCCTGCCCTAGCCCAGTCCTACCCTAGTCCAGTCCTACCCTAGCCCAGTCCTGCCCTAGCCCAGTCCTAGCCCAGCCCAGTCCTGCCCTAGCCCAGTCCCAGCCCAGCCCAGTCCTGCCCTAGCCCAGTCCTGCCCTAGCTCAGCCCTAGCCCAGCCCTACCCCAGCCCAGTCCTACCCTAGCCCAGCCCTAGCTCAGCGTTACCCTAGCTCAGTCCTAGCCCATCCTAGCCCGGTCCTAGCCCATCCTAGCCCAGTCCTAGCCCCTCCTAGCCCGGGCCAGCCCTACCCATAGGCGATCAGGAGGCTCTGGTGCCTCCTGGCCAGGCTCCTCAGCCGTTTCCTGTAGCCCTGGGCTGCTGTGGCCAGCTGCTCCTCCCGAGCCCTGTGGGCAGCTCTGATCTCCCTCAGCATGCTCTCCACGAAGCTCTTCATGGCAGCAGGACCAGCTGGGGCTCCGCTGGGCCCTGCTGCTGCGCTGGATTTGCTGTCCATGTAGGCCTTTAAGGAGAGAAAGAGAGGGGTGTGAGGGAGGATCTGTCCGGGCTGGCTGCAGGGGGCTTGCCTTAAGTGACCTTTAAAGGTCCCTTCCAACCCCACCCAGGCCATGAATCTGTGCAGTCTTTCCCTGCAGCCTTCCATAGGGAAGGTCCAGGCACTTGCATGGTAGCAGCCCAGGAGAGAGGGAGCAGTTTCCCTGGGCAAAGAGCAGGAAGAGCTGAGAGCCAGCAAGGGTCCTGGGGCCAGGCAGTGCCCCTGGGGGTGATCTGCCCTGGGAGCAGCAGCTGCTGTCAGGAGATACCACAGGGGCATGGAATCACTTGGCTGGGAGAGACCTTGTAGGTCATCCAGCCCAAGCCTGACCCCAGTACTGCCAGGGCAGCACTGAGCCCTGGCCCTCAGCACCAAGTCCAAGTGCCAGGTGCTGCCCTCTGGCCACAGCAACCCCAGGCAGTGCTGCAGGCTGGGGACAGAGTGGCTGAGAGCAGCCAGGCAGAGAGGGACCTGGGGGTGCTGGTGGACAGCAGCTGAACAGGAGCCAGCAGTGTGCCCAGGGGGCCAAGAAGGCCAAGGGCATCCTGGCCTGCAGCAGGAACAGTGTGGCCAGCAGGAGCAGGGAAGTCCTTGTGCCCTGTGCTCAGCACTGCTGAGGCCACCCCTTGAGTGCTGTGTCCAGCTCTGGGCTCCTCAGCTCAAGAAGGACATTGAGAGACTTGGAGGTGTCCAGAGAAGGGCAACAAAGCTGGGGAGGGGTCTGGGGCACAGCCCTGGGAGGAGAGGCTGAGGGAGCTGGGGTTGCTTAGCCTGCAGAAGAGGAGGCTCAGGGGAGACCTTCTTGCTCTCTGCAACTCCCTGAAGGGAGGTTGGAGCCAGGTGGGGGTTGGGCTCTGCTCCCAGGCAGCCAGCAGCAGAACAAGAGGACACAGTCTCAAGCTGTGCCAGGGGAGGTTCAGGCTGGAGGGGAGGAGAAAGTTCCTCACTGAGAGAGTTGTTAGCCATTGGGATGTGCTGCCCAGGGAGGTGGTGGAGTCCCCATCCCTGAAGGTGTTCCAGAGGGGATTGGATGTGGCACTTGGTGCCATGGGTTAGCCATGAGGTCTGTGGTGACAGCTTGGACTTGATGATCCTTGAGGTCTCTTCCAACCTTAGTGATAATGTGCTACCGTGATACCACTGAACCCCGGCTCTCAGCACCACTGAGCCCTGGCCCTCAGCACCACAGCCACACAGCTCTGAAACCCCTCCAGCCATGGGGACTGCACCACTGCCCTGGGCAGCCTGGGCCAGGCCTGGACAACCCTCAAGGGGAAGAAATTGTTCCTCATGGCCAACCCAAACCTGCCCTGGGGCAGCTTGAGGCCATTGCCTCTTGTCCTTGGGAGCAGAGCCCAAGCCCCAGCTGGCTGCAGCCTCCTCTCAGGGAGCTGCAGAGAGCAAGGAGGTCTCCCTCAGCCTCCTCTGCTCCAGGCTCAACACCCCCAGCTCCCTCAGCTGCTCCTCCCCAGCCCTCTTCCCCAGACCCTTCCCCAGCTCTCTTGCCCTTCCCTGGCCCTGCTCCAGCTCCTCAATCTCCTTCCTGCAGCGAAGGGCCCAAGGCTGAGCCCAGCACTCAAGGTGCTCTTGTCCTATCCCTGGGAAAATGAGTTGGGGCACAACCACTCCTCACGAGCTCAGTCAGCTCCAGGGCTGGAGCAGCCTCACTTGGCCCTTTGACTACATCCCTGCTGTAGAAATAGAAGGCAGGGAGTACAAAAATACCCTGCAGCAGCAGCAGCAGCAGCAGGAGGAGGAGGAGGAGCGGCGGCGAGCGCCAGGCAGGCTGGGGGAGGCAGCAGAATGGAGCTCCTGGAGCAGGGCTGGGAGCTGGGGGATCCAGAATGGATCTGCTGGGTCAGAATCCTCCCAGGGCTGGCTCACCAAAGCCAGGCATCTGAGCAGCCATCCCAGCAGCAAGCACTTCCAGGCCTTTCTTCCTGCCACATAGAGTCACAGAGCTGTCAGGGCTGGGAGGGAGCTCAAGGCTCAGCCAGCTCCAACCCCCTGCCATGGCCAGGGACACCTCACACCACAGCAGCTTTCTCACAGCCACCTCCAGCCTGGCTGCAAACACCTCCAGCCAGGAGGCTTCCACCACCTCCCTGGGCAACCTGGGCCAGGCTCTCACCACCCTCCTGGGCAACAACTTCTTCCTCACAGCCAATCTCAATCTCCCCACTTCTAGTTCTGCTCCATCCCCCCCAGTCCTATCCCTCCCTGACCCCCTCCAAAGTCCCTCCCCAGCTTTCCTGGAGCCCCCTGCAGATCCTGGAAGGCCACAAGGAGGTCTCCTGGGAGCCTTCTCCTCTCCAGCCTGCACAACCCCAACTCTCTCAGGCTGTGCTCAGAGCAGAGCAGCTCCAGCCCTCTGCTCCTCCTCCTGGCCCTGCTCTGGACACCTTCCAGCCCCTCCAGCTCCTTCCTGGCACAGAGGCTCCAGATGTCCTGGTAGCCCTTTGCTTCCTTTTAGCTGCACCAACCCTTCCTGATGGTATCTTGGTAGCTCTGTTCCTCCTTCAAGCTGCACCAGGACAGGGCTGGCACCCTCCACACCTCCAGGGCTGAGCATCTCCTGCTGCTCCTGAAGCTCTTCCCAGCATTTCTTCCCCACATGCTGGACCCTGAGGAGGAGCAGGGATGTTCACCACCACCAGCAGCAGCAGCAGCCTCAAGCCATGGGCACCTCTACCATCCCCCCTTGGCATCTACCACTTCCTCCATCCCCTTGGCATCTCCAGAGGTCTTCTATACTGCACTGCAGCTCTCCCCTGGGTGGAGAGAAGAAAGAGATCTCCTCCAGGCTCACTGCTCACTGATCCTGTGCCCAGGCCTGAGCCTGGCTGCAGCTCCCACCCAGGGCTGGCAATGCCCTGGGAGCCCTGCTCAGCACCCAAGCTTCTCACAGCAGCTCCCAGGCACTGGTGTCACACAGCTCTGTCCCCATGGGGGCTGGCAGCTCCCAGGCACTGGTGTCACACAGCTCTGTCCCCATGGGGGCTGGCAGCTCCCAGGCACTGGTGTCACACAGCTCTGTCCCCATGGGGGCTGGCAGCTCCCAGGCACTGCTGTCACACAGCTCTGTCCCCATGGGGGCTGGCAGCTCCCAGGCACTGGTGTCACACAGCTCTGTCCCCATGGGGGCTGGCAGCTCCCAGGCACTGGTGTCACACAGCTCTGTCCCCTTGGGGGCTGGCAGAGCTCTCTGTGGGGACAGCAGCAGTGTCACCCCAGAGCCAGCAGCAGGGCTGGCAGTGGCATTGCCCAGCCTGGTGAGGGAGGTTGTCAGGGTAATGGAGCCTGGAAGCCAGCTGGAAGGCAGCCACAGTAAATAAGCTTCCAGTCCAAGTGATGTGACCAAGAGAAGTCCCAGCAGAAACTGAGAGACCTTTTTCTGTGGCCATACAGCAAAGCTGGCTGAGGAGAGGAGCTGCTGCCTGCTGCCCCAGGCCAAGCTGAGGGCACAGAGTCCACTCCCAGCAGCAAGCAGGGCTCCCACTGCCTGCTCTGCTCCATGGTCCAGGCTGGAGGGGAAAGAGCCTGCAGCCAGCACTGAGAGACTCCTCCACCGGGCCAGGAGAGCAGGCTGAGGGCTGGAAGGGAGCTCTGGAGCTCCCCCAGCCCAAGCCCTGCTCCAGCAGGTCACCCCCAGCACCCTGCCCAGCAGCACAGTGCCCAGCAAGGGTTGGAAGCTCTCCACACCAGCAGACTCCACAACCTCTCTGGGCAGCCTGCTCCAGGCCTCCAGCAGCCTCACAACAAACAACTTTCTCCTCCTGCTCAGCTCCAACCTCCTGCCTGACACTTGCTGCCCCTTGCTGTCCCTTCTGCTGGCCCTGGGCAGCACTCAGCAGAGCCTGGCCCCAGCCTCTTGCCCCCCACAGCTCCTTTAGCTCTTGCTGAGCATTGCTCAGCTGCCCTCTGGGGCTGCTCTTCTGCAGGCTCTCAGCCCCAGGGCTCTCAGCCTTTGCTGCTCCCAGAGCTGCTCCAGGCCCCTCAGCAGCTCTGCAGCCTGCCCTGGGCTCTCTCCAGCAGTTCTCTGTCTCTCTGAGGTTACAGCCAAGGAGTTCACCTTTGGCTTCTGGACCCTGCTCCACCACATCCTCAGGATGTTGTGTGGGCACAGAGCTCCTTCCCTGTGCTTCCAGGTCCTGCAGCACCCCAGGATCCCTGCTGTGTGCAGTCTCTGTGTCCTGGAGCCTCAAACCCCCAAACATGCCCTAGCCCAGACCATGGCTAAGCACCTCTGAAGGTGCTCACCTGGCCACTTCCTGGGCTCCAGCTACCAGCTGTGATTCACTTTGGGACACAGCTGGGAGCTGTGTGTGCCCCTAGCCATGTTTGGATAGGTCCAGGGGTCAGGGTTCTGTGCTACCAAAGGGCATTAGTTGCCCTGGTACAGTATTTAAAGCAGCCAAGAAGTCAGGCAGCTTGCCTTGTGCTCATCCAGACAGCAACTGCAGGCAGATGCTGCCAGAGTGGCAGTGCAGGGTCTGCCCCAGCAGGCAACAACTACCCCAAGGCCTTGCACCTGCCCAGAGGCTGAAAGGGGAAAAGCTCCAAGGGAACTGAATCCCAGAAAGGCAACAGGGCACACAAGAGGAGGCCCCCAGCCCTCTCTGGGCCAAGGACTGCTGGAACTATAGCCACAGCAGCTGGGAAGATACAGAACACAGAATGGACCAGGGTGGGAAGGACCTTGGAGATCACCAAGTCCAACCTCTCCCCCAGCACCATCTGATCAACCCAACCATGGCACCAAGGGCCTCAGCCAGGCTCTTCCTAAACACCTCCAGGGATGGGGACTCCACCACCTCCCTGGGCAGCACATCCCAGTGGCCAATCTCTCTTGCTGGGAAGAACTTTCTCCTCACCCCCACCCTGAACCTCCCCTGGCACAGCTTGAGGCTGTGTCCTCTTGTTCTGCTGCTGGGTGCCTGGGAGAAGAGCCCAGCCCCACCTGGCTCCAACCTCCCTGCAGGGAGTTGCAGAGAGCAAGAAGGTCTCCCCTGAGCCTTCTCTTCTGCAGGCTAAGCAACCCCAGCTCCCTCAGCCTCTCCTCACAGGGCTGTGCCCCAGACCCCTCCCCAGCTTTGTTGCCCTTCTCTGGACACCTTCAAGTCTCTCAATGTCCTTCTTGAGCTGAGGAGCCCAGAGCTGGACACAGGACTCAAGGGGTGGCCTGAGCAGTGCTGAGCACAGGGCACAAGGACTTCCCTGCTCCTGCTGGCCACACTCTTCCTGATGCAGGCCAGGATGCCCTTGGCCTTCTTGGCCCCCTGGGCACACTGCTGGCTCCTGTTCAGCTGCTGTCTGCCAGTAACCCCAAGTCCCTGTCTGCCTGGCTGCTCTCCAACCACTCTGGACATCCACTGTGGTGAGTCCCCAGCTATCAGCCAGAGAATCCCTTTGTGGCAGATCCAAGAAGCCAGCACCTGCAGTTCCAGAGTGACTTGCTGTACTGGGAATGCCTAGAACTTTCCTGGAAACCCTGAGCTGCCTGTGGGCAGTGAATCACTGCATCCCTGAGCTGTCTGTGCCTGTGGGCAGTGAATCACTGCATCCCTGAGCTGCCTGTGCCTGTGGGCAGTGAATCACTGCATCCCTGAGCAGCCTGTGCCTGTGGGCAGTGAATCACTGCATCCCTGAGCTGCCTGTGGGCAGTGAATCACTGCATCCCTGAGCTGTCTGTGGGCAGTGAATCACTGCATCCCTGAGCTGCCTGTGGGCAGTGAATCACTGCATCCCTGAGCTGTCTGTGCCTGTGGGCAGTGAATCACTGCATCCCTGAGCTGCCTGTGGGCAGTGAATCACTGCACCCCTGAGCTGTCTGTGCCTGTGGGCAGTGAATCACTGCACCCCTGAGCTGCCTGTGCCTGTGGGCAGTGAATCACTGCACCCCTGAGCTGCCTGTGGGCAGTGAATCACTGCATCCCTGAGCTGCCTGTGGGCAGTGAATCACTGCACCCCTGAGCTGCCTGTGGGCAGTGAATCACTGCATCCCTGAGCTGCCTGTGGGCAGTGAATCACTGCATCCCTGAGCTGTCTGTGCCTGTGGGCAGTGAATCACTGCATCCCTGAGCTGCCTGTGGGCAGTGAATCACTGCATCCCTGAGCTGTCTGTGCCTGTGGGCAGTGAATCACTGCATCCCTGAGCTGCCTGTGGGCAGTGAATCACTGCATCCCTGAGCTGCCTGTGGGCAGTGAATCACTGCATCCCTGAGCTGCCTGTGCCTGTGGGCAGTGAATCACTGCACCCTGAGCTGCCTGTGCCTGTGGGCAGTGAATCACTGCATCCCTGAGCTGCCTGTGCCTGTGGGCAGTGAATCACTGCACCCCTGAGCTGCCTGTGCCTGTGGGCAGTGAATCACTGCACCCCTGAGCTGCCTGTGGGCAGTGAATCACTGCATCCCTGAGCTGCCTGTGCCTGTGGGCAGTGAATCACTGCACCCTGAGCTGCCTGTGGGCAGTGAATCACTGCATCCCTGAGCTGTCTGTGCCTGTGGGCAGTGAATCACTGCATCCCTGAGCTGCCTGTGGGCAGTGAATCACTGCACCCCTGAGCTGTCTGTGCCTGTGGGCAGTGAATCACTGCACCCCTGAGCTGCCTGTGCCTGTGGGCAGTGAATCACTGCACCCCTGAGCTGCCTGTGGGCAGTGAATCACTGCATCCCTGAGCTGCCTGTGGGCAGTGAATCACTGCATCCCTGAGCTGCCTGTGGGCAGTGAATCACTGCATCCCTGAGCTGCCTGTGGGCAGTGAATCACTGCATCCCTGAGCTGCCTGTGGGCAGTGAATCACTGCATCCCTGAGCTGTCTGTGCCTGTGGGCAGTGAATCACTGCATCCCTGAGCTGCCTGTGGGCAGTGAATCACTGCATCCCTGAGCTGTCTGTGCCTGTGGGCAGTGAATCACTGCATCCCTGAGCTGCCTGTGGGCAGTGAATCACTGCATCCCTGAGCTGCCTGTGGGCAGTGAATCACTGCATCCCTGAGCTGTCTGTGCCTGTGGGCAGTGAATCACTGCACCCCTGAGCTGTCTGTGCCTGTGGGCAGTGAATCACTGCACCCCTGAGCTGCCTGTGCCTGTGGGCAGTGAATCACTGCACCCCTGAGCTGCCTGTGGGCAGTGAATCACTGCATCCCTGAGCTGCCTGTGCCTGTGGGCAGTGAATCACTGCACCCCTGAGCTGCCTGTGGGCAGTGAATCACTGCATCCCTGAGCTGTCTGTGCCTGTGGGCAGTGAATCACTGCACCCTGAGCTGCCTGTGGGCAGTGAATCACTGCACCCCTGAGCTGCCTGTGCCTGTGGGCAGTGAATCACTGCACCCCTGAGCTGCCTGTGGGCAGTGAATCACTGCACCCCTGAGATGCCTGTGCCTGTGGGCAGTGAATCACTGCACCCCTGAGCTGCCTGTGGGCAGTGAATCACTGCACCCCTGAGCTGCCTGTGCCTGTGGGCAGTGAATCACTGCATCCCTGAGCTGCCTGTGCCTGTGGGCAGTGAATCACTGCACCCCTGAGCTGCCTGTGGGCAGTCACTGAATCACTGCAGTGAATCACTGCACCCCTGAGCTGCCTGTGCCTGTGGGCAGTGAATCACTGCACCCCTGAGCTGCCTGTGCCTGTGGGCAGTGAATCACTGCATCCCTGAGCTGCCTGTGCCTGTGGGCAGTGAATCACTGCATCCCTGAGCTGCCTGTGCCTGTGGGCAGTGAATCACTGCATCCCTGAGCTGCCTGTGCCTGTGGGCAGTGAATCACTGCATCCCTGAGCTGCCTGTGGGCAGTGAATCACTGCACCCCTGAGCTGCCTGTGCCTGTAGGCAGTGAATCACTGCACCCCTGAGCTGCCTGTGGGCAGTGAATCACTGCACCCCTGAGATGCCTGTGCCTGTGGGCAGTGAATCACTGCATCCCTGAGCTGCCTGTGCCTGTGGGCAGTGAATCACTGCATCCCTGAGCTGTCTGTGCCTGTGGGCAGTGAATCACTGCATCCCTGAGCTGCTTGTGCCTGTGGGCAGTGAATCACTGCATCCCAGAGCTGCCTCTGCCTGTGGGCAGTGAATCACTGCATCCCTGAGCTGCCTGTGCCTGTGGGCAGTGAATCACTGCACCCCTGAGCTGCCTGTGCCTGTGGGCAGTGAATCACTGCATCCCTGAGCTGCCTGTGGGCAGTGAATCACTGCATCCCTGAGCTGCCTCTGCCTGTGGGCAGTGAATCACTGCATCCCTGAGCTGCCTCTGCCTGTGGGCAGTGAATCACTGCATCCCTGAGCTGCCTCTGCCTGTGGGCAGTGAATCACTGCATCCCTGAGCTGCCTGTGGGCAGTGAATCACTGCACCCCTGAGCTGTCTGCGGGCAGTGAATCACTGCATCCCAGAGCTGCCTCTGCCTGTGGGCAGTGAATCACTGCATCCCTGAGCTGCCTGTGCCTGTGGGCAGTGAATCACTGCACCCCTGAGCTGCCTGTGCCTGTGGGCAGTGAATCACTGCATCCCTGAGCTGCCTGTGCCTGTGGGCAGTGAATCACTGCACCCCTGAGCTGTCTGTGCCTGTGGGCAGTGAATCACTGCATCCCTGAGCTGTCTGTGGGCAGTGAATCACTGCATCCCTGAGCTGCCTCTGCCTGTGGGCAGTGAATCACTGCATCCCTGAGCTGTCTGCGGGCAGTGAATCACTGCATCCCTGAGCTGTCTGTGCCTTTGGGCAGTGAATCACTGCACCCCTGAGCTGCCTGTGCCTGTGGGCAGTGAATCACTGCATCCCTGAGCTGCCTCTGCCTGTGGGCAGTGAATCACTGCATCCCTGAGCTGTCTGTACCTGTGGGCAGTGAATCACTGCACCCCTGAGCTGCCTGTGCCTGTGGGCAGTGAATCACTGCATCCCTGAGCTGCCTCTGCCTGTGGGCAGTGAATCACTGCATCCCTGAGCTGTCTGTACCTGTGGGCAGTGAATCACTGCATCCCTGAGCTGTCTGTGGGCAGTGAATCACTGCATCCCTGAGCTGTCTGTGGGCAGTGAATCACTGCATCCCTGAGCTGCCTGTGGGCAGTGAATCACTGCATCCCTGAGCTGCCTGTGGGCAGTGAATCACTGCATCCCTGAGCTGCCTGTGGGCAGTGAATCACTGCATCCCTGAGCTGCCTGTGCCTTTGGGCAGTGAATCACTGCACCCCTGAGCTGCCTGTGCCTGTGGGCAGTGAATCACTGCATCCCTGAGCTGTCTGTGCCTGTGGGCAGTGAATCACTGCATCCCTGAGCTGCCTCTGCCTGTGGGCAGTGAATCACTGCACCCCTGAGCTGCCTGTGCCTGTGGGCAGTGAATCACTGCATCCCTGAGCTGCCTCTGCCTGTGGGCAGTGAATCACTGCATCACTGAGCTGCCTGTGCCTGTGGGCAGTGAATCACTGCACCCCTGAGCTGCCTCTGCCTGTGGGCAGTGAATCACTGCATCCCAGAGCTGCCTGTGGGCAGTGAATCACTGCACCCTGAGCTGCCTCTGCCTGTGGGCAGTGAATCACTGCACCCCTGAGCTGTCTGTGGGCAGTGAATCACTGCATCCCTGAGCTGTCTGTGCCTGTGGGCAGTGAATCACTGCATCCCTGAGCTGCCTGTGGGCAGTGAATCACTGCATCCCTGAGCTGCCTGTGGGCAGTGAATCACTGCATCCCTGAGCTGCCTCTGCCTGTGGGCAGTGAATCACTGCATCCCTGAGCTGCCTGTGGGCAGTGAATCACTGCACCCCTGAGCTGCCTCTGCCTGTGGGCAGTGAATCACTGCACCCCTGAGCTGTCTGTGGGCAGTGAACCACTGCATCCCTGAGCTGTCTGTGCCTGAGGGCAGTGAATCACTGCATCCCTGAGCTGCCTCTGCCTGTGGGCAGTGAATCACTGCATCCCTGAGCTGCCTCTGCCTGTGGGCAGTGAATCACTGCATCCCTGAGCTGTCTGTGCCTGTGGGCAGTGAATCACTGCATCCCTGAGCTGCCTGTGCCTGTGGGCAGTGAATCACTGCACCCCTGAGCTGTCTGTGCCTGTGGGCAGTGAATCACTGCATCCCTGAGCTGTCTGTGCCTGTGGGCAGTGAATCACTGCATCCCTGAGCTGTCTGTGCCTGTGGGCAGTGAATCACTGCACCCCTGAGCTGTCTGTGCCTGTGGGCAGTGAATCACTGCACCCCTGAGCTGCCTGTGCCTGTAGGCAGTGAATCACTGCACCCCTGAGCTGCCTGTGGGCAGTGAATCACTGCATCCCTGAGCTGCCTGTGGGCAGTGAATCACTGCACCCCTGAGCTGTCTGTGCCTGTGGGCAGTGAATCACTGCATCCCTGAGCTGCCTGTGCCTGTGGGCAGTGAATCACTGCATCCCTGAGCTGCCTGTGCCTGTGGGCAGTGAATCACTGCATCCCTGAGCTGCCTGTGCCTGTGGGCAGTGAATCACTGCATCCCTGAGCTGCCTGTGCCTGTGGGCAGTGAATCACTGCATCCCTGAGCTGCTTGTGCCTGTGGGCAGTGAATCACTGCATCCCTGAGCTGTCTGTGGGCAGTGAATCACTGCATCCCTGAGCTGCCTGTGCCTGTGGGCAGTGAATCACTGCACCCCTGAGCTGCCTGTGCCTGTGGGCAGTGAATCACTGCATCCCTGAGCTGCTTGTGCCTGTGGGCAGTGAATCACTGCATCCCTGAGCTGCCTGTGCCTGTGGGCAGTGAATCACTGCATCCCTGAGCTGCCTGTGCCTGTGGGCAGTGAATCACTGCATCCCTGAGCTGCCTGTGCCTGTGGGCAGTGAATCACTGCATCCCTGAGCTGCTTGTGCCTGTGGGCAGTGAATCACTGCATCCCTGAGCTGCCTCTGCCTGTGGGCAGTGAATCACTGCATCCCTGAGCTGCCTGTGCCTGTGGGCAGTGAATCACTGCATCCCTGAGCTGCCTGTGCCTGTGGGCAGTGAATCACTGCATCCCTGAGCTGCCTGTGCCTGTGGGCAGTGAATCACTGCATCCCTGAGCTGCTTGTGCCTGTGGGCAGTGAATCACTGCATCCCTGAGCTGTCTGTGGGCAGTGAATCACTGCATCCCTGAGCTGCCTGTGCCTGTGGGCAGTGAATCACTGCACCCTGAGCTGCCTGTGCCTGTGGGCAGTGAATCACTGCATCCCTGAGCTGCTTGTGCCTGTGGGCAGTGAATCACTGCATCCCTGAGCTGCCTGTGCCTGTGGGCAGTGAATCACTGCATCCCTGAGCTGCCTGTGCCTGTGGGCAGTGAATCACTGCATCCCTGAGCTGCCTGTGCCTGTGGGCAGTGAATCACTGCATCCCTGAGCTGCCTGTGCCTGTGGGCAGTGAATCACTGCATCCCTGAGCTGCCTGTGCCTGGGGCAGTGAATCACTGCATCCCTGAGCTGCTTGTGCCTGTGGGCAGTGAATCACTGCATCCCTGAGCTGTCTGTGGGCAGTGAATCACTGCATCCCTGAGCTGCCTGTGCCTGTGGGCAGTGAATCACTGCACCCCTGAGCTGCCTGTGCCTGTGGGCAGTGAATCACTGCATCCCTGAGCTGCTTGTGCCTGTGGGCAGTGAATCACTGCATCCCTGAGCTGCCTGTGCCTGTGGGCAGTGAATCACTGCATCCCTGAGCTGCCTGTGCCTGTGGGCAGTGAATCACTGCATCCCTGAGCTGCCTGTGCCTGTGGGCAGTGAATCACTGCATCCCTGAGCTGCCTGTGGGCAGTGAATCACTGCACCCCTGAGCTGTCTGTGCCTGTGGGCAGTGAATCACTGCACCCCTGAGCTGCCTGTGGGCAGTGAATCACTGCATCCCTGAGCTGCCTGTGGGCAGTGAATCACTGCATCCCTGAGCTGCCTGTGGGCAGTGAATCACTGCACCCCTGAGCTGTCTGTGCCTGTGGGCAGTGAATCACTGCACCCTGAGCTGCCTGTGCCTGTGGGCAGTGAATCACTGCACCCCTGAGCTGCCTGTGGGCAGTGAATCACTGCATCCCTGAGCTGCCTGTGGGCAGTGAATCACTGCATCCCTGAGCTGCCTGTGCCTGTGGGCAGTGAATCACTGCATCCCTGAGCTGCCTGTGCCTGTGGGCAGTGAATCACTGCATCCCTGAGCTGCCTGTGCCTGTGGGCAGTGAATCACTGCATCCCTGAGCTGCCTGTGCCTGTGGGCAGTGAATCACTGCATCCCTGAGCTGCTTGTGCCTGTGGGCAGTGAATCACTGCATCCCTGAGCTGTCTGTGCCTGAGGGCAGTGAATCACTGCATCCCTGAGCTGCCTGTGCCTGTGGGCAGTGAATCACTGCACCCCTGAGCTGTCTGTGCCTGTGGGCAGTGAATCACTGCACCCCTGAGCTGCCTGTGCCTGTGGGCAGTGAATCACTGCATCCCTGAGCTGCCTCTGCCTGTGGGCAGTGAATCACTGCATCCCTGAGCTGCCTGTGCCTGTGGGCAGTGAATCACTGCATCCCTGAGCTGCCTGTGCCTGTGGGCAGTGAATCACTGCATCCCTGAGCTGCCTGTGGGCAGTGAATCACTGCACCCCTGAGCTGTCTGTGCCTGTGGGCAGTGAATCACTGCACCCCTGAGCTGCCTGTGGGCAGTGAATCACTGCATCCCTGAGCTGCCTGTGGGCAGTGAATCACTGCATCCCTGAGCTGTCTGTGGGCAGTGAATCACTGCACCCCTGAGCTGTCTGTGCCTGTGGGCAGTGAATCACTGCACCCCTGAGCTGCCTGTGGGCAGTGAATCACTGCATCCCTGAGCTGCCTGTGGGCAGTGAATCACTGCATCCCTGAGCTGCCTGTGCCTGTGGGCAGTGAATCACTGCACCCCTGAGCTGCCTGTGCCTGTGGGCAGTGAATCACTGCACCCCTGAGCTGTCTGTGCCTGTGGGCAGTGAATCACTGCATCCCTGAGCTGCCTGTGCCTGTGGGCAGTGAATCACTGCACCCCTGAGCTGCCTGTGGGCAGTGAATCACTGCACCCCTGAGCTGCCTGTGGGCAGTGAATCACTGCATCCCTGAGCTGCCTGTGCCTGTGGGCAGTGAATCACTGCATCCCTGAGCTGCCTGTGGGCAGTGAATCACTGCATCCCTGAGCTGCCTGTGCCTGTGGGCAGTGAATCACTGCATCCCTGAGCTGCCTGTGGGCAGTGAATCACTGCATCCCTGAGCTGCCTGTGCCTGTGGGCAGTGAATCACTGCACCCCTGAGCTGCCTGTGCCTGTGGGCAGTGAATCACTGCATCCCTGAGCTGCCTGTGGGCAGTGAATCACTGCATCCCTGAGCTGTCTGTGGGCAGTGAATCACTGCACCCCTGAGCTGTCTGTGCCTGTGGGCAGTGAATCACTGCATCCCTGAGCTGTCTGTGCCTGTGGGCAGTGAATCACTGCACCCCTGAGCTGTCTGTGGGCAGTGAATCACTGCACCCCTGAGCTGTCTGTGCCTGTGGGCAGTGAATCACTGCATCCCTGAGCTGTCTGTGGGCAGTGAATCACTGCACCCCTGAGCTGTCTGTGGGCAGTGAATCACTGCACCCCTGAGCTGTCTGTGGGCAGTGAATCACTGCACCCCTGAGCTGTCTGTGCCTGTGGGCAGTGAATCACTGCATCCCTGAACTGCCTGTGGGCAGTGAATCACTGCATCCCTGAGCTGTCTGTGGGCAGTGAATCACTGCATCCCAGAGCTGCCTGTGGGCAGTGAATCACTGCACCCCTGAGCTGTCTGTGGGCAGTGAATCACTGCACCCCTGAGCTGTCTGTGGGCAGTGAATCACTGCACCCCTGAGCTGTCTGTGCCTGTGGGCAGTGAATCACTGCATCCCAGAGCTGCCTGTGGGCAGTGAATCACTGCACCCCTGAGCTGTCTGTGCCTGTGGGCAGTGAATCACTGCATCCCTGAGCTGTCTGTGGGCAGTGAATCACTGCACCCCTGAGCTGTCTGTGGGCAGTGAATCACTGCACCCCTGAGCTGTCTGTGCCTGTGGGCAGTGAATCACTGCATCCCAGAGCTGCCTGTGGGCAGTGAATCACTGCATCCCTGAGCTGTCTGTGCCTGTGGGCAGTGAATCACTGCATCCCAGAGCTGCCTGTGGGCAGTGAATCACTGCACCCCTGAGCTGTCTGTGCCTGTGGGCAGTGAATCACTGCATCCCTGAGCTGTCTGTGCCTGTGGGCAGTGAATCACTGCACCCCTGAGCTGTCTGTGGGCAGTGAATCACTGCACCCCTGAGCTGTCTGTGGGCAGTGAATCACTGCATCCCTGAGCTGTCTGTGCCTGTGGGCAGTGAATCACTGCACCCCTGAGCTGTCTGTGCCTGTGGGCAGTGAATCACTGCACCCCTGAGCTGTCTGTGCCTGTGGGCAGTGAATCACTGCACCCCTGAGCTGTCTGTGCCTGTGGGCAGTGAATCACTGCATCCCTGAGCTGCCTCTGCCTGTGGGCAGTGAATCACTGCACCCCTGAGCTGTCTGTGCCTGTGGGCAGTGAATCACTGCACCCCTGAGCTGTCTGTGCCTGTGGGCAGTGAATCACTGCACCCCTGAGCTGTCTGTGCCTGTGGGCAGTGAATCACTGCATCCCTGAGCTGTCTGTGCCTGTGGGCAGTGAATCACTGCATCCCTGAGCTGTCTGTGCCTGTGGGCAGTGAATCACTGCACCCCTGAGCTGTCTGTGCCTGTGGGCAGTGAATCACTGCACCCCTGAGCTGCCTGTGCCTGTGGGCAGTGAATCACTGCACCCTGAGCTGCCTGTGGGCAGTGAATCACTGCATCCCTGAGCTGCCTGTGGGCAGTGAATCACTGCACCCCTGAGCTGTCTGTGCCTGTGGGCAGTGAATCACTGCACCCCTGAGCTGTCTGTGCCTGTGGGCAGTGAATCACTGCATCCCTGAGCTGCCTGTGCCTGTGGGCAGTGAATCACTGCATCCCTGAGCTGCCTGTGCCTGTGGGCAGTGAATCACTGCATCCCTGAGCTGCCTGTGCCTGTGGGCAGTGAATCACTGCATCCCTGAGCTGCCTGTGGGCAGTGAATCACTGCATCCCTGAGCTGCCTGTGCCTGTGGGCAGTGAATCACTGCATCCCTGAGCTGCCTGTGGGCAGTGAATCACTGCATCCCTGAGCTGCCTGTGCCTGTGGGCAGTGAATCACTGCATCCCTGAGCTGCTTGTGCCTGTGGGCAGTGAATCACTGCATCCCTGAGCTGTCTGTGGGCAGTGAATCACTGCATCCCTGAGCTGCCTGTGCCTGTGGGCAGTGAATCACTGCACCCCTGAGCTGCCTGTGCCTGTGGGCAGTGAATCACTGCATCCCTGAGCTGCTTGTGCCTGTGGGCAGTGAATCACTGCATCCCTGAGCTGCCTGTGCCTGTGGGCAGTGAATCACTGCATCCCTGAGCTGCCTGTGCCTGTGGGCAGTGAATCACTGCATCCCTGAGCTGCCTGTGGGCAGTGAATCACTGCACCCTGAGCTGTCTGTGCCTGTGGGCAGTGAATCACTGCACCCTGAGCTGCCTGTGGGCAGTGAATCACTGCATCCCTGAGCTGCCTGTGGGCAGTGAATCACTGCATCCCTGAGCTGTCTGTGGGCAGTGAATCACTGCACCCTGAGCTGTCTGTGCCTGTGGGCAGTGAATCACTGCACCCTGAGCTGCCTGTGGGCAGTGAATCACTGCATCCCTGAGCTGCCTGTGGGCAGTGAATCACTGCATCCCTGAGCTGCCTCTGCCTGTGGGCAGTGAATCACTGCAACCCCTGAGCTGCCTGTGCCTGTGGGCAGTGAATCACTGCACCCTGAGCTGTCTGTGCCTGTGGGCAGTGAATCACTGCACCCCTGAGCTGCCTGTGCCTGTGGGCAGTGAATCACTGCACCCCTGAGCTGCCTGTGGGCAGTGAATCACTGCATCCCTGAGCTGTCTGTGCCTGTGGGCAGTGAATCACTGCATCCCTGAGCTGCCTGTGCCTGTGGGCAGTGAATCACTGCATCCCTGAGCTGCCTGTGCCTGTGGGCAGTGAATCACTGCATCCCTGAGCTGCCTGTGGGCAGTGAATCACTGCATCCCTGAGCTGCCTGTGCCTGTGGGCAGTGAATCACTGCATCCCTGAGCTGCCTGTGGGCAGTGAATCACTGCATCCCTGAGCTGCCTGTGGGCAGTGAATCACTGCACCCCTGAGCTGTCTGTGGGCAGTGAATCACTGCACCCCTGAGCTGTCTGTGGGCAGTGAATCACTGCATCCCTGAGCTGCCTGTGGGCAGTGAATCACTGCATCCCAGAGCTGCCTGTGGGCAGTGAATCACTGCACCCCTGAGCTGTCTGTGGGCAGTGAATCACTGCACCCCTGAGCTGTCTGTGCCTGTGGGCAGTGAATCACTGCATCCCAGAGCTGCCTGTGGGCAGTGAATCACTGCACCCCTGAGCTGTCTGTGCCTGTGGGCAGTGAATCACTGCATCCCTGAGCTGTCTGTGGGCAGTGAATCACTGCACCCCTGAGCTGTCTGTGGGCAGTGAATCACTGCACCCCTGAGCTGTCTGTGGGCAGTGAATCACTGCACCCCTGAGCTGTCTGTGCCTGTGGGCAGTGAATCACTGCATCCCAGAGCTGCCTGTGGGCAGTGAATCACTGCATCCCTGAGCTGTCTGTGCCTGTGGGCAGTGAATCACTGCATCCCAGAGCTGCCTGTGGGCAGTGAATCACTGCACCCCTGAGCTGTCTGTGCCTGTGGGCAGTGAATCACTGCACCCCTGAGCTGCCTGTGGGCAGTGAATCACTGCACCCCTGAGCTGTCTGTGGGCAGTGAATCACTGCATCCCTGAGCTGTCTGTGCCTGTGGGCAGTGAATCACTGCACCCCTGAGCTGTCTGTGCCTGTGGGCAGTGAATCACTGCATCCCTGAGCTGTCTGTGCCTGTGGGCAGTGAATCACTGCACCCCTGAGCTGTCTGTGCCTGTGGGCAGTGAATCACTGCATCCCTGAGCTGCCTCTGCCTGTGGGCAGTGAATCACTGCATCCCTGAGCTGTCTGTGCCTGTGGGCAGTGAATCACTGCACCCCTGAGCTGTCTGTGCCTGTGGGCAGTGAATCACTGCACCCCTGAGCTGTCTGTGCCTGTGGGCAGTGAATCACTGCATCCCTGAGCTGCCTCTGCCTGTGGGCAGTGAATCACTGCACCCCTGAGCTGTCTGTGCCTGTGGGCAGTGAATCACTGCATCCCTGAGCTGCCTGTGGGCAGTGAATCACTGCACCCCTGAGATGCCTGTGCCTGTGGGCAGTGAATCACTGCACCCCTGAGCTGCCTGTGCCTGTGGGCAGTGAATCACTGCATCCCTGAGCTGCTTGTGCCTGTGGGCAGTGAATCACTGCATCCCTGAGCTGTCTGTGCCTGTGGGCAGTGAATCACTGCATCCCTGAGCTGCCTGTGGGCAGTGAATCACTGCATCCCTGAGCTGCCTGTGGGCAGTGAATCACTGCACCCCTGAGCTGCCTGTGCCTGTGGGCAGTGAATCACTGCATCCCTGAGCTGCCTGTGGGCAGTGAATCACTGCACCCCTGAGCTGCTTGTGCCTGTGGGCAGTGAATCACTGCATCCCTGAGCTGCCTGTGGGCAGTGAATCTCTGCATCCCTGAGCTGCCTGTGCCTTGGGGCTGTGATTTCCACCCCCCACCAACCAAAGCTCTGACTACACGTGGTCAGTAGGTTCTAGCCGTGTTTGGAGGCAGCCCTGCCCGAGAGATCAAGCAGCAGAGTGCCTCAGGATGTTCTTCTGCTTGCCCCCTGCCGAGCCCGGGGCCGGGTACTCACCGCCAGCTCCCGCAGGCTGCGAGCCAGCCGGCAGCGATATTCCTCCTGCAGCTCCTTCAGCCGCAGCTGCAGCTGCGAGTTCTCTGCCTCCACCTCCTGCAGCTGCCTCTGGGAGCTCAGCAGCACCTAGGGACAGCAAACACCTCCCTGTTGCCATCGCTCCTGGGACAAGCCAGGGGCGCTGAGCAGCTCCCGGGAGGTGGGGCTGGGGTGGGAGAGGGTTTCATTGGCAGTATTGAGCTGAGAAGGTGCTGGCTTTGCCCAGGAGCCTCCAGGGCATGGTCAGAGTCTCTATTCTGTCATTTGCAATCCCCCCCTCGAGCTCCCCTCAGCGATTTCACCAACTCAGTGAAGAAGCTTCCTCCCACCAGCCCTGGCAAGCAGCCCCTTCCACCACGTGCCTCACAGCCCAGCAGCAGGAACCTGAGCAGGGAGGAGCACCCTGGCATCTCCCTGCAGAGTACCTCAGCACCAGGCATCCACCTCCTGCCAGCTCCCTGGCACCCAGGAGCAGGAGGAAGGGGCTGGAAGGAAGCCTTCCCTTACCGCTGCCTGCTCCACCTGCTTCTGCTGGCTCTGCCCACTCGCTGCCTTTGCCTCCTGCAGCTCCTTCTCCATCGCCACCCTGGGCACACAGGAAGAAGTGAGGCTTAGGTTCACCCCCTCAAACTTCTCTACAGGTCCACTGGAACCAGCTTGGGGAAGGAGAGCACCACAGGAGGTCAGAAACCTCTCAGCAGCAGCTGCCAGCCCTTAGCTGTTTGCCAGCCAGCAGCCCCAGAGCTCTTGCAGCCAGAGCTGATTGTCCTCCCCAGGCAGAGGCTGCTGCTGCAGTGGCCCTTTGCTGGGGCACTGACTGCAGCCCAGCCCCCTGGGGGGTAGGGGCTGGACTCACCTCTGGGCTGTGCCCTGCTTGCTGTGTTGGTGCACAGGGTGGATGTTCAAAGGCCAGTTTGCCACTTTCACAGAACCAGAGAATGGGTTGGGGTGGAAGAGAGCTTCAGGATCATCCAGCTCCAGCCCCCTGCCAGGGCAGGGACCCCTCCCACCAGCACAGGCTGCTCAAGGCCTCATCCAGCCTGGTCCTCAACACCTCCAGGCAGGAGGCAGCCACAGCCTCCCTGGGCAGCCTGGGCCAGAGTCTCCCCAGCCTCACTGCCAAGATTTCTTCCTCCTCTCCACTCTCAGTCTCCTCTCTCCCAGCTCAAAGCCATTGGCCCTGGGCCTGGCACTCCCAGCCCTTGGCCCAAGTCCCTCCCCAGCTGTCCTGGAGCCCTTCAGGTACTGGGAGCTGCTCTGAGGTCTGCCTGGAGCCTTCTCTTCTCCATGCTGCACAGCCCCAGCTCTCCCAGCCTGGCCCACAGGGGAGGTTCTGCAGCCCTCTGAACAGCCTTTAACCAGCACCAATTTTAGGCAGGCAGCCAGCTGACTCAAGAGCCCTGCAAGCATCAGGTTTTGCTTGCAGGCCTCACTTCTTCTGAGGGTGACTCCTCATTTCTCCCCCTGTATCCCACCAAAGGCAGGCTGCCTCCTCTTCCTCTTCCCATGGAGCTCATTCTGCTTCCCTGAGCAGCAGCAGCAGGGCTGCCCTCAGACACTCACACTCTCTCTTCCAGCTTCTGCTGCTGCCACTCATAGGTTTTCTTCAGCTTCTCAAGCTCCCCTTTGATGTGATCCTGGTCTCCAGGCAACTGAAGGACACAGAAAGAGGAAGATGAGATGAGCTCAGAGAGGGAGTTGGGATGGGGAATGCACCCAGAGGGGTCTGGGAAGGCTCCAGAGCAGGAGACTCCACAACCTCTCTGGGCAGCCTGCTCCAGGCCTCTGGCAGCCTCCCAGTGCAGAAGTTCCTCCTCCTGCTGAGGTGGAACCTCCTGGGCTGCAGTTTCCATCCACTGCCCCTTGGCCTGTCCCAGGGCACAGTGAGCAGAGCCTGGCCCTGGCCCTTCCTTCCTGACCCCCAGCCCTCAGCTCTTGAGAGACATTGATCAGATCCCTCTCAGCCTTCTCCTCTCCAGACTAAGCCCCCCCAGGGCTCTCAGCCTCTCCTCCCCAGGCAGTGCTCCAGGCCCTGCAGCATCCTTGGAGCCTCCCTTGGGCTCTCCCCAGCAGATCCCTGTCCCTGCTGAGCTGGGGAGCCCAGAGCTGGATGCAATATTGCAGGGGAGGTCTCCTCAGGGCAGGGCAGAGGGGGAGGAGAAGCTCCCTGGCCCTGCTGGCCAGCCTCTGCTGAATGCCCCCCCAGGACCCCCTTGGCCTTCTTGGCCCCCAGGGCAGATTGCTGTGCCCTGAAGACCTTGCTGCCCCCAGCACTCCCCAGGCCCTGCTCCACAGGGCTGAAGGGAGGAGAGCCTCCAGCTGGGCAGGGGCAGAGTGGGGCAGGGCTGGGGTTAATGGGAGCCCTCCAGGGCCCAGCAGCAGCAGTGTGTGAGCTGGAGGCAGGGCACTGGCAGCTCCCAGAGTCCCTCTGCCAGGGGAAGCTCTCACACTGAGAGGCACATCCCCTGCAGGAGCTGCTTGGGGTGGGAGCAGCTGGTTTGGCAGGGCTGCAGATGGGAAGGGGGCAGGGAGCACCTTGGGTGCTTCACCACCCTCAGCCTTCTCCAGCATCAGCAAGAGGAAAGGAAGTGTCCTCTGCTCCGGGAGGCCTTTAGACTCCTGCCTCTGCTCATCCAGGGCACCACAGCTGCCCTCTCCCACCCCTCTGCAGCTACTCCAGGCTCCTTTTGTAGCTGCACAGTTAACAACAGCAAAGAACTGAAAGCAGCTGAAGGCACAGAGTGCAGGCCAGAACCAGGATCAGCAGGAGCAGACCCCCCCTGTGCTCCCCAGGGAGCCAGCAGCAGACCTCCCCCACACTCACATCTGCCTCCAGCTCTGGCTGCTGGTGTTCAGAGGGAGCTGCTTCCTCTGCCTGGTTTGAGCAGGAGACAGAAGGTGCCTGTTAGATCTTTGCTGGCCAGGGAGCTGCTGAGAGGGCAGGGAGGCGAGGTCCTTACCTTCCCCCTCCGAGCAGAGTCACGACGCAGCCTGGCTCTGGCCCTTCCCAGCTCACCAGAGGCCTCCCCAGCCATGGCTGTGGGGTGCTTGCTCTCTGTGTGGGGAAGGCTGCTCCTGCTCTTGGCCAGGTTGAGCAGCTCTGTGCTGAGCTCTTCATTCTTCATCACCTGCCAGGTGAAAGGAGAGGGGAAAGAGGCTGCTGAAGGCTGCTCAGCACATTGCTGCTGCTCCTGGGGTGTACACGAGGCAGGAGCTCACAGCCCCCCCTGACAGCAAGCCTGAGCTCCTGCTTCTCCCCCTGATGTCCAAAGCTATCAGTGATGGAAAGGCAGAGAACCATCCCCAGGCATCTGGGTGCTTCATGCAAACCCTGAACCAGTTGGGCTGGAAGAGACCTTTAATGTCCTGGAGTCCAACCATGCTCTGACTCTACCAAGGCTGAGGCTAAGCCAAGGCCCTCAGCACCACAGCCACACAGCTCTGAGTCCCTTTCACCACCCCCCTGGGCAGCCTGGGCCAGGCCTGGACAACCTTCAAGGGGAAGAAATTGCTCCTCCTGTCCAACCTGAACCTGCCCTGGCACAACTTGAGGCTGTTTCTTCTGGTTCTGTCACTGCTGTGTGTGAGCAGAGCCCAAGCCCCAGCTGGCTGCAGCCTCCTCTCAGGGAGCTGCAGAGAGCAAGGAGGTCTCCCTCAGCCTCCTCTGCTCCAGGCTCAACACCCCCAGCTCCCTCAGCTGCTCCTCCCCAGCCCTCTTCTCCAGACCCTTCCCCAGCTCTGTTGCTCTTCTCTGGCCCTGCTCCAGCTCCTCAATGTCCTTCTTGGAATGAAAGGCCCAGAACTGAACCCAGCACTCAAGCTGTGGCCTCAGCAGTGCCCAGCACAGGGGCACAACCCCTGCCCTGCTCCTGCTGCCTCCAGCCAGGATGCTGTTGTCCTCCTTGGCCACCTGTAACCTCACTCCCTCTGGCCACCTCACCTCCATTCAGCTCCAGATCCCAGTGCACATCTCTGCCACCACC
This sequence comes from Melanerpes aurifrons, assembly GCA_011125475.1. NCBI lineage: Eukaryota > Metazoa > Chordata > Aves > Piciformes > Picidae > Melanerpes > Melanerpes aurifrons. Next base: position 19,159,635 of record WWNC01000020.1, on the reverse strand, counting down.
TCTGCATCCTGACCTCCCTCCTGTGCCCCCCCCACAGCTTCCCAGAGCTCGTTGGGGTGCCCAACAGCTGTGAAGGAGTGCTGGCCACCATCATGTGAGGGAAGGGCCTCATCTCCTGGGTGGAAGCCTCATCCCTGGAGGTGTTTGCAGCCAGGCTGGAGGTGGCCGTGAGCAACCTGCTGTGGGTGAGGTGTCCCTGCCTATGGCAGGGGGGGTTGGAGCTGGCTGAGCCTTGAGCTCCCTTCCACCCTGACAGTGCTGTGATTCTGTGATCCCTCTGGGCTGAGAGCAGCCAGCTCTCTGCAGTGGGGCTGGGAAGCATCCCTGCAGCAGCAGCAGCCAGCCCACAGCCCTGTGTAGGCAGGCAGCTTCAAAGCCCTGCTGGTGCAGAGTGACAACGTTCCCAAAAGAGGAAGAGGAGCTGAATGAGCAGAGCTCTGTTACAGGTGATCTGCCAGCAGCACTGGGGGGATTCATGTCTCCCGGGAGGGTTTCTCTGTAGCTAACAAAGCTCTGATGAGGTTTATGGCTGGGGACAAGCTTGAGTAATTGTTACCATGGCAGTGAATCGGGAGGATGGGAGGCAGAGGTCATCTGAGTCATCCCTGGAGAGAATAGCTTATCAAAAGATAGCACAGGGTGGGCTGGGGGAGAGAGGAGAGGAGAAAAAGAGGCTGACAAAGAGGTGAGAGATGCAGCTGTGAAAGCTGACAGCCAGGCAGAGGCAGCCCCTGCTCCTTCCCCACCCCACAGCCACCCATCTGCGGGCAGAGCCGAGGGGCTCAGGGCAGCACAGGTTCTGCACAGGTCTGGGACGGCCCTCGCTGGCTGCCCTGCGCTCCCCAGCCCTGCCCTGCCTCTGCAGGTTTCCCTGCAGCCCAGGGCAGAGCCGCTTGGGTCCCCTCCAGGAGCCTGGCTTTGTGCAGACAGCCAGAGGCTGAGGAAGAAAGGAGGAGGAGGAGGAAACCGGGAGGGGAGGAAAGGTCAGAGCCTTGAAAGGGAAGAATGTACAGCGAGCCGGAGAACAGGCAGGCAGAGCCTGGCCGGCATCCTCCCGGGGGCCAGCTCCCTGCTCCTCGGCTGGGACAGCCGCGGGGCCATGCGTGAAGCCAGCCCCACAAAGGCAGCAGGGACAGCTCGGGGACAAGCCGGGGGGCTGGGGCTGTCCCCGGGCAAGGGGCCGTGAATGAGCTCTGCGAGCTGCCTCCGCACCCAGCAGCCATGACAACATATTGGCGAGGTCACAAGCGGCGCTGGTAATTGGGAATGTGTAAAGGGTCCATTGTCTGCCCTCAGAAGGGAGCTGGGGAGGGGAGGGGGCAGAACCCCAGGCTGCTTGTCCCATTTCCTTTGGGAAAGTCCACACTGGGAAAATAATGAGCAAGAGGCCCAGGCTGAGACAAGGCCCAGCCTGCCAAGCTGGAGCCTCTTGTGCCTCAGGCAGGGATCTGCAGGAGCTGGAGCCAAGAACCTGCACTCAGCCTCTCAGCCTGTGGCTTACAGATCCCCAGCAGCCTGGCAGGGGCTGGAAAGGAGCTCTGGAGCTCCCCCAGCCCAAGCCCTGCTCCAGCAGGGCACCCCCAGCACCCTGCCCAGCAGCACAGTGCCCAGCAAGGGTTGGAAGCTCTCCACACCAGCAGACTCCACAACCTCTCTGGGCAGCCTGCTCCAGGCCTCCAGCAGCCTCACCCCAAACAACTTTCTCCTCCTGCTCAGCTCCAACCTCCTGCCTGACACTTGCTGCCCCTTGCTGCCCCTTGTGCTGGCCCTGGGCAGCACTCAGCAGAGCCTGGCCCCAGCCTCTTGCCCCCCAGCTCCTTTAGCTCTTGCTGAGCATTGCTCAGCTGCCCTCTGGGGCTGCTCTTCTGCAGGCTCTCAGCCCCAGGGCTCTCAGCCTTTGCTGCTCCCAGAGCTGCTCCAGGCCCCTCAGCAGCTCTGCAGCCTGCCCTGGGCTCTCTCCAGCAGTTCTCTGTCTCTCTGAGGTTACAGCCAAGGAGTTCACCTTTGGCTTCTGGACCCTGCTCCACCACATCCTCAGGATGTTGTGAGGGCACAGAGCTTCTTCTCTGTGCTTCCAGGTCCTGCAGCACCCCAGGACCCCTGTGAAAGCAGCCTGCTGCTGCTGCTCACCTGCCCAACCCATCCTTCAGAGACTTCAACCACCTGAGGAGACCTCAGCTTTGACAAACATCTTGCACCCCCTTGGGGATGAGCAGCCAGCAGGTTTGCTGGAGGCTGAGCTGTGCCTCAGCAGCAGGCTGGCAGCAGGCTGCATGTGCCCTGCCTCGTGCTCTGGCAGCACCCAGCACAGCTTCACACCCTGCCAGCAGCTGAGCTCCCCTCCTCCAGAGCCACTGCCATGGCTCAGCTGGGGGGAGGCACACAGGAGCTGCCCAACAGCCACTAACTCACTTCAACTGCAGCAGGATGGTCCTGAGCTCCTGTCCTGATTGTGAGCTCCTAGCATGGAATGAGTTGGAAGGGACCTTAAAAGCTCACCCAGCTCCAGGCCCCTGCCAGGGGCAGGGACCCCTCCCACCAGCACAGGCTGCTCAAGGCCTCATCCAGCCTGGTCCTCAACACCTCCAGGCAGGAGGCAGCCACAGCCTCCCTGGGCAGCCTGGGCCAGAGTCTCCCCAGCCTCACTGCAAACAATTTCTTCCTCCTCTCCACTCTCAGTCTCCTCTCTCCCAGCTCAAAGCCTTTGGCCCTGGGCCTGGCACTCCCAGCCCTTGGCCCAAGTCCCTCCCCAGCTCTCCTGGAGCCCTTCAGGTACTGGGAGGCTGCTCTGAGGTCTCCCTGCAGCCTTCTCTTCTGCAGGCTGCACAGCCCCAGCTCTCCCAGCCTGGCCCCACAGGGGAGGTTCTGCAGCCTCTGATCATCTCTGTGGCCTCCTCTGGCTCCTCTCCAGCAGCTCCAGGTCCTTCCTGTGCTGGGGGCTCAGAGCTGGAGGCAGTGCTGCAGGTGGGGGCTGAGCAGAGCAGAGCAGAGGGGGCAGGATCCCCTCACATGCTCCTCTCCTGGAGCTCAGCAGAGCAGTGCTCCCATGGCTCAGCATAGGCTTGGGAGTTGGACTCCATGGCCTCAAAGGTCTTTTCCAAGTGGGATGATTCCATGAAGCTCCCAAGGCACTGCAGAACTGGATCAGCACAGCTGGCTCCAGCCTCACATCTCCCAGCAGGGCAGAGCAGCTCCCTCGGCTGAGCTGCCTGCTGGGGGGCAGGCTGCAGGGTGTCACTCATCTGCCCCGGCCCAAAGAGGAGCAGGAGGGGAAGGAGGCAGGGAGGGAAGGAGGGAGGGAGGCAGGGAGGGAAGGAGGGAGGCAGGGAGGGAAGGAGGGAGGCAGGGAGGGAAGGAGGGAGGCAGGGAGGGAAGGAGGGAGGCAGGGAGGGAAGGAGGGAGGCAGGGAGGGAAGGAGGGAGGCAGGGAGGGAAGAGAGGAAGACCGCTTGAAGTTGCTGTGTTTTAGCCAAAGACAGGCACGATTCTGGCTCCAGGAGCTGCCGGCTGCTGAGCCCCCAGCGACCAGCGGGTTTGAGAGAGCACTCAGCAAGCCCCTTGCGTGGGGAGGGTTTGTGAAGCTGCCGCCCCCCCGAGCAGGCAGAGCCCTTCCCTCGCAAAGCGGAGCGGCTCCAGCCCGGCCCCGCGCAAGCCATGCAGAAGAAAGGCAAACAAAGGCTGGTGGCAGCCGGGGGGCCCCGTGCCCAGCCCCGCCGTGACCCCCTCCCCCCCGCCACCGAGGGGCTCTGGGCTGGCTGGAGAGAAAGGCTGTGCCAGCAGGGTGCCCCCCAGAGCACCGGGGTCAGCGTGGGCTCCGCACAGCCTGCGGAGCTGGGCAGGCTGGGGGAGCGTGGGGAGAGGGGCAGCGGGGGGAGAGGGGGCAGCGGGGGGAGAGGGGGCAGCGGGGGAGAGGGGGCAGGGGGAGGGGGCAGCGGGGGGAAGGGGCAGCAATGGGTGCAGGGGAACTCTGGGCACTCCAGTCCTGCACAAAGTGAAGTCCTGGACACAGGCACTGTGAGGAGCAGCAGAGGGAGCTGGGGGTGCTGAGCCTGGAGAAGAGGAGGCTGAGGGAGACCTCCTTGCTCTCTGCAGCTCCCTGAGAGGAGGCTGCAGCCAGCTGGGGCAAATCCTGCCAGGAAGTGACAGCAAACTGCCTGAAAAGGTAGACTTGGGGTAATGATCACAGGCTGGCTCAGGTTGGAAGAGACCCCAGAGGTCATCTCCTCCATCCCCCTGCCCTGGGCAGGGACCCCTCCCACCAGCACAGCTTGCTCAGGGCCTCATCCAGCCTGGCCTTCAGCACCCCCAGGCAGGAGGCAGCCACAGCCTCCCTGGGCAGCCTGGGCCAGAGCCTCAGCAGCCTCACACTCAACAACTTCTTCCTCAGCTCCACTCTAACCCTGCTCTGCCTCAGCTCCAAACCCTTCCCCCTGGGCCTGCCTCAGACTCCCTCAGCAAAAGTTCCTCTGCAGCCTTCCTGCAGGATCCCTTCAGCTCCTGGCAGCAGCTCTGAGGAGCCCCTTGAGCCTTCTCCTCTGCAGGCTGCACAGCCCCAGCTCCCTCAGCCTGTGCTCCCAGCAGAGCTGCTCCAGCCCTGGCAGCATCTTTGTGGCCTCCTCTGGCCTCTCTCCAGCAGCTCTGAGTCCTTCTGCTGCTGGGGAGAGCAGAGCTGGGGCAGGATTGGAGGTGAGGTCTGAGCAGAGCAGAGCCCAGGGGCAGGATCCCCTCTGCTGCCCTCTGCCCAGCCTGCTCCTGGGATGATTTGGGACAAGAGACAACAACTCAGAAGCGCCTGGAGCTCAGGTGAGGGTGGGAAGGAGCCAAGGAGCCTGCAGATGGTCTCACCTCCCGCTCCAGCTGGTTGCTTAGGGCCAGGTAATTGCTTTTCAGAGCGATGTACTCCTGGGCCAGCTCCTGCCGCCGGCCCTGCAGCGCCTGCAGCTGCTCCCGCAGGGCACTGCGCTCCCTGCTGCCCTGCCGGCGGCAGCGCTCCAGCTCCGCCACTCGCTGCTCCAGCGCCAGCACCTGCACAGGGACAGCAGAAGGCAGCCACGGCACAGAGCAGCAGCCCTGGCAGAGCATTGCTTTGGCCAAGCAGCTCCTGGCAGGCTATGGCTTAGAGACATCCCAGAGCCCCATCAGGGAGGGGCTGGAAGGGAGCTCTGGAGCTCCCCCAGCCCAAGCCCTGCTCCAGCAGGGCACCCCCAGCACCCTGCCCAGCAGCACAGTGCCCAGCAAGGGTTGGAAGCTCTCCACACCAGCAGACTCCACAACCTCTCTGGGCAGCCTGCTCCAGGCCTCCAGCAGCCTCACCCCAAACAACTTTCTCCTCCTGCTCAGCTCCAACCTCCTGCCTGACACTTTCTGCCCCTTGCTGTCCCTTCTGCTGGCCCTGGGCAGCACTCAGCAGAGCCTGGCCCCAGCCTCTTGCCCCCCCCAGCTCCTTTAGCTCTTGCTGAGCATTGCTCAGCTGCCCTCTGGGGCTGCTCTTCTGCAGGCTCTCAGCCCCAGGGCTCTCAGCCTTTGCTGCTCCCAGAGCTGCTCCAGGCCCCTCAGCAGCTCTGCAGCCTGCCCTGGGCTCTCTCCAGCAGTTCTTTGTCCCTCCTGAACTGGGGAGCCCAGAGCTGGCCCCAGGAGGACTCCAGCTGTGGCCTGAGCAGGGCAGAGCAGCCCTAATGGCCTTCTCCTGCTCTCCTTCCCCACACAGGGAATCTCTCTTGCTGTGGTGCCTGCTGGTGAATCCCAGCCTTGGTTCCCTCCCCAGCCAGCAGACACTGACAGCCCTTGGCAGTTGTCTTCTCCTGGAACTCTCTTCCTGCTGGACACTTCTCCTGGGGGGAGGCCTTGGGCAGCACTCTGTGTGCTGCAGTCATGCCTCAGGAAGCTTCCTGAGCAGCCTCACAGGGAAGAAGTTTCTCCTCCTGTTTAGGTGGGGGTGAGGCTGGTGGTGTGGGGGGCAGCAAGGGGGACACCACTGCTCTGGCTAAAGCCAGGAGAAGCCAAGCAAAGCAAAAGTGGACCTGCAGGTGTGGAGATCAGTCCTGGCTGAGCTGCAAACTGCTCCTTCCTTCCTGGGTACCTTCCTTACCTTTGTTTTTCAGCTCAAAGTTCTCCATCTCATACTGCTCCTTCATTTTGTTTGTCTCAATCCGCACATCAAGGAGGTCTTTGGCCATCTAGGAGAGAGAAAGGACCTTAGCAAGGGCAAGGGCAGCCCCTGAGGGCAGTGCTGGGGAAGGTGAGCACAACACAGCACAGCTCAGGGCCAGGGTTTAGTGCTGGGATGAGGGGTGGAGCTGATGCTCAGGGAGGCCTTTTCCAGCTGAAGTGGTTCCAACAAGCACAGCCCTGGATAGGAGGTCCAACACTTCCCACCACATCTGCCACTGCACAGCTGCTGGCTTCACAGCTCACCTCCCTCCTGTATTTCTCCAAGGGGTTTGCTTTACCTTCAGCTTTTCCTCCTCACTGAAGCTCACCCTGGCAGGCAGCTCTGGTCTGGAGCCATTCAGCTTCCCTGGCCTCTCCTGCAGCTCTCTGAGCTGCTGCAGCTCCTCTCCCCTGTCCTGCAGCTTCACCTAGAGACACAGAGAGAAGCTTGGAGCCAGCCAGCAGAGCCATCCTGGCCCCCAGGCTCTTCTCTCAGCACTGGGAGGCAAAGTTTGGCACCTGCAGCTCTCCAGAGCTTCTCCAGGGTGCAGCAGGGATCCTCAGCTGCCATTTCCCTCCTGCAATTAGGATTTCATCTGCAGAGGGCTTCCACCTCTCTGGGCAGCCTGGCACAGGCTCTCCCCACCCTCAGCACCAAACAGTTCTCCTTCTCTCCACTCTCAGCCTCCCTCTTGCACTTCAAACCATCCCCCCTTGGCCTGGCCCAACAGGCCCTGCTCAGCACTCTGTCCCCAGCTCTCTTCTGGCCTCTTGAGGCCAGCAGGAGGTCTCCCTGGAGCCTTCTCCTCTGCAGGCTGCACAAGCCCAACCCTCCCAGCCTGGCCTCCCAGCAGAGGGCTTCCAGCCTCCCAGCACTGCTGTGGCCTCCTCTGGCCCTGCTCCAGCAGCTCCCTGCCTGTGCTGTGCTGAGGGCTCCAGAGCTGCCCCAGCCCCGCAGGGGAGGTCTCAGCAGGCACACCAGAGGGGCAGAGTCCCCTCCCTGGAGCTGGGAAGGGGCTGCAGACCCTCAGACATCCACGAGGAGCTCTGTCCCAGTACTCACATCCTCATTCTCTGCACCACTTCCCAAATCCATCTGCTTGGAGGTCAGAAGCTTTGCAGGGGATCAGGCAGGGACTGCAGAGCCAAGGAAGGCTCTGGGGATCTCCAAGGCAGCAACCTTCCCCTCGAGGTCCTGCCTGTTGCTACCAACTTTGGTTACCAGAGGGTGTGGAAGGCATCCCCACGGGTTTTAAGGTGGAGCTGCTGGTTGCAGCCACTCCAGGAGCTGCTAGGGGCTTGCCAGGAGGCTTCTGCATGCCTCAGGCAGCAGACAGCAAGCTCAGCAGACCCCCCCAGGGCAGCCATGGAGGTACCACTCTTGAGCTTGTGGCCTGTGCCCCAAAGGCAGCTGTAGGGTGAGCTCCACCTGTACTGCAGGGAGCCTTGGGGCATTTAAGATCTGATTAACTCATTCATTAATTCATTAATCCAACCATCTGCTCTGAGACCCTCCAGCAGCACCTCACCCACTCACTGCTAGGCAGCTCCCTCCTCATCTCTCCTGCCTCCTGTGCCCATGATGCATCCAAAGGGCACCAGGATCTCTGAGCTCCAACCAGCTCCAGCTGGTGACAGGAAATCATAGGATCATGGCCTGGGCTGGGCTGGAAGGGACCTTCCAAGCTCACCCAGTCCAACCCCTGCAGCCAGCAGGGACAGCTGCAGCCACAGCAGGCTGCTCCCAGCCCCAACCAACCTGCCCTGCACTGCTGCCAGCCATGGGGCAGCTCCACCTCTCTGGGCAGCCTGGCACAGGCTCTCCCCACCCTCAGCACCAAACAGTTCTCCTTCTCTCCACTCTCAGCCTCCCTCTTGCACTTCAAACCATCCCCCCTTGGCCTGGCCCAACAGGCCCTGCTCAGCACTCTGTCCCCAGCTCTCTTCTGGCCTCTTGAAGCTCTGCAAGGCCCCCAGGAGGTCTCCCTGGAGCCTTCTCCTCTGCAGGCTGCACAAGCCCAACCCTCCCAGCCTGGCCTCCCAGCAGAGGGCTTCCAGCCTCCCAGCACTGCTGTGGCCTCCTCTGGCCCTGCTCCAGCAGCTCCCTGCCTGTGCTGTGCTGAGGGCTCCAGAGCTGCCCCAGCCCTGCAGGGAGGTCTCAGCAGGCACAGCAGAGGGGCAGAATCCCCTCCCTGCCCCTGCTGCCCACACTGCTGGGGCAGCCCAGGCCAGGCTGGGGCTGGGCTGGCAGCACTCAGTGCCAGCTCCTGGCCAGCTCTGCACCCCCAGCACCCCCAAGGCCTTCCCCATTTGATCCTTCCCAGCAGAGCTGCTGCATGGAAGGATTCACAGCAAAGGCCACGCTGAACACTCTGCTCAGCTCTGCCACTTCTGAGCTGGTCTGTGCTGCTCTGCACACTGCTGCTGACCCCAGCAGCCACCCAGCCCTGTATGGGACAGCTCCCAGGCCCCCCTGCAAACCAAGCACAGCCTCCAAGAGGGAGAGAGATGGTGAGCTGGAGGCTCTGGGACCTTGGTGAGGGAGATGGAGAACTGGAGAAGGCTTTGAGACCTTGGTGAGGGAGATGGAGAACATGAAATGGAGAAGCTTTGAGACCTTGGTGAGGGAGATGGAGAGCTGGAGAAGGCTTTGAGGCCTGGTGAGGGAGATGGAGAGCTGGAGCAGGCTTTGCTCCTCGGTGGAGGGCAAGCCTGCAGCAGGAGGGTTGCCAGCTCTCCCTCTCCTCAGCTCAGGCTAATGATCAGAGCTATTCCTGGGGAGTGGGTGAGGTTAGGTAAGAACTTGTCTCTTCCAGAAGAAAAGCTTTGACAACACAAGGCTCAAAAAAGCCTCTGAATAACTCCTTAGCATCTGTCAAAGCCAAGAGGATGGGAGAAGGAGAGGGACCACCCTGCTAGGAGCTCTGAGCTCCCCACTCCTCACCTGGGCCGGGCCCCCAGCTCCCGTGGCCTCTCAACGTGGATGTCACAGGAGGGGGCAGAGCTGCCGCGGGGCTGGGGGGGCAGAGCCAGCTCCCACACCCCACAGTTACAGCTCCTTGCTTGGCTTTTTCTCCCCCCCTGCCAGAGGACTTGACAGACCTGAAGAGCTTTTATTAAGGTAATGCAAGAGCTGCTGGAGGATTCACACTGCTCACCCCCACAGCCCAGCCCCGTTCACACACCGCCCCCAGCCGCGGGGAGCTCAGGGCTGCTCCGGCACCAGGCACAGCTCTGCTCCCAGGCAGCCACGTGCTGCCCCCCCTGCCCCCAGCACAAAGCCCCACAGCCCCCCGGGGCCCAGGGACTGCCCCAGGCAGCCTGGCACAGAGCAGGACCAGGGGCACAGAGCATGCACAGGGGCACAGAGCCTGCCCGGGAGCACAGAGCCTGCCTGAGGGCACAGAGCCTGCCTGAGGGCACAGAGCCTGCCTGGGGGCACAGAGCCTGCCCAGGGGCACAGAGCCTGCTCAGGGGCAGAGAGCCTGCCCAGGGGCACAGAGCCTGCCCGGGGCACAGAGCCTGCCCAGGGGCACAGAGCCTGCCCGGGGCACAGAGCCTGCCCAGGGGCACAGAGCCTGCCCGGGGGCACAGAGCCTGCCCAGGGGCACAGAGCCTGCCCAGGGGCAGAGAGCCTGCTCAGGGGCACAGAGCCTGCCTGGGGGCACAGAGCCTGCACAGGGGCACAGAGCCTGCCCAGGGGCAGAGAGCCTGCCCGGGGGCACAGAGCCTGCCTAGGGGCACAGAGCCTGCCCAGGGGCACAGAGCCTGCCCGGGAGCACAGAGCCTGCCCAGGGGCAGAGAGCCTGCTCAGGGGCACAGAGCCTGCCTGGGGGCACAGAGCCTGCACAGGGGCACAGAGCCTGCCCAGGGGCAGAGAGCCTGCCCGGGGGCACAGAGCCTGCCTAGGGGCACAGAGCCTAACCAGGGGCACAGAGCCTGCCCAGGGGCAGAGAGCCTGCCCGGGGGCACAGAGCCTGCCTAGGGGCACAGAGCCTACCCAGGGGCACAGAGCCTGCCCAGGGGCACAGAGCCTGCCTGGGGGCACAGAGCCTGCCCAGGGGCACAGAGCCTGCCTGAGGGCACAGAGCCTGCCCGAGGGCACAGAGCCTGCTCAGGGGCACAGAGCCTGCTCAGGGGCACAGAACCTACCCAGGGGCACAGAGTCTGCCTGGGGGCACAGAGGGGGGCACAGATCCTGCTCAGGGGCACAGAGCCCACCCAGGGGCACAGAGCCTGCCCGGGGGCACAGAGCCTGCCTGAGGGCACAGAGCCTGCCCGGGGGCACAGAGCCTGCCTAGGGGCACAGAGCCTGCCTGAGGGCACAGAGCCTGCCCGAGGGCACAGAGCCTGCTCAGGGGCACAGAGCCTGCCTAGGGGCACAGAGCCTGCCCGAGGGCACAGAGCCTGCTCAGGGGCACAGAGCCTGCCCAGGGGCACAGAGCCTGCCCGGGGCACAGAGCCTGCCCAGGGGCACAGAGCCTGCCCGGGGCACAGAGCCTGCCCAGGGGCACAGAGCCTGCCCGGGGGCACAGAGCCTGCCCAGGGGCACAGAGCCTGCCCAGGGGCACAGAGCCTGCCTGAGGGCACAGAGCCTGCCCGAGGGCACAGAGCCTGCACAGGGGCACAGAGCCTGCCCAGGGGCAGAGAGCCTGCCCGGGGGCACAGAGCCTGCCTAGGGGCACAGAGCCTGCCCAGGGGCAAAGAGCCTGCCCGGGAGCACAGAGCCTGCCCAGGGGCAGAGAGCCTGCTCAGGGGCACAGAGCCTGCCTGGGGGCACAGAGCCTGCACAGGGGCACAGAGCCTGCCCAGGGGCAGAGAGCCTGCCCGGGGGCACAGAGCCTGCCTAGGGGCACAGAGCCTAACCAGGGGCACAGAGCCTGCCCAGGGGCAGAGAGCCTGCCCGGGGGCACAGAGCCTGCCTAGGGGCACAGAGCCTACCCAGGGGCACAGAGCCTGCCTGGGGGCACAGAGCCTGCCCAGGGGCACAGAGCCTGCCCGGGGGCACAGAGCCTGCCTGAGGGCACAGAGCCTGCCCGAGGGCACAGAGCCTGCTCAGGGGCACAGAGCCTGCTCAGGGGCACAGAGCCTGCCTAGGGGCACAGAACCTACCCAGGGGCACAGAGTCTGCCTGGGGGCACAGAGCCTACCCAGGGGCACAGATCCTGCTCAGGGGCACAGAGCCCACCCAGGGGCACAGAGCCTGCCCGGGGGCACAGAGCCTGCCTGAGGGCACAGAGCCTGCCCGGGGGCACAGAGCCTGCCTAGGGGCACAGAGCCTGCCTGAGGGCACAGAGCCTGCCCGAGGGCACAGAGCCTGCTCAGTGGCACAGAGCCTGCCTAGGGGCACAGAGCCTGCCCGAGGGCACAGAGCCTGCTCAGGGGCACAGAGCCTGCCCAGGGGCACAGAGCCTGCCCGGGGCACAGAGCCTGCCCAGGGGCACAGAGCCTGCCCGGGGCACAGAGCCTGCCCAGGGGCACAGAGCCTGCCCGGGGGCACAGAGCCTGCCCAGGGGCACAGAGCCTGCCCAGGGGCAGAGAGCCTGCTCAGGGGCACAGAGCCTGCCTGGGGGCACAGAGCCTGCACAGGGGCACAGAGCCTGCCCAGGGGCAGAGAGCCTGCCCGGGGGCACAGAGCCTGCCTAGGGGCACAGAGCCTGCCCAGGGGCACAGAGCCTGCCCGGGAGCACAGAGCCTGCCCAGGGGCAGAGAGCCTGCTCAGGGGCACAGAGCCTGCCTGGGGGCACAGAGCCTGCACAGGGGCACAGAGCCTGCCCAGGGGCAGAGAGCCTGCCCGGGGGCACAGAGCCTGCCTAGGGGCACAGAGCCTGGGGCACAGAGCCTGCCCAGGGGCAGAGAGCCTGCCCGGGGGCACAGAGCCTGCCTAGGGGCACAGAGCCTACCCAGGGGCACAGAGCCTGCCTGGGGGCACAGAGCCTGCCCAGGGGCACAGAGCCTGCCTGAGGGCACAGAGCCTGCCCGAGGGCACAGAGCCTGCTCAGGGGCACAGAGCCTGCTCAGGGGCACAGAGCCTGCCTAGGGGCACAGAGCCTGCCCAGGGGCACAGAGTCTGCCTGGGGGCACAGAGCCTACCCAGGGGCACAGATCCTGCTCAGGGGCACAGAGCCCACCCAGGGGCACAGAGCCTGCCCGGGGGCACAGAGCCTGCCTGAGGGCACAGAGCCTGCCCGGGGGCACAGAGCCTGCCTAGGGGCACAGAGCCTGCCTGAGGGCACAGAGCCTGCCCGAGGGCACAGAGCCTGCTCAGGGGCACAGAGCCTGCCTAGGGGCACAGAACCTACCCAGGGGCACAGAGTCTGCCTGGGGGCACAGAGCCTACCCAGGGGCACAGATCCTGCTCAGGGGCACAGAGCCCACCCAGGGGCACAGAGCCCACCCAGGGGCACAGAGCCTGCCTGAGGGCACAGAGCCTGCTCAGTGGCACAGAGCCTGCCTAGGGGCACAGAGCCTGCCCGGGGGCACAGAGCCTGCCCAGGGGCACAGAGCCCACCCAGGGGCACAGAGTCTGCCCAGGGGCACAGAGCCTGCACAGGGGCACAGAGCCTGCCTGAGGGCACAGAGCCTGCCCGAGGGCACAGAGCCTGCTCAGGGGCACAGAGCCTGCCTAGGGGCACAGAACCTACCCAGGGGCACAGAGTCTGCCTGGGGGCACAGAGCCTACCCAGGGGCACAGATCCTGCTCAGGGGCACAGAGCCCACCCAGGGGCACAGAGCCCACCCAGGGGCACAGAGCCTGCCTGAGGGCACAGAGCCTGCTCAGTGGCACAGAGCCTGCCTAGGGGCACAGAGCCTGCCCGGGGGCACAGAGCCTGCCCAGGGGCACAGAGCCCACCCAGGGGCACAGAGTCTGCCCAGGGGCACAGAGCCTGCACAGGGGCACAGAGCCTGCCTGAGGGCACAGAGCCTGCCTAGGGGCACAGAGCCCACCCAGGGGCACAGAGCCTGCCTGGGGGCACAGAGCCTGCCTGAGGGCACAGAGCCTGCCCAGGGGCACAGAGCCTGCCTAGGGGCACAGAGCCCACCCAGGGGCACAGAGCCTGCCTAGGGGCACAGAGCCCACCCAGGGGCACAGAGCCTGCCTGGGGGCACAGAGCCTGCCTGAGGGCACAGAGCCTGCCCAGGGGCACAGAGCCTGCTCAGTGGCACAGATCCTGCCCGGGGGCACAGAGCCTTCCTAGGGGCACCGAGCCTGCCTAGGGGCACCGAGCCTGCCTAGGGGCACAGAGCCAGGGCCAGCAGGGTGGGGCCAGGGGGTGGGAGGAGAGGAACCAGCCTCAGGCTCTGCCCCAGGGCAGGTTTGGGCTGGCCAGGAGGAACAAATTCTTCCCCTTGAGGGTTGTCCAGGCCTGGATGGCACTGCCCAGGGCAGGGGGGCAGTCCCCACCCCTGGAGGGGTTTCAAAGTCGTTTGGATGTGGCCTGCAGGGAGGCCTTGGGTTGTGCTTGGACTCTGTGGTCTGGGACCTGTGCTCAGCTCTGCTGAGGCTGCACCTCTAGTCTTGGGACCAGAGCTGGGTCAGTTCTGAGCCCCTCATTCCCAAGACAGTGAGGAGCTGGAGCAGGGCCAGGGAAGGGCAAGAGAGCTGGGGAAGGGTCTGGAGAAGAGGGCTGGGGAGGAGCAGCTGAGGGAGCTGGGGGTGTTGAGCCTGGAGAAGAGGAGGCTGAGGGAGACCTCCTTGCTCTCTGCAGCTCCCTGAGAGGAGGCTGCAGCCAGCTGGGGCTTGGGCTCTGCTCCCTAGGCTCAGGGGAGAGAAGGAGAGGCAATGGCCTGAAACTGTGCCAGGGCAGGGTTAGGTTGGAGAGAAGGCAAAATGTCTTTGCTGCCAGAGTGGTCAGGGCCTGGCAGAGGTTGCCCAGGGAGGTGGTGGAGTCCCCATGCCTGGAGGGGTTGCAGAACCCTGTGGCCATGGCAGCTGGGGCCAGGGTTTGGTGGCCATGGTGGGGCTGGGTTGGCGCTGGCCTGAGTGAACTTAGAGAGCTTTTCCAATCCAAACCGTTCCATGGTTCTCTGCATTATGGTGGCAAAGCTGAGCTGTCTGAGTGCCCACTTCACCCCCAGCCACACAGCCAAGCCAGGGCTGTTTGTGCTCCTGCAGGGCAGGGCACAGCCATGGGAAGCCACCTTTGTGGCTGCTGCTGCTCCAGCTCCACAAGAAGTGACCACTGTGGCTGAGGGCAGGAAACACAAAGCAAACTCTGTCCTCTTGTCACTGCAAGCTGCAAAGCTGGGCACAGCAGAGAGGCCTGGGGCAGAGCAGAGAGGATTGGGGCAGAGCAGGGAGGACTGGGGGCAGAGCAGGGAGGCTTGGGGCAGAGCAAAGAGGGTTTAGGGTAGAGAAGAGAGGCTTGGGGCAGAGCAGGGAGGGTTGGGGGCACAGCAGAGAGGCTTGGGGCAGAGCAGGGAGGCTTGGGGCAGAGCAGGGAGGCTTGGGGGCAGAGAAAAGAGGCTTGGGGGCAGAGAAGAGAGGCTTGGGGCAGAGCAGGGAGGGTTTAGGGTAGAGAAGAGAGGTTTGGGGCAGGGGAGAGAGGTTTTGGGGAAAAGGAGAGAGATTTGGGGGCATATGAGAGAGGTTTTGGGGCAGAGGAGAGAGGTTTTGGGGCAGGGTAGTGAGGGTTTGGGGCCCAGGAGTGAAGTTTTAGGGTGCTGTTGCAGCCCCAAGTCTCCACCACTGCTCCAGAGTGAAGCCAAACAGAGAGGATCTGTTTTGTTACCCCCAGCAAGAGCTGCACTGCCAGCTCAGTACAGACTGTGCTGAATCTGGGGATGGTTTAGGCTGGAAAATCCCTTTAATCACCTGGAGTCCAAGCATGGCTTCAAGCTAGAGCAGAGCAGATTGAGATTGGATGTGAGGAACAAGTTCTGCAGCAGGAGGCTGCTGGAACCCTGCAGCAGGCTGCCCAGGGAGGTGGCTGAGGCTCCAGCCCTGGAGATGTTCAAGGTGAGGCTGGAGAGGGCTCTGGGCACCCTGAGCTGGTGGAGGCTGTCCCTGCTGGGTGCAGGGGTTGGGCTGGGTGAGCTCTGGAGCTCCCTTCTGGCCTGGACCATTCAGTGATGCTGATGAACCCAGCTCTGCCAGGTCACCAATGAGCCTCAGCACCACATCTCCACAGCTCTGAAACCCCTCCAGGGATGAGGACTCTGCCACTGCCCTGGGCAGCCTGGGCCAGGATTTGAGACCCCTTTTGGGGAAGGAATTGTTCCTCACGATGAGCCTGAACCTGCCGGGGGGCATCCTGAGGCTGCTGCTGCCTGTTCTCCCCCTTGCCCCGCGGGAGAAGAGCCCAGCCCCAGCCCCAGCCCCAGCCAGCTCCAGCTTTCAGGGCGCTGCAGGCAGGGAGGAGGCCTCCCCTCAGTTGTTCATTCCCTCTGCTCATCATGCTGACAGAACTGCTGCTGGGTCACCGGGGAGCTCCACGGTAGGGAACCCTCAACAGGACACAGCTCTACCACATGGAAACGCTGCCCAGACACAGAGAGGCTGAGGAGGGAAGCAGCTGAGGAGCCGGCAGCCCAGCACGCCTCCCCCCCCAGCAGCAGGCAGCCCTGGGCAGGCCGCAGGCTTCACCCTGCCTCTGCCCTGGCACCCAGGGTCAGCCGGGGGGACCCACCACCGCCCCCCCAGGAGCCTGAGGCAGGGCTGGGCACAGCCACTGGCTTCACCTGGCTGCCAGCACCGGCACAGTGCATTTCCATCCCCCACTGGCTCTGGCGCCAGCACCGTGTGTTTCCATTCCACAGCCTGGCTCTGGTGCCGGCACAGTGTGATTCCACACCCCCCTGCCACCCCAGCTCCAGCGCCAGCACAGTGCATTTCCATCCCCCCCGGCTCCAGCGCCGGCACAGTGCGTTTCCATCCTCTCCTGACTCCAGCTGCACAGTGCGTTCTCTCCCCGGCTCCAGCGCCGCACAGTGCGTTTCCATCCTCCAGCCTCTCCATGACTCCAGCGCCGGCACAGTGCGCATTTCCATCCTCTTCTGGCTCCAGCACCAGCACAGTGCATTTCCATCCTCTCCTGGCTCCAGCGCCAGCACAGTGCATTTCCATCCTCCCCGGCTCCAGCGCCGGCACAGTGCGTTTCCATCCTCCCCGGCTCCAGCGCCGGCACAGTGCGTTTCCATCTCCCCTCGGCTCCAGCGCCGGCACAGTGCGTTTCCATCTCCCCTCGGCTCCAGCGCCGGCACAGTGCGTTTCCATCCTCCCGGCTCCAGCGCCCTCTCCTGGCACAGTGCGTTCCATCTCTCCTGGCTCCAGCGCCGGCACAGTGCGTTTCCATCTCCCCTCGGCTCCAGCGCCGGCACAGTGCGTTTCCATCCTCCCCGGCTCCAGCGCCAGCACAGTGCGTTTCCATCCTCTCCTGGCTCCAGCGCCGGCACAGTGCGTTTCCATCTCCCCCGGCTCCAGCGCCGGCACAGTGCGTTTCCATCCTCCCTGGCTCCAGCGCCGGCACAGTGCGTTTCCATCCTCCCCGGCTCCAGCTCTGGCACAGTGCGTTTCCATCCTCTCCGGCTCCAGCGCCGGCACAGTGCGTTTCCATCCTCTCCTGACTCCAGTGCCGGCACAGTGCGTTTCCATCCTCTTCTGGCTCCAGTGACGGCACAGTGCGTTTCCATCCTCTCCGGCTCCAGCACCGGCACAGTGCGTTTCCATCCTCTCCTGACTCCAGTGCCGGCACAGTGCGTTTTCATCCTCTTCTGGCTCCAGTGACGGCACAGTGCGTTTCCACCCCCACCCCCCCGGCTCCAGCACCGGCACAGTGCGTTTCCATTATACCCTGGCTCCAGCTCTGGCACAGTGCGTTTCCATCCCCCCCGGCTCCAGTGCCAGCACAGTGCGTTTCCATCCTCTCCTGGCTCCAGCGCCGGCACAGTGCGTTTCCATTATTCCCCGGCTCCAGCTCTGGCACAGTGCATTTCCATCCCCCCCGGCTCCAGCGCCGGCACAGTGCGTTTCCATCCTCTCCTGGCTCCAGCGCCGGCACAGTGCGTTTCCATCCTCTCCGGCTCCAGCGCCGGCACAGTGCGTTTCCATCCTCTCCTGACTCCAGCGCCGGCACAGTGCGTTTCCATCCTCTCCGGCTCCAGCGCCAGCACAGTGCGTTTCCATCCTCCCGGCTCCAGCGCCGGCACAGTGCGTTTCCATCTCCCCTCGGCTCCAGCGCCGGCACAGTGCGTTTCCATCCCCCCCGGCTCCAGTGCCGGCACAATGCGTTTCCATCCTCCTCGGCTCCAGCGCCGGCACAGTGCGTTTCCATCCTCTCCGGCTCCAGCGCCGGCACAGTGCGTTTCCATCCCCCCCCGGCTCCAGCGCCGGCACAGTGCGTTTCCATCCTCTCCTGGCTCCAGCGCCTGCACAGTGCGTTTCCATCCTCCCTGGCTCCAGCGCCGGCACAGTGCGTTTCCATCCTCCCCGGCTCCAGCGCCAGCACAGTGCGTTTCCATCCTCCCCGGCTCCAGCGCCGGCACAGTGCGTTTCCATCCTCCCTGGCTCCAGCGCCGGCACAGTGCGTTTCCATCCTCTCCTGGCTCCAGCGCCGGCACAGTGCGTTCCATCCAGCGCCGGCCCGGCTCCAGCGCCGGCACAGTGCGTTTCCATCCTCTCCGGCTCCAGCGCCGGCACAGTGCGTTTCCATCCCCCACCCCGGCTCCAGCGCCGGCACAGTGCGTTTCCATCCCCCACCCCGGCTCCAGTGCCGGCACAATGCGTTTCCATCCTCCTCGGCTCCAGCGCCGGCACAGTGCGTTTCCATCCTCTCCGGCTCCAGCGCCGGCACAGTGCGTTTCCATCCCCCCCCCCGGCTCCAGCGCCGGCACAGTGCGTTTCCATCCTCTCCTGGCTCCAGCGCCGGCACAGTGCGTTTCCATCCTCCCCGGCTCCAGCGCCGGCACAGTGTGTTTCCATCCTCCCTGGCTCCAGCGCCGGCACAGTGCGTTTCCATTATTCCCTGACTCCAGCGCCGGCACAGTGCGTTTCCATTATTCCCTGACTCCAGCGCCGGCACAGTGCGTTTCCATCCTCACCAGCTCCAGCGCCGGCACAGTGCGTTCCATCCTTCCTGACTCCAGCGCCCGGCACAGTGCGTTTCCATCCTCCCTGGCTCCAGCGCCGGCACAGTGCGTTTCCATTATCCCTGACTCCAGCGCCCGGCACAGTGCGTTTCCATCCTCACCAGCTCCAGCGCCGGCACAGTGCGTTTCCATTATTCCCTGACTCCAGCGCCGGCACAATGCGTTTCCATCCTCTCCTGGCTCCAGCGCCGGCACAGTGCGTTTCCATTATTCCCTGACTCCAGTGCCGGCACAGTGCGTTTCCATCCTCCCCGGCTCCAGCGCCGGCACAGTGCGTTTCCATTATTCCCTGACTCCAGCGCCGGCACAGTGCGTTTCCATCCTCACCAGCTCCAGCGCCAGCACAGTGCGTTTCCATTATTCCCTGGCTCCAGCGCCGGCACAGTGTGTTTCCATCCTCCCCAGCTCCAGCTCTGGCACAGTGCGTTTCCATCCTCTCCTGGCTCCAGCTCTGGCACAGTGCGTTTCCATTATTCCCCGGCTCCAGTGCCGGCACAGTGCGTTTCCATCCTCTCCTGGCTCCAGCGCCGGCACAGTGCGTTTCCATCCTCCCTGGCTCCAGCACCGGCACAGTGCGTTTCCATCCTCCCTGGCTCCAGCGCCGGCACAGTGCGTTTCCATCCTCCCCGGCTCCAGCGCCGGCACAGTGCGTTTCCATCCTCTCCTGGCTCCAGCGCCGGCACAGTGCGTTTCCATCCTCCCCGGCTCCAGCGCCGGCACAGTGCGTTTCCATTATTCCCTGACTCCAGCGCCGGCACAGTGCGTTTCCATCCTCACCAGCTCCAGCGCCGGCACAGTGCGTTTCCATTATTCCCTGGCTCCAGCGCCGGCACAGTGTGTTTCCATCCTCACCAGCTCCAGCTCTGGCACAGTGCGTTTCCATCCTCTCCTGGCTCCAGCTCTGGCACAGTGCGTTTCCATCCTCCCCGGCTCCAGTGCCGGCACAGTGCGTTTCCATCCTCTCCTGGCTCCAGCGCCGGCACAGTGCGTTTCCATCCTCCCCGGCTCCAGCGCCGGCACAGTGCGTTTCCATTATTCCCCGGCTCCAGCGCCAGCACAGTGCGTTCCATCCTCCCTGCTCCAGCGCCCGGCACAGTGCGTTCCATCCTCCCTGGCTCCAGCGCCGGCACAGTGCGTTCCATCCCCCCTGGCTCCAGTGCCGGCACAGTGCGTTCCATCCTCCCGGCTCCAGCGCCCGGCACAGTGCGTTTCCATCCTCTCCGGCTCCAGCGCCGGCACAGTGCGTTCCATCCTCTCCGGCTCCAGCGCCCGGCACAGTGCGTTCCATCCTCCCTCCTGGCTCCAGCGCTCCAGCGCCGCACAGTGCGTTTCCATCCTCCCTGGCTCCAGCGCCGGCACAGTGCGTTTCCATCCTCCCTGGCTCCAGCGCCGGCACAGTGCGTTTCCATCCTCCCTGGCTCCAGCGCCGGCACAGTGCGTTTCCATCCTCCCTGGCTCCAGCGCCGGCACAGTGCGTTTCCATCCTCTCCTGGCTCCAGCGCCGGCACAGTGCGTTTCCATCCCCCCCGGCTCCAGCGCCGTCACAGTGCGTTTCCATCCTCTCCTGGCTCCAGCGCCGGCACAGTGCGTTTCCATCCCCCCCGGCTCCAGTGCCGGCACAGTGCGTTTCCATCCTCTCCTGGCTCCAGCGCCGGCACAGTGCGTTTCCATCCTCCCTGGTTCCAGCACACCGCTGCGGGGCGGCTGGCCTGGGGCTGCCCGTGGGGCCACAGCCATCCCCGCTGGGGGCAGAGCTGCGACGGCTGTGTCCTGAGCGACCCCGACCCAGTCGCGACCCCGACCCCGGCGCGATTCCGACGCAGGCGGCACCGGCGGCGCTGGGCCAAAGCCCAGGAGCAGGCCAGTCGGGGCAGGAGCATCTCAGGCCTCCAGAGCCTCCCTGATGCCCTCTGCCCCGACCCCGGTGCAGAGCTGGACCCCACGGTCCCCGCCTCAGGCTGAGGCTGAGCCTGGTCCTGGTCCCAGACCTGGTCCCTGTCCCGGTCCCGCCTGGGCGCCTCCCTTAAGGAGCTGCGTGCAGGCAGCGCCCCCTGGCGGCGGGAGGCCGCGCGGTGCCTGGAGCTCCTCAGGGATCGGCACCCACAGCCCCCCCGGGACCCTGCCCCAGCCTCCAGGGATCAGCACCCACAGCCCCCCCGGGACCCTGCCCCAGCCTCCAGGGATCAGCACCCACAGCCCCCCCGGGACCCTGCCCCAGCCTCCAGGGGTCAGCACCCACAGCCCCCCCGCCCCCATGCTGCTGCCTCCTGCCCAGCCTCTGCCTGGGGACATTGTGGCTCCTGCTGGAGCAGGGCCAGAGGAGACCACAGCAGTGCTGGGAGGCCAGGCTGGGAGGGTTGGGGTTGTGCAGCCTGCAGAGGAGAAGGCCCCAGGGAGACCTCCTGCTGGCCTTGCAGAGCTTCAAGAGGCCAGAAGAGAGCTGGGGACAGAGTGCTGAGCAGGGCCTGTTGGGCCAGGCCAAGGGGGGATGGTTTGAAGTGCAAGAGGGAGGCTGAGAGTGGAGAGAAGGAGAAATGTTTGGTGCTGAGGGTGGGGAGAGCCTGTGCCAGGCTGCCCAGAGAGGTGGAGCTGCCCCATGGCTGGCAGCAGTGCAGGGCAGGTTGGTTGGGGCTGGGAGCAGCCTGCTGTGGCTGCAGCTGTCCCTGCTGGCTGCAGGGCTGGCCCTGGGTGAGCTTGGAAGGTCCCTTCCAGCCAGAGCAGTCTCTGACTCTAAACCCATCACCCCTTCTCTTACCAGATCCTGCTGAGTCCTCTCTGCATGGTTCTTTCAAGCCCCCTGACACACTGACAGGCTGCAAGGTCTTCCCCAGGCTGCAGAACCCCAACTCTTTCAGCCTTCCTCCACAGGAGAGGCTTTCCCAAGCCCTGCCCATTTCCATGGTCCCATTTGGACCCACTCTGGCAGGGCCAAGGTGCTGGGCCCCTGCAGCTGGATGTGTGCTCAGGGGGGGAGGTCTGGCCAGAGTCAAAGGGGAGCTTCACCTCCCTTGCCCTGCTCAGCACTCTGCCTGTGGTGCAGCTCAGGAGATGATGGCTCTGCTGAAGTCACTGCTGCCTCATGTCCCATTTGTCATCCCCCAAGCACCTTCAGCTGCTTCCCCATGGGGCTGAGGAGGGCTGGGGGGGGGGGGGGGGGCAGGCAGGGAGGCCCTGGCAGGAGGCAGCACAGAGGGTCATGGCCATGCAGCTTCTGGCAGGGGAAAGCCTCCCCCAGCCACCAGCTGGGCACCAGCCTGCTCCCCCCACCACCCACAGGCTCCCCTGCTGTGCCCAGGCAGCTCAGGCCCCTCGCTCCTGGAGCCTCTTCCTTTCCCCCCAAAGCTCAGGGCTGGGGACTTGTCCCATCCATGCCTCCAGCAGTGGTCTTGGTGGTGCTGAGTCACGGCTCAGGGCTGTCCTCACCTCCCCAGCCCAGCCAGCCTGCCCAGAGTGGTGGTGGCACAGCTTCACATGGCCACGTGTGCCATGGCAATAACCAACCCCAGGAGCTGCTGGCTCCCTGGCTGCCTCTCTCACGGCCTCACCAGCCAGCACCCCTTCACCAGGAGCTGCCACCACCACTGCCAGGCCCCCAGCTCCGGCACGGGGAGGAATCAAGCAGCTCAGCAGCTGAGCACCAGGATGGGCAGAGGGGCAGTGAGCACCAGGCAAAGACCATCTCCACCAGCAGAGGCCTTCCAGGAGGCAGCCTGGGTGCTGCAGCACAGCTCTGGGCTGCTGCTGTCACCCATCCTGGTTCTGCTGGGCTGCAGCAGCAGCAGCAGGGTTGGCACATTTGGGCCCAGGATGAGGAGCAGCAGTGCTGGTTGCCTTGGCAATGAGAGAAGTTCTCCTCCAGACAGGGACCACGTTTGGCAAGAGCTGCTAAAAATACTTCCTGAGCTGTGACAACAGCACTGCTGCCAAAGCCCTGCCACAGCCCTGTCCCCTGCTGCCACAGCCCTGCCACAGCCCTGCCACCTCCTGCCACAGCCCTGCCACAGCCCTGCCACAGCCCTGTCCCCTGCTGCCACAGCCCTGCCACAGCCCTGCCACCTTCTGCCCAGCCCTGCCACCTCCTGCCACAGCCCTGTACCCTCCTGCCACAGCCCTACCACCTCCTGTTCCCTCCTGCCACAGCCCTGCCCTCTCCTGCCCCCTTCTGCCCCAGCCCTGTCCCCTCCTGCCCCCTCCTGCCCCAGCCCTGCCCCCCAGGGGCTCAGGAAGGGTCAGTGCTGGCCTGGGACACCCACCCGAGATGGAGGCAATGGAGCAGGGAGCTCCTCATGTCCAACCAACCTCGGCTCCAGCACCTCTGGCAGGGCCACCAGCACAGGACCCTCCCCCTGTCCAGCAGCCCTGGCACAGGACCCTCCCTGTCTGGGGCAGCCCTGGCACAGGACCCTCCCTGTCTGGGGCAGCCCACAGAGCTGGGGCAGGAGCAGTGCCAGGTTCAGCTGGGGGCATTTCCCCAGCAGGATGGGAGCAGGGCAGCTGCCTGGGGAGGGCCCTGCAGGCGTAGGAGGGCAGCTGGCCCAGCTGATGGCTCCTCAGAGCCCAGGAGAGGCTTTTTACGCTGCTGCTGCCTTCCCTCTAGCACCAGGGCAGCCCTCCCCGTGGCAGCCAAGGGAGGCTGCTCAGACCTTGGTCCCATCCAAGGAGAAGAGCTACCAGAGCTGGAATGGGGGAGGACCAGCTGGGGAGGGCCACACTGGCTGGGGCTCTGGTGGGAAGAGAATGGGTTGAGTTGGGAGAGAGCTCCAGAGCTCACCCAGCCCAACCCCCTGCACCCAGCAGGGACATCCTCCACCAGATCAGGTTGCCCAGAGCCCTCTCCATCCTCACCTTGAACATCTCCAGGGCTGGAGCCTCAGCCACCATCCTGGGCAGCCTGCTGCAGTGTTCCAGCAGCCTCCTGCTGCAGAACTTGCTCCTCACATCCAAGCTCAATCTGCTCTGCTCTAGTCTGAAGCCATTGCCCCTGGGCCTGGCCCTGCAGGCCTCTGCAAACAGTCTCCATCCTTCCTGTAGCTCCCTTCAGGTCCTGGCAGGCTGCTCTGAGGTCTCCCTGGAGCCTTCTCCTCTCCAGGCTGCACACCCCCAGCTCCCTCAGCCTGTCCCCACAGCAGAGCTGCTCCAACCCCCTCAGCATTCTCATGGCCTCCTCTGGAGCCTCTCCATCAGCTCCAGGTCCTCCCTGTGCTGAGGGCTCCAGCCCTGCACCCAGCCCTGCAGGGGAGGGCTGCCCAGAGCAGGGCAAAGTGCCAGAATCTCCTCTCTGGCTCTGCTGGCAGCACTGCTTTGGGTGCAGCCCAGGCTGCCCTTGGCCTTCTGTGCTGCATCTCCCACTGCCTGCTCCTGGCCAGCTTCTCACCTCCAGCACCCCCAAGGCCTTCTCCTCAGGGCTGCTTTCTCTCCCCTCCTCCCCCAGCCTGTGCTGACAGTGAGGAGATGCAGGACCTGCCCTTGCTCTTGCTGAGCCTCAGGAGCTTCCCCTGGGCACCACCTCTGCAGCCTGCCCAGGTCCCTCTGGATGCCCTCCTGTCCCTCTGGGGTATGGACAGCACCACTCAGCCTGGTGCCCTCTGCACCCTGCTGCTGCTGCCTGGATCCTGCTGTCTATGGCAGTGACACAACTGTTGAGCAGCACAGCTCCCAGCACAGAGCCCAGACTGCTGTCCCCAGGGTGGCTGCAGTGCTGCAGTGCACTGAGCAGCTGTGAGGCTCCAAGCAGCAGTGCTGGGGGCTGAGCTTGCCCCGTGGGATGTGTCTGGAGGAGAGGCCTCCAAGCAGGTTCAGAGGTGGAGATGTAGAGCCAGCCTTGCTCCTGCTCTGCACTGCAGCCATGCTGGGAAAGGATTTGGCTTTTCCCCCTTCTTTGGTCCTCCACCCAGGTGAGATTTGCCCTCAAAGAAGGCTGCTGGAGGCAGGGACAAGCCATGGTGGTGACCCTGCCAGGGCTGCTGGAGCCTGGGAGGGTCCTGTGCTGCTGACCCTGCCAGGGCTGCTGGAGCCAGGAAGCTGATGAGCCACAGAGACTGCTGGAGCCCTGGTTCCTGTCCCCCACCTGCTGGAGCCAGGACAGATGAGCCCAGGGCTGCTCCCCCACCCCTAGGACAGCTGCCCAGGTGGGGGTGGGGGCTGGCTGAGGCTTCCCCAGGAGGAGGGTTGGCTTTTGGCTGGCCAGGCCCTGCTGGTTCAGCTCTTTTAGCCTGCAGATTGATTCGGCCTTGTGTCAATATGTGTCCTGCAGATCCAGCTCCTGACCCAGAACTTCCCAGAAGAGAGGATAAAAATAGAGGGGGAGGAGAGGGCCACCCAGGGCCAGAAAAGCCAGGGAGAAAGCTGTGCTTGTGGGAAAGTTGGGCTGCCTCTACCACCTCCTCCCCTGGCCACTGAGAAGGTTGCACTTAAAGGTGCCCAAGTTAGGTGGTGAAGAGCTGACAGAAGACCTCTGGAGATGCCAAGGGGATGGAGGAAGTGAGAACATGGTAGAGGTGCCCATGGCTTGAGGCTGCTGCTGCTGCTGCTGGTGAACATCCCTGCTCCACCTCAGGGTCCAGCATGTGGGGAAGAAATGCTGGGAAGAGCTTCAACAGCAGCAGGAGATGCTCAGCCCTGGAGGTGTGGAGGGTGCCAGCCCTGTCCTGGTGCAGCTTGAAGGAGGAACAGAGCTACCAAGATATCATCAGGAAGGGTTGGTGCAGCTAAAAGGAAGCAAAGGGCTACCAGGACATCTGGAGCCTCTGTGCCAGGAAGGAGCTGGAGGGGCTGGAAGGTGTCCAGAGCAGGGTCAGGAGGAGGAGCAGAGGGCTGGAGCTGCTCTGCTCTGAGCACAGCCTGAGAGAGTTGGGATTGTGCAGGCTGGAGGGAGAAGGCTCCCAGGAGACCTCCTTGTGGCCTTCCAGGATCTGCAGGGGGCTCCAAGAAAGCTGGGGAGGGACTTTGGGGGGTGTCAGGGAGTGACAGGACTGGGGGGGATGGAGCAAAACTAGAAGTGGGGAGATTGAGATTGGCTGTGAGGAAGAAGTTGTTGGCCAGGAGGGTGGTGAGAGCCTGGCCCAGGTTGCCCAGGGAGGTGGTGGAAGCCTCCTGCCTGGAGGTGTTTGCAGCCAGGCTGGAGGTGGCTGTGAGCAAGCTGCTGTGGTGTGAGGTGTCCCTGGCCATGGCAGAGGGTTGGGACTGGCTGAGCCTTGATCTCCCTTCCAGCCTTGACAGTTCTGTGATTCTATGACAGCATCAGGAAGGGTTGGTGCAGCTTCAAGGAGGAGCAGGGCCACCAGGACATCACCACGAGGGGTTGGCCATGGCTTTGTTGAGCCAGCAGCTGCTGGCCCCCAGGCTCCTGCTGGCCCCCAGGCTCCTGCTGGCCCCGGGGCAGCAGTGAGGTTTATTTATTGTTTTCTTTTTCCCCTTTTTTCCTTTCCTAGAAGTTGGTAAAAGGTTCTGCAGAAGCCACGTTGGACAGGGCCAGGGAAACGACCTGGGACACAGAGTGAGGTCACCAGCCTCCCCCGGGGTGGTTCTGATGAGCTGCCAGGGGGAGAGAGAGGCTGATGATCCACCAGCCCTGCAGCATCAGGCACCACCATCCCACCCTCCGGGGGGGGCTGGGGGAGGAGCCGGCTGTCAGCTCGCTGGTGGGATCCAGGCTCTGCTCTCTGCTTGGGCTCAAAAGTACAGAGCTGAGCAGCCTGTGGTGCCTCCAGCACCACCCCCAACCCCCCTCCAAGTCGAAGACACCCCCAGGAGAGGGCTGCAAGTTCAGCCCCGAGGCTTCCAGCGCCACCTTGAGAAGAGCTTGGTCCCCATTTCCCACCTCCCCTCCCCCTCCCCTCACCACAGCCCCTGGCTCAGCCTCCCCCCTCCCACCCCCCCACTACCTCTCTGTGCCATGGAGGTGCCCCAAGCCTGCGGGGTTCTTTTGGGGGGTGGGGGTCGTGTCCCAATGCAGGATGAGGACAACCAGGGAAGGGTCAGAGCCGCTCCTCAAGGACCTCCATGAAGGTAGGGCAGAGCTGTACCAGGAGGCTGCTCCCTCCCTCCCTCCTTCCCTCCCTCCCTGCTCCCTGCTCACACAAAGCCCAGAGCCCCCCCCGGGCAGGACCACCCCGCCTGAGGGCACCGTGCCCAGCGCAGCCTGTCCCGGGCGCCTCCCCCGCCCAGGCTGCGGGGAAGGCAGGGCCAGGGCAGGCGGGGGAAGGCAGGAGCCCGTCCAGGGGGCCAGGCTGTGTCCCCCGCCAGCAGCGCTGGGGTTAAGGGCGGGCGGGCGGCCGGCCAGGCGGCAAGGTGGTTGCTCCATCCCTGCGCAGTCGGCGGGGCCCGGAGAGCCCAGAGGGAGCTCGGCCCTGCCTGCCACCATGAGCACAGGCAAAGGTAAGCCTGGGGACCCTGCCTGCTGCCCCAGCCCTGCAGGGGCACGATGGACACGGGCACGGAGGAGACGCCAAACCTCCGCGGGAGCTTCGCCACCGACTCAGCCCTGTGCTTTGAGGAAGGGGCACTTCCTCCGCTCGCCAGACGTTCCGGGGAGGTCCCCCGGGGAGGCACCGGAGCTAGCCGGGGGGCTGCAGGGGCTGGGGCAGCAAGACCCCTTCCCTCAAGAGCGGCTTCCTGGGGGGTGGCTGGGGCGGAAGGAGGAGAGGGGCTTGGGAGCTTTCCCCGTGGAAGCTGCCGCCAGAGATGATGAATTTTTGGGGGGGGTGTGCCTGAGCTGCGGCAGGAGTTAGGGGCGATCCCAAATCCCACCTCCTCTCCCAAGGGCAGATCCAGCTCCTAACACCTCCCACAGCTTGCCTGCAGCA
This sequence comes from Melanerpes aurifrons, assembly GCA_011125475.1. Classification (NCBI taxonomy): domain Eukaryota; kingdom Metazoa; phylum Chordata; class Aves; order Piciformes; family Picidae; genus Melanerpes; species Melanerpes aurifrons. The sequence goes on along the minus strand of WWNC01000020.1, from coordinate 19,132,595 downwards.
CGCTCTATCGACCCCTCCTCCCCGCCCCCCTCCCAGCGGTGCAGGCACCCGGGCAGGGGGGCCCAGAAGGGTCCCCAAAGAGCAGCCACGGGCCCCCCCTTCCCTCCCCCCACTGACCGCCTCCCCTTTCCTCTACACCCCGCAGCGGGCATCGCCCTCCTGCTCGCCCTGGCCCTGCTGCTGGCCGCCGCCTCCCAAGCCCCCGGCGGGGAGGCGCCGAAGGAGCAGGGGGAGGCAGAGCCCCCTCGCTGCCCCGGCGCCTGCGCCTGCAGCCTGGACGAGTACAGCGAGGAGCTCAACGTCTTCTGCAGCGGCCGCAACCTGTCGCGGCTGCCCGCGGACCTGCCGCCCAACGCCAAAGCCTTGTGGCTGGACGGCAACAACTTCACCCTGCTGCCGGCCGCCGCCTTCAGGAACCTCTCGGGGCTGGACTTCCTGGACCTGCAGGGCTGCCAGCTGGCCGGGGTGGAGCAGCACGCCTTCCACGGGCTCCGCAGCCTCTTCCACCTCCACCTGGAGCGCAACCGCCTCAAGCACCTGGCCCCCCACACCTTCCTGCACACCCAGAACCTGGTCTCCCTCAGCCTCAACAACAACCACTTCAGCAAGGTGGAGGAAGGGCTCTTCGCCGGCCTCTCCAACCTCTGGTACCTCAACCTGGGCTGGAACTCCCTGGTGGTCCTGCCCGACAAGGTCTTCCACGACCTGCCCAACCTGAGGGAGCTGATCCTGGCGGGGAACAAGCTGCCCTACCTGCAGCAGCAGCTCTTCTGCAGCCTCACCGAGCTGAAGGAGCTGGACCTGAGCGGCAACGCGCTGAAGGGCATCAAGCTCAACGTCTTCGTCAAGCTGCAGAAGCTGCAGAAGCTCTACCTGAACCACAACCAGATCACCGCCATCGCCCCCCGCGCCTTCATGGGCATGAAGGCCCTGCGCTGGCTGGACCTCTCCCACAACAGGCTGGTCTCCCTCTTCGAGGACACCTTCCTGGGCCTCCTCAGCCTGCACGTCCTGCGCCTCTCCGCCAACTCCATCGCCGGCCTCAGGCCCAGGACCTTCAGGGACCTCCAGTTCCTGGAGGAGCTGCAGCTGGGGCACAACAGGATCCAGAGCCTGGCGGAAAGGACCTTCGAGGGGCTGGGCCAGCTGGAGGTGCTGAGCCTCAACCACAACCAGCTGCAGGACGTCAGGGCCGGAGCCTTCCTGGGGCTGCACAACGTGGCCGTCATGCACCTCTCCGCCAACTGCATCGAGGCCCTCCCCGACCACGTCTTCAAGGGGGTCACCAAGCTGCACAGCCTCCACCTGGAGCGCAGCTGCCTGGGCAGGGTGAGGGCCAAGACGTTCTCGGGGCTGCGGGGGCTGCGGCGGCTCTTCCTGCAGCACAACTCCATCGCCGCCATCGAGGAGCAGAGCTTCGGCGACCTGCGCGAGCTGCTGGAGCTGGACCTCAAGCACAACCGGCTCAGCCGCCTGGCCCCGCAGCTCTTCCAGGGGCTCAGCAACCTGGAGTACCTCTTCCTCTCCTCCAACCAGCTCCTCGAGGTCTCCCGGGACGCCTTCAGGCCGCTCCAGAGGCTCTTCTGGCTCGACCTCTCCCACAACCGGCTGCAGGCGCTGGACAACGAAGTCATCTCCCCCCTGGCCAACCTGCGCTACCTCAGCCTCAGCAATAACTCCCTGGAGACCTTCTCGGTGGGCTTCCTCTGCCCCTCCTTCACCCTGGAGCAGCTGTGGCTGGGGGGCAACAACTGGCGCTGCGACTGCTCGCTGAGGGGCCTGCGGGAGTTCTCGCTGCGGCACGCGGCGGTGGTGCCCCGCTTCGTGCAGGCGCTGGCCGAGGGGGACGACGCCCACCCCCCCGTCTACACCTACAACAACCTCACCTGCCGCCACCCCCCGGCCCTGGCGGGCCTGGACCTGCGGGACACCGCCGAGGACAGCTTCGCTCACTGCTGAGGCGCTCTTGGCCCTGCCTGGGGACGTTTCTTTCCCTGCTGTGGACTCTCCACCTGCCACCTCCCTGGCCCTGGGTCCCCCAGGGCGGCAGCAGCAGCAGCGGCAGCAGGAGCTCTACGGCCACCCCACCCCAGCTCAGTTAGCCACCAGCTCCAGCTGCCCACCCGGGGTGGTGCTGCAGCAAGGGGAGGTGTGCCTGGACAGCGCTGGTGGGCACCAGCTCCCCACGCCTCAAACCGGAGTGGTTTAGCCCTCAGACGTTTAAAGAGCTGCCCCAGGAGCTGCATGGCTGCTCCAGGATCCCAGCAGGAGCATCAGCAGCTCTTCGGCCTCCAGGAGCCCAGAAGGGGAGGGGTTGGAAGGGACCTCTGAAGACCAAGGAGTCCAACCCCCCTGCCAAGGAAGATTCACCTGAGGCAGATCACTCAGGAACACAGCCAGGGGGGTTGGAAGCTCTCCAGGGGAGACTCCACAGCCTCTGTGGGCAGCCTGCTCCAGGGCTCTGCCACCCTCACAGGGCAGAAGTTCCTCCTCATGTTCAGATGGAACTTCCTATGGTCAAACTTGTGCTCAGTGCCTCTTGTCCTGTCCCTGGGCACCACTGAGAGGAGTCTGGCCCCAGCCTCCTGCCACCCACCCCTCAGATATCTGCAAGCATTTACAAAACCCCCCTCAGCCTCCTCTTCTCCAGGCTGCCCAGCCCCAGCTCCCTCAGCCTCTCCTCAGAGCTGCTGCAGTGCCCTCAGCAGCTCAGTGTCCCTGCGCTGGACTCTCCCCAGCAGTTCTTTGTCCTTCTTGAGCTGGGGAACCCAGAGCTGGGCACAGTTCCTGCAGGTGAAGCCAGAGGGTGAGCACAAGCTGCACCCCAGCCTGGTGGCACAGCCCTGCTGGGGCCCAGGACTGATCAGCAGGAGAAAGCCAAAGCATCTTCCTGCCACAGAGCACCCAAGAAGCCCTCAAAGCCCCTTGGGTAGGGGTAGGGAAGGGAGCAGCTGAGTTGCTGTGCTGGATTCTTGCGCTAGCAGGTGCCAGCAGGGAGCAGAAAGCTGCTCCCACGTCACTGATAAATGGCAGCAGACAAATAAACCTTTGGAGCTCTTGCAACCCCTCCTGGCAGTTATCTTTGTTCCAAAGCACAGGCTGGGGGGGGACACCAGGCAGAGCCCCTCAGGGCCTGCAGCAGGCAGAGGGTGAGGGGCTCAGGCTCCTCGGGGTGCTGCTGGGGCAGCTTGCAGAGTTGTCTGCAAGCCCTGGTTGGTGGGGGGGGTGCCCAGGGAGGGAGGGAGAGGTTCCTCAGCTGTCCCAACAGCCTGCTCAGGCTCCAGCACCTCTGTCCAACCCTCCAGATCCCAGAGGAGTGACCAAAGGTCAGGAAAGCTGCACTGGGGGGGGAGGGAGGGAGCCCTCTTGGTGTCTGTCCTGCAGGTGCAGCAGGAGCAGCAGGGACAGATGCTCCTCCTGCTCTGCTCCAGCTCTAACCCACTTTGGTTACCAGGAATTTGAGCTTCCCCTCTGGCCCTGCACCCTCCCCTCCCCAAAACAGCCCTGTGAGGGTGAGCCCTGAGCATGAAGGAGAGCAGGAGGGGCTCAGAGTCCAGAAGGGAGGGAGATAAGATGCAAGGAGACACCACCTCCCCCTGCTTCCCCAGCTGAATCCCTCCCTGCAGGGGGAGGGCAGGGCCCACAGGAGCAGCAGCTTCTGGCAAAGAGGATCCCTGGGAATGGGACACTTGGAGCAAGCAGGCAGGAACCACCAGGGGACAGAGAGGAGCCCAAGGTGTGGCAGGGCTGTGGAGAGCAGCAGTGGCAAAGCATCTGGCATGGGCTGGGACCAGCTTTCAGCGAGGCAAGGGACTGGCTGGAGCTGGAAGCTGCTGGGGAGGGAGGGAAGCCTTGGCTGAACCCAGCAAGGAGGAGCAGCAAACCCCCAGTGAAGGGCCAAGGCTCAGAGCTCCTCAGAGGCATGAAGCCACAGAACAGCACAACCCACAGACCTGGATTGGAAAATGTTTACTGCCTGAAACCTCAAACATTCCTGAGTGCTAATCCCCAGCAGCCCAGAGAGGCTTTGTCTGCTGGGAAGCACCCAGCCTGCCTCCTCACCAGCCCAGCAGCAGCAGTGACTGAGCTGGCACAGCCAGCTGGCCTGCCCTGGCTCCCCAGCAGGGCAGCAGCAGCTGCTGAAGCAGGCATCAGCCCACCCCTGACCCAAAGGCTGTGGCAGGGGAAGGCAGCAGCACAGGAAGCCACCCTGCAGGTGACCTCCAGGAGCGCTGCAGGGGCTGCGACAGTGTGGGCACAACCTGGGGTCAAAACAGCCACACAAGAGCTGGCTGGGGAGGGAGGTGCAGAGCAGCTGCACTGGGCTGAGCAGCACCAGGCTGGGAAGGCAGAGGCTGTGCAGGCAGCAGCACCCACACAGGAGCTCTGCAGGTGCAGGGGGGTGGAGCAGCCCTTCCCTTCTGGGGTCACCGTGAGCAGCACCACTGCTGTGCTTCCCTCACCCTCCATCAGCCCTCACTGTGATTGTGTCGTAGTTAAACAGCTCCTGGAGTCCCCTTCCCTGCTGGAGTGGGCTCAGGTGGGCAGGGCCAGCTCCACAGCCTCCTCAGGAGCTCTGCTGTGATGCCCTACCCAAGACCTGCTGAGCAATGTGAGCCAAGGCAGAGAAGGCAGAGCTCTTGGGAAACTCTTGGATGAAGTCTCTGCCTTCTTCCAAGCTCTGGCTGAGTTGGGGGTCCAGGGGAACACAGCCTGTGGAACAAGGAGGAATGGGGAGATGGATTGGTCAGTGCAAAGAGGCACCCTGCCAGGCACCCCCAGGAGAACTGGGAGGTAGTGGAGCACCCCCTGCCCTCACTGAGCTCCCCAGGAGCTCCCATTGCCTGCAGTTGCTTCCTCTGGGCCCAAGACCTCACCACAGAGCTTCATGAGAGACTCTGCCCCTGAGCCCAGCCCTGTCTGGAGGGCAGGGTTCAGCCCTCACCCCCCAGCTTCTCAGGGAGGCATTTCAGGGAGGCTCTCCTGCAGCTCCAGGCCTGCTTGCCCTGTCACCCCCATGCCAGCAGGCTGCTGGCTACCCCCACCTCTGCCCCAGCAGGGCCAGATGCCCTCTGAGCAGTTTTGGATGGCAGAGAAACAAAGCAAGAGCCCCAGCTCCCCTCTGAGCAGCTGCCAGGGGCTCATGGGGAGCAGAGCCCAGCCCAGCTGCCCTGTGGTGCTGCAGCTCTGCACTCCAGCACCAGCTCCGAGCACAGAGAGCTCTGCTCAGCAGCCAACTCACCCAGGAAGGGGACCCCTGCGTGCCTGGCCAGCTCCTCACCTCCCCCCTTGGAAAAGATGTTTGTGCACTCCTGAAGGAGGAAGAGCAGAAGCTGCTGAGTCCCAACCCAGGCAGCCCTGCTGCACAGGGCAGCTCCCATCCAGCCTCCAGCCCCAGGGCGCTGCCCCTGCCCTCCTCCAGCTCTGCAGGGCAGTAGCTGACACCCAGCAGCTTCCCATGTGCCCAGCACCGCTGCCCTGCCACCCCAGGCACACATCCAGCTTCCCATCCGCCCAGCACCGCTGCCCTGCCACCCCAGGCACACATCCAGCTTCCCATGTGCCCAGCACCGCTGCCCTGCCACCCCAGGCACACATCCAGCTTCCCATGCTTCCCATGCTTCCCATGTGCCCAGCACCGCTGCCCTGCCACCCCAGGCACACATCCAGCTTCCCATGTGCCCAGCACCGCTGCCCTGCCACCCCAGGCACACATCCAGCTTCCCATGTGCCCAGCACCGCTGCCCTGCCACCCCAGGCACACATCCAGCTTCCCATGTGCCCAGCACCGCTGCCCTGCCACCCCAGGCACACATCCAGCTTCCCATCCGCCCAGCACCGCTGCCCTGCCACCCCAGGCACACATCCAGCTCCAGCTTCCCATCCAGCTTCCCATGTGCCCAGCACCGCTGCCCTGCCACCCCAGGCACACATCCAGCTTCCCATGTGCCCAGCACCGCTGCCCTGCCACCCCAGGCACACATCCAGCTTCCCATCCGCCCAGCACCGCTGCCCTGCCACCCCAGGCACACATCCAGCTTCCCATGTGCCCAGCACCGCTGCCCTGCCACCCCAGGCACACATCCTGCAGCATCTGGTGCTGAGGAGCCTGCCCCGGCCCAACAGCCCCAGCAGCCCCCCAGGCCCCACAGCCCCCCGGACCCCCGCAGCCCCAGACACCCCAGCAGCCCCCTGGCCTCCAGCAGCCCCAGACACCCCAGCAGCCCCCCGGCCTCCAGCAGCCCCAGACACCCCAGCAGCCCCCCGGCCTCCCAGCAGCCCCAGGCACCCCAGCAGCCCCAGGCACCCCAGCAGCCCGCGGCCCCCCTGCAGCCCCAGTCCCCGCAGCCCCAGTCCCCGCAGCCCCCGGGCCCCAGCAGCCCCTGCAGCCCCCGGCCCCAGCAGCCCCTGCAGCCCCCGGCCCCTGCAGCCCCCGGCCCCAGCAGCCCCTGCAGCCCCCGGCCCCAGCAGCCCCCGGCCCCCAGCAGCCCCAGGCACCCCCGCAGCCCCCGGGCCCCCAGCAGCCCCTGCAGCCCCCGGGCCCCCAGCAGCCCCCCGGGCCCCAGCAGCCCCCCGGGCCCCCAGCAGCCCCCGGGCCCCCGCAGCCCCCCGGGCCCCCAGCAGCCCCCCGGGCCCCAGCAGCCCCCCGGGCCCCCAGCAGCCCCCCGGGCCCTCACCGAGCAGTGTGGGCACACGAAGCCGCTCATGTTCTCCACGATGCCCAGCACCTGCAGCCCTGTCTTCCTGCAGAAGGTCAGCTCCCTCCTCACATCTCCCACAGACACAGCCTGCAGCAGACACCAGCAGAGGTTGGGGGAGCCCAGCTGGGGGCTGCAGAGGACAGGCAGACCTCTAGAGCGAGGAGCCGTGGGCAGGCATGGACAAACACCCCCCTGGGGTCCAGACTCCCCCACACTGAGCTGTGCCTGGAGGCAGAAGCCTGCCCAGGAGCTCCAGCTGAGCCCCAGGCAGCTGCCCTACCTGGGGGGTCGTGACCAGGAGTGCTCCCAGGGGCCTGTAGGGCCTCAGGGCCTCCACGGTGGAGATGTGCTCGTCCGACGTGCCCGGGGGGGTGTCCACCAGCAGGAAGTCCAGGTCCCCCCAGGCCACATCAGCAACAAACTGTTTGATCAGAGCTGCAGGAAGAAAAAGGGCAGGGGGAAAAAACCCACAGCATGCTTCAGCAGGTGGAGAGAGAGGTGGGGCAGGGGGCTGGAGCCACCTTGGGTGACAAGGGCCCAGAGCTATCTGTCAGCACCACATGTGCTGTGCTCCCCCCCTGCCAAGTGGCCTGAACACACTCCTGCACACCAGCAGCCTTCTTCCTCCAAGGAATGACCTGCCCAGCAGAGCCTGGGCCCAGGCAGGAGCCAGCAGCCAGCTCCACTCCTGGGAGGGCTCCCAGCAGGTTCCTGACACTGAAGAGCCTGGGCCCAGGCAGGAGCCAGCAGCCAGCTCCACTCCTGGGAGGGCTCCCAGCAGGTTCCTGACACTGAAGAGCCTGGGCCCAGGCAGGAGCCAGCAGCCAGCTCCTCTCCTGGGAGGGCTCCCAGCAGGTTCCTCACACTGAAGAGCCTGGGCCCAGCCAGCAGCCAGCAGCCAGCTCCTCCCCTGGGAGGGCTCCCAGCAGGTTCCTGACACTGAAGAGCCTGGGCCCAGGCAGGAGCCAGCAGCCAGCTCCTCCCCTGGGAGGGCTCCCAGCAGGTTCCTCACACTGAAGAGCCTGGGCTCAGGCAGGAGCCAGCAGCCAGCTCCACTCCTGGGAGGGCTCCCAGCAGGTTCCTGACACTGAAGAGCCTGGGCCCAGCCAGCAGCCAGCAGCCAGCTCCTCTCCTGGGAGGGCTCCCAGCAGGTTCCTCACACTGAAGAGCCTGGGCCCAGGCAGCAGCCAGCAGCCAGCTCCACTCCTGGGAGGGCTCCCAGCAGGTTCCTGACACTGAAGAGCCTGGGCTCAGGCAGGAGCCAGCAGCCAGCTCCACTCCTGGGAGGGCTCCCAGCAGGTTCCTGACACTGAAGAGCCTGGGCTCAGGCAGGAGCCAGCAGCCAGCTCCACTCCTGGGAGGGCTCCCAGCAGGTTCCTGACACTGAAGAGCCTGGGCCCAGCCAGCAGCCAGCTCCTCCCCTGGGGGGGCTCCCAGCAGGTGGAAGGGGGCCAAGGGCAGAAGCCAAGCATACCATTTTTCTTGGGTCCTCTCCACACCACAGCATCATCTGGCCTCTCCAGCAGGAAGCCAATGGACATGAGGGAGATGCTCCTGTCCTGGTCCACAAAGACAGGGACCCAGCCACTGTCACATTGGTGCACATCCCTGTCCTGCACCCCCAGCATGTGGGGGATGCTGGGCCCACACAGGTCCACGTCCAGGATCCCCACCTGTGGGCCAAGAGCCAGAGCCCTTCAGATGCAGTGAGCACAGCAGCAGCACCCAGCTGGGAACCTTCCCTGCCTTGGGCTTCCAGCTGCTCCCAGCACTTCAGCAGCCAGATGAGAAACACAAAGAACTGCTTCCAACTCTCACACCCTCCTGGGTCTCCTGCCCTTCAAAGAGCACCTCCAGGCTACCTCCAGGGAGACCTTTTTCTCTTATTAACTCAGGGGAGAGCTGCTTGAAGCTTTTCAGTGCTTAAAGGCCCTACAGAAAAGAGTGGGACAGCCCCAGCCTGGCCTGGGCTGCTCCCCAGCAGTGTGGGCAGCAGGGGCAGGGAGGGGATTCTGCCCCTCTGCTGTGCCTGCTGAGACCTCCCCTGCAGTGCTAGGGCAGCTCTGGAGCCCTCAGCACAGCACAGGCAGGGAGCTGCTGGAGCAGGGCCAGAGGAGGCCACAGCAGTGCTGGAGGCTGGAAGCCCTCTGCTGGGAGGCCAGGCTGGGAGGGTTGGGCTTGTGCAGCCTGCAGAGGAGAAGGCTCCAGGGAGACCTCCTGGGGGCCTTGCAGAGCTTCAAGAGGCCAGAAGAGAGCTGGGGACAGAGTGCTGAGCAGGGCCTGTTGGGCCAGGCCAAGGGGGGATGGTTTGAAGTGCAAGAGGGAGGCTGAGAGTGGAGAGAAGGAGAAATGTTTGGTGCTGAGGGTGGGGAGAGCCTGTGCCAGGCTGCCCAGAGAGGTGGAGCTGCCCCATGGCTGGCAGCAGTGCAGGGCAGGTTGGTTGGGGCTGGGAGCAGCCTGCTGTGGCTGCAGCTGTCCCTGCAGGAGTTGGACTTGGACTTGGTGAGCTTGGAAGGTCCATTCCAGCCCACCCCAGGCCCAAATCCCAGTGGCATAGCAGTTCAGCCCCATTCATACCCACACTGTGCCCTCTTTACCCTCTAGCTCACCCACTTCACCCCAGCATGGGAGCTGTGTTGCACCACAAACCAGCCAGGGCCTAAGTGCTCATTTCCAAACCAACAACAAATCCTGGAGGATTTTAATCTCTTGGCTGAAAGGGAAACCAGCTGCAGCTCCTTGCCCTGCATCAAGCAGGCACAGAGATAAAGAGCCACTGGAACCAGCAGCAGCAGAGTCTTCACACAGAGAAGCCACACAGGGCACACACACATAAAGGATGAGCAAACCCCAGGCCAGCTGGAGGTGAGGAAGATGGAGCTGGCCACCTCAGAGCCCCTCACTGACCTTCTTGCCAGAGTGCCTGAGGGCCAGAGCCAGCTGGGTGCAGATGGTGCTCTTCCCAACGCCGCCCTTCCCCGACAGCACCAGCAGGATGTGCTGCACCCCGGCCAGGTTGTTTCTCTCTGGGGGAAATAAAGAGGCATCAGAAGTCTCCTCTGAGGCAAGGCAGCAGCACACCCCAGGTCAGCACAGAGCCAGGGGGCTCCTCTCAGGGCCACGGTGGCTCTGAGCAGGCAGGTTGGAGCAGGAGGGTGAGGGACAGCAGAGGAGGATGTGCCACAGTGCTCTGGCCATCAGAAGAAGGACGAGAAGAGAAAGGGCAGGGAGCAGTGTGCAGGAAGGAAAGGCTTTGTCCTGATGACCTAAGTGACACCTGGGCAGCAGAGCAATAACCACCCACGGGATGCCATCACGCAGTGACTGTGCCAGGCTTGGCCTGAGCGCTGCCAGGGAACGGCTGGGAGGCTCCTGGTGAGGTCAGGCCCTTGGCGTTTCCTCTCTCCCGGACACAGAGTCATCTCCTCACGGTCCCAGCTCCCGCCCAGCCTCCGAGCCGTTCCCTGCTGTGCTGTCAGCGCTGCTCGGGGCTCCACTTCGGGCTCAGCCAGCGCAGAGCCGAGCGCGGGGGCCGCACGGGGCCGCTTTCCTCGGCCCGGGGCTGCGGCGGCAGAGAGGAGAGGGCGTTCCAGCCGCAGGCGAACAAACAGCACCCACCCACCGGGGCCGCGTTCCCGGGCTCCCCGTCACCACCGGTCACTGACTCACCACGCCAGAGCTTGCCCGCCCCCGCGTCGCTCCGGCATCACACCGGCACCGGGACCGGCACCGGCGGCATGGAGCCCACCCGCAGCTTGGCAGAACTCATCCGCACCTCCACGGACGGTAACGATTCTCGGCCCCGAGAACAGGGAGGGAGGGAAGAAGGGGAGCCGGGGAGGGGCAGATCAAGCCCCGCAGCAAGGTGCTCACAGGATATGAGCCCGGTGACACCGGCAGCCCCCCCCCAGGCCCGGCCACTCGGCGCTCGCCGCAGCTGGAGCCCAGCCCAGGCCGCTAGCAGCGACCATCAGGACGCCCGCTCCGGTAACCAGGCCCCCTCGCCTCAGAGTCCCAGCCTGGCCAGGATACTGCGGAGCTTCCCCAGCGTCACCCGTCCGGGCCCTGCCACCTCAGAACTCCCCAGGAACCGGTCCCGACCCACCGTCAGGACCGGACACCGCGGGTGGGACTTCGCCAGCAATATGTGCCGGGGCCCTCCACCATGCCCCGCACCTTGAGGTCACCTGGGGATCCTCCCTCCCCACAGAGGACCGATTCCCCGCTGGTTCCAGTCCGGCGGCCCCGGGGAACCGCGTGGCCACAACCCCATTGCCGCTCACCCCCAGCCACCTCCTCCATGCTGCCGCCGGGCTCCATCCGCTTCCGCCTTCCGCCCGGTTAGGGTCCCGCCCCCGCTGACTGGCAGGCACCACCTCCAATCGCGAGCGGAGCGCTCACCGAGAGCACCGCCCCCTCAAGGTTCCGCGGCAAAGCCAGCCCTCTGACACCCCTCCCCACCAGCCAATAGGATGAGTGTTATGCCTCCGCGACCCGCGCTCACCCCTCACAGTACCCCCCAAGCGGCGCGGCTCCCCGAAGATTGACATACAGCGTAGCCAGTGGTGCTGCGGTCCCCTCAGGCACCTCCCCTTCTCCTCGGGGCGCTCAGCCAATGGGAAAGGGATGCGGCGCAGACGCAGCCAATAGATGGCTGCGGGGTGGTATCGAGAGAGGATTGTTTATGTCCCGGGAGGGGAAAGTAGGTCAGAGCGCGGCGGCGGGGCCAGGCCGGGCTTGGCAGGGCCGGGCAGGTGGGCCGGGTCCGGGTCCGGGACGCGGGTGGGAGCCGAGGGCCGCAGTGGGTTGCTGGGGTCGCGCGGGCCAAGCGCGGCGGCCAGGCCAGGCCAGGCCAGGCCTAGTCCGGCCGCGACTCAGGCGAGGGACCGCGGAGCTCCGGTGCCTGCCTTCCGGCCGAGCCGCAGATGGGGCCGGGCCGGGAGAGCGGGCCTGGGCCGCCCCCCTCTCGGACCGCCCGGATCCCGCCGGGCCGTGTGCCGCTCGGCGCCTGGGGAAGCCCTGCTCGGCGGGGCGGCGCAGCTGCGGCTGCGGGCGCGCAGCGCTGTCCCGGCAGTGCCCGGCTTGCCTTCGGGCGCAGCTGCGGCTGCGGGCGCGCAGCGCTGTGCCGGCAGTGCCCGGCTTGCCTTCGGGCGCAGCTGCGGCTGCGGGCGCGCAGCGCTGTGCCGGCAGTGCCCGGCTTGCCTTCGGGCGCAGCTCCGGGCCCGGGCGCGCAGCGCTGTGCCGGCAGTGCCCGGCTTGCCTTCGGGCGCAGCTGCGGCTGCGGGCGCGCAGCGCTGTGCCGGCAGTGCCCGGCTTGCCTTCGGGCGCAGCCCCGGGCCCGGGCGCGCAGCGCTGTGCCGGCAGTGCCCGGCTTGCCTTCGGGCGCAGCCCGGGCCCGGGCGCGCAGCGCTGTCCCGGCAGTGCCCGGCTTGCCTTCGGGCGCAGCTCCGGGCCCGGGCGCGCAGCGCTGTCCCGGCAGTGCCCGGCTTGCCTTCGGGCGCAGCCCCGGGCCCGGGCGCGCAGCGCGCCGGCAGTGCCCGGCTTGCCTTCGGGCGCAGCTGCGGCTGCGGGCGCGCAGCGCTGTCCCGGCAGTGCCCGGCTTGCCTTCGGGCGCAGCCCCGGGCCCGGGCGCGCAGCGCTGTGCCGGCAGTGCCCGGCTTGCCTTCGGGCGCAGCTGCGGCTGCGGGCGCGCAGCGCTGTCCCGGCAGTGCCCGGCTTGCCTTCGGGCGCAGCTCCGGCTGCGGGCGCGCAGCGCTGTCCCGGCAGTGCCCGGCTTGCCTTCGGGCGCAGCTCCGGCTGCGGGCGCGCAGCGCTGTGCCGGCAGTGCCCGGCTTGCCTTCGGGCGCAGCTGCGGCTGCGGGCGCGCAGCGCTGTGCCGGCAGTGCCCGGCTTGCCTTCGGGCGCAGCCCCGGGCCCGGGCGCGCAGCGCTGTGCCGGCAGTGCCCGGCTTGCCTTCGGGCGCAGCTGCGGCTGCGGGCGCGCAGCGCTGTGCCGGCAGTGCCCGGCTTGCCTTCGGGCGCAGCTGCGGCTGCGGGCGCGCAGCGCTGTGCCGGCAGTGCCCGGCTTGCCTTCGGGCGCAGCTGCGGCTGCGGGCGCGCAGCGCTGTGCCGGCAGTGCCCGGCTTGCCTTCGGGCACAGCTGCGGCTGGGGGCGCGCAGCGCTGTCCCGGCAGTGCCCGGCTTGCCTTCGGGCGCAGCTCCGGCTGCGGGCGCGCAGCGCTGTGCCGGCAGTGCCCGGCTTGCCTTCGGGCGCAGCTGCGGCTGCGGGCGCGCAGCGCTGTCCCGGCAGTGCCCGGCTTGCCTTCGGGCGCAGCCCCGGGCCCGGGCGCGCAGCAGCGGGGAGGAGGCGGCTGGCCGGGGCAGTGTGCGGCCCGGGGCCTGCAGCCAGGCGCTCCAGACCCAGCAGGGGGCTCAGCAGCCCCGGGTCCTGTCTGGGGAGAGGGCCTGGCGCTGCCCGCGGCGCCGCCGGTGCCGCCTGTCCCCCGAGAGCCCCGGCCGCAGCGGCCTGCGGGGAGAGCAGGTCTGTGTTTGGCGCCGTGGGTGCTGCTCAGAGCAGGACGAGGGCCGGTCTGGTGTGGCGTTTGGTGCTTTGCCAGCGCGGCTGCGCTTGGAAACGTGGCCCTGGCGCTGCGGGAGGTGGCTGGCGGCCACGGTGGCCTGAGGCTGGCGGTCGGACTCGATGGTCTGAGAGGTCTTTTCCCACTGAAACGACTCTCTGGTTCGGTGATCTCGGCAGGTGGGATGCCCCCAGCCCTTCAGAGCATCCATGGACACCTGCACAAGTGGTTGTGGCTGGGTTTCTCCTGCTTTTCCAGGAGAGCAGAGGTGGAGGAGGAAGGGGGATGGGGGCATAGGGCAGGATGATGCAGGATTTGTGCTTGGGGCAGAGCTGCAGCCGGTCAGGGAAGCAGCAGAGCAGCTGTGGGTGTGCAGAGCAGCTGAGAGGGGGAGCAGGTCTCAGGGGTGGAAGGAGGCTTTCAGCCCTGCAGGAGCCTCTGGGTGGGGAGTTGCTTTCTGCAGAGAGAGACTTCAGGGCAAGTGAGGCTGGGCAGTGAGGTTCCCCTGTCCCAGCTGGTGTGGTCTGTCAGGAGCCTGTGGCAATCGGTCCCTGCTTGAGCTGGGAGGCAGGCAGCTGCTCTGTGTCGGGCTGCTGGCCTCGGGGCAAGTTGGGAAGCGGCCATCCAAAGGCTGCTTTTAGCTCAGTCAGACACAAAGTATTCTCTCCCCAGCCCCAGACGCTGAGAGCAAGGTCGTCCTGCGGTGGGCAGCTGATCACACAGCCTCTCCTGCAGTCGAGGACCGCAGGGGTGGCCATGGCATGGCAGGTGGCCAGAGCAGGCACGGGGGAGGCCCTGCCTCGGTCCCTGATGCTCCCCAGGCCAGGGGGAAGGGCTGGATGCTGGAGCTGTGCTCTGTGGAAGGGGCACCAGGGGCTTGGGGGAGTTCCTAAGGGGCAGTTAGAGGCCTGGGCTTGGGGAGAAGTCTTCCCTGTGTGGAGAAAGAGCTTGAAGTTCACAGAGGCTCATGGTGAGGAACTTTTCAACCCTAACCATAACCCTAAGGCAGCTCTAAGGTCTGCCTGGAGCATTCTCATCAGCCTGGAGAAGAGAAGGCTCCTGGCAGACCTCAGAGCAGCCTCCCAGTGCCTGAAGGGCTCCAGGAGAGCTGGGGAGGGACTTGGGTCAAGGGCTGGGAGTGCCAGGCCCAGGGACAATGGCTTTGAGCTGGGAGAGAGGAGCCTGAGAGTGGAGAAGAGGAACAAATTCTTGGCAGTGAGGCTGTGGAGACTCTGGCCCAGGCTGCCCAGGGAGGCTGTGGCTGCCTCCTGCCTGGAGGTGTTGAGGACCAGGCTGGATGAGGCCCTGAGCAGCCTGTGCTGGTGGGAGGGGTCCCTGCCCATGGCACTGGACAGTCTTGGAGGTCCCTTCCAGCCCAAGCCCTGCTGTGACCGCTCACCTGTGCCACTCACCCATCCCTGGAGCCTGTGGGTTGTGCTATGTGCCAGGGCAGTCTGTGGTGAGCTGGCACGGGATGGGGGGTGGGGATGGCCGTTGAGGGCGCGGGCAGGAGGCGGGCGCAGCGTCTAACCCCCTTGCCTTCTCCCCAGCCTACCTGCGCGGCAGCGGCATGGCGCGGCGGGCGCGCAGCAGCAGGGCCTGGCGCTTCGTGCTGAGCGGCGTGCGGCGGGAGGCCGAGGGCCGGGCGGGCAGCCTGGCACAGCGCCCCTGGGGCTACGACTCCGACGGACAGGTAGGGCTGGGGCTGGGCAGGCTCGGGGGGGCACCGGGGACACCCCGCCCCGGGGGGCGTCCTGCACCCTGCCCCCAGGGGGCGCTCCTGGCACCCTGCCCCCGGGGCGCTCTCAGCCTCCTACCCTGGGGGTTCCTGCACCCTGCCCCCTACCCCAGGGGCTCCCAGCCCCTTGCCCCCAGGGGAGCTCTTCCTGCACCCTGCCCCCTGGGGGGCTTCCTGCACCCTGCCCCCTGGGGGGGCTCCAGGCACCCTGCCCCGGGGGGGCTCTCAGCCTCCTACCCTAGGGGTTCCTGCACCCCATCCCTTGGGGGGGCTCTCCCGGCCCCCTGCCCCGGGGGCTCTCCTGGCACCCTGCCCCCAGGGGCAGATGTCCCTGCTGACTGCAGGGGTTTGGACTGGATGGGTTTGAAAGTCCCTTCCAGCCCTGAGCAGTCTCTGGGGGTGTGACTGGCACAGCTCTGGGCAGTGGGCAGGGTGCAGCCCTCCTGCCTCCAGCTCTGTTACGACACTGAGGAGCTGGAGCAGGGCCAGGGAAGGGGAAAAAGAGCTGGGGAAGGGTCTGGGGAAGAGGGCTGGGCAGGAGCAGCTGAGGGAGCTGGGGGTGTTGAGCCTGGAGAAGAGGAGGCTGAGGGAGACCTCCTTGCTCTCTGCAGCTCCCTGAGAGGAGGCTGCAGCCAGCTGGGGCTTGGGCTCTGCTGCAAGTGATAGGAGAAGAGGAGATGGCCTCAGGTTACAGCAAGGGAGGTTCAGGTTGGGCATGAGAAGAAACTTCTTCCCTGAAAGGGTTCTCAAGCCCTGCCCCAGGCTGCCAGGGGGTGGCTGAACCACCACCCCGGAGGTGTTTCCCGGGGGCAGAGCTGTGGTGCTGAGGGCCAGGGCTCAGCCCCAGCCTGGGCAGAGTGGGAGGAGGGTTGGGCCGGAGGGGCCGTGAGGGCTTTGTCAGCCAGGCCATGGTGTGAGCCCCGGGGCTGGGCGCAGCTCGGTGCCGGGGCAGACCTCAGTGAGCTGCGCTCCGCTCCGCTCCGCCCGCAGCACAGCGACTCGGACTCGGAGGCGGAGCCGGCGCCGCTGCCGGCCTCCATCCCCAGCGCCGTGCCGGTCACCGGGGAGTCCTTCTGCGACTGCGAGAGCCGGAGCCAGGCGCCCTACTGCCCCGGCCTGCACGGCCTGCACCGCCTCAAGGACTGCCGCTGCGGCGAGGAGGACCAGGGTAAGGCCTGGGGGACCCTGCTCTGGGCTGGAGCCCTGACCCTGACACCACCCACTGCAGCTCTGACCCCCCCTCACCATGGCCACCAAGCCCTGGCCCCAGTTGCCGTGGCCACAGGGCTCTGCAGCACCCCCAGGTATGGCGACTCCACCACCTCCCTGGGCAGCCTGGGCCAGGATCTCACAAACCTAAAGGGGAGGAAATTGTTCCTCATGGCCAACCTAAACCTTTCCCGGGGCAGCTTGAGGCTGTTTGCTTTTGTCCTGTTGCATCCCCACCCTTGGACACTTCCAGAACCCCCCAGGACAAGGTCCTGAGCCCTCTGAGCTAACTTTCCAGCAGGCCATCCTTTGAGCAGGGGCAGGGCTGACCAACTCCTGTCCCTTTAGCACAAAGAATCCCTTCAGGACAAGGTGAGTTTGGACATGGGGAACAATTTCCTCCCCTTGAGGTGGCAGTGGTGCAGTCCCCATCCCTGGGGGGGTTCCAGAGCTGTGTGGCTGTGGTGCTGAGGGCCAGGACTCAGTGGTGCTGAGGGCCAGGGCTCAGTGCTGCCCTGGCAGTGCTGGGGTCAGGCTTGGACTGGGTGACCTTAAAGGTCTCTTCCAACCCAGATGATTCCATGAATCTACTACAGCAGCTCTGTGGCTCCTCCTAGCCAGGCTGGGCCCTGGGCAGTGCTGACACTTTGTGTGCAGAGCCCTGGGGGGCGCCTGCAGTGCCTGCGGCGGTGCGTGTGCCCGGAGCCCCGCGGCGCCGGCGGTGCGTGTGCCCGGAGCCCTGGGGGCCCTGCAGGCTGCTCCCTGCCTCCCCTCGCTGCCAGCAGCGCGGCGCTCGGCCTCGCTCCTCCTGTCCGCTCCCCCTGAACCCCTTAACCCTGGCAGCAGGGCAGGTGCCTGCTGGGGGGCTGGCTGCCCCAGGCCCTCTGCCCAGCCCTGTGCTCTCTGTGTCCCCTGGGCAGACTTTGAGTGGGTGTGGGACGAGCTGCACAAGTCCACGGCCACGCAGCTGAGCTGCGACAACCGCAAGGTGAACTTCCACACGGAGTACAGCTGCGGCACCGCCGCCGTCCGCGGCACCAAGGAGCTGGCCGAGGGGCAGCACTTCTGGGAGATCAAGATGACCTCTCCAGTCTATGGCACAGACATGGTAGGTGGCCCAGAGGGGTTGTGGGCACACAGGCAGCAGGGATTTGCTCCTCAGAGACTCCCCTGTCAAGCAGCAGAGGCTGGCAGGGACCTCCAGAGCCCTTCGGGTTCAAGCCCCCTGCCAGAGCAGCAGCACCCAGGGCAGTCTGCACAGGAATGCACCCGGGGGGCTTCAATGTGTTAGTGAAGGAGGCTCCACAACCCCCCTGGGCAGCCTGCTCCAGGGCTCTGTCAGCCTCACACCGAAGAAGTTTCTCTTCATGTTGAGCTGAAACCTTCTATGTTCCAGCTTGAACCCACTGGTCCCTGGCTTACCACTGCACACCACCCAAAGAGCTTAGCCCCCTCCCCTTGGTCCCTGGCTTACCACTGCATGCCACCCAAAAGAGCTTGGCCCCCTCCAACCCTCAGCTTTTGATGATCTGGAGGAGGGCATTGAGTCCATCAGCAGCAAATGTGCAGCTGACACCAAGCTAGGGGCAGGAATTGATCTGCTGGAGGGTAGAGAGGCTCTGCAGAAGGACCTGGCCAGGCTGGGCAGATGGGCAGAGGCCAAGGGCAGGAGATTGAACACATCCAAGTGCCAGGGGCTGCACTTTGGCCACACCAATCCCAGGCAGTGCTACAGGCTGGGGTCAGAGTGGCTGAGAGCAGCCAGGCAGAGAGGGACCTGGGGGTGCTGATTGACAGCTGCCTGAACAGGAGCCAGCAGTGTGTCCAGGGGGCCAAGAAGGCCAAGGGCATCCTGGCCTGCAGCAGGAAGAGTGTGGCCAGCAGGAGCAGGGAAGTCCTTGTGCCCTGTGCTCAGCACTGCTCAGGCCACCCCTTGAGTCCTGTGTCCAGCTCTGGGCTCCTCAGGTCCAGAAGGACATTGAGAGACTTGAAGGTGTCCAGAGAAGGGCAACAAAGCTGGGGAGGGGTCTGGGGCACAGCCCTGTGAGGAGAGGCTGAGGGAGCTGGGGTTGCTTAGCCTGGAGAAGAGGAGGCTCAGGGGAGACCTTCTTGCTCTCTGCAACTCCCTGCAGGGAGGTTGGAGCCAGGTGGGGGTTGGGCTCTGCTCCCAGGCAGCCAGCAGCAGAACAAGAGGACACAGTCTCAAGCTGTGCCAGGGGAGGTTCAGGCTGGAG
Source organism: Melanerpes aurifrons (assembly GCA_011125475.1). NCBI lineage: Eukaryota > Metazoa > Chordata > Aves > Piciformes > Picidae > Melanerpes > Melanerpes aurifrons. Next base: position 19,114,157 of record WWNC01000020.1, on the reverse strand, counting down.
GTGAGGAGAAAGTTCTTCCCAGCAAGAGAGATTGGCCCTGGGATGTGCTGCCCAGGGAGGTGGTGGAGTCCCCATCCCTGGAGGTGTTCAGGAGGAGACTTGATAGGGTGCTTGGTGCCATGGGTTAGTTGTTCAGGTGGTGTTGGATGATAGGTTGGACTGGATGATCTTGAGGGTCTCTTCCAACCTGGTCTGGTCTATTTCTATTTCTATTTCCTATTCTATTCTACTGACAGGCATTGATCAGATCCCTCTCAGCCTTCTCCTCTCCAGACTAACCAGCCCCAGGGCTCTCAGCCTCCCTTCCCAGGGAGATGCTCAAGTCCCCCTGAGCATCCTCCTGGCTCTGCCTTGGGCTCTCCCCAGCAGGTCTCTGTCTCCCCTGAGCTGGGAAGCCCAGCACTGGATGCAGTACTCCAGCAGGGCAGACAGAGGGGCAGCAGACCCTCCCCAGCCCTGCTGGCCACACTGTTCTTGCTGCACCCCCAGATCCCACTGCTCCTCCTGGCCCCAAGGGCGCTCTGCTGTGCCATGCAGAGCTTGCTGCCCAGCAGCTCTTCCTCTCTCAAGCAGAATTGGCTGCTCCAGGCTTCACCCAACCTGGCCTTGACCACCCCCAGAAATGAGGCATCCAGAGCCTCTCTGGGCAGCCTGTTCCAGTGTCTCACCACCACCCTGCTGCTGAAGAGCTTCCTCCTCAGAAGTGTGGGGCTCTGAGCAGGGGCTGGGAGAAGCCAGAGTTGCCCACCACAGATGATCAAACTTGAGGCCATCTAAGGAACCTCAATGAGAGAGCTTTAGGATTCCTCTGGCTGGCAAAGCCCTTTCAGCTCCTCCAGTCCAACCCTTCTCTAGGTCTGGGGCTGAGCCCTGGCCCTCAGCACCACAGCTCTGCCTCTGGGAAACACTTCCAGGGCTGGGGATTCAGCCACCTGCCTGGGCCAGGCCCTGAGAACCCTTCCAGGGAAGAAGTTTCTTCTCATCTCCAACCTGAACCTCCCCTGGGGCAGCTTGAGGCCACTGCCTCTTGTCCTAAAGGTACACCTGACGGTGCCCATGTCCATGGGACCTGCTGAGGTGCATCCATGGGGCCTGAGGGAAGTGGTGGATGAAGCAGCTGAGCACCTCTGAGCTGTTTTGGCAGTGCAGGGAAGTTGCCAGGGGCTGGGGAAGGGAAACTTGAGAACCACTTTTGAAAGGGAGGCCCCAGGGAGGGGCAGGGCTGCTCAGTGCCACGTCTGTGCCTGCCAGGATCACAGGATAGGATCATAGAATCAGTCAGGGTTGGAAGGGACCACAAGGATCATCCAGCTCCAACCCCCCTGCCATGGGCAGGGACACCCCACACTGGATCAGGCTGCCCAGAGCCTCATCCAGCCTGGCCTTAAACACCTCCAGGGACAGGGCCCCAACCACCTCCCTGGACAACCCATTCCAGGGCTTCACCACTCTCATGGGGAAGAACTTCCTCCTCCCCTCCAGCCTCAATCTCCCCACCTCCAGCTTCATTCCATTCCCCCTAGTCCTATCACTGCCTGAGATCCTGAGCAGTCCCTCCCCAGCCTTCCTGTAGCCCCCTTCAGATACTGGAAGGCCACAATGAGGTCACCTGGGAGCCTTCTCTTCTGCAGACTGAACAGCCCCAACTCCTTCAGTCTGTCCTCACAGGAGAGGTGCTCCAGCCCTCTGCTCATCCTCCTGGCCCTGCTCTGGACACCTTCCAGCACCTCCAGATCACTCTTGTGCTGGGGGCTCCAGAACTGGAGGCAGTACTCCAGGTGGGGTCTCCCCAGAGCTGAGCGAGGGGCAGCAGGGGCAGGGAGGGGATTCTGCCCCTCTGCTGTGCCTGCTGAGACCTCCCCTGCAGGGCTGGGGCAGCTCTGGAGCCCTCAGCACAGCACAGGCAGGGAGCTGCTGGAGCAGGGCCAGAGGAGGCCACAGCAGTGCTGGGAGGCTGGAAGCCCTCTGCTGGGAGGCCAGGCTGGGAGGGTTGGGGTTGTGCAGCCTGCAGAGGAGAAGGCTCCAGGGAGACCTCCTGGGGGCCTTGCAGAGCTTCAAGAGGCCAGAAGAGAGCTGGGGACAGAGTGCTGAGCAGGGCCTGTTGGGCCAGGCCAAGGGGGGATGGTTTGAAGTGCAAGAGGGAGGCTGAGAGTGGAGAGAAGGAGAACTGTTTGGTGCTGAGGGTGGGGAGAGCCTGTGCCAGGCTGCCCAGAGAGGTGGAGCTGCCCCATGGCTGGCAGCAGTGCAGGGCAGGTTGGTTGGGGCTGGGAGCAGCCTGCTGTGGCTGCAGGGCTCGGGCTGGGGGAGCTGGGCAGGTCCCTTCCAGCCCTATCCAGGCCTTGGCTCCCTGCAGAGCAGAGCTGCTCCAGAGGGCCAGCTGGGCCTTGCTCTTGGGGAATCAGAGCTGGGGAGGCTTCAGCTCTGGCCTGAGAGCTCTGCTGTGGCTTCAGCAAAACCTCTGTTTCGGGGGAGGGAGAGCTGGGGGTGCTGTTGGTGGTGATTTGGTGCCTGCCAGGCCCCCAAGCCCTGCTCTCCCTGGCCTTGCCCCCAGATGGTCGGCATCGGCACCTCGGAGGTGAACCTGGACAAGTACCGGCACAGCTTCTGCAGCCTGCTGGGCAAGGACGAGGACAGCTGGGGGCTCTCCTACACAGGTACCACAGCCTGGCTGCAGGGCCTGCAGGGGCACAGCTGCTGCCTTGAGAGCTGCAGCAGCTGCCTGCAGCTGAGGCTGGGAGGGCCAGCAGAGCCCAGCCCCTTCGCAGCCTGGCTGGGTCGGAGGGAGCCCCCAGCCTCTGCCCTGGGCAGGGACTCCTCCCACTGCACCTGGCTGCTCAAGGCCTCAGCCAGCCTGGCCCTCAGGAAAGGCAGCAGCAGGGGCTGGCTGCAGCTCTTAGCTCTGGGAGCATCCTGCCTGGCTTGGCAGAGGCCTCAGAACCTCTGGGTGAGCATTCAGGGCACCAGGGCTGTGCTGGGACATCACCCGTGGGGGTCAGTGCTGCTGGCTGTGGCCTGGCACTGCACAGCCTCAACATTCCCCTTCCCACTGCCTGCTCTGGGCTGCCACTGGGCAGGGAGTGAGGCTGTACAGGGGGGCCTTGGGTGGCAGACATTTGGGGAGCCCTGGGGTGGATTTTGTGGAGCCCTGGGGGGGATGGGAGCAGCCCTGGGGGGGGTGGGAGCAGCCCTGGGGGAATTGGAGCAGCCCTGGGGAGGGTCGCAGCAGCCCTGGGGGTGGGAGCAGCCCTGGGGGGGATGGGAGCAGCCCTGGCTTCCCCCAGCTGCTGGGCTGTGTCTTGCAGGCCTGCTGCACCACAAGGGGGACAAGATGAGCTTCTCCTCCCGCTTCGGGCAGGGCTCCATCATCGGGGTGCACCTGGACACCTGGCACGGCACCCTCACCTTCTTCAAGAACAGAAAGTGCATCGGTCAGCAGGGCAGGGCAGGGGCTGGGGGAGCAGGGCAGGGGCTGGGGGTGGCAGGGCAGGGGCTGGGGGAGCATGGCAGGGGCCTCGGAGGAGCAGGGCAGGGCTGCCTGAGCTCAGGCCTGGCTGGAGCAGACAGCCCTAGCAAAGCAGAGCAGCAAGCTGTGAGTCAGAGTGGCTCTGGCTGGCTGAGCCCTTGCAGAGCCTCCAGCACAACCATTCTCCAACTCAGCCCAGGCTGGGACTGAGCCCTGACCCTCAGCACCACAGCTCTGCCTCTGGGAACTCCCCTCCAGGGGTGGGGATTCAGCCACCCCCCTAGTAGCCTGGGCCAGGGCTTGAGAACCTTCTCAGTGAAGAAGTTTCTTCTCCTGTCCAACCTGAGCCTCCCCTGGGGCAGTTTGAGGCCGTTGTCTCCTGTCCTCCAGGGGAGTGCAGGCAGGGGGAGGAAGGTTCCTTGGGCTGTGCCATCTGTTGGGATTCCCAGGAGCTGCTTTCCATCATCCCTGCAGTTCCTGAGCTCCAGGCAGCTGGGAGGAGCAAGCTCACCTCACCCAGCTGGTGGCCAGGCCCCAGTGGTGTGCCTGCTCCTGTTTCACATCTGTGCTGATGACCTTGATGAAGGCACAGAGTGTGTCAGCAGTGAGGTCACAGGTGACCCCAAGGTGGTGGCAGGGTTGATCTGCACCAGGGCAGGGAGGCTCTGCAGAGGCACTTGGACAGATTGGATCCATGGCCAAGGTTCCCAGGAGGAGCTTCAGCAAGGCCTAGTGCCAGGGCCTGCCCTTGGGGCACAACAACCCCAAGCAAGGCTCCAGGCCTGGGGCAGTGTGGCTGGAAAGCTGGTGGCAGGATGGGACCTGGGGGTGCTGATGGACAAGCAGCTGAACAGGAGGCAGCAGTGTGCCCAGGGGGCCAAGACAGCCAAAGGCCTCCTGGTTGGGGTCAGCAATGCTGTGTCCAGAGGAGCAGGGAGGGGATTGTCCCCTGGGACTCAGCTCTGGGCAGGCCACACCTTGAGGGTTGTGTCCAGTGTTGGGCAGCTCAATGCCAGAGAGCTGTGGAGGTGCTGGAGCCAGGGCAGAGCAGGGCAAGGAAGCTGGGAAGGGCCTGGAGAAGAATCATAGTATCATAGTATCACAGTATCATTCAGGGTTGGAAGGGACCACAAGGATCATCTAGTTCCAACCCCCCTGCCATGGGCAGGGACACCCCACACTACATCAGCCTGGCCAGAGCCTCATCCAGCCTGGGCTTAAACACCTCCAGGGACAGGGCCTCAACCACCTCCCTGGACAGCCCAGAAAGAAATCTGATGGAGAGAGGCTGAAGGAGCTGGGGATGGTTAGTGTGAAAGAGAGGAGGCTGAGGGGAGACCTCCTGGCTGCCTACAGCTCCCTGAAAGGAGGCTGTGGAGAGGCTGCTGCTGGTCTCTGCTCCCAGTGATGGAACAAGAGGGAGCAGCCTCAAGCTGCCCCTGGGGAGGTTTAGACTGGGCAGTAGGAAACATTTCTTCAGGGCAAGAGTGGTCAGGGACTGGACTGTGCTGCCCAGGGAGGTGGTGGAGCCCCCAGGCCTGGCTGTGTTTCAGGTGGTTTGGCTGTGGTGCTTGGGGCTGTGGTTTAGGGCTGAGCCTTGCAGAGCAGGGCTCTGGGTCGCACTGGGTGCTCCTGAGGCTCACTTCCCACCTGGCTGTTGGTGTGATCCCCTGCTGCTCTCCCCCCTCAGGAGTTGCAGCCACCAAGCTGCAGAACAAGAGGTTCTACCCCATGGTGTGCTCCACGGCGGCCAAGAGCAGCATGAAGGTGATTCGCTCCTGCGCCAGCTGCACCTCCCTGCAGTACCTCTGCTGCTTCCGCCTGCGCCAGCTCCTCCCCGCCTGCGTCGACACGCTGGAGGTCCTGCCCCTGCCCCCAGGCCTCAAGCAGGTGCTCCACAACAAACTGGGGTGGGTCTTGAGCATGAACTATAGCACCTCGAAGCCTTCCTCCTCCTCCTCCTCCTCGGGAAGCGACTCGGAGGGCTCGGACGCAGAGGCCTGCCAAAGGAAGAGGTGCAGGAGGACATAGTGTCTGCAGCCGGACTGCTGGGGGGCAGCTGGGCTGGGGGTGGTCTTCCCCTCCCCAGCTGTGAGGGGCAGCCAGGCCTGCAGCTCCTCTGCTCTTCATGGGGACTTCCATTTCTGCTGCTTGGCCAAGATTTCTCTTCGGGCTCTCAGAGATCTTTGGGCCTGCGTTGGGCAGGGAGCTGCTGAGCCCAAGAGGTCCCAGCCCTGTGAAGCAGCCAAAACCCACCTGAGCTTCAGCTGCCTCTGCCTTGCCAGCACCTCCTCCTCAAGCAGCTCTTTTCTCTCTGTCAGCACAGACAAGATGTGAGGTGGCCTCCTGGCTCCAGGGTGTGCCAGGCTCCGGTCAGGGAACTGACTTGGACTCCTCGAGAGACAAAATGCAGGAGCAGTCCTCTCCTGCTGCCTGTTGGGTGTTGCTTGGGTGCCTGCCATGGACTCCTCACGCTGTGGGGCATGACTGAGCAGCAGCACACAGGGGAAGGGGCTCCAGAGAAGCCTCTGTGGCACAGTTCCTGAGGTGGGGTTGAGCTGTTGGTGATCTTCCTCCAGTCTGATGACTTTAATTGCTTTGCATGTTGGCTCCTGCTGCTTCTGCTGTACCATAAAGACTGTATCCAGCTGTAAGAATAAAAGTAGAAAGTGGCTTTTGTTCCTCTCCAGGCCCTTGAAGTTGGCCAAGAAAAGGCCAGCAGCATCCTGGCTCAGACCAGCAGGGGTGTGGCCAGCAGGACCAGGGCAGGGATCAGCAGGCATGGGTTGACAGAGCAGAGCAGAGTCTCCCAGGTGTGATGGGCCCTGCTTTCCTGCCACCTGGGAGTGAAGCACCTCCTGCTGCCCCTGGGCATCTGTGCTGCCTGGTGGCCAACAGCAGGACCATAGCAGGCTGCAGGAGGCAGCAAGTTCTGGGTCTGCACAACTGGCAAAGAAAGGCCAGAATGTTCTGACTGCTGAGGAGGGCCAGAGAGGAGGAGCACCTGCCGGTGAGTTACTGCCACAGGGCTAGGAGCAGCCCTTGGATGTCACCCCACAGCTGCAGCAGCACCTGGAGGAGAAGTGAATGGGTTGTCCAGGGAGGTGGTTGGGGCCCCATCCCTGGAGGTGTTTAAGGCCAGGCTGGATGAAGCTCTGGCCAGGCTGATCTAGTGTGGGGTGTCCCTGCCCATGGCAGGGGGGTTGGAACTGGATGATCCTTGTGGTCCCTTCCAACCCTGACTGATTCTATGATACTATATTATGAAGTGACAAGCAGCCAGCAGGCTGAGCAGTGGGACAAGGGCAGGCTGGGCTGGGCCACCGTGAGGCAGGCCAAGCAGAGGCCTCACCCTTGCCCACTTCCAGGCAGGAGCCCTGGGGGTCAGCTGCAGTGACCAAAGTGACTGAGAGGGGCAGGACACATGCTTGGCAGGATGAAGCTGGGCTGGGGCTGGGGCTGGGCTGTGGCTGGTTGTGTTTACACAGCAGCACAGCAAAGCCTGCTCATCCCTCTTAGCTCCCTGTAAGCCAGTGAGTCACAGCCCCCCTCAGGCAGGGCAGCAATTCAGTCCAAGGGCTATCAAGCAAGGCTTTAGATGGTGTTTGACCTAGTTTGTGGCTGCTGTGGCATCCCAGGGAGCAGTGCTGTGGGACATGCTCTGCAAGGCAGAGACCTGAGTGACAACCACAGCTCCCTGGGCAGCTCCTGGTGGGGCTGGGGAGGTCACCTCTGAACCATGGTCTCAGGGATCACAGCAGGGCTTGGGTTGGAAGGGACCTGAAGGATCATTCAGTTCTTCCCCCCCTGCTGCCATGGGCAGGGGTGTCTCCTACGAGCCCAGGCTGTTCAAGGCCTTATCCAGCCTGGCTTTGAGCACTTCCAGGCTTGGAGCCTCCACAGCTTTTCCAGGCAGCCTGCTCCAGTGCCTCATCCCCCTCAGGGTAAAGAGCAGGAGGCTCCAAACGCTGCCCTGAGGCCTGCAGCCCCTTTCCATTGCTAGCCAGGGCGAAGGAGAGTGTGTGGAGATGCCACCTGAGCCAAGCCTGCCACCACCTCCCCTGGCAAAGTGTCCATGCATACAGGAGCTCAGCAGCAGGAGCCCTTTCCACCCAGCACAGCCACAACCAACATCAAACCTCAAGGGCTGTAAGAAGTTTTCCCTCCATTATCTCCTGAGTCACAGCCAGTGGGAGCTGGGGCTCTGCTGCCTGGCCTGCTCCTGCCTGCACCTACAAGCAGGGTACACCACTCACACAAAGCCTCTACACTCACACGTCAGGGCTGCTGCCTGGTGAAAAGGAACAGGCCAGGCTCAACCTGGGACCAGGACAGGCTTGGGGAGTGGGCAGCTCATGATCCCCATGAGGTTCAGCAAGGCCAAGGGCAAGGTCCTGCACCTGTTTCAGGGCAACCCCAAGCACAGACCCAGGCTGGAGAGCAGCCCTGTGCAGGACTTGGGGTGACCAAGCTGGGCAGGGATGGTGCCTCTGCACTCAGCACTGCGGAGGCCACAGCTCGAACACCGAGTTCAGTTCCGGACCCTTCGCTGTAAGGACACTGAGGGCTGGAGCAGGGCCAGAGAGCTGGGGAAGGGTCTGGAGAAGAGGGCTGGGCAGGAGCAGCTGAGGGAGCTGGGGGTGTTGAGCCTGGAGAAGAGGAGGCTGAGGGAGAGCTCCTTGCTCTCTGCAGCTCCCTGAGAGGAGGCTGCAGCCAGCTGGGGCTTGGGCTCTGCTCCCTAGGAGCAAGGGACAGGACAAGGAAATGGCCTCAAGCTGCCCCAGGGGAGGTTTAGCTTGGGCATGAGGGAGAACTTCTACAGCAAAAGGTTTCTCCAAGCCCGGCCCAGGCTGCCCGGAGGGGTGGCTGAATGCCCAGCGCGGGAGGCGCTTTCGGGCGGCACAGCTGTGGTGCTGAGAGCCTTAGCGAGCTCCGGAAGGGTCGGACGGGATGGGCTTGAAGGCTGGTCCAGCCGCAGCGGCTCCGTGACTCTGGCACAGCGAAGCTGGCGGCGGCAGAACGCCAGCTCCATCCCCCGCCATGGGACCGGCGGCGGCGCTGCGCTCCAGAGCTCCCGCCGCTCCCCGACACGTGGTCCCGCCTGCGGCGGCGCCGGGAGCGGGGAGGGGGCGGTGCCGGGAGCGGGGAGGGGGCGGTGCCGGGAGCGGCGGGAGCGGTTCCGGGAGCGGGGAGGCGGTGCCGGGAGCGGGGGGGAGGCGGTGCCGGGAGCGGGGAGGCGGTGCCGGGAGCGGGGGGGGAGGCGGTGCCGGGAGCGGGGAGGGGGCGGTGCCGGGAGAGGGAGGGGGCGGTGCCGGGAGCGGGGAGGCGGTGCCGGGAGCGGCGGGAGCGGTGCCGGGAGCGGGGGGGAGGCGGTGCCGGGAGCGGGGAGGGGGCGGTGCCGGGAGCGGGGAGGGGGCGGTGCCGGGAGCGGCGGGAGCGGTGCCGGGAGCGGGAGGCGGTGCCGGGAGCGGGGGAGGCGGTGCCGGGAGCGGGGGAGGCGGTGCCGGGGCGGGGAGGGGGCGGTGCCGGGAGCGGGGAGGGGGCGGTGCCGGGAGCGGCGGGAGCGGTGCCGGAAGCGGGGGAGGCGGTGCCGGGAGCGGGGGGGGAGGCGGTGCCGGGAGCGGGGGAGGCGGTGCCGGGAGCGGGGAGGGGGCGGTGCCGGGAGCGGCGGGAGCGGTGCCGGAAGCGGGGGGGAGGCGGTGCCGGGAGCGGGGGGAGGCGGTGCCGGGAGCGGGGAGGGGGCGGTGCCGGGAGCTGGGGGAGGCGGTGCCGGGAGCGGGGGAGGCGGTGCCGGGAGCGGGGGAGGCGGTGCCGGGCGGGGAGGGCGGTGCCGGGAGCTGGGGGAGGCGGTGCCGGGAGCTGGGGAGGCGGTGCCGGGAGCTGGGGGAGGCGGTGCCGGGAGCGGGGGAGGCGGTGCCGGGGCGGGGGAGGCGGTGCCGGGAGCGGGGAGGGGGCGGTGCCGGGAGCGGGGAGGGCGGTGCCGGGAGCGGGGAGGGGGCGGTGCCGGGAGCGGGGGAGCGCCGGAAGCGGGGGAGGCGGTGCCGGGAGCGGGGGGAGGCGGTGCCGGGAGCGGGGGAGGCGGTGCCGGGAGCGGGGGAGGCGGTGCCGGGAGCGGGGAGGGGGCGGTGCCGGGAGCCGGGCGGGAGCGGTGCCGGAAGGGGGGAGGCGGTGCCGGGAGCGGGGGGAGGCGGTGCCGGGAGCGGGGAGGGGGCGGTGCCGGGAGCTGGGGGAGGCGGTGCCGGGAGCGGGGGAGGCGGTGCCGGGAGCGGGGGAGGCGGTGCCGGGAGCGGGGAGGGCGGTGCCGGGAGCTGGGGAGGCGGTGCCGGGAGCTGGGGGAGGCGGTGCCGGGAGCTGGGGAGGCGGTGCCGGGAGCGGGGGAGGCGGTGCCGGGAGCGGGGGAGGCGGTGCCGGGAGCGGGGAGGGCGGTGCCGGGAGCGGGGAGGGGGCGGTGCCGGGAGCGGGGAGGGGGCGGTGCCGGGAGCGGGGGAGGCGGTGCCGGGAGCGGGGAGGGGCGGTGCCGGGAGCTGGGGAGGCGGTGCCGGGAGCGGGGGAGGCGGTGCCGGGAGCGGGGGAGGCGGTGCCGGGGGGGAGGGGCGGTGCCGGGAGCTGGGGAGGCGGTGCCGGGAGCTGGGGGAGGCGGTGCCGGGAGCTGGGGGGAGGCGGTGCCGGGAGCGGGGGGGAGGCGGTGCCGGGAGCGGGGGGGAGGCGGTGCCGGGAGCGGGGAGGGGGCGGTGCCGGGAGCGGGGAGGGGGCGGTGCCGGGAGCGGGGAGGGGGCGGTGCCGGGAGCGGGGGGGAGGCGGTGCCGGGAGCGGGGGGGGTGCTCTGGGACCTGTCAAGAGCGGCGCCGCCATGATCTGCCTGGTGCTGGGAGTCTTCGCCAGCCTCTTCCACAGCGGTGCGGGCACTTCCTGCATGTTATGCCTCGTTCCCCTCTCCCCCCATGGCCGCAGGGCCGGCGCCGGCTCCCGGTGCGCTGCGCGTCCCCGCGGCCGCAGGGCCGGGTCTCGCTCTCCCTGTGCCCCTGCAGCTGCGGGGCCGGGGCCGAGCCCCGCACCCCCTCTATCCCTGCGGCTTCGGGTCCTGGGGTCAGGTTCCTCCGTGTCCCCTCGGCTAAGGGCCCGGGACTCCGCTGCAGCCGTGCCCCCGGGGCTCAGGGCTCGGCACTCTCTGGGGCTGAGGACTCGGCACCCCCCGCGGCTGCTGGCCCCACGAGGGACCCCCCACTCCCCGTGGGACCCCGTGGCCAGGAAGCTCCTCCCCCGCGCCCCCCGCGGCTGAGGGGCCGCGGTCTGTCTCCCTTCATCCTGGGCTGACTCTGTCCTCTCCTCGCAGCCTGCAGCGGCGCCAACGAGCGAACCTTCGTGGCCATCAAACCGGACGGGGTCCAGCGGCACCTGGTCGGGGAGATCATCCGGCGCTTCGAGAGGAAGGGGCTGCAGCTGGTGGGGCTGAAGCTCCTGCAGGTGAACCATGGCGTGGGGGTCCCGTGGGGCTGGAGCAAGTCCCCTGGGGTCCTGCTGGCCTTACCTCCGCCGGTGAATCCCGGGGCGGGGGAGGGGGTTCCGCCTGCCTCACAGCTTCTGCAGCCTGCTGTGTTCACCTGGGCACCAAACCCGCACGGGTGGGAGGGCGGTGTTGGCAGCCGGGTGCCAGTGGAGGGCTGGCTGTGCCGGGGGGAGGCTGCCTGCCCTTGGCTGCCCCTGGCACAGGGCTGTGGGGAGCTGGCAGGTCTGGCTCGCAGCCCTCTGCGCTGCTGGCAGCGAGTGTCCCTGCAGCGGCTCCAGGCGCAGCCCCCAGCCTGCCCTGCCCCTCGGGGGCGCTGGGCTGTGCTCAGAGCAGCCTCAGCTGTGTGCTCTTTGTGCCCAGGCCTCAGAGGAGCTGCTGAAGCAGCACTACGGCGCCCTCCGGGACAGGCCCTTCTACAGCCGCCTGGTCAAGTACATGAGCTCCGGGCCCGTGGTGGCCATGGTGAGTCGGGGCAGCGCTGGGCTCTGCCTTCACAACGTGGCTGCACAGCTCATAGAGTCAGCAAGGCTGGAAAGGACCTCAGAGGTCATCAAGTCCCAGCTGTCACCCAACACCTCCTGACAGCTAACCCATGGCTCCAAGTGCCACATCCAATCCCCTCCTGAACACCTCCAGGGCTGGGGACTCCACCACCTCCCTGGGCAGCACATCCCAGTGGCCAATCTCTCTGGCTGTGAAGAACTTTCTTCTCCCCTCCAGCCTAAACCTCCCCTGGCACAGCTTGAGACTGTGTCCTCTTGTTCTGCTGCTGGCTGCCTGGGAGCAGAGCCCAACCCCCACCTGGCTGCAACCTCCCTTCAGGGAGCTGCAGAGAGCAAGAAGGTCTCCCCTGAGCCTCCTCTTCTGCAGGCTAAGCAACCCCAGCTCCCTCAGCCTCTCCTCCCAGGGCTGTGCCCCAGACCCCTCCCCAGCTTTGTTGCCCTTCTCTGGACACCTTCAAGTCTCTCAATGTCCTTCTTGAGCTGAGGAGCCCAGAGCTGGACACAGGACTCAAGGGGTGGCCTGAGCAGTGCTGAGCACAGGGCACAAGGACTTCCCTGCTCCTGCTGGCCACACTCTTCCTGCTGCAGGCCAGGATGCCCTTGGCCTTCTTGGCCAGCTGGGCACACTGCAGGCTCCTGTTCAGCCTACCATCAACCAGTACCCCCAGGTCCCTCTCTGCCTGACTGCTCTCAGCCACTCTGACCCCAGCCTGTAGCACTGCCTGGGATTGGTGTGGCCAAAGTGCAGCCCCTGGCACTTGGATGTGTTCAATCTCCTGCCCTTGGCCTCTGCCCATCTGCCCAGCCTGGCAAGGTCTCTCTGCAGAGCTCTCCTACCCTCTAACAGATAACTCCTGCCCCAGCTTGGTGTCCTCTGACAGGTTCTACTCAGCTGTGATTCTACCAGGATGCTTCTGGGCAACCTTAGTACAATTTAGGGACTTCAGGAAGCCACAAAATAGCTTCACCCCACTTATAAATGGAGGGAAGCCAGGCCCCAGGGAAGCTGAGAGAGCAGGTTGTACTCAGGGGGCTGGAGCAGGGAGTGGGAGATGGTCCCCAGGTCCCTCTTTGGTGGCAGGCTGCACAACTGCAGGTTGTGGCAGTTTAGGCTGAGCTGCCTCCTGTTCCTGCCACATCAGTCACACCTCCAGTAGCCTGAGTGTCCAGCCCAGGAGGTGGACACAGGAAACAGCCTGTTTCATACCCATAATATCCTGTGCCCTATAAATCCCTCTGCAAAGTCCTTCTCTGCCTCTTCCTTCCCTCTCTGCTCCCGTGGGAGATGCTCCCTGTCAGGTAATGCTGGGGGAGTGTCTCAAGGCCTCTTAGGCCTGGCCAGGCCTAATGCCAGGAGGAGAAGGGGGGAGGCAGTCTCAGACCTGGCCAGCTGAGAGCAGCCTAGCAGTGGGGGGAGGGAAGAAAGAGCCCTGGGGGGTTTGGGTACCCCCTCAGGTGGGGAGAAGGGAAGTGCTGGGAGGCTTTGGGGTGTGCTGCAGGGCATTCTTTGGTCACTGTTTTGTAGCTCCTGTACAACACTGACTGCTTTCCATCCCTCCTGCAATCCAGTGGTGTGAGGAGTGGCATCCTCCTGCCCCTCTCAGGGGTGAGAGAGGATCTGCCTGCCCTCAAACCAGGACACAGGGTTATGAGCCACGGTGTGGATGGAGTGGCACAAACCCAAAGGAAAAGGGAGCTGCCCCCCCCCCCCGGGGCCCCCAAGTGTCCCTGGGCAGAGCTGCCCCCCCGGCCCCCAAGTGTCCCTGGGCAGAGCTGCCCCCAGGCAGAACTCCTGCAGCAGCACTGTCTGAGCAGTGCCAGGGAAGCCTCAATGCCAGCCTGTGCCAGCCAACAGCTGCAGTGTGGTGGCAGGCAGGCAGGGTGCCCCCAGCAGCAGGCAGGGAGCAGGACCCCAGGGCAGGCAGGGTGCCCCCAGCAGCAGCAGGACCCCAGCAGCGGGCAGGGAGCAGGGAGAAGCCAGGGCCCAGTGCTGATCTCTCTGATTCCACCACAAATGCAGAGTGAGGCCAAACCTGAGCCCAGGCTGCTTTCTGGTCACTCTTCCTGGACAGTGTGTCCAGTGCCAATGCATCCTGGGCACGAAGAGCCCAGCCCAGCTCCAAACCCCACAGGTGAAGGCATGTGAGGGGCTTCAGCTCCTGGTGGGAAGGATGCAGCCTTGGACCTGTGCCCCCAGTGGGAGGGGAAGGCAATTTCGAGCCTGTGTCTTTCCCCATTCCAACCTCTGCTGATGGGGAGGGGGGAGGGGGGTTTGGAGCAGCCCTGCCGGTGTGTGGCTGTGGTGTGATGGAGAGCAGGTGACCTCTCTTCTCAGAGCCCCTCCCGAGGCTGTGCCGAGCTGCAGCGATGGTTCCTGCGGCTCACCGCTCCCACTGCTCCCACCGCTCCCGGCATCGCCTTCCGAAGGCTCCTGAGGGAGGGCCAGGGCCATCAGGCTGGGAATGGGGAGAAGGGAAGATGCCCTCCTGGGGGCCTGGTGGGAGCTGACCCTTGCTTTGCTGCCCTGCAGGTCTGGCAGGGGCTGGATGTGGTCAAGACGGTTCGCACCATGATCGGGGAGACCGACCCGGCGGAGGCCAGGCCCGGCACCATCCGGGGGGACCTCTGCCTGGAAGTCAGCAAGTGAGGCCTTTGCCTTTCCCTTCCCTTGCTTGTCCAGGGACTCCTGTGCCAGGCCTGCCTGAGCCACAGCAGTCTGCATCCCCAGGGCAGAGCTGCCCCTCTGGCAGCCCTGGCAGGATGAGCTGCCCTCTGCCCCCTGGGGTTGGTTTTGCCAGCAGGAGGAACCTGGCTTTGTCTTTCCTGCCCTCTGAAGCTTTCTCTTGAGAGCAGCTGGGGTTTGCTTGCCCTTGCCCCTGGAGAGCCAGGACTGGCAGGTGGTGAAGAGGGAGGGAGAAGCCCTCCCAGTGCTTGCCTGGTGGAGCAGGGCACCTGGAGAGCTGCTGCAGCTCCCTCGGGCAGCTCTGGGATGGAGGCCAGGTGGGAGCTCTGCCTGGGCTGGGGCTCTTCACTGCTGAAGAAGCCAACCTTGGGTGGACCCTTGCTGAGCCCCTCCTGGTCTGTGCTGTCTGATGCCCATCCTGCTCTGCAGGACCTCCCCTGGCTGGAGAAAGCTGGAGGCAAAACTCAGATTCCTGGTGTGGACCCAAAGCACATCACAGACCCACAGCCAATGGCAGCAGCAGAAGAGGAAGGAGGGGAACTGGCAGCCCCTGAGCCAGGCTGGGGGTGCCCAGGAGCAGCCCCTGAGCTGGAAGGGGGAGGGCTCTGTGATGGGAAAGAATATTATAGGATGGAGCTGGCTCCATTGACTGAAGTGGGGCTGGAGCAGGTGCAGAGAAGGGCAGTGGAGCTGTGAAGGCTCTGGAGAGCAGGGCTGGTGAGCAGCAGCTGAGGAGTCTTTGTGTAGCCTGGGGAAGAGGAGGCTGAAGGGAGACCTCCTGCCTCACTGCAGCTCCTGGAAGCCAGGAGGGGGTTGGGCTCTTGTCCTGTCACTTCTTCCCTGGGAGAAGAGGAAGTGGCCTCAAGCTGCACCAAGGGAGGTTTGGGTTGGACATGAGGAACAATTTCTTCCCTGAGAGGGTTGCTAAAGCCTGGCCCAGAATGCTGGTGGAGTGCCCATGCCTGGAGGGGTTTCAAACCTCTGCAGCTGCAGGATATGGATCCATGGTGCCCTGGCACTGCTGGGCTGATCATAGAATCATGGACTGGGCTGCAAGGGACCTCAGAGCTCATCTAACCCAACCCCTGCCATGGGCAGGGACCCCTCCCACCAGCACAGGCTGCTCAGGGCCTCATCCAGCCTGGTGCTGAACACCTCCAGGCAGGAGGCAGCCACAGCCTCCCTGGGCAGCCTGGGCCAGAGTCTCCCCAGCCTCACTGCAGAGAATTTCTTCCTTCTCTCCACTCAGTCTCCTCTCTCCCAGCTCAAAGCCATTGGCCCTGGGCCTGGCACTCCCAGCCCTTGGCCCAAGTCCCTCCCCAGCTCTCCTGGAGCCCTTCAGGTACTGGGAGGCTGCTCTGAGGTCTCCCTGCAGCCTTCTCTTCTGCAGGCTGCACAGCCCCAGCTCTCCCAGCCTGGCCCCGCAGGGGAGGTTCTGCAGCCTCTGAGCATCTCTGTGGCCTCCTGGGTGTGCTGAAGTTGGGCTCAAAGCTCTCCAAAGCCTTTTCCAACCCAGACAGCTGCACACTTCTGTAACTGACTTGGCTGAGGAGCCCTCTCCAGGCTACAGCTTCCCTCTGCCTCCTCTCCCTGCTGGCTGCCAGCTGATCCTCTGCTCCCCTCCCCCTGCAGGAACGTCATCCACGGCAGCGACTCGGTGGAGAGTGCCCAGCAGGAGATCTCTCTCTGGTTCCACCCGGAGGAGCTGACCTGCTGGCAGGACACAGCTGAGCACTGGATCTATGCCTGAGGAGCAGCCTGCAGGGAGCTCCCTTCCCCCCTGGGCACCAGGACTTCCCACCCACTGCATCCTGGCTGCCTGGGCCGGGGCCTGCTGCGGGGGCAGCTCTGTGTGGCTCCTGCTCTGCCTGGGGCAGCTGCTGCGTGCTGCAGCCCTGCAGCTCAGCTCCCTGCAATAGCAGCTGCTTCCCCCTGCTCTGCTGCCTGCTCTCTGCTGTCCCTCTCTGCTGCAGCACCTGAAACCCCAGGTGGCTCAGGGGGTTTGTGGGAGGCTCTGTGTCTCCTCCTGTGTCTGCTCAGCCCTGCCTGGGACAGCAGCAGATGAGCTCCCTGCTGCTGAGGGATGCTCTGCTCACTGCATGGAGGTCTGAGGAGATTCTGCCTCTGCTCTGCCCTGCCCCCACCTGCAGCACTGCCTCCAGCTCTGGGGCCCCAGCACAGGAAGGACCTGGAGATGCTGGAGAGGAGTCAGAGGAGGCCACAGAGATGATCAGAGGCTGCAGAACCTCCCCTGTGGGGCCAGGCTGGGAGAGTGGGGGCTCCTGAATTTGGAGAAGGCTGCAGGCAGACCTCAGAGCAGCCTCCCAGTACCTGAAGGGCTCCAGGAGAGCTGGGGAGGGACTTGGGCCAAGGGCTGGGAGTGCCAGGCCCAGGGCCAATGGCTTTGAGCTGGGAGAGAGGAGACTGAGAGTGGAGAGGAGGAAGAAATCCTTTGCAGTGAGGCTGGGGAGACTCTGGCCCAGGCTGCCCAGGGAGGCTGTGGCTGCCTCCTGCCTGGAGGTGTTCAGGGCCAGGCTGGATGAGGCCCTGAGCAGCCTGTGCTGGTGGGAGGGGTCCCTGCCCATGGCAGGGGGCTGGAGCTGGATGAGCCAAGCTCCCTCCTGACCCATCCCATGACTGTGTGGTGGATAAAATCTCTCTGTGCATCTGGAAGGTCTTCAGCAAAGCTTTTAAAAGCACCAAGCTGCTGTGGGACAAAAGGGAAAGGTCCTCCTGGGGTAAGAGTTCCTTCTAAGGCCTCAAGGGGAGGACTCTCTGCTCTGCCTCTTGCTGGGAGCTCTGCCTGTCAGGGCTGCCCCAGGCTCCCCAGCTCCAGCTGGAGGAGGCCATGGGAGGGAGGTTCACCAGGTGCTGTGCCATGCAGAGCTGGTGGCTGCTGGGAGCAGGGAAGCAGCTTCTCCAGGCCTGCTCTGGCCCTCTGCAGGGCTCCAGGGGTGGCTGCAGGGCTCTTGGCCACCATAGCACAGTCCCTCCCGTGCTGTGAGGAGCCCAGGGGTGGGGAGCAGCAGAAGGGGGAGATGAAAAGGGCTTCTAGCTCTGGTGCTCAGGAAGGACTGGGGAGGCCTCTTCAGTCCTCTCTGGTGCACAGGGCAGGCTGGGGAGGGCTCCCCAGCCCAGGGCACAGCTCTGGGAGACCCTGAGATGTTCCTTGGCTGCTGGTGGAGCTGCTCTGCTGGGGGTGTTTCTGGGACCTTTGCTGCCACCTTGAACCTGCTGTGAGCTTGCCTTGGGCCATCAGACTCAGGTGGTGCCTGAGCTGCCTGGGCAGCCTTGCCAGGCAGGGATGTGGCTTCCTGCCACGGGCCAGGGGCACCACTGAACCTGGGCACCAAGGTCTGCCAGGGCAGGTAGAGCAAAATGCTCAACCGTTCCTGAGTCCTCTCTCTGGATCCCCAGTGCCAGCTGCTGGCAGTGACAGCTGCTGGGGAACAGCTGCAGCTCTCTGGGGACACAGGAAGCTTGCCCTGGCTCCCTGCTGCAGGCTGGCCCTGAGTGTGGTGTGGCTGAGCAGGGACCTACCCCCAGTGACACAGCAATGGGTGCTGGGGATGGAGGGGGACCTTGGGTTCCCCCAGCTGCCCAGGCTGCTCCTGCCTGCAGGCCCTTCTCCAGGTGGCTGTTCACAGCCCCAGGGAGAGGAGAGATTCCCTTTGTTCCCAGAATGCCTCCATTTGCTGGGGCTGTGAATAAACTCTGCAGTGCCACCCTCTCTCCTGCTGCTTGGTTTCCCCAGGCACTGCCTGGGTGGCTTTTGGTATGCTGAGGTGGATGCAGTCTTCACCTGTCCCTGCCTGCCACCACTGCCTCCCACAGCAGCCCCCTGCAGCAGCTGGCTGCTCAGGGCTGGGGGGTGGATGGTTGCCTGGATAAAAAACTAGCTGAAGGTCGAGTCCAAAGAGTGGAGAAGAAGAGAGTTAACTCCAGTTGGTGGTGATCCCCAGGGCTCAGGGCTGGGCCAGTTCTCCTCAGTGTCTTTATCAATGATCTGGGTGAGGGAATTGAAGCACCATCAGTGATCCCATGGAGTGGCAGAGCTGATCTGCTGCAGGGCAGGAGGCTGTGCAGAGGGCCCTGGGCAGGCTGCAGCCATGGCTGAGGCCAAGGGGATGAGGATCAACAGGGCCAAGGGCTGGGTCCTGCCCTTGGGTCACAACCAGCCCAGGAAGGCTCCAGGCTGGGGGCAGAGTGGCTGCAAAGTGCCCAGCAGAGAAGGCCCTGGGGGTGCTGGGTGCCAGCAGCTGGAGAGGAGGCAGGGGGTGCCCAGGGGGGCAAGAAGGGCAGCAGCAGCCTGGGCTGGAGCAGCAGTGGGGTGGCAGCAGAAGCAGGGCAGGGATTGTGCCTCTGGGCTGGGCACTGGGGAGGCCACAGCTTGAGTGCTGGGCTCAGCTCTGGGCTCCTCACTGCAGGAAGGAGATTGAGGAGCTGGAGCAGGGCCAGAGAAGGGCAAGAGAGCTGGGGAAGGGTCTGGAGAAGAGGGCTGGGGAGGAGCAGCTGAGGGAGCTGGGGGTGTTGAGCCTGGAGAAGAGGAGGCTGAGGGAGACCTCCTTGCTCTCTGCAGAGGAGGCTGCAGCCAGCTGGGGCTTGGGCTCTGCTCCCAGGAACAAGGGACAGGAGAAGAGGCAATGAGCTGAAGCGGTGCCAGGAGAGGTGCAGGTTGGTCATAAGGAACCTCCCCCCGAAAGCCTTCTCATGCCCAGGCTGCCCGGGGGGGTCAATGCTCCTGCCTGGAGGTGTTTCGCAGAGGCAGAGCTGCGGTGCTGAGGCTGCCGGCGCGGTCCCGGCCCCGCCTCAGCCCTGGCTCCGCCCCCCTCTGCCGCTGGCTCCTCCTTCCCCCCCGCCCCCTTCTCCCCTTCCACCTCCGCGCGAGACCGCGCACGCGCCCAGCGGGCATAGGCCGCCCGGATCACGTGGTGCCGCCCGGCGGCCGTCGCGCTCGCGGCCCTGTGACGCTGCCGGCTTGCGCGCGAGCGCAGCGCCCCCTGCAGGCCGGCGGCGATGAGCGCAGAGCACCCCCGGGCCCCTTCTGCTGGCTGCTCCACTCCCCCACGGCTGCCGGGGCCCCCAGAGGCAGCCCCGAGGGGGCGCGGGGTGCCCCCAGGCCGGCCCCACCGCCCACTCCAGGGCTCGCTGGTCGAACGGTATTTCAGGTGGGGCAGCGAGAGGTTGTGCCCCAGCACTGCCCGGGGCAGGGACAGGGCTGCCCAGGCCTCGCTGCACCAGGACAGCTGCAGGCCAAAGCACAGCCCTGGCGCGGGGCCATGCCCCACGTTAAAGCAGCACAGTCAAGTCCTGCTGTCTGGTGTCAGCCACTCTACAGACCTAGCCCCCAGTGCCTCCAAGCAGAGTTAGCAGGCTGGTAACCTCCTAGCAGTAAGTAATTGTACAGGGTGGTACCAGGGCGTGCTCAGCCTGAGGTGGGGGCCTCCTGAGAGGGACCCCAAAAGGGAGAATCCCCCCCTAGGCTTTGGTCCAGCGGTGGTTCTGAGATCCTCCATCTTCCAACTCCTCGCTCAGCTCCCTCACCACCTCCACTCGATGCATGATGGACTTCCCTCACCCTGTCCAGGAGGATGCTGTTAAACCAACAGCAAAAGTGCTGCTAAAACCCTCCCTTGGGTCAGCTTGAGGGGTGAGCTGGCCATTAGAAGGAATTAACTTGGTTAAGCAGGACCTCCACTCCTTGGAGGCTGTGACCAGTGACTGAGTCGTCTCCCAAGTGCTTTTCAGTGGCTCCCAGGGTAACCTTCTCCAGGATTTTAGCAGGCAAGGAGGTGAGAATGTCAAGCCTTTAATTACCAGGTTCTTCTTTCGTTATTCTGCTTGAGAATTGGGGTAGTTTCCAGCTGCTGGAGACCTCTCCACACTCCCAAGTCCCATGCTGACACTTGACAAACTCCTCCAGCGCCTTGGGATGGATCCTGTCCTGACTCCCAGCTCGATATGCCTCCAGCTCCAACAGATGAATCCAAGCAAGTTCAGGGGCAGCTGGGAGTTGATCCCTCCCAGAGTCATCCAGTGCAGGGCTCAGTGCCTCAAACTTCCACTGCTTTCATAGCCTGCTTCGAGCTGACAGCAGCCGTTAAAGGTCAGGTAGCCCACCCCTAGCAGGGACATCTGCAACCGCCGCAGGCTGCTCAGGGCCCGAAACAACCTGACCCTGAACCTTTTCCCCCTTCTGGTGCCCCTTATTGTTAGCGACGCTCCTGCAGTTAATTCCCCGATACAAATCTGAGCTCTCTGATAAGTGCTCCTGGGCCCAGCCGGGGCAGGAGGAGCGCTGGTTCCCGCGGCCAGCGGCGTTCACCTCCTTAATGTCTCTCAGGCTCCAACGAACGCTGCTCTAGGAACGCCGTGGCCGCAGGCAGCCGCTCCTGACAGCCCCGACAAGCCGCCGCCTGCTACCTCTCAACCTCCGGCGCCTGCCCGCGGCCCTCACACCTCCCCAGGCTCTTCCCAAGAGCCCCCCAAGGCTGCGCGGGCCCGTGGCCGGCCCTTAGCGCCAGCCCGTCCCCCCGGGCCCTCGGACGCCGCCATCTTGCCCCGCCGCGGCCGCGCGGGGGCCGCCGGGATGTGCCGCCGGCGGCGGCGGGGATAGGTCGGCCCTCGTCACGTGGTCCGGGTCGGCCGTCAGGGCGCCGCTCCCCCGGGGCGTGACCGCGGCGGCGGCGCCGATTGGGCGCGGGGCGCGCGGCTCCGGCGCGCGAGGGCAGCGCCCCCTGCACGTGACGCGGGAGCGGGGCCCGGAGTCGGGCCGGGACTCAGCCGGCGGCGGCCGCGTCCCGCAGCGCCGGCGGCAGCGGTGAGTGCGGCCCCGGCCCCGGCCCCTGCCCGCCGCTCCGCCACCGGCCCTGCCCGGCCACCGCCGCTCCGCGCTCCCCTTGCGGCCCTGGGGCCGGCCCGGTTCCCCTCAGCCCCGCGGCCCGCTCCCCTCGGCGCGCCCGGCCTCTGTCTCTCCGCGGCCCCCGTCTCCCTCTCCGCCCCGCGGCTCCGCTTCCCCCCAGCCCCGCGGCCGAAGCTCCCTCCAAAGCTCAGCCGGGCCCGTGTGTTCCCCTCGGCGCCCCGCGGGGGCCGGCAGCCGGGTCGCTTTGCCCGGGACAGGGGTGTCCGGGCCGCGGTGCAGCGGCGGAGCCTGCCGGGGGGAGCGGAACCCTGCCCCGGGGCTGCTGGCCCCGTCCCGGCGAGTCCGGTGGGGCCGCTTGCGTTCTGCGGCAGCTGTACTGCCCGCGGCCGTGCAGCCTGCGGTACAAAGACAGAGCCCCGGGGGTGGAGAGCAGTGACAGCGCGGGGGGCTGCCGGCCTGGCAGGGGCTGCCGGCTCCAGGCCTGGCTGACTTCCTTTCTCCTTTCTTTCTTTCTCTGCTGGTTGCACAGGCGCTGGCAGCGCAGACCTTTGTCGTTTCCCAGCAGAGCCCCGGACTCCAACCCCTGCCGCGGGCCTCGGCTCTCCCGTAGCCCGCAGGGGAAGTCCGCGGCTGCGCACCCGGGGCCCAGCCGGTCCGATGCGATGGGAACTGTGCCATGAGGACTGGTAAGACTGGAGCACAGCCATGGCGGAGCCCCACAGGGTTCCCTTCACCACCCTCCACGGCCCGCTCAGCAGCAGCTTCCTGAAGAGGTCTCGGAAGGAGGACGGAGAGCAGCCCCCGGAGGCGGAGCCGGCGGCCACGGCCGTGCGCATCACCCTCACCCTCTTCGAGCCCGACCACAAACGCTGCCCAGAGTTCTTCTACCCAGACCTGCTGAAGAGCTCTCGAGGCAAAGGGAAGGGTGGTGGCTCTGCAGGGGACAAGGTGGGTGGTGGCTCTGCAGGGGACAAGGTGGGTGTCCCCCTGGGCAGCCTGTGTTGTAGCTCAGTGTCATGAATGTGTTTGGGGGGCTGGAGCAGCTCTGCCACAAGGACAGGCTGAGGGGGCTGGGGGTGTTCAGCCTGGGGAAGAGAAGGCTCCAGGCAGACCTCAGAGCAGCCTGCCAGGACCTGAAGGAGGCCACAAGGAGGATGGAGAGGGACTGTTCCCAAAGGCCTGCAGGGACAGCACCAGGGGCAATGGTTTGAGATGAGAGCAGAGCAGATTGAGATTGGATGTGAGGAACAAGTTCTGCCCTAGGAGGCTGCTGGAACACTGCAGCAGGCTGCCCAGGGAGGTGCTTGAGGCTCCATCCCTGGAGACATTGAAGGTGAGGCTGGGCAGGGCTCTGGGCAAGCTGAGCTGGTGGAGGATGTCCCTGCTGGGTGCAGGGGGTTGGACTGGGTGAGCTTTGCAGCACCCTTCCAGCCCAGAGCACTCTGTGAGTCTGTGTTCCAAAGGCTTCTCCAGGGTTGCTGTTCCATTGCTGGTTTGGGAGCTGGTTGTGAGGGGCTGAGAGGTGGAAAGAGAGTGATGTGGCATCCCCTGGGCAGGAAGAGTGGCATCCAGGCAGGGGTTCTTCTTGTCAGGGCCATGCTGTCTCACTCAGAGCTTGCAGTGACAGGGCCAGAGGCAATGGTTTGGACCTGGAGCAGGGCTGGGTTAGGTTGGGCATCAGGGGGAAGCTCTGCACAGGGAGGCTGGGGAGACTCTGGCACAGGCTGCCCAGGGAGGTGCTGGAGACCCTCAAGGTCAGGCTTGATGTGGCTCTGAGCAACCTACTCCCGTTGGAGATGTCCCTGCTGCCTGCAGGGGGCAGGGACAGGATGAGCTTTGAAGGTCCCTTCCACCCTGCTGCATTCTGTGGTTCTGTGATGTGCCCTGGGTGGAATTTCACATCAGCAGGGAGGGTTGGTGGCAGGGGTGGGCTGTGCAGCTTGTTTAGTTTGCAAGTGCTGGATCTGAAGTGGTGTTTGGTACCTGGCAGTGGTGAGGAGACCTTTCCCAGGGGCTCTCTGCCAAAGAGCATCAGAAGGAGAGATGCTCCTGCAGCATGTGGCCCTTGCTCTGCTGCAGCTCAACATTTCCCCCTCAGTGCTGTGTGGGCTGCTGCCAGAGCTGCTTGGCTGTACAGGGTACAGTGGCATCCCAGCTGCTGTCACATCTGAGCTCTGTGCCAGGGCTGGTTTGTTCTCAAGAGGAAGCTGGTTGGCCTCTGCTGATGTTTGACTGTCCCAGGGGTTGAGAAGTCAGTTGAGGCTTTGTGTTGCTCTTGTTTGGAGTCAGGAGAAGCAGAGGCAGAAGTACCAAAGCAGCTGGGAGAGCCCCTGAAGCACAGAAGCTCTCAGAGTCAGGACTTGGGTTGGAAGGGACCTTTGAAGCTCATCCAGACCAACCCCTGCAGCCAGAGCAGGTTGCTCAGAGCCCTATCAAGCTTCAGCTTGAATGCCTCCAGGGACAGGGCAGCCTGGGCCAGGCTCTCCTCACCCTCAGTGTCAAACATTTCTCCCTTCTCTCCACCCTCAATCTCTCTCTCTGAGTCCAACCAAGCCCCTTTGGCCTGTCCCAGCAGGCCCTGCTCAAAACTCCCCCAGCTCTCTGATCAGAGCTCACAGGGCCCTGCTTCTCCAGGTCACTCTGGATGGATCCTGCCCCTCAGGCACATCAGCTGCACCACTCAGCTTGGGGTCATCTGCAGATGTGCTGAGGCTGCCTTGGCTGGCAGGTGAGCTGCCAAGCCACTCTCCATCACTTTCCTCCAGTCCTGGCTCACTGGAGAGGTCCCAGGTGACTGAAACTGGCCAAGGTGGTCCCCATCCACAAGAAGGGTTGGATGGAGGAGCCTGGAAGCTCCAGGCCAGGCAGCCTGACCTCAGTGCCAGGGAAAGTGATGGAGCAGATTATCCTGGGGGCAATAACTGCACCTGAAGGAGAGCCAAGGGCTCAGGTCCAGCCAACATGGAGTTAGGAGGGGCAGGTCCTGCTTCTCCAACCTGAGCTCCTTCCATGCCCAGGTGACTGCCTGGTGGCTGTGGGGCAGGCTGTGGATGTGGTCTGCCTGGACTGCAGCAAGGCCTTGGACACCATCCCCCACAGCAAACTGCTGGCCAAGCTGTCAGCCCCTGGCTGGGACAGCAGCTCTCTGAGCTGGGTGAGGAACTGGCTGGAGGCTGAGCCCAGAGAGTGGTGGTGAATGGTGCCACAGCCAGCTGGCAGCCAGGCACCAGTGGTGTGCCCCAGGGAGCAGTGCTGGGCCCTGTGCTCTTTAACATCTTCATTGATGATCTGGAGGAGGGGATGGAGTCAGCCATCAGCAAATTTGCAGCTGACAGCAAGTTAGGAGCAGAGGTTGGTCAGTTAGAGGACAGAAGGGCTCTGCAGAGGGACCTTGCCAGGCTGGACAGATGGGCAGAGGCCAACAGGATGGCATTCAACAAGTCCAAGTGCCAGGGGCTGCACTTTGGCCACAGCAACCCCAGGCAGAGCTACAGGCTGGGGTCAGAGTGGCTGAGAGCAGCCAGGCAGAGAGGGACCTGGGGGTGCTGATTGGCAGCAGCTGAACAGGAGCCAGCAGTGTGCCCAGGGGGCCAGGAAGGCCAAGGGCATCCTGGCCTGCATCAGGAAGAGTGTGGCCAGCAGGAGCAGGGAAGTCCTTGTGCCCTGTGCTCAGCACTGCTCAGGCCACCCCTTGAGTCCTGTGTCCAGCTCTGGGCTCCTCAGCTCAAGAAGGACATTGAGAGACTTGAAGGTGTCCAGAGAAGGGCAACAAAGCTGGGGAGGGGTCTGGGGCACAGCCCTGTGAGGAGAGGCTGAGGGAGCTGGGGTTGCTTAGTCTGGAGCAGAGGAGGCTCAGGGGAGACCTTCTTGCTCTCTGCAACTCCCTGCAGGGAGGTTGGAGCCAGGTGGGGGTTGGGCTCTGCTCCCAGGCAGCCAGCAGCAGAACAAGAGGACACAGTCTCAAGCTGTGCCAGGGGAGGTTGAGGCTGGAGGTGAGGAGGAAGTTCTACACAGAGAGAGTTGTTGGCCATTGGGATGTGCTGCCCAGGGAGGTGGTGGAGTCCCCATCCCTGGAGGTGTTCCAGAGGGGATTGGATGTGGCACTTGGTGCCATGGTCTAGCCATGAGTTCTGTGGTCACAGCTTGGACTTGATGATCCTCAAGGTCTCTTCCAACCTTAGTGAGACTCTGAGACTGTGATACTGTGGTCCTCTGCCTTGTGTCACTGGTGAGGATTTTGATCACTCTGAGCTGCTGCCTGGCTGCTGCAGCCCTGGTGATTGGGAAGGTGACAGAACTGCCTTTGACTTGTGTTTGCCTCTCTTGTTTCCCCAGAAGAAAGACCCTGCTGATCTCTTCAATGATGAGGAGAAGGAGAGGCATAAAGTGGAAGCTCTTGCTAGGAAGTTTGAAGAAAAATATGTGAGTTTGTCTTGCAGTGCCTCTGGTTCTGCCCCAGCCCCTGGCACAGGCACTGCTGATCAGCTCAGCCAGCACCAGCTGCTGCCCTTGGGCTTTGCTTTCTCGCTCTCAGTCCTTTATCCTCGCTGGAAGGTGCTGGTTTCTCTCTTCCTTTCCCACCTGGAGGCAGTGGGACCATGCAGAGGGCTCAGCTGTGCCCTTGGGTCAGAGGAGTCTGCTGGAGGGCAGTGCTCCTCTCACTGGGCTGCCACAGAAGTTGCTGTCATTTGCAGCCCTTCATTTTCTGCAGCCAGAATTGATGTGGAGGCCATGGACTCTGCCAGCAGCCTGAGCCCTGGGCACAGGCAGGGGCAGGGGCCCTGCTCTGCCTCAGTCTCTTGATTTCCACAGGCAGCAAAGCAGCTCTGTGAGGTTTGGCCATGGGCACCTCTGGAGGCTGGGTTGGTGTCCTGCCTTGTGATAAGGATTTGACCTCTGGGTCTCCTTCATGCTCTGGGTTTGTGTGTGGGGCATGGAGGGAAGAGTTTGTAGTGACCATGTAGCAGCTGTGCAGAGCAATCCTCCCCTGCACTGGCAGCAGGGTTGAAAGGCCAAGAGCTGGGTCCTGCCCTTGGGTCACAACCAGCCCAGGAAGGCTCCAGGCTGGGGACAGAGTGGCTGCAAAGTGCCCAGCAGAGAAGGCCCTGGGGGTGCTGGGTGCCAGCAGCTGGAGAGGAGCCAGGGGGTGCCCAGGGGGGCAAGAAGGGCAGCAGCAGCCTGGCCTGGAGCAGCAGTGGGGTGGCAGCAGGAGCAGGGCAGGGATTGTGCCCCTGGGCTGGGCACTGGGGAGGCCACAGCTTGAGTGCTGGGTTCAGCTGTGGGCTCCTCACTGCAGGAAGGAGATTGAGGAGCTGGAGCAGGGCCAGAGAAGGGCAAGAGAGCTGGGGAAGGGTCTGGGGAAGAGGGCTGGGGAGGAGCAGCTGAGGTGCCAGGAGGATGGGAGCAGGGGATCTGAGCAGTGCTGAGCAGCACTCAAGGGAGGGTGTCAGGAGAATGGGAGCAGAGGGTCAGTGGTGCCCAGGGGCAGTGCCAGGGCCAGGGGCAGTGCCAGGGCCAGTGAGCACAAACTGGAACAGAAGCTGCATCTGATCCTGAGGAGGAGCTGCTTTCACTGAAGGATGCTGGAGCCCTGGAGCAGGCTGCCCAGAGGGGTGGTGGGGTCTCCTTCCCTGGAGACTTCCCACAGCCCCCTGGCTGTGTCCCTGGGTGAGCTCCTGGTGCTGCTCTGGCAGGGCTTGGAGCGGTTGCTCTCCAGAGGTCCTTTCCAGCCCCTGCCGCTCTGTGTCAGCACTGCTCAGGGTCTGCTACTGCTGCTGGGAGCTGAAAGATCTCAGCCCCCTTTCTGTGCAGGGGCGGTGCCAGGGCCCTGTGCCAGGGCTGCCCCCCTGGTCAGAGGAGGAGCAGCTGAGGGAGGTCCCTGTTGTGTCGCTCAGGGCGGGAAGAGGCGCCGCAAGGACCGCATCCAGGACCTGATCGACATGGGCTACGGCTACGACGAGTCCGACTCCTTCATCGACAACTCCGAAGCTGTGAGTCCTGGCAGCAGCTCACAAACAGCTGCCTGGGGACAGCCTGAGCTGGGGGAGAGCCAGCAGCCTGCAGGGCTGGGGAATGAGGGCTCCTGGGGCGAGCTCAGGGCAGGAGAATGGTTAGCGGCAGTGTCCGTGGCCCTGCCTCGCTCCTGGGGGAGCACAAATCCCTCTCCACTCCCTGTGCAGCTGCCCCCCCGGGGTGGAGCATCACAGCTCTCCCTACCAGTGAGGTGTTCTCTGTTGTTTGCAGTATGATGAGCTGGTGCCAGCTTCTCTCACCACCAAGTATGGAGGCTTCTACATCAACTCAGGGACGCTGCAGTTCCGGCAGGCCTCCGAGTCGGAAGATGACTACGTGAAGGAGAAGAAGAAGAAGTGCCCCAAGGTCAGCGAGCCAGCTGGCCTCTCTTCCTCCCTCTCCTGCAGCTCAGTGGGGTTGAGGCATGAAAGATGGCTTGCCATGGGAGACAGAGAGAGACCTGGGACTTGGTGTGGACAGAAATCTCCTCCTGTCCCAGGGCTGGGGAGTGGAGCATGGCTGCCACGGAGGAGGCTGTGGTGGCACTGCCTGCTTCCTGGAGCAGAGGGGCCAGAGCTGCTTGCCACCCTGAAAAGCCACTTAGCATCATGGGGGGGGGAAGGTTTGTTCCAGGATCCTTCTCTTCCTCACCTGAGGGGTGCTGGGGACTCTGCTGGGAGATCAGGTTCTGCTCTTTGGTGGCAATCTCTGCTGGAGCCAGCCCTCTTTGTGTGGTGCTGCAGGGAAGTGGCTCAAAGGGGAGGCAGCAGCAGCCCCTGGGCATCCCTGCAGACCTCATGCAGCATCACCTCTGGAGGCACAGAGCCAGCCTGGCTGGCAGCTCAGCCTCTGCTCCATTGGGCTGCACCAGGCTGGGCTTCCATGGGAAAAGGCCTAGAAGTGAATTTACTTTGTCCTGAGATCCCTGGGAGCCTGCTGGGAATTAACCTCCCTTGGAGGGAAAGGCTGAGAGGCTTGGGGCTGGAGGAGAGCAGCCTGAGAGGGCACCTGAGCAGTGCTGAGCAGCACTCAAGGGAGGGTGTCAGGAGGATGGGAGCAGGGGATCTGAGCAGAGCTGAGCAGCACTCAAGGGAGGGTGCCAGGAGGATGGGAGCAGGGGATCTGAGCAGTGCTGAGCAGCACTCAAGGCTGGGTGTCAGGAGGATGGGAGCAGGGGATCTGAGCAGTGCTGAGCAGCACTCAAGGCTGGGTGTCAGGAGGATGGGAGCAGGGAATCTCATCACTGCTGAGCAGCACTCAAGGCTGGGTGTCAGGAGCTGGCATCAGCTTTCTGGGTGGCACCAGCATTGCTGTGAAGTGAGGCAGGCTCTGTGTGCCAGAACCATGGGCACAGACAGCTGGCTTGGGGCTCCTGTGTGCAGTGAGCAGAGGGCCCTGAGGCAGTGCTGCAGGAGGTGCTGTGGTGGTGCTCTGGTGGTGATTTTGCTTTGTGACCTCTCTCCAGAAGAGGAAGTTGAAAGATGGAGGTGAGAAAGTCAAGAAGAAGAAGAAAGATGATTCCTATGACAAGGAAAAGAAATCCAAGAAGTCCAAGTTTCCAAAGGCTGGGTAAGGAGGGGGAGGGAATGCTGACTGCCTCCTCTTGGGGTCACAGCTGGCATTTGTCAGAGCTGCTGCCAGGGGAGGCTGGCTTGAGGGTGTGCTGCAGAAACCCCAGGGGACCAACCCCTCTGGCTTGTGAAGAGAGAGAACAAAGGCAGCTGGGGGTTAGGGAAGGAGCAGAGCTCCACAGTGAGGGGAGGAGGGGCAGGGCTGGCCCCACTGTTGGAGCTCTGTTTGTGCCCCCATGATGGAGGCAGTTATTGGAGAGCCTGAAGAGATGGGAAAGGAATTTGCTCTCCTGGCTCCAACAGGCAAAGAGCTTCCAGCTGCTGTCATGCAAGCTCTGCCTTGCCTCAGTTAGAATCATTGAACAGGGCTGGAAGGGAGCTCAAGGCTCAGCCAGCTCCAACCCACTGCCATGGCCAGGGACACCTCACACCACAGCAGCTTGCTCACAGCCACCTCCAGCCTGGCTGCAAACACCTCCAGGCAGGAGGCTTCCACCACCTCCCTGGGCAACCTGGGCCAGGCTCTCACCACCCTCCTGGGCAACAACTTCTTCCTCACATCCATCTCAATCTCCCCACTTCTAGTTCTGCTCCATCCCCCCAGTCCCATCCCTCCCTCACCCCCTCCAAAGTCCCTCCCCAGCTTTCCTGGAGCCCCCTGCAGATCCTGGAAGTCCACAATGAGGTCTCCTCCTAATCTGCTCTGCTTGGTGCATTGCCCAGCCTTCCTTGCAGGAGAAGTGCAGGTGGCTGACCAAGAGCAGAACTTGCTGGAGGCACTTCTGAGCTCCAGCAGTGAGGGAGGTCAGCCTCTCCTCCAGCCTGAGCAAGGAGCACAAGCATAAGAGTGCTTAAGAGACCATGGAGGAGTCTTCCTGCTGTAACTGGCCAAGGAGCTAAGGCTTAGCAGGCTGCAAGCCGTGGCTGCAGTGAGCTGGGGTGAAGGCATCCTCGTCCCTTCCTCCTGGACTCACTTCCATTGCCTTTCCTCCCCCATCCCTCTGTTTGCAGCTTTACAGCATTAAATGCAAGCAAGGAGAAGAAGAAGAAGAAATACTCTGGGGCTCTTAGTGTCAAGGAGATGCTGAAGAAGTTTCAGAAGGAGAAGGATGCTCAGAAGAAAAAGGATGAGGAGCAGAAGGCGGCGACTCCCTCGCCGGCAGAGCCTCCGGCCCCCAGGGAGGCAGAGGCCGTGCCTGACCCTCTGCTTTCGCTCTTTGGCCATGCCAGTGACAGTGACCTGCTTCAGGCAGCCACAGCCATGGACTCCTTAACTGAGCTGGACCTGGAGAGGCTCCTCAGCGAGTCCCCCGAGGGCAGTCCCTTTGCGGAGGCGGAGGACGGCAGCGATCCGGCGGGGCCGGAGCAGGAGTTCCGGCAGCCTCCCTCCCTGCCCGAGGGGCTGCCGGCCCCCCTGGAGAAGCGCATCAAGGAGCTGGCCCAGGTATGGCCCCTGCAGCCCTGCAAGCCCTGCAGCCCTGCACTCCCGGCTGCAAGCTTGCCTTACGTCCTCCTGGTTGCCCTGAGCGTCTGGAATGTTTTGCTTCGTGGTCACTGCAGCCAAGGCTGTCCCTGAGCCTCACCAGCCCTTGCCTGTTGGTGAGCATGAGGTCCAGCACAGCCTTTTCACTTTGGTTCCTCCACCACATGGAGGAGGAAGTTGTCACCTCTGCATTCCAGGAGCATCCTGGCATGCTGGTGCCCGGCCGCGCCGACCCCCTGGTACCCTGCTGCTGGGACTTGGCCACATTGTGCCCGCTGGTACCCGGCTGCTGGTGCCCAGCCGCGCTGTCCCCTCTGGTGCCTGGCCGCACCGTCCCCCTTGGGACCCAGCTGTACCGTCCCCGCTGGTACCCGACCACACTGTCCCTGCTGGTGCCTGGCTGCTGGTACCCGACCACGCTGTCCCCGCTGGTACCCAGCTGCGATGTCCCCGCTGGTGCCCAGCTGCTGGTACCCAGCCGTGCTGTGCCCGCTGGTACCCGGCCGCGCTGTCCCCGCTGGTGCCCGGCTGCTGGTACCCCGCCGCGCTGTCCCTGCTGGTACCCGGCTGCGCTGTCCCTGCTGGTACCCAGCTGCGCTGTCCCCGCTGGTGCCTGGCTTCTGGTACCCAGCTGCGCTGTCCCTGCTGCTACCCGGCTGCGCTGTCCCTGCTGGTGCCCGGCTGCTGGTACCCAGCTGCGCTGTCCCTGCTGGTACCCAACTGCGCTGTCCCTGCTGGTACCCAGCTGCGCTGTCCCCGCTGGTGCCTGGCTTCTGGTACCCAGCTGCGCTGTCCCTGCTGCTACCCAGCTGCGCTGTCCCTGCTGGTGCCCGGCTGCTGGTACCCAGCTGCGCTGTCCCCGCTGGTGCCCGGCTGCTGGTACCCAGCTGCGCTGTCCCCGCTGGTGCCTGGCTGCTGGTACCCAACTGCGCTGTCCCTGCTGGTACCCGGCTGCTGGTACCCAGCTGCGCTGTCCCTGCTGGTACCCGGCTGCGCTGTCCCTGCTGGTGCCCGGCTGCTGGTACCCAGCTGCGCTGTCCCTGCTGGTACCCGGCTGCGCTGTCCCTGCTGGTGCCTGGGTACCCAGCTTCTGTCCCTGCTGGTACCCAGCTGCGCTGTCCCTGCTGGTGCCTGGCTTCTGGTACCCAGCTGCGCTATCCCTGCTGGTACCCAGCCGTGCTGTCCCCGCTGGTGCCTGGCTTCTGGTACCCAGCTGCGCTGTCCCTGCTGGTGCCCGGCTGCTGGTACCCAGCTGCGCTGTCCCTGCTGGTACCCAGCTGCGCTGTCCCTGCTGGTGCCCGGCTGCTGGTACCCAGCTGCGCTGTCCCTGCTGGTACCCAGCTGCGCTGTCCCTGCTGGTGCCCGGCTGCTGGTACCCAGCTGCGCTGTCCCTGCTGGTACCCAACTGCGCTGTCCCTGCTGGTACCCAGCTGCGCTGTCCCCGCTGGTGCCTGGCTTCTGGTACCCAGCTGCGCTGTCCCTGCTGCTACCCAGCTGCGCTGTCCCTGCTGCTACCCAGCTGCGCTGTCCCTGCTGGTACCCGGCTGCTGGTACCCAGCTGCGCTGTCCCTGCTGGTACCCGGCTGCGCTGTCCCCGCTGGTGCCTGGCTGCTGGTACCCAGCTGCGCTGTCCCTGCTGGTACCCGGCTGCGCTGTCCCCGCTGGTGCCTGGCTGCTGGTACCCAGCTGCGCTGTCCCTGCTGGTGCCCGGCTGCTGGTACCCAGCTGCGCTGTCCCTGCTGGTGCCCGGCTGCTGGTACCCAGCTGCGCTGTCCCTGCTGGTACCCAACTGCGCTGTCCCTGCTGGTACCCAGCTGCGCTGTCCCTGCTGCTACCCAGCTGCGCTGTCCCTGCTGGTACCCGGCTGCTGGTACCCAGCTGCGCTGTCCCTGCTGGTACCCAGCTGCGCTGTCCCTGCTGGTACCCGGCTGCGCTGTCCCCGCTGGTGCCTGGCTGCTGGTACCCAGCTGCGCTGTCCCTGCTGGTGCCCGGCTGCTGGTACCCAGCTGCGCTGTCCCCGCTGGTGCCCGGCTGCTGGTAGCCAACTGCGCTGTCCCCGCTGGTGCCTGGCTTCTGGTACCCGGCTGCGCTGTCCCCGCTGGTGCCCGGCTGCTGGTACCCGGCTGCGCTGTCCCTGCTGGTGCCCGGCTGCTGGTACCCAACTGCGCTGTCCCTGCTGGTACCCAGCTGGTGGCTTCTGGTACCCAGCTGCGCTGTCCCTGCTGGTGCCCGGCTGCTGGTACCCAACTGCGCTGTCCCCGCTGGTGCCTGGCTGCTGGTACCCAGCTGCGCTGTCCCTGCTGGTACCCAGCTGCGCTGTCCCCGCTGGTGCCTGGCTTCTGGTACCCAGCTGCGCTGTCCCTGCTGGTGCCCGGCTGCTGGTACCCAACTGCGCTGTCCCCGCTGGTGCCTGGCTGCTGGTACCCAGCCGTGCTGTCCCCGCTGGTGCCGGCTGCTGGTACCCAGCTGCGCTGTCCCCGCTGGTGCCCGGCTGCTGGTACCCAGCTGCGCTGTCCCCGCTGGTGCCTGGCTGCTGGTACCCAGCTGCGCTATCCCTGCTGGTACCCAGCCGTGCTGTCCCCACTGGTGCCTGGCTGCTGGTACCCAGCTGCGCTGTCCCCGCTGGTGCCTGGCTGCTGGTACCCAGCTGCGCTGTCCCTGCTGGTGCCCGGCTTCTGGTACCCAGCCGCCCTGTCCCCGCTGGTGCCGGCTGCTGGTAACCAGCCGCGCTGTCCCCGCTGGTGCCCGGCTGCTGGTGCCCGGCTGCTGGTACCCAACTGCGCTGTCCCTGCTGGTGCCCAGCTGCTGGTACCCAACTGCGCTGTCCCTGCTGGTGCCCGGCTGCTGGTACCCAGCTGCGCTGTCCCTGCTGGTACCCAGCTGCTGGTACCCAACTGCGCTGTCCCTGCTGGTACCCAGCTGCGCTGTCCCCACTGGTGCCCAGCTGCTGGTACCCGGCCTTGCTGTGCCCGCTGGTGCTCCTCATCCTTGCCCAGGTGGAGCTCCACTGATCCCAGCTGGTCACTGAAGCAGAGAGCAACAGCTCCTCCCCGCCTGCCCTGCCTGTCCTTCCTAGAGAGCCTGTACCCATCCCTGCCTTCCAGTCGTGGGAACCATCCTCCCAGCTGTCAGTAGTGGCCTCTATGTCAGAGCATTCCAGCAGCCCCTTCCTGGATCTGAAATGCTTTTGCTTCGTGGTCACTGCAGCCAAGGCTGTCCCTGAGCCTCACCAGCCCTTCCCTGTTGGTGAGCACAAGGTCCAGCACAGACTTTTCTCGTTGGTTCCTCCACCACTTGAAGGAGGAAGTTGTCACCTCTGCATTCCAGGAGCATCTTGGCATGCTGCTGGTACCCAGCTGTGTGTCCCTCCAGCAGATTGCTGGTGTGGGCACAGCTCTGCAGGGCTTGTGGAGCTTCACCCAGGGCAGGCCGGAGCAGGGGAGCCTCAACCAGGGCAGGCAGGAGCAGAGGAGCCTCAGCCAGGGCAGGCCGGAGCAGAGGAGCCTCAGCCAGGGCAGGCCGGAGCAGGGGAGCCTCAGCCAGGGCAGGCAGGGGCAGGGGAGCCTCCCCCAGGGCAGGCAGGAGCAGAGGAGCCGCAGGCAGGAGCAGGGGAGCCTCCCCCAGGGCAGGCAGGAGCAGAGGAGCCTCAGCCAGGGCAGGCAGGAGCAGGGGAGCCTCCCCCAGGGCAGGCAGGAGCAGGGGAGCCTCAGCCAGGGCAGGCAGGGCAGAGGAGCCTCCCCAGGGCAGGCAGGAGCAGGGAGCCTCAGCCAGGGCAGGCAGGAGCAGAGGAGCCTCCCCAGGGCAGGCAGGGGCAGGGGAGCCTCCCCCAGGGCAGGCAGGAGCAGGGGAGCCTCCGCCAGGGCAGGCAGGAGCAGAGGAGCCTCCCCCAGGGCAGGCAGGAGCAGGGGAGCCTCAGCCAGGGTAGGCAGGAGCAGGGGAGCCTCAGCCAGGGCAGGCAGGAGCAGAGGAGCCTCAGCCAGGGCAGGCAGGAGCAGAGGAGCCTCAGCCAGGGCAGGCAGGAGCAGGGGAGCCTCCCCCAGGGCAGGCAGGAGCAGAGGAGCCTCAGCCAGGGTAGGCAGGGGCAGGGGAGCCTCCGCCAGGGCAGGCAGGGGCAGGGGAGCCTCAGCCAGGGCAGGCAGGAGCAGAGGAGCCTCAGCCAGGGCAGGCAGGAGCAGGGGAGCCTCAGCCAGGGCAGGCAGGAGCAGGGGAGCCTCAGCCAGGGCAGGCAGGGGCAGGGGAGCCTCCCCCAGGGCAGGCAGGAGCAGAGGAGCCTCAGCCAGGGCAGGCAGGAGCAGGGGAGCCTCAGCCAGGGTAGGCAGGGGCAGGGGAGCCTCCGCCAGGGCAGGCAGGGGCAGGGGAGCCTCAGCCAGGGCAGGCAGGAGCAGAGGAGCCTCAGCCAGGGCAGGCCGGAGCAGGGGAGCCTCAGCCAGGGCAGGCAGGAGCAGAGGAGCCTCAGCCAGGGCAGGCCGGAGCAGGGGAGCCTCAGCCAGGGCAGGCCGGAGCAGGGGAGCCTCAGCCAGGGCAGGCAGGAGCAGAGGAGCCTCAGCCAGGGCAGGCCGGAGCAGGGGAGCCTCAGCCAGGGCAGGCCGGAGCAGGGGAGCCTCCCCCAGGGTAGGCAGGAGCAGAGGAGCCTCCCCCAGGGTAGGCAGGAGCAGGGGAGCCTCAGCCAGGGCAGGCAGGAGCAGAGGAGCCTCCCCAGGGCAGGCAGGGCAGGCCTCCCCAGGGCAGGCAGGAGCAGGCCTCAGCCAGGGCAGGCAGGAGCAGAGGCAGCCAGGCAGGCAGGAGCAGGGGAGCCTCAGCCAGGGCAGGCAGGAGCAGGGGAGCCTCAGGCAGGGCAGGCCGGAGCAGGGGAGCCTCAGCCAGGGCAGGCAGGAGCAGGGGAGCCTCAGCCAGGGCAGGCTGGAGCAGGGGAGCCTCAGCCAGGGCAGGCTGGAGCAGGGAGCCTCAGCCAGGGCAGGCAGGAGCAGGGGAGCCTCAGCCAGGGCAGGCAGGAGCAGGGGAGCCTCATGGTTCCACATGGGATCCCTCTCTGGTGTCACCAACTTCTGCCTCCCAGCTGGGGCAGAGCTGGGTGCCAGGGAGGCTCAGAGTCCTTCCATCTCCTGAGTGCCACAGGGTCGCAGCTCTTGGGAGGGCTTCCTGACCTCTCCTGGCAGAGTGCAGGTGTGAGGCAGGGGGTTTCCAAAGCCACTGCAGTGTGAATGGGGTTGAAGTGGGAACTGAGCAGCCTGAAGGCCAAAGGCCACCACAGTGCTCTGGATGTGTCACAGGGGCCAGGACAGAGCCTGTGAGGGGGCAGGGAGGCTTCTGTGTGGAGGAGAACTGGGTGCAGGCAGAAAGCATGACCCAAAGTGTGAGGAGGAGTGGAAAGCCCTGAGACTGATGGAAGGTGTTGGGATGGAAGGGACCTTGGAGCCCATCCAGCCCAACACTCACCCAGAGCTCACAACCCAGCCCTGCTGCTCAGCCACTGCCACCAAACCTCCTCCCCCAGCACCACAGCCAGGTGGCTTTGAACCCCTCCAGGGGTGAGGACTCCACCACCTCCCTGGGCAGCCTGGGACAGGGCCTGAGAACCCTTGCTGGGGAGAGATTGTTCCTCCTGTCCAACCTGAACCTGCCCTGGCACAACTTGAGGCTGTGTCCTCTGATTCTGTCACTGCTGTATGTGAGCAGAGCCCAAGCCTCAGCTGGCTGCAGCCTCCTCTCAGGGAGCTGCAGAGGGCAAAGAAGTCTCCCTCAGCCTCCTCTTCTGAAGGCTGAACATCACTGGGTCCCTTGGCTGCTCTTCATAGGGTCATTTAGGTTGGAAAAGGCCTTTGAGAGCATCAAGACCAACCAAGGAAGGCAGAGGGAAGCAGTGGAGGAGGAGCAGCAGTGTCTTGGGGCACATCTGGGTTTAAACATTGAAGCTTGAGGAGAGCAGATTGAGACTGCAGGACCTCCCCTGTGGGGCAGGCTGGGAGAGCTGGGGCTGTGCAGCCTGGAGGGGAGAAGGCTCCAGGGAGACCTCAGAGCAGCTTCCTGAAGGGCTCCAGGAGAGCTGGGGAGGGACTTGGGTCAAGGGCTGGGAGTGCCAGGCCCAGGGCCAATGGCTTTGAGCTGGGAGAGAGGAGACTGAGAGTGGAGAGGAGGAAGAAATCCTTTGCAGTGAGGCTGGGGAGACTCTGGCCCAGGCTGCCCAGGGAGGCTGTGGCTGCCTCCTGCCTGGAGGTGTTGAGGACCAGGCTGGATGAGGCCCTGAGCAGCCTGTGCTGGGGGGGGGTCCCTGCCCATGGCAGGGGGGCTGGAGCTGGATGGTCTTGGAGCTCCCTTCCAGCCCAACCTCTGCTGGGGTTCTATGAACCTAGGACCTGAAGCCATCAGCAGTGCCCTTGGAGCTTTGCTGCTGGTTTGTGTTCTGCCTCCTGGGCATAGCAGTTCACTTCTCACTGGAGCAGCTCTTGCTTCCTGTCTCCTGGTGCTGAAGGAGAGCTTCTGCTAGAGATGTCTGAGGGCTGCTGAGCAGTGTGAGGTGTGGGGGGGGAGCAGCAGATGGAGGAGGAGCTGCAGCTGATGAAGGGAAGGGGCTCTCCATGGTTGTCTCCCTGCTGTTCCCAGCAGGCCCTGGGTGGCTGTGAGCTAAAGCAGAGGGTTCTGGAGGCTGCCATGGTGCCAGCTCCAGGGTTATGTTGCTACAAGGTTGGGCAGGAGCAGCCTGCCCACAGATCCTCAGGAAGTCCAAGGGACTCAGCAGGAGAGTCCACAGGGGAAGGTCAATGGGCAGGACAGGGTCTCACCAGCTCAGGGGGGAGGCTGGGCTGGAGCTGAGGAGGTGTAAGAGGAGAGGACACAATCCCCCAGGTGGCTGCTGTGAGCCCAGCTGCAGCAGGAAGAGGCCTGGGGCTTGGTGGAGGGAGACTGGAGATGGTGGGAGAAGGCTGGGGCTGGGTGGAGACAAGGCTGGGGCTGGGTGGGAGGAGGCTGGCCCTTGGTTTGTGATGTCTGGATTGCTTTAGCCCCTGGTGCCTGTGTGGTGCTGCTGGTGAGTTGTGTTCTCTGCTCCCTTTCCAGGCTGCCAGAGCTGCAGAGGGGGAAGGCAAGCAGAGATTCTTCACTCAGGACATCAACAACATCATCCTGGAGTAAGTGCCCCCAGCAGGGGAGGAGCTGCTGAGGCTGAGCAGCTTTGGGCAGCTGAGGAGGAGCTGGGAGGAGGAGCTGCTGAGGCTGAGCAGCTTTGGGCAGCTGAGGAGGAGCTGGGAGGAGGAGCTGGGAGGCTGAGCAGCTTTGGGAAGCTGAGGAGGAGCTGGGAGGCTGAGCAGCTTTGGGCAGCTGAGGAGGAGCTGGGAGGGGGAGCTGGGAGGCTGAGCAGCTTTGGGAAGCTGAGGAGGAGCTGGGAGGGGGAGCTGGGAGGCTGAGCAGCTTTGGGCAGGTGAAGAGGAGCTGGGAGGAGGAGCTGGGAGGCTGAGCAGCTTTGGGAAGGTGAGGAGGAGCTGGGAGGCTGTCCCTGTGCAGCTTCTCCCCACAGAGCATGGCCAGGGCAGCAGGGAGGCCTCCTGCAGATGCCTGCAGTGGAGCTCTGATGGTTCACTGGGGTAGGAGGAGCATGGAGGGGACACATCCAGGCCTCCTCTTCTTAAGCTTCATCTCCATGCACTCAGGGTTGGGCTCCTGAGCAGGGATGCAGCTTGATACAGGAGAGGAGGTCTCTCCCTGGCAAGTGTCAGCCATGGTCATGCAGGGAACAAATGGTGTCCTGAGATGGGGATGGGGGACAGGAGGTGACCTCAGATGGGGACAGGAGGTGACCTCAGATGGGGATGGGGGACAGGAGGTGACCTCAGATGGGGGACAGGAGGTGACCTCAGATGGGGGGGACAGGAGGTGACCTCAGATGGGGATGGGGGACAGGAGGTGACCCTCAGATGGAGATGGGGGACAGGAGGTGACCCTCAGATGGAGATGGGGACAGGAGGTGACCTTCAAATGGGGCACAGGAGGTGACCTCAGAGGGAGATGGGGGACAGGAGGTGACCCTCAGATGGAGATGGGGGACAGGAGGTGACCCTCAGGGGCCTGCACTGGGACCAGAGCTGTGCAGCATCTCCCTCAGTGCCACAGAGCCTGAGGCACCCTGAGCAGGGCTGCAGGGCACAGCAGGCTGAGTGCTGTTGGTGAGGCTGAGGGAGGGGAAGGCAGCCAGAGGGACCTGGGCAGGCTGCAGGGGTGGCTGAGGAGAGCCTCAGGAGGTGCAACAAGGCCAACTGCAAGGTCCTGCAGTCCTTGACATCAACCCAGGCTGGGGGGGATGAGGTTGAGAGCAGCCCTGCAGGGAAGGCCTTGGGGGTGCTGGGGGGGAGGAGCTGGGCAGGAGCCAGCAATGGGCACTGGCAGCACAGCCTGGGGCTGCCCTTGGCCTCCTGTGCTGCCAGTGCCCATTGCCAGAGCTGTGAGAGAGGATCCTGCCCTCTGCTCTGCTCTGGGGAGACCTCACCTGCAGGGCTGGGGCCAGGTATGGGACCCCCAGCACAAGAGAGACCTGGAGCTGCTGGAGAGGGGCCAGAGGAGGCAACAGAGATGAGCAGAGGCTGCAGAACCTCCCCTGTGGGGCCAGGCTGGGAGAGCTGGGGCTGTGCAGCCTGGAGGGGAGAAGGCTGCAGGGAGAGCTCAGAGCTGCAGTTCAATCTCTGCAGGGCAGCTGCAGGCAGCTGGGGAGGGACTGCTCAGAGGGGCTGTGGGGATAGGACCAGAGGCAATGGTCTGGAAC
This sequence comes from Melanerpes aurifrons, assembly GCA_011125475.1. Classification (NCBI taxonomy): domain Eukaryota; kingdom Metazoa; phylum Chordata; class Aves; order Piciformes; family Picidae; genus Melanerpes; species Melanerpes aurifrons. Next base: position 19,075,324 of record WWNC01000020.1, on the reverse strand, counting down.
TGGAGCAGGGCAGAGTTAGGTTGGACACCAGGAGGGAGCTCTGCAGAGGGAGGCTGGGGAGACTCTGGCACAGGCTGCCCAGGGAGGTGGTGCAGGCTCCATCCCTGGAGCCATTCAAGCTCAGCCTGGCTGTGTCCCTGGGCAGCCTGCTCTGGCTGGGGATAAAGGGTTTGAATCATGGAGGGATGGACAGGTTGGGTTGCAGGAGACCTTCCAAGCTCACCCAGGACAAGCCCTGCAGCCAGCAGGGACAGCTGCAGCCACAGCAGGCTGCTCCCAGCCCCAACCAACCTGCCCTGCACTGCTGCCAGCCATGGGGCAGCTCCACCTCTCTGGGCAGCCTGGCACAGGCTCTCCCCACCCTCAGCACCAAACATTTCTCCTTCTCTCCACTCTCAGGCTCCCTCTTGCACTTCAAACCATCCCCCCTTGGCCTGGCCCAACAGGCCCTGCTCAGCACTCTGTCCCCAGCTCTCTTCTGGCCTCTTGAAGCTCTGCAAGGCCCCCAGGAGGTCTCCCTGGAGCCTTCTCCTCTGCAGGCTGCACAACCCCAACCCTCCCAGCCTGGCCTCTGTGGCTGTGTCCTGCAGCTGCCCAGGCTGCAGCTGGGTGGCCTTGCAGCTGGGCAGTGGGGGCTGCAGGTGCCTGCTGTCAGGGGGGGCTGCAGGTGCCTGCTGGGCAGGGGAGGGCTGCAGGTCCCTGCTGTCAGGGGGGGCTGCAGGTCCCTGCTGTCAGGGGAGGGCTGCAGGTCCCTGCTGTCAGGGGGGGCTGCAGGCCCTGCTGAGTGCTGTGTCTGTCTGTCCTGCCCCAGGCTGGAGCTGCAGACACGGGAGCTGAGCAGCCAGCTGCGCTCGGGGGTCTATGCTCACCTGGCTGCCTGCTTCCCCTGCACCAAGGACTCTCTGCTCAAGCGGGCCAGGAGGCTGCACCTCTGGGAGCAGGTCAGTGCCAGCCGGGGCCGGGCCCAGGGCCCTCCCTGCCCACAGGGCACAGCTCTCTGCCCATGGCGGGGGGCGGGGTCTCATCTGAGGGGCAGGGTCAGGGGTCTCGGGGGCAGGGCAGGGGTCTTGGGGGGCAGGGTTGGGGATCTCGGGGGCAGGGCTGAGGGTCTCAGCTGGGAGTCTCAGGGGGTCAGGGCTGGGAGTCAGGGCTGGGGGTCTCAGCTGGGGGTGCCAGCTGGGGGCAGGGCTGGGGATGCCAGCTGGGGATCTCAGGGGGTCTCAGCTGGGGGCAGGGCTGGGGGATGCCAGCTGGGGGGCAGGGCTGGGGATGCCAGCTGGGGGTCTCAGGGGGTGCTGAGTGCCAGCTGGGGGTCAGGGCTGGGGGTGCCAGCTGGGTGCCAGAGGGGGGCAGGGCTGGGGATGCCAGCTGGGGGTCAGGGCTGGGGGTGCCAGCTGGGTGCCAGCGGGGGCAGGGCTGGGGGTGCCAGCTGAGTGCCAGCTGGGGGTCAGGGCTGGGGTGCCAGCTGGGTGCCAGCGGGGGCAGGGCTGGGGGTGCCAGCTGGGTGCCAGAGGGGGCAGGGCTGGGGATGCCAGCTGGGGGTCAGGGCTGGGGGTGCCAGCTGGGTGCCAGCGGGGGCAGGGCTGGGGTGCCAGCTGAGTGCCAGCTGGGGGTCAGGGCTGGGGTGCCAGCTGGGTGCCAGCAGGGCTGGGGTGCCAGCTGGGTGCCAGAGGGGGCAGGGCTGGGGATGCCAGCTGGGGGTCAGGGCTGGGGGTGTCAGCTGGGTGCCAGCGGGGGGGCAGGGCTGGGGGTGCCAGCTGGTGCCAGCTGGGGGTCAGGGCTGGGGGTGCCAGCTGGGGCCAGGGCTGGGGGTGCCAGCTGGAGGTGCCAGCTGGGTGCCAGCTGGGGGTCAGGGCTGGGGGGTGCCAGCTGGGGGTCAGGGCTGGGGGGTGCCAGCTGGAGGTGCCAGCTGGGTGCCAGCTGGGGGTCAGGGCTGGGGGTGCCAGCTGGGTGCCAGCTGGGGGGCAGCCGGGCCGCAGCCTGCGGTGTGCTTGCTGCAGGGCGGTCGCCTGAAGGAGCCTCTGCAGAAGCTGAGGGAAGCCATTGGCAGGGCCATGCCCGAGCAGCTGGCCAGGTACCAGGAGGAGTGCCAGCTCCATTCTCAGGCCAAGTTTGCCAAGTAAGCCTCTGGTTTGCCCTGGTGGCTGCTCCCAGGCAGTCTGCCTCCTCCTTCTGAGTCCAGCCCTGCTGGTGGGCACTGGGGGGGTTGGCTCTGTTCAGCTCAGCTGAGAGAAGCCTTCAAGGAGACCTCAGAGCAGCTTCCAGTGCCTGAAGGGCTCCAGGAGAGCTGGGGAGGACTTGGGACAAGGGCTGGGAGTGCCAGGCCCAGGGCCAATGGCTTTGAGCTGGGAGAGAGGAGACTGAGAGTGGAGAGGAGGAAGAAATCCTTTGCAGTGAGGCTGGGGAGACTCTGGCCCAGGCTGCCCAGGGAGGCTGTGGCTGCCTCCTGCCTGGAGGTGTTGAGGACCAGGCTGGATGAGGCCCTGAGCAGCCTGTGCTGGTGGGAGGGGTCCCTGCCCATGGCAGGGGGCTTGGAGCTGGATGGTCCTGAAGGTCCTTTCCAAGCCACTCTGTGATTACTTGGCCTGATTGAGCTGCCTGAGCTGCCTCTGGTGATGCCAGCTGCAGCAGCACTGATAGCAGCAGGGCTTGGCTGAGGCCTTCCTCTTCTGGGTGGGCCTGGCTTGGGGAAGGTGGCAGGCTGAGAGCAAGGGGGCTGGGTTTTACACAAAACTGGGAGACTTCTTACCCTGGAACCCTTGGGAAGAGCTCAGACACCCAGAGCAAGAGCTCCCAGCCCTCTGAACTCTGCCCTTGCTTCAGGGCAGCTGGGCCTGGGTACCCAGGAGCTCCTCAAGCAGGGCAGGAGCCTGACCCAGCTCAGGGTGTTGGTGCTGGAGGGGAACTGCACTGACCTGGGCCAGGGCTGGATCTAAGGAGAGCAGCAAGGCTGGGGAAAGGCCCTGAGCACAGGGCTGGGGAGGAGCAGCTGGGGGCCCTGCATCCAGTGCTGGAGCCTCTGTGCCAGGAAGGAGCTGGAGGGGCTGGAAGGTGTCCAGAGCAGGGCCAGGAGGAGGAGCAGAGGGCTGGAGCTGCTCTGCTCTGAGCACAGCCTGAGGGAGTTGGGGTTGTGCAGGCTGGAGAGGAGAAGGCTCCCAGGAGACCTCCTTGTGGCCTTCCAGGATCTGCAGGGGGCTCCAGGAAAGCTGGGGAGGGACTTTGAGGGGGTGAGGGAGGGATGGGACTGGGGGGCTGGAACAGAATTAGAAGTGGGGAGATTGAGATTGACTGTGAGGAAGAAGTTGTTGGCCAGGAGGGTGGTGAGAGCCTGGCCCAGGTTGCCCAGGGAGGTGGTGGCAGCCTCCTGCCTTGAGCTCCCTTCCCCCCCCTGCCAGCTCTGTGATTCTGTGTCCCTGCTGAGTGCAGGGGGTTGGGCAAGATGACCTTTGAGGATCTCTTCCAACCTGGTGCAAGCTGTGAAGCTGTGCTGAGCCTGGAGCAGAGGAGGCTGAGGGAGACCTCCTTGCTCTCTGCAGCTCCCTGAAGGGAGGCTGCAGCCAGCTGAGGCTTGGGCTCTGCTCCCAAGGACAAGAGGCAATGGCCTCAAGCTGCCCCAGGGAAGGTTCAGGTTGGAGATGAGAAGAAACTTCTTCCCTGGAAGGGTTCTCAGAGCCTGGCCCAGGCTGCCAGGGGGGTGGCTGAATCCCCAGCCCTGGAGGTGTCTCCCAGAGGCAGAGCTGTGGTGCTGAGGGCCAGGGCTCAGCCCCAGCCTGGGCAGAGCTGCAGAAGGGTTGGGCTGGAGTTGCTGGGAGGGCTTCTGTGACCCTCCTGTCCCCTGTGTGTCTCCTTGCAGGCTGCTGGAGGAGGAGAAGGAGCAGCGTGAGCGAGCCTGCTCCGAGGAGGAGGAGGAGGAGGAGAAGGGAGGGAAGCGCCCTGCAGGGCCACGCAAGAAGTTCCAGTGGAATGATGAGATCAGGTTTGCAGGCTTGAGCTCCTCAGAGTCCCTGGGCCCTGCCTCCTCCTGTGCAGCTGGAAGTGCAGGAGCCCTCTGGGGTCAGGCCCTGGCAGGCAGAGCGGTTGGGTGGCCTGCAGTGAGCTCTGTGGCTCAGCTCTGCTCTCCATGGAGGCTGCTCTGGCACCTGGGACACCTCAGCAAAACCAGGCTGTGTCAGCCCAGCCCTGAGAGCAGCTCCTAAAGCTCTCTGCAGGGTGCAAAAGGGAGGGCTGGGTGGAAGGGAAGAGGAGGAGGTCAGCTGAACTGCTCAGGTCCTACAGACTGGACCTCCAGGCTGCTCTCCTGCAGTTTGCCACTCCTGAGTCAGAACCTGCTGCTGGGCAGGACCTGGGGCTGGGGGCTGCCCAGCTCAGACCTTAAGGAGACCTTAAAGCAGCCTTGCAGTGTTTGAAGGTGCCTTCAGGAGAGCTGGGCAGAGACAGCTGATAAAGACTTGGAGTGCCAGGCCCAGGGCCAATGGCTTTGAGCTGGGAGAGAGGAGACTGAGAGTGGAGAGGAGGAAGAAATCCTCTGCAGTGAGGCTGGGGAGACTCTGGCCCAGGCTGCCCAGGGAGGCTGTGGCTGCCTCCTGCCTGGAGGTGTTCAGGGCCAGGCTGGATGAGGCCTTGGGCAGCCTGTGCTGGGGAGAGGGGTCCCTGCCCAGGAACTGGATGATCTTGAAGGTCCCTTCCAACCTCAAGCATTCTGTGAAGCCATGAAGCCAGCTTCTGGTTGTGGGAGCAGTTAACCCTCGTGGGGGCTGCTGCCCCTGGCCCCCAGGGCTCTGACAAGGAGCAGGGCCTGGGGAGAAGGGGTGAGGGCAAAATGAGAACCACTCCTGTTGTCTTCTTCCCCTTGGTCCATCAGAGGCTGGGCTGCTGCTCCACGGGTGGTTCCTTTAGGTCAGAGCAAGCTTCCCCTCCTGTCTTCTCCTTGCCTCAGCAGGAAGCTCCTGCAGAGTGCTTCAGTTCTGCCTGGAGTCCTGGCACTGCTTCCCCTCCTCTGCTGCTTCAGGAGGTTGAAATGGGAAGGGGTGAGGAGACTTCCCTGCTGGCACTTTGCTGTGTGTGCCAGCAGCCTGCCCTGCTTTGCCCTGCAGAGGCAGAGCAGGCTCAGGGCTGTTAGCAGAGGGCTCCTGCAGGGCTCTCTGATCCAGCCTGGCCTGCAGCTGGGCCTGGCCTCCAGCTGGGGCAAGGGATCCACATAACCCTCTCTGACCTTCTCCTGTCTTCAGGGAGCTGCTTTGCCATTTGGTGAAGATTAAGCTGGATGGTTATGACCTTGCCAGGAATCAGGCTCAGTCTCTAGAGGATTATGTGAAGACCTTCCTAGCTGGAGAGGTGAAGCCCCTTTGGCCAAAAGGCTGGATGCAGGCCAGGTGAGCAAGAACCTTGTCCTGAGGGGCCTGGAAGGGCTTTGGTCCTCCCCCTGCTGCAGGGCTAGGTCAGAGTGCTCAGGGCCTTGTCCTCTCCCAGGCTGGAGCTCACCACAGCATCTCCAGGCCCCTGTGCTGGGGCCTGGGCACTCCTCAGGGAGCCTCTTCTCCTTCCTGCCCATCACAGCTGCCCTTGCTGCACTGAGCTCTTTGCTCTTCACTCTGCACCTCCAAGGTTTTGCTTCCATCTTCTTCCCAGCTCCCTCCCACTCTTCAGGGGGTAGAAGGCTGCTCTCAGATCCCTCTCTGCTCTTCTCATTTCCCAGGCTCAGCCTCCCCAGGTCCCTCAGCCCTTCCTTGCCTGTGCTGTGGGCCTCTTGCTCAGCCTCCATGGTGGCTCTGGGCTGCCTCTCTGCTCTGGGGACCCTGGGACTGGCTGCTGCCTCCAGCTGTGACCTCACCAGCGCTGAACAGAGCCCCTGAGCTCTGCTCTGGCTAATTCCTGCCAGTCTCTTAGCTCCCAGCCCTGGTGTGGGGTCACCTTGCCCAGCATGCCCCCCAGGTGCATCTCTCAAGGCTGCTGCACCTCACTGGGTGCCCAGCCCCTGCTGCTGGGTGAGGAGCTTCCCTCCCAGCCTCAGGGCTTTGCCTTTCTTGGTGTTGGGCCACACAGGCTTTGTGCTGGCTTCTTTCTGCAGCCTGCCAAGGGCCCTGGCAGTGCCAGTCCTGCCCTCCAGCCCCTGTCTGCAGCCTGGCAGTGCCAGTCCTGCCCTCCAGCCCCTTTCTGCAGCCTGGCAGTGCCAGTCCTGCCCTCCAGCCCCTTTCAGCAGCTTGCCAAGGTCCCTGGCAGTGCCAGCCCTGCCCTCCAGCCCCTGTCTGCAGCCTGCCAAGGTCCCTGGCAGTGCCATCCCTGCCCTCCAGGATGTTCTCCCCACTTCTGCTTTCCCTTGCCCCTCAATCTCATGGAGTCTGTGCTGTCAGCCAGGTAGGGAATGTCCCTGCTGAGCACTCCTGGCCCCCACATTGACCTCTGGCAGTGGGCAGGCACAAGGCAGAGGTGGGGCTGGGGTGAGGCTGACAGCCCTGTGGCTCCCTGGATCTTGTTTGCCAGAGGATCCTTTGAACTCTCTGACAAAGTTCAGGCACTTTGGGAAGTCTTGCCTGGAGCATTCCCCAAAGGAGGCAAGGCAGGAGCTTGCAGGGGCCCAGGGGGTTGGTTTTCCTGCCCTCAGCTGGTGCCTTCCCTGCTGTTTCCTGCTCTTCCATGCCCTCCATCAGCCAAGGCTCTGAGCTGCTAAGTGCAGAGAGTCCTTCCCTGGCACTGCCACCAAGGTTTTGCTTTGGCAAGGAGGCTCAGCTCTGCAGCCCCACTGCTGGGGGCTGTTCTCTGGCATTTAAAGAGCTGAATTGGGGTTTTTTTGAGGGTGTTTGATGAAGGAGGAAGGAGGTGGCAGCCCTGGAGGAGTGGTGAGTATGAGCAGCAGGTCCCAGCTCCATTTGGAAAGGTGTCTGGCTGCCTGTGGCTGCTGCCTGTGCAGAGGGAGCAGGTGACAGTGCATGGTGCTGGTGTCCAGGGCTTGGATGATGCCATCAGGAGGTGCTGCAGCTGCCTGCTGAGCTCATCAAGGCCTCAGCAGCTTTGGAGGGCCTGGGCTTGCCAGCAGGCAATGGAAGTCTTTGCCCTCCTGCTGTGTAGGTGAAGCAGTTCTGAGGCATGCAGGGGGCCCTAAGGCTCACTGCAGGAGAGGCTTCCAGTGCAGCCAACTGCAGAGTGGCTGCATCAGAGCCAGGCCTGCTGCTTGCTTGCCAGGGGCTCAGGCCCAAGGGTTTCTCCCTCTGGCTCTTGGTGGAGTTGCATTTGATGGTCTTTGAGATCATCTCTGGTAAGGCCTCACCTGGAGTGCTGCCTCCAGCTCTGCAGCCCTTCAAGGAAGAAGGACCTGGACCTGCTGGAGAGGCTCCAGAGGAGGACACAAAGGTGATCAGAGGGCTGCAGAGCCTCTGCTGTGAGGACAAGCTGAGGGAGCTGGGGGTCTTCAGCCTGGAGAAGATTGCAGGGAGGCCTCAGAGCAGCCTGCCAGGACCTGAAGAAGGCTACAAGCAGGCTGCAGAGGGACTGTTCCCAAAGGCCTGCAGGGACAGCACCAGGGGCAATGGCTTCAAGCTAGAGCAGAGCAGATTGAGATTGGATGTGAGGAACAAGTTCTGCAGCAGGAGGCTGCTGGAGCACTGCCACAGGCTGCCCAGGGAGGTGGCTGAGGCTCCAGCCCTGGAGAGATTCCAGGTGAGGCTGGAGAGGGCTCTGGGCACCCTGAGCTGGTGGAGGCTGTCCCTGCTGGGTGCAGAGGGGCTGGGCTGGGTGAGCTCTGGAGCTCCCTCCCAGCCCAGAGCACTCTCTGATCATTATGGCTCCCTCCCACCCTGCAATATCCTCTGATTTGTGTGGTTCAAAGGCTGAAGGTGCAGAAGACAGAGCCCACAGCAGAGGAGGAAGGGCTTGACAGCAGGGGCAGAGCTGTAGGCAGACTGATGGCCAAGTCAGCTTGGTTCAGTCACCCTGCCCACAGCAATCCAGCTTGGTGAGCAGAGCACCAGCTTTGGGCCTGAGTTCAGGGAGCTCCTGCCTTGAGTCTGCCCTCTCAAGCAGCACTGAGAGGTGGCTCCCAGTGCCTGAGGAGGAAACAAGGCAGAGGAGCAGGGGGGCAGAAGTCTTTGTCCAGCTGCTGGGGAGTGTGTGCCAGGAGCCAGCCCTGCAGCTGTGTCTGCCACCTCCTCACCCTGCCCTGGAAGCTGGAGGCCTCTTGAGCTGCAGCAGGGTGACAGCTTTGGTTTCTTTCCTTGGCTGAGGTTCTGCCTGTGTTAGGTAGCTGTGAGAGGAGAGGTTGTGCTGCTGGGGGAAGAAGCCTCCTCAGCTGCTTGCTGGGGTCAGGGAGGTGCTCAGGAAAGGCTTGGATGTGGCACTGGGAGCCATGCTTTAGCTGGCAGGAGGTGCTGGGTGACAGGTTGGACTTGCTGGTCTCTGAGGCCTTTTCCACCCTGGTTGGTGGTGTGGGAGGTGTGAGCTGCCCAGGCTGCTCCTCTGTGCTGCTTGTTTGAGGCAGGGGGAGGTCACCTTTCTCCTCTCTCCAGTCCTTGGATAGCTCTTGGCTGAGCTGCCAGCTCTTGGCAGCAGCAGCAGCACCCAGCTGGGCTGCTTCCCTGCCCCTTCAGAGCCTTCTCCCCCCTCCCTGTGCCAGCAGCTGCCTCCATGGCCTCCCCAGTGCCTCTGAGCAGAGGGCACTGCCTGGGGGGAGCTCAGGAGGAGCCTCCTGCAGAGGGGGATCAGGCTTCCTTTGCTCTCTGTGGTTCCCACTTCCAAGCCCCCTGCTGCCCCAGGCAGCTCTTGTCTCCAGTGATGCCAGCTGCTCTCCTGGGCCTTGCTGGGTGTCCCTTCTGATTGCTCTCTTCCCTTCTCAGGACTCTGTTTAAGGAGAGCAGGCGAGCACACGGACCCCTCCCGCCAGCCCTGTGAGTATCCTCTGGCCTGACAGCTGCTGGGTGGAGCAGGCAGGAGCACCCCAGCTTGGCTCCCAGCAGCTGCTTCAGCACTGCTTCACCTGGGGAGCTCCAGGGAGAGGAGTTCTGTGGGGGACAGCTCCCAACAGCAGCCTTCCAGAGGTGCTTTAGCCTTCCAGAGAGCTCAGAGCTGGGAAGCCAGGCTGGAAGCAGGCTGCAGTCTGATGCCAGCCAGGTTCACTTGCTCCTCCCTGGCTTCTGGGTTGCTTCTTTCTTGTTGCCTGCTTAAAGGAGGGACACAGTGAACTCAGGCTGGTGAAGATAGGTGCAGCAGGCTTGTGGGAGGCTGAGCAGGAGAGCTGGCAGGATGCAGCTGGGCAGCTGCTCCACAGCCAGAGGCTCTCATGGATCCCCCTGGCTGTGGGCTGGATGGTGCAGGGTCAGGCAGGTGCCTCACAGATGGTCCTGCCCTGGGCATTGGCAGTCACCTGGGCACTTCTCAAAGCCCCCAGGGTGGCTGAGGTTGCCCAGGAGATCATCTCTGCCCAGGGCAAGACCCAAGGCAGTAATGGCCGTGGCTGGGGCTTGCTGCTCCCTGGGGCAAAGCACATCCTGAGAGCCCCTGGTGAGAAGAGTCTCTGAGACAGGTGACTGCAGACAGGATGCTTGCAGGTGAGCAGAGGAGGGCAAAGGAAAGGGCCCTGACCTAGCTGGAGGTGTCCCTGGCAGGATGAGCTTTGAAGGGTCCCTGCCAGGCCAGGGCAAGCTGTGAGGTGTGGGAGAGTAGGACCCAGAGCTCAGAGCCATCCTCGCCTCGGCCTCAGCACTCCAGCATTTGTCTCAGAGCAGACTGAAGGATCTCAGCTGTGCCTCTGGCAGATGCTGCTGCAGCCTGGACTTCTTCTGGGGACCTGGGAGAAGTGTTGGGGCTTTTCTGCCAGCCCCTGGAGTGGTTTCTCTCTGGGTATTGCCCTGCTTGGGTCGGCAGTGGGGCTCCCCTGGCAGCTCCCCAGCCTGCTGAGTGCCTTCCCTGCTCTGCCTCTCTTTCCAGCCTCTGCTCCACGCCCCCTGGGTGGCTGCTGGGGCTTCCCAGAGCAGCAGCTGAGTGTGGCATGGTTTTGGATCCCAGCAGCTTGAGTTGCTGCCTCTCTGCCCTGGGTTCTTTGCACAGACTCAGTGGATCACCATCAGCAGTCTGCTCCCTAACTGCTGCCTTCCCTGGGGCCCCCCAGTGAGCTCTGTTCCTTTTGTCTCCCTCCAAACAGGGTGAAGAAGAAAGCTCTGGCTCCTGCCAAGGTGAAGGTGAAGGTGAGTCCTTGAGCCCTGCTCCTCCTGGCTGACAGAAGCCAAGGGGCAAGTGGCTGCCACCTGCAATCCTTTCCTTGTGCAACCACAAGGAAGCTGTGCAGTGGAGGAGGCAGTGCTGGGCTGGGGAGAACAGCTGGAACTGCAGCTGGAACTGCAGCTGGAATGGATGGCAGCATTCTGCCCTCCTCCCCTTGCCTGCCCTCCAGCCCTCCCCTTGCCTGCCCTCCCTCCTCCCCTTGCCTGCCCTCCCTCCTCCCCTTGCCTGCCCTCCCTCCTCCCCTTGCCTGCCCTCCCTCCTCCCCTTGCCTGCCCTCTCTCCTCCCCTTGCCTGCCCTCCCTTTTCCCCTTGCCTGCCCTCCCTTTTCCCCTTGCCTGCCCTCCCTTTTCCCCTTGCCTGCCCTCCCTTTTCCCCTTGCCTGCCCTCCCTTTTCCCCTTGCCTGCCCTCCAGCCCTCCCCTTGCCTGCCCTCCAGCCCTCCCCTTGCCTGCCCTCCAGCTCTCCCCCTTGCCTGCCCTCCAGCTCTCCCCTTGCCTGCCCTCCAGCCCTCCCTTCTGCCACTCCCCAGACACTGCCTCTGCTCTGACTGCCTTCTCCCATGGTTTCCTTCCAGGACTCTTCCTCCTCCAAGCCAGACAAGAAGATCTCTGCTTCTGTCCCTTCTGTGCACTCCAGCAGCTCCTTAGCTCTGTCTTCAGAGCCCCAGGGGGCAGCTGTGGGCATCAGTGCCCAGGGCAGAGAGCTCCTGTCCCTCGGGGCAGCCCAGGCAGGCAGCACTCCTGCCACCTTCAAGGAGGACTCCCTGGACGAGGATTTGATCCGGAACCCAACCTCCTCCCTGGAAGCAGTCTCCAAGGAGCTGGCTGTGCTGAACAGCAGAGCAGCAGCCAGCCCTGACTTCACTCTTCCTGCAGCTCCAAAAGCCCCCCCCGAGAAGATCTCACCCCTTGCCTCCTCAGAGGAGAAGAGGACATTTCCAAAGTCCAGTCCTTCCCCTGCACCATCCTCTGGCTCCCTCCAGTCCCCTCTGAACTTCCTGGCCGAGCAGGCCCTGGCACTGGGCCAGTCCTCTCAAGACAAAAAGGCAGAGAGCTCCAACTACAAAGAGGTCTCCTGCCAGGCCTCTCCCAGCAAAACCCTCCCTGATGGCCACCAGGCTAAGCAGAAGCACCACAGCCTGGCCAGGCCCAGCTCCAGCCCGGTGGCAGCTCCTCAGGTGAAGGTCTTCCACTCGGGCAGCCAGCTGCAGAAGGCCTTCGCCTCCCCTGCTCCCTTCGTCAAGCTGCAGAGCCCCAAATCCTCCTCCCCCCTGCCCCAGCGCTCCCTGCTCCCCCAGGTCAAGTCCTCAGCCAAAGCTCAGAGCTTCCACTCCTCCTCCTCAGCTTCAGGCAGCTCCCAGAACTCCAGCAGCTCCCACAAGAGCCCAGGCTCTTCCTCCTCCTCCTCCTCGTCCCTCGGCTACGCAGGAAAGCACTCGAGCGGCTCCAGTTCTTCAGGACAGGCTTACAAGTCCCCCTTTGTGGCTGGTTCCCTCTCCAAGCATGGAGCTTCTGCCAGCAGCTCCTCCTCAGCTGGAGCTGCTGCAGCCCAGGGCTGCTCCTCTGGGAGCCTGCTGCCCCCCGTGCAGCCCCCGGCCCCCGGCCGCCCGGCCCCCGGCGCCGCGCTGAAGAAGCCTCCTGTCCCCCAGAAGCTGACTCTGGTGGCACCTCCTGGAGGTTCCAATGGAGATTCCAGTGGGGGCACTCAAGGGGTGGCCAAGCTGCTGACCTCCTCCCTAAAGCCAGCTGTTGTGAGCAGCACTGCCTCTTCTACCTCTGTGCCGGTAAGCAGTAGGGAGCTGGCCTGGCCTGGCGCTGGGGAAAGGAGTGGGGTGGTGCCAGGCCATCTCCTCACCCCTCCAGACCTGCCATGAAGTGAGGGCTTCACAGCAGTGTCCTCAGAGTCTTGGTTGGCCCTCAGGAGGTGCTGGTCTTGGCCATGGGGTCCTGCTCTGAGATTCCAGCTTCCCTTGCCAGCTGAGAGCCAAGGCCGTGGCAGGGCAGCTGCCAGCCTGTAGGGCTTGCTGCCTCCTGCCCTGGCTTTGTGACATGGCCACAGCAGGAGGCAGGTCAGTGGGGCAGGCTGGCAGGAGAGCTAAAAATCACTGCCCAGACTGACAGCAGCCTGGCCTGGAGCAGCACTGGGGTGGCAGCAGCAGCAGGGCAGGGATTGTGCCCTTGGATCAGTACTGCTCAGGCCACAGCTTGAGTGCTGGGTTCAGTTCTGGGCTCCTCACTGCAAGAAGGACATTGAGGAGCCAGGCTGCAGCCATGGCTGAGGCCAAGGGGATGAGGTTCAACAAGGCCAAGGGCTGTGCCCTTGGGTCACAACCAGCCCAGGAAGGCTCCAGGCTGGGGGCAGAGTGGCTGCAAAGTGGCCAGCAGAGAAGGCCCTGGGGGTGCTGGGTGCCAGCAGCTGGAGAGGAGGCAGGGGGTGCCCAGGGGGGCAAGAAGGGCAGCAGCAGCCTGGGCTGGAGCAGCAGTGGGGTGGCAGCAGGAGCAGGGCAGGGATTGTGCCTCTGGGCTGGGCACTGGGGAGGCCACAGCTTGAGTGCTGGGTTCAGCTCTGGGCTCCTCAGTGCAGGAAGGAGATTGAGGAGCTGGAGCAGGGCCAGAGAAGGGCAAGAGAGCTGGGGAAGGGTCTGGGGAAGAGGGCTGGGGAGGAGCAGCTGAGGGAGCTGGGGGTGTTGAGCCTGGAGCAGAGGAGGCTGAGGGAGACCTCCTTGCTCTCTGCAGCTCCCTGAGAGGAGGCTGCAGCCAGCTGGGGCTTGGGCTCTGCTCCCAAGGACAAGAGGCAATGGCCTCAAGCTGCCTCTGGGAAGGTTTAGGTTGGACATTAGAAGAAACTTCTTCACTGGAAGGGTTCTCAGTGCCTGGCCCAGGCTGCCAGGGGGGTGGCCCTGGAGGGGTTTCCCAGAGGCAGAGCTGTGGTGCTGAGGGCCAGGGCTCAGCCCCAGCCTTGGTGCAGCTAGAGAATGGTTGTGCTGGATGGGCTTGAAAGGCTTTGCCAGCTGCAGTGTTTCTGTGATTCCAGAGGCCCGTTAGTCCTTTTCTCCACAGCTGACCTATGGAACAAGTACCCCTGGCAGGAGGTTATTGTCTCCACCTTCCTGCCCTGCTTGCTTGGGTGATTCTCTCTGACTCCCTTCTCTTGCTCCCAGTTTCTAGTAACCTCCTGAGGTGATGTCTGGAGCCCAGCTGAAGGACACAGCATGGAGCTGAGGCTCTCAGCCCCTCAGTGTGGGTTGGGAGCAGCCCTGAAGGGAGAGCCTTGGGGGTGCTGAGTGCTGAGCAGCTCCCCAGGAGCCAGCAGTGCCTCCTGCAGCCCTCAGGCAGCTGTGTGCTGGGCTGCAGCCAGAGCAGGCTGGGCAGAGGGCAGCAGAGGGGATTCTGCCCTGGGCTCTGCTCTGCTCAGCCCTCACCTCCAATCCTGCCTCCAGCTCTGCTGTCCCCAGCAGCAGAAGGACACAGAGCTGCTGGAGAGAGGCCAGAGGAGGCCACAAAGATGCTGGCAGGGCTGGAGCAGCTCTGCTGGGAGCACAGGCTGAGGGAGCTGGGGCTGTGCAGCCTGCAGAGGAGAAGGCTCCAGGGCTCCTCAGAGCTGCTGCCAGGAGCTGAAGGGATCCTGCAGGAAGGCTGCAGAGGAACTTTTGCTGAGGGGGTCTGAGGCAGGCCCAGGGGGAAGGGTTTGGAGCTGAGGCAGAGCAGGGTTAGAGTGGAGCTGAGGAAGAAGTTGTTGAGTGTGAGGCTGCTGAGCCTCTGGCCCAGGCTGCCCAGGGAGGCTGTGGCTGCCTCCTGCCTGGGGGTGTTCCAGGACAGGCTGGATGAGGCCTCAAGCAGCCAAGTCCAGCTGAGAGGTGTCCCTGCTGGTCACTGGGAGCTGAAATCATTCCCCAGTGGGCTCTGTGCCATGGCAGAGATCTCAGGTGGCATCCAGGGCCACACCAAACTTTGGTGTCTTGAGTCGTCAGCAGAGATGTGGTGACCAAGGTGAGTAGGAAGCTTCCTCCCTGGAGCTCCCAGGCAGTGTGTGAGCTGCTCCTGGGCTGAGTGGAGGCACACTTCCAGAGCAAGGGACTAACAGCAGCAAATGCAGGGTGGTCAGATTGCTTGGTCCAGCAGCCTGATGTGCTGAGAACCTCCAGAGGGCCTCAAGAGTTGGCAGCTCCTGGATGCTTGCAAGGAGGAATTAATTGATTCACAGAAGGGGTTGGAAGAGAGCTTCAGGATCATCCAGCTCCAAGCCCTGCCATGGGCAGGGACCCCTCCCACCAGCACAGGCTGCCCAAGGCCTCATCCAGCCTGGTCCTGAACACCTCCAGGCAGGAGGCAGCCACAGCCTCCCTGGGCAGCCTGGGCCAGAGTCTCCCCAGCCTCACTGCAAAGGATTTCTTCCTCCTCTCCACTCTCAGTCTCCTCTCTCCCAGCTCAAAGCCATTGGCCCTGGGCCTGGCACTCCCAGCCCTTGGCCCAAGTCCCTCCCCAGCTCTCCTGGAGCCCTTCAGGTACTGGGAGGCTGCTCTGAGGTCTGCCTTGAGCCTTCTCTTCTGCAGGCTGCACAGCCCCAGCTCTCCCAGCCTGGCCCCACAGGGGAGGTTCTGCAGCCTCTGATCATCTCTGTGGCCTCCTCTGGAGCCTCTCCAGCAGCTCCAGGTCCTTCCTGTGCTGGGGGCCCCAGAGCTGGAGGCAGTGCTGCAGGTGGGGGCTGAGCAGAGCAGAGCAGAGGGGCAGAATCCCCTCCCTGTGCTGCTGCTCTCCCTGCTCTGGCTGCAGCTCAGCACTCAGCTGCCTCTGGGCTGCCAGGCCAGAACTGCTGAGCTCTCCTTGCTCTGCAGAGCTTTCAGTGCCAGAGACTCTGATTTTCCCCCTCCTGACTGCCCTGTTCCATTGCTTTGCAGAAAGTAACCAGTGGAGCTGTGCTGCTGACCAGCTCTTCCTCCTTGAGCGTGCTGGCTCCATCCTACAAGTCCAACAGCCCAAAGCTGCCAGCTGCCCTCAGCTCCACCCCCTTGGGGATCATCTCTCCCATTCATTCCTTCCCTCTCCATGTCATCTCCTTCAGCTCTGACTCCTCCCCCAAGGCAGGAGTCTCCAAGGATGCAATAGTTACAGGACCTGCTCCAGGAACTTTCCACCATGGCCTGGGCCACAGTGAGTATCCTGCTGCTGCTCCCCCTGGGTGCTGCCTGTGTCTGTGCTGGCAGCCCCCACCCTGCCAAGGCTGTGCTGTGTTCACCCCTTGCACACCACCTCCCTCCCCCTTGCTCCTGCTTCCTGCTCTGCTTCCTACCTTTAGACCTTGGCCACAGCCCTGAGAGCTAGCCCAGAATTCCCTCTGGCTGGAAGCTGAGCTACAGGCTGACTGCTGCAGCTGCTCTGCTCTAGGTTCTGTGCCTGATGTGGATTTCCCCCCCTGTTTTGTTGTCCCCTGTCCTCTCTCTGTGTTTTCTCTCTCTAGGTCTCCTGGCTGGCTTGCACTCCAGCCCCCACCACGCCATGCCGCTCCCACACCCTGCCCTCTCCACTCACTTACCACAGCCTCTGCCAGGTAACTTCCCACTCAGCCCTCTCTCTCTTTGCCTTCTCACTTGTCCCTTGAAGCAGCAGAATGGCCTCTGGAGAGCATCCAGTCCAACCCCGCCTGCCAAGGCAGGGGCACCCAGGGCAGGTCACACAGGGGCACATCCAGGTGGGGTTTGAAAGTCTCCACACAAGGAGACCTCTCTGGGCAGCCTGCTCCAGGCCTCCAGCACCCTCACACCAAACAACTTTCTCCTCATGTTGAGGTAGAACTTCCTGGGTTCCAGCTTGTGCCCATTGCCTCTTGACCTGTCACTGGGCACCCCTGCAAAGAGCCAGGCCTCTTCTTGCCCCCCACCCCTCAGCTATTGATAGTCATTGATCAGATCCTCTCTCAGTCTTCTCCTCTCCAGATAAAAGCAGCCCCAAGGCTCTCAGCCCTTCTTCACAGCAGAGATGTTCCAGCCCCTTCATCATCTTCATAGCCTCCCCTGGACTCTCTCCAGCAGATCCCTGTCCCTCCTGAGCTGGGGAGCCCGGAGCTGGATGCAATATCCCAGGTGTGGTCTCAGCAGGGCAGGGCAGAGGGGGAGCAGAACCTGCCTGGCCCTGCTGGCCACACTGCTCTTAGTGCACCCCAGGTGCTTCTTCCTTGAGCAGGCAAAGCAAGATCATTGTTCACACTGCCCAACCTTGGCTGTCACTAAAGCCCTCCCTGAGGTACCCAGGGAGGTGCAGCCCTCCCTGTCCTGTAGTGGTTAAGCCAACCAGGCCAAACTGCTGTGTTGGGGAATGATGAGCAGGGGCCTACCACAAGTGTGGGTTCCTGGAGGTGCTCAGCTTTGCAGCCTGTGTTGTGGTAGGAAGCATCCAGGCTGGGGAGGGGTGGCCTCCAGGCTGGGGATGAAGCTGGCTGCTCATGGCATGGTTGGGTGCACATTTCACTGGGTACAAAACCAGACTGGTTGGCTGGGCCTAGAGAGTGGGGAACTAAGTTAGCTCCAGCTGGTGGCCACTCCCCAGTGGTGTTCCCCAGGGCTCAGCACTGGGCACGGTTCTCTTTGATGCCTTCAGCAATGATCTGGGTGAGGGCATGGAGGCAGCCTTGGGCAGCCTGCAGATGGTACTAAGCTGGGGGCTGCAGGGGAGCTGGCCCTGAGGGCTGCAGGGGATTTGGCCCTAGAGGCTGCAGGGGAGCTGGCCCTGGGCTGTGCAGGGTGAGAAGGGAGGGCAGGGCTGAAGGCCTCTCCTTGATGGCAGGAGGGCTCCCAGCAGCCCTGTATGGGACAAAGGATATTTTGTGCTGACTTTCTGCAGATGGCACTAAGCTGGGTGCCAGAGTTGATCAGAGTTCCATTGAGTTGATCAGAGTTCCATTGAGTTGATCCTTGGGTTGATCAGAGTTCCATTGATTTGATCAGTTCGTTGAGTTGATCTTGAGTTGATCCGAGTTCCGTTGAGTTGATCTTGAGTTGATCTTGAATGGATCAGCGTTCCATTGAGTTGATCTTGAGTTGATCTTGAGTTGATCAGTGTTCCATTGAGTTGATCTTGAGTTGATCTTGAGTGGATCAGCGTTCCATTGAGTTGATCTTGAGTTGATCAGCGTTCCATTGAGTTGATCTTGAGTTGATCAGCGTTCCATTGAGTTGATCAGCATTCCATTGAGTTGATCTTGAGTGGATCAGCGTTCCATTGAGTTGATCTTGAGTGGATCAGCGTTCCATTGAGTTGATCTTGAGTGGATCAGCGTTCCATTGAGTTGATCAGCATTCCATTGAGTTGATCTTGAGTTGATCAGCATTCCATTGAGTTGATCTTGAGTGGATCAGCGTTCCATTGAGTTGATCTTGAGTGGATCAGCGTTCCATTGATTTGATCTTGAGTTGATCAGTGTTCCATTGAGTTGATCTTGAGTGGATCAGCGTTCCATTGAGTTGATCAGTTTGTTGAGTTGATCTTGAGTTGATCCGAGTTCCGTTGAGTTGATCTTGAGTGGATCAGCGTTCCATTGAGTTGATCTTGAGTTGATCTTGAGTGGATCAGCGTTCCATTGAGTTGATCTTGAGTGGATCAGCGTTCCATTGAGTTGATCTTGAGTGGATCAGCGTTCCATTTTGTTGATCAGAGTTCTGGAGTTCCATTGAGTCGATCCTTGAGTTGATCAGTGTTCCATTGAGTTGATCTTGAGTTGATCTTGAGTGGATCAGCGTTCCATTGAGTTGATCTTGAGTGGATCAGCGTTCCATTCAGTTGATCTAGAATTGATAAGCGTTCCATTGATTTGATCTTGGAGTTGATCCGAGTTCCATTGAGTTGATCTTGAGTGGATCAGCGTTCCATTGAGTTGATCAGTTTGTTGAGTTGATCTTGAGTTGATCTGAGTTCTGTTGAGTTGATCTTGAGTGGATCAGCGTTCCATTGAGTTGATCTTGAGTTGATCTTGAGTGGATCAGCGTTCCATTGAGTTTATCTTGAGTTGATCTTGAGTGGATCAGCGTTCCATTGAGTTGATCTTGAGTGGATCAGCGTTCCATTGAGTTGATCAGAGTTCTGGAGTTCCATTGAGTCGATCCTTGAGTTGATCAGAGTTCCATTGATTTGATCTTGAGTTGCTCAGAATTCTGTTTCAGTGGGAAGCTCTCTTGGGAGCACACCGCGACCAGCAGCCTCGGAGAGCACCAGCTGCTTTCCTTTCAGCCTACGGGACCGGCAGGCCCTGCGCAGTCTCTCAGCCCTCGGCTGGAATCGGCGCTTGCTGTTCTCCACGTGCTTGCTGCTGGCGATCGCTCAGGCTCGCTGTGTCACTGGCAGCACGTTTAAAAGTCAGTGGCATCTCGCAGGCGGTTCCGTTCCAGCGGGAAGCTCTCTTGGGAACACACTGCAACCAGCAGCCTTGGAGAGTGCCAACTGCTTTCCTTTCCAGCCTACAGGAACAGCAGGCCCCGCGCGGTCTCTTGGCACTCGGCTGGAATCAGCGCTTGCCGTTCTCCTTGTTCTTGCTGCTGGGGATCGCTCGGGCTCGCTGTGTCACCGGTGGCACGTTTAAAAGCCAGCGGCCCCTCGCAGACAGTTCTGCTCCAGCCCGTGTGCTCTCGCTCGGGAACACACCGCGACCAGCATCCTCAGAGAGCACCAACTGCTTTCCTTTTCAGCCTACAGGCACAGCAGGCCCCGCACAGTCTCTCGGCCCTCAGCTGGAATCGGCGCTTGCCGTTCTCCCCATGCTTGCTGCTGGGATCGCTTGGGCTCGCTGCATCACCAGCAGCACATTTAAAAGCCAGCGGCCCCTCGCAGGCGGTTCCGTTCCAGCCCCTGTGCTCTCACTTGGCTGCGCCGTGCTTTGTCTAAAGCTTTGTCCATTAGGTCCCGTGGGCAGGGCTGGGCATGGTGGTAACTCCTCGCAATAACTCCTTCAAAACATCAGTCTCGGCTCAGACTGGGGCAGAACATAAGCAGGTAGGTAGGTGTCATAAGCAAGAGGTAGGTGTCCAGGCATCTGGCTGCAGAGAGTGCTGGAGCCTGGCACTTGAGATACAGGGTAGTGGGGACAACTCCTGCATTAGGTGTGAGCAGATTGACTATCTGCTTTCCCTGCTGGCCAGACTGAAGGATGAGGTTGCTAGACTTAGAGATGTAAGGGATTGTAGAAGGGTGACAAACTTGAGTAAGCAGGCCCTGCAGGCTCCCCCAGCAGAGGCTGGCTATCCAAAAAGCAGAGGGGAATGGGCGCAGGTTCCTCTCAAAAGACGCAAGGTTAAACCTCCTTGCCTCCCCTCACCTTCCCTACTGCCCTTGGAAAGCAAGTACAGGGCATTGGAGGTTGAGGGTGAGGTGATTCTGATACTGGAGGACACACCATCTGGGGTTTTCCCTGAGGCTAAACAGCCTAAGATTACACAGCCTTCCCCTGGCATCAGGACCTGCTCCCTCCAAAAAAAGAGGAGGGTAACTGTTATTGGTGATTCCCTTCTGAGGGGAACAGAAGGCCCCATATGTCAGCCAGACCCTTCTGAAAGGGAAGTTTGCTGCCTCCCAGGAGCCCAAGTTAATGATGTTACCAGAAGGCTGCCTAGCCTGGTGCAGCCCTCTGACTACTATCCCTTACTAGTTATGCAGTTAGGGAATGATGATGTTGCAAGCAGAACTCCCAGGGCTATCAAGAATGACTTTAAGGCCCTGGGAGACCTGGTTGAGGGGTCAGGGGCACAAATAATTTTTTCATCAATACCCTTAGTTGCAGGAGGGAATACCATAAGGAACAGGTCAGCAGCTAGAGTCAACAAGTGGCTCAGAGGCTGGGGCAGTCAAAAGAATTTTGGGTTTTTCAATCTTGAAGAACTTTCTACTGCAGCAGGTCAGCTGGCAACAGATGGAGTACATCTGTCCCAGAGGAGGGGAAAGATCAGAGTGTACAAGAATGGCCTATCCCTCAAGAGGAAAAAGATTCTGGGAAGGGAATTGGCAGGTCTCATTGACAGGGCTTTAAACTAGATTTGAAGGGGGAAAGGGCTGGAACCAGTCCCCCCAGACAGGAGTCTGGGGGTGATAAGCTGGAGCCAGGGGTGAAAAAAAGCTGCACTTTGGCTACGGCAATCCCATGCAGAGCTACAGGCTGGGGTCAGAGTGGCTGAGAGCTCCCAAACAGAGAGGGACCTGGGGGTGCTGATCGACAGCCACCTGAATATGAGCCAGCAGTGTGCCCAGGTGGCCAAGAGGGCCAATGGCATCCTGGCCTGCATTAGGAATAGTGTGGCCAGCAGGAGCAGGGAGGTCATTTTGCCCTGTACTCTGCTTTGGTTAGGCCACACCTTGAGTACTGTGTCCAGTTCTGGGCCCCTCAGTTTAAGACGGACATCAAAACACTTGAAGGTGTCCAGAGGGCAACAAGGCTGGGGAGAGGCCTTGAACACAAGCCCTATGAGGAGAGGCCGAGGGAGCTGGGATTGTTTAGCCTGGAGAAGAGGAGGCTCAGGGGTGACCTCATTGCCCTCTACAACTACCTGAGGGGTGGTTGTAGCCAGGAAAGGGTTGGTCTCTTCTCCCAGGCAACCAGCACCAGAACAAGGGGACACAGTCTCAAGCTGTGCCAGGGGAGGTTTAGACTCGAGGTGAGGAGGAAGTTCTTCACTGAGCGAATCATTTGTCATTGGAACGGGCTGCCCAGGGAGGTGGTTGAGTCACCATTCCTTGAGGTGTTCAAGAGGGGATTGGACGTGGCACTTGGTGCCATGGTCTAGTCATGGGGTCTGTGTTGATAGGTTGGACTTGATGATCCTCGAGGTCCTTTCCAACCTAAGTTATACTGTGAGATTGTGAAACCAGCAGCCCAGCTGCAGTGCATGTACAATAATGCACGAAGCATGGGCAGCAAACAAGAGGAGCTGGAAGCCTTACTGCAGCAGGAAGGTTATGATGTAGTTGCCATCACAGAGACGTGGTGGGATGACTCACATGACTGAAGCGCTGCAATTGACGGCTGCAGGCTCTTCAGGAGAGACAGGCAAGGAAGAACGGGTGAAGGGGTGGCCCTGTACATCAGGGAGGCACTAGATGCCATTGAGCTAGAGATCAGGGACCATCAGGTTGAGTGCCTGTAGGTGAGAATTAGAGGGAAGGCCAACAGGGCAGACATCCTGGTTGGAGTCTGTTACAGACCACCCAACCAGGAGGAAGATGTTGATGAAGCATTCTATAGGCAGCTTAGGGCTGTCTCAGGATCGCCTGACCTTGTTCTCATGGGCACTTCAACCTGCCTGACATCTGCTGGGATCTCAACACAGCAGAGAGGAGGCAGTCTAGGAGGTTCTTAGAGTGCATGGAGGACAGCTTCTTATCCCAGGTGCTGCGAGAACCTACCAGGGGCAAGGCTCTGCTTGACCTCCTCTTCACCAACAGGGAAGGGCTGGTGGGTGATGTGGTGGTGGGAGGGTGTTTAGGGGCCAGTGACCAGGAGATAATTGAGTGTTCAATATGCAGTCAAGCTAAGAGGGGCAGCAAGAAGACCTCCACTCTGGATTTCCGGAGGGCAGACTTCAGGTTACTCAAGGAACTAATTCAGAGGGTTCCTTGGGATAAAGCCCTTAAAAACAAAGGGGTCCAGGAGAGCTGGGCCTGCTTCAAGGAAGAATTGTTGAAGGCTCAGAACGGGCTGTGCCAATGTGCCGGAAGATGAGCCGCCGGGGCAGACGGCCTGGATGGGCAATGAGTTCTTAATAGAACTAAGGGCAAAAAAGAGGGTGTATCATCTTTGGAAGAAAGGGGAGGCAACCCATGGAATGTTTAAGGATGTTGCTAGGTCTTGTAGGAAGAGAATTAGGGAGGCAAAAGCACATTTGGAGCTTAGCCTGGCCTCTGCTGTGAAGGACAACAAAAAGTCTTTCTCTAAATACATTAATAGCAAGAGGAAGGGAAAGGACAACCTCCACTCCTTGGTGGACATGGAGGGGAACACTGTATCAAAGGATGAGGAAAAGGCAGAGATACTTAACACCTCCTTTGCCTCAATATTTACTAGCAGGACAAAATGTCTTCCAGACAGCTGGCCTGCAGAGCTGGCAGAAGGAGCCAGGGAGCTGCATAGTTTCCCTCTGATCCAGGAGCAGGTAGTTAGAGATCTCCTCAGCCGCTTGGATCCCCACAAGTCCATGGGACCGGATGGGATCCATCCTAGGGTGCTGAGAGAGCTGGCAGAGGAGCTGGCCAAGCCACTCTCCATCATTTTTCATCAGTCCTGGCTCACTGGAGAGGTCCCAGAAGACTGGAAGCTGGCCAGTGTGGTGCCCATCCACAAGAAGGGCCAGTTGGATGAGCCAGGACCTCAGTGCCAGGCAAGATCATGGAACAGGTCATCCTGAGTGCAATCACACAGCACTTACAGGGTGGCCAAGGGATCAGGCCCAGCCAGCATGGATTTAGGAAGGGCAGGTCCTGCCTGACCAACCTGATCTCCTTCCAAGCCCAAGTGACTGCCTGGGGGCTGTGGGGCAGGCTGTGGATGTGGCCTGCCTGGACCTCAGCAAGGCCTTTGACACCATCCCCCACAGCAAACTCCTGGCCAAGCTGTCAGCCCCTGGCTTGGATGGGAGCACACTGCACTGGGTTAGGAACTGGCTGGAGGCTGAGCCCAGAGAGTGATGGTGAATGTTGCCACATCCAGCTGGCAGCCAGGCACCAGTGGTGTGCCCCAGGGATCAGTGCTGGGCCCTGTGCTCTTTAACATCTTCATTGATGATCTGGAGGAGGGCATTGAGTCCATCAGCAATGAGTTTGCAGACGACACCAAGCTGGGGGCAGGAGTTGATCTGCTGGAGGGTAAGGAGGCTCTGCAGAGGGACCTCGACAGGCTGGACAGATGGGCAGAGGCCAAGGGCAGGAGACTGAACGCATCCAAGTGCCAGGTTCTGCACATTGGCCACAGCAACCCCAGGCAGTGCTACAGGCTGGGGTCAGAGTGGCTGAGAGCAGCCAGGCAGAGAGGGACCTGGGGGTGCTGGTTGACGGCAGCTGAACAGGAGCCAGCAGTGTGCCCAGGGGGCCAGGAGGGCCAATGGCATCCTGGCCTGCATCAGGAAGAGTGTGGCCAGCAGGAGCAGGGAGGTCATTCTGCCCCTGTACACTGCACTGGTTAGGCCTCACCTTGAGTCCTGTGTCCAGCTCTGGGCCCCTCAGTTTAGGAAGGAGGTTGACTTGCTGGAATGAGTCCAGAGAAGGGCAACAAAGTTTGTAGGGAGCTTGGAACACAAGCCCTGTGAGGAGAGGCTGAGGGAGCTGGGGTTGCTTAGCCTGAGGAAGAGGAGGCTCAGGGGAGACTCTCTCCAACTCCCTGAAGGGAGGTTGGAGCCAGATGGGGGTTGGTCTCTTCTCCCAGGCAACCAGCACTAGAACAAGGGGACACAGTCTCAAGCTGTGCCAGGGGAGGTTTACGCTGGAGGTTAGGAGGAAGTTCTACACAGAGAGAGTGATTGCCCATTGGAATGTGCTGGAATGGGTGGTGGAGTCACCATCATTGGAGTTGTTCAGGAGGAGACTTGCTGGGGTGCTGGGTGCCATGGGTTAGTTGTTTGGGTGGTGTTGGATTGGTTGATGGGTTGGACATGATGATCTTGAAGGTCTCTTCCAACCTGGTCTGTTCCGTTCCATTCCATTCCATTCCATTCCATTCCATTCCATTCCATTCCATTCCATTCCATTCCATTCCATTCCATTCCATTCCATTCCATTCCATTCCATTCCATCTGCTGCAGGGCAGGAGGCTGTGCAGAGGGCCCTGGGCAGGCTGCAGCCATGGCTGAGGCCAAGGGGATGAGGTTCAACAAGGCCAAGGGCTGGGTCCTGCCCTTGGGTCACAACAACCCCAGGAAGGCTCCAGGCTGGGGGCAGAGTGGCTGCAAAGTGGCCAGCAGAGAAGGCCCTGGGGGTGCTGGGTGCCAGCAGCTGGAGAGGAGCCAGGGGGTGCCCAGGGAGGCAAGAAGGGCAGCAGCAGCCTGGGCTGGAGCAGCAGTGGGGTGGCAGCAGGAGCAGGGCAGGGATTGTGCCTCTGGGCTGGGCACTGGGGAGGCCACAGCTTGAGTGCTGGGTTCAGCTCTGGGCTCCTCACTGCAGGAAGGAGATTGAGGAGCTGGAGCAGGGCCAGAGAAGGGCAAGAGAGCTGGGGAAGGGTCTGGAGAAGAGGGCTGGGGAGGAGCAGCTGAGGGAGCTGAGGGTGTTGAGCCTGGAGAAGAGGAGGCTGAGGGAGAGCTCCTTGCTCTCTGCAGCTCCCTGAGAGGAGGCTGCAGCCAGCTGGGGCTTGGGCTCTGCTCCCTAGGCTCAGGGGAGAGAAGGAGAGGCAATGGCCTGAAACTGTGCCAGGGGAGGGTTAGGTTGGAGAGGAGGCCAAATGTCTTTGGTGGCAGAGTGGTCAGGGCCTGGCAGAGGCTGCCCAGGGAGGTGGTGGAGTCCCCATGCCTGGAAGTGTTCCAGAAAGGTGTGGCCATGGTGTTGCTGGACTGGAGGCTCTGGGAGGCCTTTTCCAGCCCAAACCATTCTCTGCTAGTGCCACTCTGATGCTGCTGTGGCTTTCTCTCTGGTGTAGCTTTGCACATGAGGTCTTCACATCAGCACTCAATCATTTCCCACTGGGAAGAACTTGCCTCAGCTGCTCAGACTCCAGGCCCTTTCTCACCTGCTCTGGGAACCACTTCCCTCTTCAGTGTAAAACCCAACTCAAGGCTTCCCCTGTCCCTTCACTCCCTACCTCTCGGTGCAGAAGCCAGGCTGCTCCCAGCCCTGTCTCCCATCAGCTGCCCTTCCTCCCTGATCCCTCGGTGCTGCAAGAGAGGAGCAGAGAGATCTGCCCCCGGCCCTGCAGCTGCCTGCAGCCCCCCAAACCCCTTCCCACTTGCTTTTCCTTTCTTGCAGACGCTCCTCAGCTGCACGGCAAAGGCTCCGGCACCCAGCAGCGCAAGTTGTGACATCTGCCGGTCAGGGAGGGCAGCAGCAGCGCACAGCAGGCCCGGGAGGGGAGCAGCAGCAGCACACAGCCGGGCCAGGAGGGGAGCAGCAGCAGCAGCACACAGCCGGCCCGGGAGGGGAGCAGCAGCAGCAGCAGCACACAGCCAGGCCAGGAGGGGAGCAGCAGCAGCAGCACACAGCCGGCCCGGGAGGGGAGCAGCAGCAGCAGCAGCACACAGCCAGGCCAGGAGGGGAGCAGCAGCAGCAGCACACAGCCGGCCCGGGAGGGGAGCAGCAGCAGCAGCAGCACACAGCCAGGCCAGGAGGAGCAGCAGCAGCAGCAGCACACAGCCGGCCCAGGAGGGAGCAGCAGCAGCAGCAGCACACAGCCGGCCCAGGAGGGAGCAGCAGCAGCAGCAGCACACAGCCGGGCCAGGAGGGGAGCAGCAGCAGCAGCAGCACACAGCCAGGCCAGGAGGGGAGCAGCAGCAGCAGCAGCACACAGCCAGGCCAGGAGGGGAGCAGCAGCAGCAGCACACAGCCGGCCCGGGAGGGGAGCAGCAGCAGCAGCAGCGCACAGCCGGGCCAGGAGGGGAGCAGCAGCAGCAGCAGCACACAGCCAGGCCAGGAGGGGAGCAGCAGCAGCAGCAGCACACAGCCGGCCCGGGAGGGGAGCAGCAGCAGCAGCAGCACACAGCCGGGCCAGGAGGGGAGCAGCAGCAGCAGCAGTGCACAGCCGGGCCAGGAGGGGAGCAGCAGCAGCAGCAGCACACAGCCGGCCCGGGAGGGGAGCAGCTGCAGCAGCAGCACACAGCCGGGCCAGGAGGGGAGCAGCAGCAGCAGCAGCACACAGCCGGCCTGGGAGGGGAGCAGCAGCAGCAGCAGCACACAGCCGGCCTGGGAGCAGAGCAGCAGCAGCAGCACACAGCCGGCCCAGGAGGGGAGCAGCAGCAGCAGCAGCGCACAGCCAGGCCAGGAGGGGAGCAGCAGCAGCAGCACACAGCCGGCCCGGGAGGGGAGCAGCAGCAGCAGCAGCACACAGCCAGGCCAGGAGGGGAGCAGCAGCAGCAGCACACAGCCGGCCCGGGAGGGGAGCAGCAGCAGCAGCAGCACACAGCCAGGCCAGGAGGGGAGCAGCAGCAGCAGCAGCACACAGCCGGCCCAGGAGGGGAGCAGCAGCAGCAGCAGCACACAGCCGGGCCAGGAGGGGAGCAGCAGCAGCAGCAGCACACAGCCGGGCCAGGAGGGGAGCAGCAGCAGCAGCAGCACACCGCCGGCCCAGGAGGGGAGCAGCAGCAGCAGCAGCACACAGCCGGCCCGGGAGGAGCAGCAGCAGCAGCACACAGCCGGCCCGGGAGGGGAGCAGCAGCAGCAGCAGTGCACAGCCGGGCCAGGAGGGGAGCAGCAGCAGCAGCAGCACACAGCCAGGCCAGGAGGGGAGCAGCAGCAGCAGCAGCACACAGCCGGCCCAGGAGGGGAGCAGCAGCAGCAGCAGCACACAGCCGGCCCGGGAGGGGAGCAGCAGCAGCAGCAGCAGCACACAGCCGGCCCGGGAGGGGAGCAGCAGCAGCAGCAGCACACAGCCAGGCCAGGAGGGGAGCAGCAGCAGCAGCAGCACACAGCCAGGCCAGGAGGGGAGCAGCAGCAGCAGCACACAGCCGGCCCGGGAGGGAGCAGCAGCAGCAGCAGCACAGCCGGGCCAGGAGGGAGCAGCAGCAGCAGCAGGCCAGGCCAGGAGGGGAGCAGCAGCAGCAGCAGCACACAGCCGGCCCGGGAGGGAGCAGCAGCAGCAGCAGCACACAGCCGGGCCAGGAGGGGAGCAGCAGCAGCAGCAGCACACAGCCAGGCCAGGAGGGGAGCAGCAGCAGCAGCAGCACACAGCCGGCCCGGGAGGGGAGCAGCTGCAGCAGCAGCACACAGCCGGGCCAGGAGGGGAGCAGCAGCAGCAGCAGTGCACAGCCGGCCCAGGAGGGGAGCAGCAGCAGCAGCACACAGCCGGCCTGGGAGGGGAGCAGCAGCAGCAGCAGCACACAGCCGGCCCGGGAGGGGAGCAGCAGCAGCAGCAGCGCACAGCCGGGCCAGGAGGGGAGCAGCAGCAGCAGCAGCACACAGCCGGCCTGGGAGGGGAGCAGCAGCAGCAGCAGCACACAGCCGGCCTGGGAGCAGAGCAGCAGCAGCAGCACACAGCCGGCCCAGGAGGGGAGCAGCAGCAGCAGCAGCGCACAGCCGCCCAGGAGGGAGCAGCAGCAGCAGCACACAGCCGGCCCGGGAGGGAGCAGCAGCAGCAGCAGCACACAGCCGGCCCGGGAGGGGAGCAGCAGCAGCAGCAGCACACAGCCGGCCTGGGAGGGAGCAGCAGCAGCAGCAGCACACAGCAGGGGAGCAGCAGCAGCAGCAGCACACAGCCGGCCCGGGAGGGAGCAGCAGCAGCAGCAGCACACAGCCGGGCCAGGAGGGGAGCAGCAGCAGCAGCAGCACACAGCCGGGCCAGGAGGGGAGCAGCAGCAGCAGCAGCACAGCCGGCCCGGGAGGGGAGCAGCAGCAGCAGCAGCACACAGCCGGGCCAGGAGGGGAGCAGCAGCAGCAGCACAGCCGGCCCCGGAGGGCAGCAGCAGCAGCAGCACACAGCCGGGCCAGGAGGGGAGCAGCAGCAGGAGCACACAGCCGGCCTGGGAGGGCAGCAGCAGCAGCAGCACACAGCCGGCCCGGGAGGGGAGCAGCAGCAGCAGCACACAGCCGGCCCGGGAGGGGAGCAGCAGCAGCAGCAGCACACAGCCGGGCCAGGAGGGGAGCAGCAGCAGCAGCAGCACAGCCGGCCCGGGAGGAGCAGCAGCAGCAGCAGCACACAGCCGGCCCAGGAGGGGAGCAGCAGCAGCAGCAGCACACAGCCGGGCCAGGAGGGAGCAGCAGCAGCAGCAGCACACAGCCGGCCCGGGAGGGAGCAGCAGCAGCAGCAGTGCACAGCCGGCCCAGGAGGGAGCAGCAGCAGCAGCAGCACACAGCCGGCCCAGGAGGGAGCAGCAGCAGCAGCAGCACACATCCAGGCCAGGAGGGAGCAGCAGCAGCAGCAGCACACAGCCGGGCCAGGAGGGAGCAGCAGCAGGAGCACACAGCCGGCCTGGGAGGGGAGCAGCAGCAGCAGCAGCACAGCCGGCCCGGGAGGGTACAGCTGCAGCAGCAGCACACAGCCGGCCCGGGAGGGAGCAGCAGCAGCAGCACACAGCCGGCCCAGGAGGGAGCAGCAGCAGCAGCAGCACACAGCCGACCCGGGAGGGGTACAGCTGCAGCAGCAGCACACAGCCGGCCCGGGAGGGAGCAGCAGCAGCAGCAGTGCACAGCCGGCCCAGGAGGGGAGCAGCTGCAGCAGCAGCACACAGCCGGGCCAGGAGGGGAGCAGCAGCAGCAGCAGCACACAGCCGGCCTGGGAGGGGAGCAGCAGCAGCAGCAGCACACAGCCGGCCTGGGAGCAGAGCAGCAGCAGCAGCACACAGCCGGCCCAGGAGGGAGCAGCAGCAGCAGCAGCGCACAGCCGGCCCAGGAGGAGCAGCAGCAGCACACAGCCGGCCCGGGAGGGGAGCAGCAGCAGCAGCACACAGCCAGGCCAGGAGGGAGCAGCAGCAGCAGCACACAGCCGGCCCGGGAGGGGAGCAGCAGCAGCAGCAGCCAGGCCAGGAGGGGCAGCAGCAGCAGCAGCACACAGCCGGCCCAGGAGGGAGCAGCAGCAGCAGCAGCACAGCCGGGCCAGGAGGGAGCAGCAGCAGCAGCAGCACACAGCCGGGCCAGGAGGGAGCAGCAGCAGCAGCAGCACACAGCCGGCCCAGGAGGGAGCAGCAGCAGCAGCAGCACAGCCGGCCCGGGAGGGCAGCAGCAGCAGCACACAGCCGGCCCGGGAGGGGAGCAGCAGCAGCAGCAGTGCACAGCCGGGCCAGGAGGGGAGCAGCAGCAGCAGCAGCACACAGCCAGGCCAGGAGGGGAGCAGCAGCAGCAGCAGCACACAGCCGGCCCAGGAGGGAGCAGCAGCAGCAGCAGCACACAGCCGCCCGGGAGGGCAGCAGCAGCAGCAGCAGCACACAGCCGGCCCGGGAGGGAGCAGCAGCAGCAGCAGCACAGCCAGGCCAGGAGGGAGCAGCAGCAGCAGCAGCACAGCCAGGCCAGGAGGAGCAGCAGCAGCAGCACACAGCCGGCCCGGGAGGGGAGCAGCAGCAGCAGCAGCACACAGCCGGCCCAGGAGGGGCAGCAGCAGCAGCAGCACACAGCCAGGCCAGGAGGGCAGCAGCAGCAGCAGCACACAGCCGGCCCGGGAGGGAGCAGCAGCAGCAGCAGCACACAGCCGGGCCAGGAGGGAGCAGCAGCAGCAGCAGCACACAGCCAGGCCAGGAGGGGAGCAGCAGCAGCAGCAGCACACAGCCGGCCCGGGAGGGGAGCAGCTGCAGCAGCAGCACACAGCCGGGCCAGGAGGGGAGCAGCAGCAGCAGCAGTGCACAGCCGGCCCAGGAGGGGAGCAGCAGCAGCAGCACACAGCCGGCCTGGGAGGGGAGCAGCAGCAGCAGCAGCACACAGCCGGCCCGGGAGGGGAGCAGCAGCAGCAGCAGCGCACAGCCGGGCCAGGAGGGGAGCAGCAGCAGCAGCAGCACACAGCCGGCCTGGGAGGGGAGCAGCAGCAGCAGCAGCACACAGCCGGCCTGGGAGCAGAGCAGCAGCAGCAGCACACAGCCGGCCCAGGAGGGGAGCAGCAGCAGCAGCAGCGCACAGCCGGCCCAGGAGGGGAGCAGCAGCAGCAGCACACAGCCGGCCCGGGAGGGGAGCAGCAGCAGCAGCAGCACACAGCCGGCCCGGGAGGGGAGCAGCAGCAGCAGCAGCACACAGCCGGCCCGGGAGGGGAGCAGCAGCAGCAGCAGCACACAGCCGGCCCGGGAGGGGAGCAGCAGCAGCAGCAGCACACAGCCGGCCCGGGAGGGAGCAGCAGCAGCAGCAGCACACAGCCGGGCCAGGAGGGGAGCAGCAGCAGCAGCACACAGCCGGGCCAGGAGGGGCAGCAGCAGCAGCAGCACACAGCCGGCCCGGGAGGAGCAGCAGCAGCAGCAGCACACAGCCGGGCCAGGAGGGGAGCAGCAGCAGCAGCAGCACACAGCCGGCCCCGGAGGGGAGCAGCAGCAGCAGCAGCACACAGCCGGGCCAGGAGGGGAGCAGCAGCAGGAGCACACAGCCGGCCTGGGAGGGGAGCAGCAGCAGCAGCAGCACACAGCCGGCCCGGGAGGGGTACAGCTGCAGCAGCAGCACACAGCCGGCCCGGGAGGGGAGCAGCAGCAGCAGCAGCACACAGCCGGGCCAGGAGGGGAGCAGCAGCAGCAGCAGCACACAGCCGGCCCGGGAGGGGAGCAGCAGCAGCAGCAGCACACAGCCGGCCCAGGAGGGGAGCAGCAGCAGCAGCAGCACACAGCCGGGCCAGGAGGGGAGCAGCAGCAGCAGCAGCACACAGCCGGCCCGGGAGGGGAGCAGCAGCAGCAGCAGTGCACAGCCGGGCCAGGAGGGGAGCAGCAGCAGCAGCAGCACACAGCCGGCCCAGGAGGGGAGCAGCAGCAGCAGCAGCACACATCCAGGCCAGGAGGGGAGCAGCAGCAGCAGCAGCACACAGCCGGGCCAGGAGGGGAGCAGCAGCAGGAGCACACAGCCGGCCTGGGAGGGGAGCAGCAGCAGCAGCAGCACACAGCCGGCCCGGGAGGGGTACAGCTGCAGCAGCAGCACACAGCCGGCCCGGGAGGGGAGCAGCAGCAGCAGCAGCACACAGCCGGCCCAGGAGGGGAGCAGCAGCAGCAGCAGCACACAGCCGACCCGGGAGGGGTACAGCTGCAGCAGCAGCACACAGCCGGCCCAGGAGGGGAGCAGCAGCAGCAGCAGCACACAGCTGGACCAGGAGGGGAGCAGCAGCAGCAGCAGCGCACAGCCGGCCAGGGAGGGGAGCAGCTGCAGCAGCAGCACACAGCCGGCCCAGGAGGGGAGCAGCAGCAGCAGCAGTGCACAGCCGGCCCGGGAGGGGAGCAGCAGCAGCAGCAGTGCACAGCCGGGCCAGGAGGGGAGCAGCAGCAGCAGCAGTGCACAACCGGCCCGGGAGGGGAGCAGCAGCAACAGCAGTGCACAGCCGGGCCAGGAGGGGAGCAGCAGCAGCAGCAGCACACAGCCGGCCCGGGAGGGGAGCAGCAGCAGCAGCAGCACACAGCCGGCCTGGGAGCAGAGCAGCAGCAGCAGCACACAGCCGGCCCAGGAGGGGAGCAGCAGCAGCAGTGCACAGCCATCCCAGGAGGGGCACCTGGAGCTGTGCCTAGGCTGAGCCCCACACCAAGAGGCCACCTTGAGCTCTGTCTACGCTGAGCTGTACGCCAAGAGGCCACCTTGAGCCGTGCCTGGGCTAAGCTGCACACCAAGAGGCACCTTGAGCCGTGCCTGGGCTGAGCTGCACACCAAGAGGCACCTTGGGCCGTGCCTGGGCTAAGCTGCACACCAAGAGGCCACCTTGGGCCGTGCCTGGGCTGAGCTGCACACCAAGAGGCCACCTTGGGCCGTGCCTGGGCTAAGCTGCACACCAAGAGGCACCTTGGGCCGTGCCTGGGCTGAGCTGCACACCAAGAGGCACCTTGGGCCGTGCCTGGGCTAAGCTGCACACCAAGAGGCCACCTTGGGCCGTGCCTGGGCTGCTGCACACCAAGAGGCCACCTGGGCCGCCTGGGCTGCTGCACACCAAGAGGCACCTTGGGCCGTGCCTGGGCTGAGCTGCACACCAAGAGGCACCTTGGGCCGTGCCTGGGCTAAGCTGCACACCAAGAGGCCACCTTGGGCCGTGCCTGGGCTAAGCTGCACACCAAGAGGCACCTTGGGCTGTGTTCTAAGGAGAGAAGCATTCTGTAGCACTCTTGTTCTGCTGCTGTCCCTGGAGCACTGCCTGGCACTGGCAGCCCCTGGTGGAGCCCCTGGAGTTCTCCCTGGCACTGGCAGCCCCTGGAGCAGCCCCTGGAGCTCCCCCTGGCACTGGCAGCCCCTGGAGCAGCCCCTGGAGCTCCCCCTGGCACTGGCAGCCCCTGGAGCAGCCCCTCGAGCTCCCCCTGGCACTGGCAGCCCCTGGAGCAGCCCCTGGAGCTCTCCCTGGCACTGGCAGCCCCTGCAGCTTGCTGGGAGACTCAGGAGGGCTCTGTCTGCTTGGACTGATCCCATCCCATCTGGATCTGCACCTGCCAAGCCGCTCAGGGCTGGGCACCTGCTTGGTCTCCCGGTGGTGGGGATGGAAGAGGCTTCCTGCTTCTGCTTGGGTCTTACCTGGGGGCTGCCAGCCCTGGCTGTGCTCTCTGAAGGCATTTGGCTCTCTTGTACTCTCTGGCTCTGCTCCCCTTCATTGGAGGACTTCCCATTTCCTGTGTGCTGACTGGAAGCAGCCCCCTGCTGTTCCCCTCAGGGGGAGAGGAGACGTTTCAGAGAGACCCTTTTCGATGCAGACACTGACTTCTTTTTGGAGAGTTTGACTTCTTTTGGATGATTTTCTTTCTTTGTTTGTTCCCCCTCCCTGCTCCCTTTTGCCCTCATTTCCATCCAGTGCAGTGGGTTGCAGGGGACACTTCTCAGCATGCCACAGCTAGAGGAAGACAAAATCCCAGTGCCTTTTTTTCCCTGGTGGAGCAAGAATGGATCTGTAGTGAGGACAGCCTTCAGCCCCTCCTTGGTGTGCTTCTCAAGCTGGTGTGGTTTTTAATCCTCCTGTGTTTAAGATGTGTCCTGGGTTATTTAACAGAGCTTTGGATGGTTGCACAGCAAAAAAAAAACCCAACCCAGGAGCAGAGCTGCACTTGGCTGCACTTCAAGTGGTGTCTTGGTGCCTGCCAACACAGCACCAAATCCAGCAGGAGCACCAAGTCCTGTCCCAGCTTGTGCAGGTGGGGTCCAGACCCTCCCCTTAAAGCCATTCTTTCCCAGGGCCATCAGTCAGGAGCCCTGTGCTGGGCAGAGGGATTCAGAGAGTCACAGAATGGTCAGGGCTGGAGGGGGCCTCGAGGCTCAGCCATGGCCAGGGACACCTCACACCACAGCAGCTTGCTCACAGCCACCTCCAGCCTGGCTGCAAACACCTCCAGGCAGGAGGCTTCCACCACCTCCCTGGGCAACCTGGGCCAGGCTCTCACCACCCTCCTGGCCAACAACTTCTTCCCCACAGCCAATCTCAATCTCCCCACTTCTAGTTCTGCTCCATCCCCCCCAGTCCTATCCCTCCCTGACACCCTCAGAGGATGGAAGGATTTAGGTGAAGCAAGGGGAAGGAATTCCAGAGCCCAAGCTCCCTCTCCTGGCTGACCTCTGCAGCAGTGCTTGTGGCAGCTGAAGGACCAGGGACCACCCAGCCCTGGGGGTGCTCTGTGGCTGTTGAACCCTTAGGCCTGAAGCACTGCCCCTGAGCACCCCCTGGCCGCCACCACCACCACACTGAGCTGGCTTCCAGCTGACTCTTGTGGGCTTTGATTTGGGTTTTCCAGCTCTTCCCCAGCCTCATCCTGCCTGTCCTCAGAGCCTCCCTTCCTCCAAACCCCATCCCAGCCTGGCAGCTTCAGCCCTGCTCCTCGTGGCCTTTCCTGGTGTTCCAAGGGAGGAGCTGCCTGGGGGGGAGGCTGCTGCTGCCCCTGAGCCTCCCAGCAAAGAGCTGCTTTCAGTTCCTCCCCTCCCCCAGTCTGGGAGCTGCCAGATGATCATCTCCCAAGCCCAGTGCATTCTGGTTTGGTTTCTTTTTTGGTGTTTGATCCTTGCTTTTGGCCTCTGAAGGAAGCAGCCCAGCTGCAACCTTCTGTTTACAGAGAAAGAAAGAAGTCAGTCACTGAATGAATCCCTAGGGTGTAGCAAAAGAGCCAAAGACAGAACTTGTGGTACTGAAACCCAGCACAGCAGTTACTGGTGGCCTCTCAGCAGTGGGTGGAGGCCTCCTGGCAGGGAGAGGCTGCTTTGAGGACCTCCAAAGGGTCCTTGGCAACCTTCCCCTTGCCCATGGTAGTCTCCTGGCAGGGAGAGGCTGCTTTGAGGACCTCCAGAGGGTCCTTGGCAACCTTCCCCTTGCCCATGGTAGTCTCCTGGCAGGGAGAGGCTGCTTTGAGGACCTCCAGAGGGTCCTTGGCAACCTTCCTCTTGCCTGTGTTAGTCTCCTGGCAGGGAGAGGCTGCTTTGAGGACCTCCAAAGGGTCCTTGGCAACCTTCCCCTTGCCCATGGTAGTCTCCTGGCAGGGAGAGGCTGCTTTGAGGACCTCCAAAGGGTCCTTGGCAACCTTCCCCTTGCCCATGGTAGTCTCCTGGCAGGGAGAGGCTGCTTTGAGGACCTCCAAAGGGTCCTTGGCAACCTTCCCCTTGCCTGTGGTAGCTGAGCAAGAGCCTCCCCAGCCCTGGCAGGACAGGGGACTCCCAGTGGGTGACTGGAGGTCACTGCTTCTCCTCCCTCTCTTTGCTTTCAACTTGAAATGCTGCTGCTGGGCAGCACCCAGAGCAGAATGCCCTCCTCCTAGGAGTTTAGCAAAGCCTCTTGCCTCAGGGAAACGTTTCTTTGGTGGGAATTCTGTGGGATGTTTGTTTGCTTTGGGGTTGTTGTTTCTTTTCCTCTGGTGTCTCTGTGTGCTCTAAGGAGTGAGTGAGTGAGGTGGAGTGGCAGCAAGGCAGGGCCACAGCAGCAGCTTGCTGAGGAGCTGGGAGCTGGCACCTCTGCCCGCCCCCCAGGAGCTTGGTGGTGGTGTGGGGAGCAGAGGACATCCCCCTCCCCCCCTGGGCCCAGTCCTTGTGGCTGTCAGAGCTGCCCTGCACTGCTAGGTCCCCGTGGGTCTGGTGTGTGGGGGGGCTGCCTTGCTGCAGCTGGTGGGGGGTGGGATGAGAACTCTTCACCTTGTACAAAGCAACTGAATAAATGGTTTCACAGTTTCCAGAACTGCTTCTCCTCCCTCTCCTTCCCTCTGCTCCCATGGCCTTGGCTGTGGCTTCAGCTGTGGGGGATCATCTCCTGGGGAGGGGGCAATGAGCTCTCGACTGTGTTCACTGGAAGCTCTGGCATGGGGAGCAAACCACAGCTGGTTCCAAGGAGGCAGGGAGGCTGAGTCACCATCTCTGCTTGTGTTTAAAAGCCTTGGAGGTGTAGATCCAGCCTGGAAGTGTTCCAGGCCAGGCTGGATGAGGCCTTGAGCCACCTGGGCTGGTGGGAGGTGTCCCTGCCCAGGGCAGGGGCTTGGAACTGGGTGATCTTGAAGATCCCTTCCAATGTGATGGTTCTGTGAACCTGTGGAGCTTGAGGCTGTGGCTCAGTGGTGGACTTGGTAGAGTGGGGTAGATGGT
Organism: Melanerpes aurifrons; assembly: GCA_011125475.1. NCBI lineage: Eukaryota > Metazoa > Chordata > Aves > Piciformes > Picidae > Melanerpes > Melanerpes aurifrons. Next base: position 19,039,827 of record WWNC01000020.1, on the reverse strand, counting down.
TGGGCTCCATGAGCTTGAAGATCTTTTCCAACCTGAATGATTCCCTGGCTCTGCTGTGGGGGCAGAATTGCATCTCCTCACTCCCTGTGCCCCTGCTGGAAAGAGCAGGCCCTGTGTGCTGCCCTGACCTAGAGCAGAGCTGAAACTGCTCAGGGCTGGCCCTGCCCAGCTCAGGCCCTGCTCACTGAGGCTCCTGCAGCTCAGGGCAGCTTGGCACAGCCAGGGGCTGCTGCTGGCAGGGAGGAGCTGAGGGGCAGAGCTCCTGCCAAGGCCTGGGGGGCAGAAGGGCTCTGCCTGAGACTTGCTCCTGGCACACCAAGGGCACTGCCACAGCTTGTGCCACACCTTGGGGGGCAGGAGGTGGCAGCTGTGGGGAGGAGCAGACAGCACAGGGACCCTCAGCTGCCCACCCAGGGACTGCAGCCTGTGGAGGGCATCCTCAGGAGAGAGCTGAGGGATCCCCAGGGCCAAGCCTCTTCCTCAGAGATCAGTGTCCCAGGAGGGCTCTGAATGCTCTGCCTTTGAGCCCAGTCCAGGAGCTCCTGAGTCTGGTTCCCATCTGGTGCTGGATCCCTTCTGGGACTTGCCCAGTGCCTGCCCCCAGCATCAGTGGTGCCAGTGGTGCCCTCAGGGCTTGGGCTCTGTATGGGTTTGTGTCTCTGTCTCTATCCCCTGGCATTGTTCTTCTTCCCAGCCCAGCTGGTTCACTTCCCTTCCCACCCCATGAGTCTCTCTGCTCTTCTCTTCCCCCTGGGAAGCAGAGGGCTCCCAGAGGGCATCTGGCACTCATTTAGTGCCCAGCCCTGCCCCTTGGCACCCTGGCGCAATGGTGTGACCCTGTGGGATCCTGCTGCTCACCAGGGTGCAATGCTGGTGCCAGTCCCCAGGGCCAGGATGGGTACCAGGCAGTGCTCAGAGCTGCTGTTGGAGTCAGGATTTCCTGGGATTCAGGCATCAGCCAAAATCTGGGAAGAAGGCACTGAGCATGCTCCAGATGTGGCCTCCCCTGGCACCATCCCAGCATGATTTGCTGTTTCCCTGCAGCTGCAGTCACTTCAGTGCAGGTCACTCCCATCCCATGCTGCACATCAGCCCCAGCCCCAGCACTGCTCCAGACTTTTTCCTCCTGGAAAACAGCAACCAGGCAAAGCCAGGAGGCTCCTTCCTTAGCCTTGGCTCTGAATCCACAGAGCCCCAGACTGGTTTGGGTTGGAAGGGAGCTTCAAGATCATCCAGCTCCAACCCCCTGCCATGGGCAGGGACCCCTCCCACCAGCACAGGCTGCTCAGGCACAGGCTGCCCAGGGAGGCTTGGCTGCCTCCTGCCTGGAGGTGTTCAGGACCAGGCTGGATGAGGCCTTGGGCAGCCTGTGCTGGTGGGAGGGGTCCCTGCCCATGGCAGGGCTTGGAGCTGGATGATCCTGAAGCTCTCTTCCAACCCCTTCTGTGAATCAATTAATTCCTCCTTGCAAGAAGCATCCAGGAGCTGCCAACTCTTGAGGCCCTCTGGAGGTTCTCAGCACATCAGGCTGCTGGACCAAGCAATCTGACCACCCTGCATTTGCTGCTGTTAGTCCCTTGCTCTGGAAGTGTGCCTCCACTCAGCCCAGGAGCAGCTCACACACTGCCTGGGAGCTCCAGGGAGGAAGCTTCCTACTCACCTTGGTCACCACATCTCTGCTGACGACTCAAGACACCAAAGTTTGGTGTGGCCCTGGATGCTACCTGAGATCTCTGCCATGGCACAGAGCCCACTGGGGAATGATTTCAGCTCCCAGTGACCAGCAGGGACACCTCTCAGCTGGACTTGGCTGCTTGAGGCCTCATCCAGCCTGTCCTGGAACACCCCCAGGCAGGAGGCAGCCACAGCCTCCCTGGGCAGCCTGGGCCAGAGGCTCAGCAGCCTCACACTCAACAACTTCTTCCTCAGCTCCACTCTAGCCCTGCTCTGCCTCAGCTCCAAACCCTTCCCCCTGGGCCTGCCTCAGACCCCCTCAGCAAAAGTTCCTCTGCAGCCTTCCTGCAGGATCCCTTCAGGTCCTGGCTGGCAGCTCTGAGGAGCCCCTAGAGCCTTCTGCTCTTCATCCATCCTGGCCTTGAACACCTGTGCCAGAGTCTCCCCAGCCTCACTGCAAAGAATTTCTTCCCAATGTCTCATTTCAATCCACCTTCTTCAAGCCTGAAGCCATCACCCCTATCCTGGCACCCCCAGCCCTTGTCCCAAGTCCCTCCCCAGCTCTCCTGGAACCCTTCAGGTACTGGGAGGCTGCTCTGAGGTCTGCCTGCAGCCTTCTCCAGGCTGCACAGCCCCAGCTCTCCCAGCCTGTCCCCACAGAGGAGCTTCTCCAGCCCTCTAGGATCATCTTGGTGGCCTCCTCCTCCTCCAGGCAAGGCTCAGGAGGGTGCTGCCAGCAATAACGAGTCTCCCACCTGCTGCCTGGACCCTCTGTGCCTTTATTGGGTGCTGTAAACGGAATTCCCCTCCACTGCCCACCCCTTGCCCCCTGGAGGCAGCCCTGGGGCTCCATGGAGCTCCCACCAGTGAAAACCAGCAGGGATGGCTTGGAGCCACCAGGTGAGCAAGCTGTGTTTTGAAGGCTCTCTGCTGTGGGTCACAGCTGCCTGCGTCACTCTGCCCTCTTGGACCAATCTCTTCAGGGACTTTCCAGTGCCCTCTGTGCCATGGGGATGCTCCTCCAGCCCAGGTCCAGGGCTGAGGCCATCAAATGCCACCTGCCCCACTCGTCCCCAGCAGCACAGGCAGGGAGGTGGCCTTCAGGCCTCACTGTGGTGGCCTGGCTGGAGGTGTGTGGCACAGCTTTGTTTCTCCAGAGCTGATCTTCTCCCAGGATGGTGCCCAGCACTGGGGCAGTTGTCCACAGTGGAACTGGCTGCCCTACCAGCATGCAGCTGATGTGACCTGCTCCTGCTGCTCACCTTGGAGGCATCTTCACCTTCAGTCTCTCTAACAGCAGCTGGATACAGCCTTCTATGTGACTGCTGGAGTACAGAGTGAGGAAACTGCAGGTTCTGCTGAGTCCTTGGGCTTCAGGTCCTGCTGCTGAGTCCTTGGGCTTCAGGTTCCACTGTTGAGTCCTTGGGCTTCAGGTCCTGCTGCTGAGTCCTTGGGCTTCAGGTTCCGCTGAGTCTTTGAGCTTCAGGTTAAGCTGAGTTTTTGAGCTTCAGGTCCTGCTGCTGAGTCCTTGGGCTTCAGGTCCTGCTGCTGAGTCCTTGGGCTTCAGGTCCTACTGCTGAGTCCTTGGGCTTCAGGTCCTACTGCTGAGTCTTTGAGCTTCAGGTTCTGCTGAGTCTTTGAGCTTCAGGTTAAACTGAGTCTTTGAGCTTCAGGTCCTACTGCTGACTCCTTGGGCTTCAGGTCCTGCTGCTGAGTCCTTGGGCTTCAGGTCCTACTGCTGAGTCTTTGAGCTTCAGGTTAAGCTGAGTCTTTGAGCTTCAGGTTCTGCTGAGCCTTTGAGCTTCAGGTTAAGCTGAGTCTTTGAGCTTCAGGTCCTACTGCTGAGTCTTTGAGCTTCAGGTTAAGCTGAGTCTTTGAGCTTCAGGTTCTGCTGAGCCTTTGAGCTTCAGGTTAAGCTGAGTCTTTGAGCTTCAGGTCCTACTGCTGAGTCTTTGAGCTTCAGGTTAAGCTGAGTCTTTGAGCTTCAGGTCCTACTGCTGAGTTTTTGAGCTTCAGGTTCTACTGCTGAGTCCTTGGGCTTCAGGTCCTACTGCTGAGTCTTTGAGCTTCAGGTTAAGCTGAGTCTTTGAGCTTCAGGTCCTACTGCTGACTCCTTGGGCTTCAGGTCCTACTGCTGAGTCTTTGAGCTTCAGGTTCTACTGCTGAGTCTTTGAGCTTCAGGTTCTGCTGAGCCTTTGAGCTTCAGGTTAAGCTGAGTCTTTGAGCTTCAGGTCCTACTGCTGACTCCTTGGGCTTCAGGTCCTGCTGCTGAGTCCTTGGGCTTCAGGTCCTACTGCTGAGTTTTTGAGCTTCAGGTTCTACTGCTGAGTCCTTGGGCTTCAGGTCCTACTGCTGAGTCTTTGAGCTTCAGGTTCTGCTGCTGAGTCTTTGAGCTTCAGGTTCTGCTGCTGAGTCTTTGAGCTTCAGGTTCTGCTGAGTCTTTGAGCTTCAGGTTAAGCTGAGTCTTTGAGCTTCAGGTCCTACTGCTGACTCCTTGGGCTTCAGGTCCTACTGCTGAGTCTTTGAGCTTCAGGTTCTACTGCTGAGTCTTTGAGCTTCAGGTTCTGCTGAGTCTTTGAGCTTCAGGTTAAGCTGAGTCTTTGAGCTTCAGGTCCTACTGCTGAGTCTTTGAGCTTCAGGTCCTACTGCTGAGTCCTTGGGCTTCAGGTCCTACTGCTGAGTCTTTGAGCTTCAGGTTCTGCTGAGTCTTTGAGCTTCAGGTTAAGCTGAGTCTTTGAGCTTCAGGTTCTACTGCTGACTCCTTGGGCTTCAGGTCCTGCTGCTGAGTCCTTGGGCTTCAGGTCCTACTGCTGAGTCCTTGGGCTTCAGGTTCTACTGCTGAGTTTTTGAGCTTCAGGTTCTACTGCTGAGTCCTTGGGCTTCAGGTTCCGCTGAGTCTTTGAGCTTCAGGTTAAGCTGAGTCTTTGAGCTTCAGGTCCTACTGCTGACTCCTTGGGCTTCAGGTCCTGCTGCTGAGTCCTTGGGCTTCAGGTTCTACTGCTGAGTTTTTGAGCTTCAGGTTCTACTGCTGAGTCCTTGGGCTTCAGGTCCTGCTGCTGAGTCCTTGGGCTTCAGGTCCTACTGCTGAGTTTTTGAGCTTCAGGTTCTACTGCTGAGTCCTTGGGCTTCAGGTCCTACTGCTGAGTCTTTGAGCTTCAGGTTAAGCTGAGTCTTTGAGCTTCAGGTCCTACTGCTGACTCCTTGGGCTTCAGGTCCTACTGCTGAGTCTTTGAGCTTCAGGTTCTACTGCTGAGTCTTTGAGCTTCAGGTTCTGCTGAGTCTTTGAGCTTCAGGTTAAGCTGAGTCTTTGAGCTTCAGGTCCTACTGCTGAGTCTTTGAGCTTCAGGTCCTACTGCTGAGTCTTTGAGCTTCAGGTTCTACTGCTGAGTCTTTGAGCTTCAGGTTCTGCTGAGTCTTTGAGCTTCAGGTTAAGCTGAGTTTCTGAGCTTCAGCTTCTACTGAGGTTTTGAGCTTCAGGTTCTATGGAGTCCTTGAACTTCAGCTTCTACTGAGTCTTTGAGCTTCAGGTTCTCTAGGATCCTTAGGTCCTACTGAGTCTTTGCACTTCAGTTTCTACTGAGGTTTTGAGCTTCATGTTCTACAGAGTCCTTGGGCAGGTTCTACTGAGTCTTTGAGCTTCAGGTCCTATGGAATTCTTAGGCCCTACAGAGTCCTTAGGCTTCAGGTCCTACTGATTCACTGAGCTTCAGGCTCTATGGAAACCCTGGGCTTCAGGTTCTACTTCCTAAGGCTTTTTCTCTTGTTTTTTGCTGGCTTGAGTGACCAGGTAGGGATGGAGAGGGCGAGGAGGTGGTGCTGTGGTGCTGATGAAGGTGTGCCCCACTCTGCTGGTGGTGGTGTTCTGCAGTGGGCAGCAGCAAGCAGCAGCGTGGCTTGGTTAGCATGGCTGGGGCAGGGGCTGGAGCAGCATGGGAGAGGCAGAGGGGGAGGAGGAGGAGGAAGGGCAGCGATCTGGGAGCCTAAGGAGCGGTGCAGCTCGGAGCAGCTGCTCCTGGCTCCCTAGAGTGGGGGGAGAGCTGTGCAGCTGCTGCCAGACACCAGGACGGCCAGCTCCTGGATGGACATCTCCTTGTTGAGGTAACTGTTGTACTGCGCCGCGCTGAGCCGGCCGCTCTGCAGGGCCTCCTCGATGGAGAACTCGCGCCCCGACTTCCTGTCCAGGATCACCGACGACTCCCCGCTGGGGCCCTTGATGGAGATCTCCTCCCAGTCGCACTCCTGGCTCTTCAGCTTGACAAAGAGGCTCCACTCGATGAGGCCGAAGAGGTGAGCCTCCTCGGGGGACATCTCCTTGCCCGTGTCGGGGTCGATGACCACGATGGAGCGCCGCAGGTGGTTCTCCCTCTGCTCCCTCTTGATGGCCACCGTCTTGAGGCGGTTCTGCAGCTGCTCGATCTCCGCGTCCTTCTCGCGGGACAGCTGCTTCAGGTCCTCCAGCTCCCTCTCCAGAGCCTGGAACCTGGAGTCCAGGTTCACTCCGCTGTCCACGTGGCTCATGCTCCTCAGGTCCCGAGCTTCTGTTGCCGTCAGCTCGATCTCGGACTGCAGCCTCCTGGTTTCCATCAACAGGCTCTGCTTCTCCAGGTGGAGCTTGTGGTTTTCCTCCCTCAGCAGGTCGAGCTCCTTTGAGGACTTGGAGTTGTTGAACTCCACCTCGGACAGCCTGGTTTCCAGGCGGTTGATGTCTGCATCCAGCTCCCTCTTCCTCCTGCTCTCCTCCTCCAGGTTGCTCTTCAGCTTTTGGATCTCGTACTCGGTGTCCCCTTTGTCCACCTGGACGCTCTCGGAGAACACCACTTTCTCTTTCACCTCCATCTTCTCCAAGGAGAGCAGCTTCTTCCTCAGGGCTTCCAGCTCTGTCTGCAGGACCTGTCTGCGGTGCTTCTCTTCCTCCAGCTCCAGCTTGAGCAGAGAGTGCTCCTTCTCCTGCTGGGGGTCCTGCTGCAGGATCACTTTCTGCTTCACGGTCACTCGTTCCGTCGTCTCCCTCTCTTGCTCCTCCAGCTCGCTGAGCCTGATCCTCAGCCTCTGCACCTCCAGCTCGGCCTCCCTGCGGGCCTGCCTCTCCTTCTCCAGCTCCTCCAGCTGCCGCTCCAGCTCGGACCTCCTCCTCTGCAGCCTGCGCAGCTCCTCGCGCAGCTCGTCGATCTGCTTCAGCTCGCTCTCGATGCTCTGGGAGAAGGAGTTCACCTCGGCCTTCAGGGCAGGGTCTTGCTCGTACTTCACCACCTCCTGCTGCACCACTTTCTCCTTCACCTGGGAAAGTTCTTCCTCCCTCTGCCTCACTTTCTCCTCCTGGAGCAGCCGCTCCCTCTCCAGGTCGATGTGCTTCATCTGTTCGTCCGCCAGCTGCGCCCTCAGAGACTCCACCTCCTCCCTGGTCTTGGGGTCTTCCCGGAACTGCAGGATTTCCTGCACCACTTCCTTCATTTGCACTTGAGGTTTGGTGTCCTTCAGAGCCTGTATCTCCTGCTTCAGCTGGTAGATCTCCAGGTCAGCTCGCTCAATGGCTCCCGTCCTCTCGATGATTTCCTCCCGCAGTCGCTGCAGCTCCTTCTCGGTTTCTGGGTCGTTCTTGTACTTGATGACCTCCTTAATGACTTCCTTGACTTCCACCAGCGGCCCTCTGTTCCTCAGAGCAGCCAGCTCGCTCTGGCAGCTCTTCAGCTGCTCGTCACCCCCCCGGCACCTCCTCTCTTGCTCCACCAGCTCCAGGCGGAGGTTGGCCACCTCGTTCTCGGCCTTGGGGTCGGGGCGCACGATCTCGCGCACCTTCTCCTGCACCACCACCTTGGAGTTCTCCTCCTCCAGCAGCTGGATCTTCCTGAGCAGCTCAGCCTTCTCCCGCTCGTTGGAGCGGCCCTTGGACTTCTCGTCCTCGTACTGGCGCCGCAGCTCGTTCACCTCCCTCTCGATGGCCAGGTCCTTCTCCACCTTCAGCACCTCCTTGACAGTGATCTTGCCCTCGGCGATGGCTCTCTCCTTCTCCAGCCGCTTCAGCTTCTCCTGGAGGAAGCTGAGCTCCTCCTCGTGCTTCTGCCTCAGGGCACTCTCCCTCTGCTTGCTCTCCTGCAGCATCCGGAACTCCATCTCCAGCTGAGGGTCGTTCTGCAGCTTCAGCACTTCCTTCTCGGTGACCTTCTCCTGCTCCTTGCTCTTCTCGCTGGACAGCGCCGCGATCTGTCGGCGCAGGAGGAGCACTTCGCTCTCTCTGGTTCCTTCCTGCCTCCTGAGCTCTTCCAGCTCTTCTTTGAGCCTCAGGATCTCATCAGCCTGAGCCTTGTCCTGCTCAATCCTCAGCACCTCTTTCACGATGTACTCCTGGCCCCCTTCCCTCTTCTCGTGCTCCAGGACGCGCAGCCTGACCTTGAGAGCCTCCAGCTCCTCCTGGAGGACCTGGTTCCTGCGCTGCTCCTCTGCCAGGTTCTGCTGCAGCTTGTGGAAGCTCTCCTCCAGCTGGGGGTCGGGCACTTTCTTCAGCAGCTCTTTCTTCACGACCATCTCTTGGGGCTTTTGGTTCTGCAGGTGGACAATGTTGTTCTGGATGGCTTGGATCTCCGCCTCCAGCTGCTGCCGGCGCTGAGTCTCGTCCTCGAGCTCTTTCTTCAGCTTCCAGACCTCCTCCACAGGCCTCACAGCTGTTCTGCTCTGGGCAAAGTCCTCTGTCAGCTGGACCTCAGGTTGCTGTTGTCAAAGAGAGAACGTGGAGTCAAACCCCTCCCAACAGTGATAATCTGGGGGCTTATTTCTTGTGCCACCTGTGGCAGAAGGAGAGGAGGACATTGGCTTTGGGGTGCTGGGGGCCTTGGCAAACAGGGCTGCCCTTGGATTGCTCTGCGGGTGCCCAGCCTGGGCAGTGGCACCTCTGAGGCCTGTGGCTGGCAGAACAAAGCTCTCAGCCATGAGGGTCAGCAATTCCAGCATGAGCTTACTGAAAGAAGCCTTAAAAACCACATGGAGCCTCCCAGGGAGAGCAGGAGATGGGGCTGGGGGGCACAGAGGAGTTGTCTGCCTGATGTGATTGACTCCTGATTAATCCTACAATGGGTTGGCTTGGAAGGGAGCTTCAAGATCATCCAGCTCCAACCCCCTGCCATGGGCAGGGACACCTCCCACCAGCACAGGCTGCTCAGGGACTCATCCAGCCTGGTCCTCAACACCTCCAGGCAGGAGGCAGCCACAGCCTCCCTGGGCAGCCTGGGCCAGAGTCTCCCCAGCCTCACTGCAAAGGATTTCTTCCTCCTCTCCACTCTCAGTCTCCTCTCTCCCAGCTCAAAGCCATTGGCCCTGGGCCTGGCACTCCCAGCCCTTGTCCCAAGTCCCTGCCCAGCTCTCCTGGAGCCCTTCAGGTACTGGGAGGCTGCTCTGAGGTCTGCCTGCAGCCTTCTCCCCCAGGCTGCACAGCCCCAGCTCTCCCAGCCTGGCCCCCCAGGGGAGGTGATTTGGGGGCATAAGCCATTAGCTGGGCTGGTTGCCAGTTCAAGCACAGGCCCAGGAGTGCCCTGGCCAGGACTGTCCCCTCCAGAGCCCCCTGCCCCTCCCTTACCTGCCGCAGGAGGCTCTGAGCAAACTCCAGGTTCTGCAGCCTCTGTCTGTTCACGGCGTTGACTTCGGTGAACTTGGCTGCCAGGATGGCTTCCTAGGGAACAAAAAGACCTTGAGAAGAGGTGGGGGAGCCAGGGCTGCTCAGGCAGGGCCCTGAAGAAGTTAACCATGGGTGTTCTAAAAACCTGCAGTGGTGATCTACCAAACAGGAGGGAGGCAGAGTGCCACAGGCACTGCCACGGTCACACTGTACAGCTGCTCCTCAAGACATGCAGAGATGAAGTTGAGGTAGGCCAAGTTCCCCAAGAGCCAGCAATGAGCCCTCAGAGCCAATGGTGTCCTGGTGTGCATGGGGAAGAGTGTGGCTGGCAGGGCAAGAGAGGTTCTCCTGCCCCTCTGTCCTAGTGGGGCCACATCTGGAGTCCTGGGGCCAGTCCTGGGCTCCCCAGTTCAAGAAGGACAGAGAACTGCTGGAGAGAGCCCAGGGCAGGCTGCAGAGCTGCTGAGGGGCCTGGAGCAGCTCTGGCAGCAGCAAAGGCTGAGAGCCCTGGGGCTGAGAGCCTGCAGAAGAGCAGCCCCAGAGGGCAGCTGAGCAATGCTCAGCAAGAGCTAAAGGAGCTGGGGGGCAAGAGGCTGGGGCCAGGCTCTGCTGAGTGCTGCCCAGGGCCAGCACAAGGGGCAGCAAGGGGCAGAAAGTGTCAGGCAGGAGGTTGGAGCTGAGCAGGAGGAGAAAGTTGTTTGTTGTGAGGCTGCTGGAGGCCTGGAGCAGGCTGCCCAGAGAGGTTGTGGAGTCTGCTGGTGTGGAGAGCTTCCAACCCTTGCTGGGCACTGTGCTGCTGGGCAGGGTGCTGGGGGTGCCCTGCTGGAGCAGGGTTTGGGCTGGGGAAGCTCCAGAGCTGCCTTCCAGCCCCTACCCTGCTGGGATCCTATGATCCTGTGTCTGAGTGCCTCAGAGCTGCTGTGGGTCTGGAGTTCTCTGCAGCCTGTGCTGTGGCAGCCCTTGGGCTGAAAGGACCAGGCTGAGCCTGAATCAATCCCTTACCTGCAGTGCTCCCTGAGTGGTGGCTCTTGCCCTTTCCCCCACAAGCCTCTCTTTGCTGCTTTGACCAGCAGCACCCATCCAGGTGCTGGGCAGCACCCATCCAGGTGATGAGCAGCACCCATCCAGGTGCTGGGCAGCACCCATCCAGGTGGTGGTCAGGGCTCAGTCCATGTGTGGTAGTGAGGGAAGTTCAGTTCTCCCCCCCCACAAACCACAGCTTTCGAAGTCCTGGCAGGGGAAGAATTCCAGGGGCTTGGCTCTTGTCCCCCTCCCCTCCACAAGGTGCTAGATCCTGGTTTTCCTCTCCCATTAGGGCCAGCCCAGTGCTGACAAGAGGATGAGGTGGGAGGATGACAAATCCCTTCCCCACCCCAGTTCTTTCTCCTTCCCTCCACCCTCTCAGGCCCCCATGTCTCCAGCAGCAGCTGGAGCTGTTTGCAGGCTCCCCATTGCTCCCCAGACTGCTCTGCTTGCTGCAGGCCTCCCCTGGCTCACCTCCTCTTTCACTCTGGCAGCAGGGGACTGCAGCCTGGGCTTCTTGCTCGTGTAGCCGTTGCGGCCATTCTCCAGGTCCAGGATGGACCTCAGCTTCTCTGCTTCCAGCTCATAGTCCTGTGGGAAGAAATCCTCAGGAGGGAGCTGCCACTCCTGCTCCCTTCATGCACACCTCCCCATCTCCAATAACTGCTTCCCCAGGGCAGTGTGCTGGGGGAGCTGCCGAGGTTGGTGTGACCCAGAGCACTGCTGGCAGCACCTCTGGGCAGGGTGAGTTGGATGCTGCACTGTGAGCACAGCAGAGAGCTGCAGAGCTGTGCTGTCCTCTCACCCTGCTGCAGAGCTGTGCTGTCCTCTCACCTGCTGCAGAGCTGTGCTGTCCTCTCACCTGCTGCAGAGCTGTGCTGCCCTCTCACCCTGCTGCAGAGCTGTGCTGCCCTCTCACCCTGCAGCAGAGCTGTGCTGCACCTGCAGAGAGCTGTGCTGCCCTCTCACCTGCTGCAGAGCTGTGCTGTCCTCTCACCCTGCTGCAGAGCTGTGCTGCCCTCTCACCCTGCTGCAGAGCTGTGCTGTCCTCTCACCCTGCTGCAGAGCTGTGCTGCCCTCTCACCCTGCAGCAGAGCTGTGCTGTCCTCTCACCTGCTGCAGAGCTGTGCTGTCCTCTCACCCTGCAGCAGAGCTGTGCTGCCCTCTCACCTGCTGCAGAGCTGTGCTGCCCTCTCACCTGCTGCAGAGCTGTGCTGCCCTCTCACCCTGCTGCAGAGCTGTGCTGCCCTCTCACCCTGCAGCAGAGCTGTGCTGCCCTCTCACCTGCTGCAGAGCTGTGCTGTCCTCTCACCTGCTGCAGAGCTGTGCTGTCCTCTCACCCTGCTGCAGAGCTGTGCTGCCCTCTCACCCTGCAGCAGAGCTGTGCTGTCCTCTCACCCTGCTGCACAGCTGTGCTGCCCTCTCACCTGCTGCAGAGCTGTGCTGCCCTCTCACCTGCAGCAGAGCTGTGCTGCCCTCTCACCTGCTGCAGAGCTGTGCTGTCCTCTCACCTGCAGCAGGGCTGTGCTGCCCTCTCACCCTGCAGCAGAGCTGTGCTGCCCTCTCACCTGCTGCAGAGCTGTGCTGTCCTCTCACCCTGCTGCAGAGCTGTGCTGTCCTCTCACCCTGCTGCACAGCTGTGCTGCCCTCTCACCTGCTGCAGAGCTGTGCTGCCCTCTCACCCTGCAGCAGAGCTGTGCTGCCCTCTCACCCTGCAGCAGAGCTGTGCTGCCCTCTCACCTGCAGCAGAGCTGTGCTGCCCTCTCACCTGCAGCAGGGCTGTGCTGCCCTCTCACCCTGCAGCAGAGCTGTGCTGCCCTCTCACCTGCAGCAGAGCTGTGCTGTCCTCTCACCCTGCAGCAGAGCTGTGCTGTCCTCTCACCCTGCTGCAGAGCTGTGCTGCCCTCTCACCTGCAGCAGAGCTGTGCTGTCCTCTCACCTGCAGCAGGGCTGTGCTGCCCTCTCACCCTGCAGCAGAGCTGTGCTGCCCTCTCACCTGCTGCAGAGCTGTGCTGCCCTCTCACCCTGCTGCAGAGCTGTGCTGCCCTCTCACCTGCTGCAGAGCTGTGCTGTCCTCTCACCTGCTGCAGAGCTGTGCTGCCCTCTCACCCTGCTGCAGAGCTGTGCTGCCCTCTCACCTGCTGCAGAGCTGTGCTGCCCTCTCACCCTGCTGCAGAGCTGTGCTGCCAGAGCTGTGCTCCCTCTGCTGCAGAGCTGTGCTGCCCTCTCACCCTGCAGAGCTGTGCTGCCCTCTCACCTGCTGCAGAGCTGTGCTGCCCTCTCACCTGCTGCAGAGCAGAGAGCTGTGCTGCCCTCTCACCCTGCTGCAGAGCTGTGCTGCCCTCTCACCCTGCAGCAGAGCTGTGCTGTCCTCTCACCTGCTGCAGAGCTGTGCTGCCCTCTCACCTGCTGCAGAGCTGTGCTGTGCTGCAGAGCTGTGCTGCCTCTCACCTGCTGCAGAGCTGTGCTGCCCTCTCACCCTGCTGCAGAGCTGTGCTACCCTCTCACCTGCTGCAGAGCTGTGCTGCCCTCTCACCTGCAGCAGAGCTGTGCTGTCCTCTCACCTGCTGCAGAGCTGTGCTGCCCTCTCACCTGCCAGAGCTGCTGCCCTCTCACCCTGCTGCTGTGCTGCCTCTCACCTGCACCTGTGCTGCAGCAGAGCTGTGCTGTCCTCTCACCCTGCTGCAGAGCTGTGCTGTCCTCTCACCTGCTGCAGAGCTGTGCTGCCCTCTCACCTGCTGCAGAGCTGTGCTGCCCTCTCACCCTGCTGCAGAGCTGTGCTGCCCTCTCACCTGCTGCAGAGCTGTGCTGCCCTCTCACCTCACCTGTGCTGTGCTGCTGCAGAGCTGTGCTGTCCTCTCACCTGCTGCAGAGCTGTGCTGCCTCTCACCTGCAGCAGAGCTGTGCTGCCCTCTCACCTGCTGCAGAGCTGTGCTGCCCTCTCACCTGCAGCAGAGCTGTGCTGCCCTCTCACCTGCTGCAGAGCTGTGCTGCCCTCTCACCCTGCAGCAGAGCTGTGCTGCCCTCTCACCTGCTGCAGAGCTGTGCTGCCCTCTCACCCTGCTGCAGAGCTGTGCTGTCCTCTCACCTGCTGCAGAGCTGTGCTGCCCTCTCACCCTGCTGCAGAGCTGTGCTGCCCTCTCACCTGCTGCAGAGCTGTGCTGCCCAGAGCTGTGCTCTCACCTGCAGCAGGGCTGTGCTGCCCTCTCACCTGCAGCAGAGCTGTGCCCTCTCACCTGCTGCAGAGCTGTGCTGCCCTCTCACCTGCTGCAGAGCTGTGCTGCCCTCTCACCTGCTGCAGAGCTGTGCTGCCCTCTCACCCTGCTGCAGAGCTGTGCCTGCCAGAGCTGTGCTGTCCTCTCACCCTGCTGCAGAGCTGTGCTGTCCTCTCACCCTGCTGCAGAGCTGTGCTGCCTGCAGAGCTGTGCTGCCCTCACCCTGCTGCAGAGCTGTGCTGTCCTCTCACCTGCTGCAGAGCTGTGCTGCCCTCTCACCTGCTGCAGAGCTGTGCTGCCCTCTCACCCTGCTGCAGAGCTGTGCTGCCCTCTCACCCTGCTGCAGAGCTGTGCTGCCCTCTCACCCTGCTGCATAGCTGTGCTGCCCTCTCACCCTGCTGCATAGCTGTGCTGTCCTCTCACCTGCAGCAGAGCTGTGCTGCCCTCTCACCCTGCTGCAGAGCTGTGCTGCCCTCTCACCCTGCTGCATAGCTGTGCTGCCCTCTCACCTGCTGCAGAGCTGTGCTGCCCTCTCATCCTGCTGCAGAGCTGTGCTGCCCTCTCACCTGCAGCAGAGCTGTGCTGCCCTCTCACCCTGCTGCAGAGCTGTGCTGCCCTCTCACCTGCTGCAGAGCTGTGCTGCCCTCTCACCTGCTGCAGAGCTGTGCTGCCCTCTCATCCTACCCATGGGCTCCAGACCCTGCTCTCCCAGACAGGAAGCCTGAGCCAGCTGCTATGGTTGTGGCCACAGGATGTCAGCATCAGAGCAAATAGGACCTGGGTTTAGCTCTGTTACTGACTGAGCAAGGACTGTAGGCTGCTGGCTCCTTGTAGGATGCAGCTGACCCTGGGGTGCTGGGGGTGTAGAGCTGGCCAGGAGCTGGCACTGAGTGCTGCCAGCCCAGCCCCAGCCTGGCCTGGGCTGCTCCCCAGCAGTGTGGGCAGCAGGGGCAGGGAGGGGATTCTGCCCCTCTGCTGTGCCTGCTGAGACCTCCCTGCAGGGCTGGGGCAGCTCTGGAGCCCTCAGCACAGCACAGGCAGGGAGCTGCTGGGGCAGGGCCAGAGGAGGCCACAGCAGTGCTGGGAGGCTGGAAGCCCTCTGCTGGGAGGCCAGGCTGGGAGGGTTGGGCTTGTGCAGCCTGCAGAGGAGAAGGCTCCAGGGAGACCTCCTGGTGGCCTGGCAGGGCTTCAAGAGGCCAGAAGAGAGCTGGGGACAGAGTGCTGAGCAGGGCCTGTTGGGCCAGGCCAAGGGGGGATGGTTTGAAGTGCAAGAGGGAGGCTGAGAGTGGAGAGAAGGAGAAATGTTTGGTGCTGAGGGTGGGGAGAGCCTGTGCCAGGCTGCCCAGAGAGGTGGAGCTGCCCCATGGCTGGCAGCAGTGCAGGGCAGGTTGGTTGGGGCTGGGAGCAGCCTGCTGTGGCTGCAGCTGTCCCTGCTGGCTGCAGGGGCTTGGGCTACATGACCCTTAAAGGTTCTTCCAACCCAAAGCAGTTTCTGATTCTTCCCCAGTTGTCCCAGCAGCAGCACTGCAGTCCTTACCTTCACTGCCTGCTGGTATTGCTGAGCTGTGGCAGAGACCTTCTGCACCTCCTGTTCCTTGCTTGCAATGTCTCCAAGGAGTGCCTGGCACACACAGACACATGTCAAAGGAGACACCAAATCCAAAGGCCTTCTGCAGCCTTCTTGAGAGCTCCCAACCCCTACAGCTCCAACCTTCTGTCAGCAAGGCACAGGTCAGACACTGTGACCTCCCAGCCTCCCAGTCAAGCTCAGTCAAGCTCATAAGGTGCTGCAGCAGCTCTGCTGGGAGCACAGGCTGAGGGAGCTGGGGCTGTGCAGCCTGCAGAGGAGAAGGCTCCAGGGGCTCCTCAGAGCTGCTGCCAGGAGCTGAAGGGATCCTGCAGGAAGGCTGCAGAGGAACTTTTGCTGAGGGGGTCTGAGGCAGGCCCAGGGTGAATGGTTTGGAGCTGAGGCAGAGCAGGGTTAGAGTGGAGCTGAGGAAGAAGTTGTTGAGTGGGAGGCTGCTGAGGCTCTGGCCCAGGCTGCCCAGGGAGGCTGTGGCTGCCTGCTGCCTGGGGGTGCTGAAGGCCAGGCTGCATGAGGCCTCAAGCAGCCTGTGCTGGTGGGAGGGGTCCCTGCCCACGGCAGGGCTTGGGGCAGATGAGCTCTGAGGTCCCTTCCAACCTGAGCCATTCTGTGCCACATTTCCCCACTCTCCTCAGGAGCTAAGTTCTCTTCCTGCTCCTGTTCCTTCTCCTCTCCCCGTGGGTGCCCTCAGGGGCTCTTACTGCTTGGCTCTGCAGCTTCCTCTCCACCTGCTGGATGTTGTCTGTCTCCTGGGGCTCGTAGCTGGGGACGCTGCCCAGGAAGTGGCTGAGCCGCTCGTAGTTGCTGCGGTAGTTGGCGTAGGCAGTCCTGGCCTTCTGCAGGGTCTGTGTCCTGGGGGGGAGACCAGCTCAGCTGCACCCCACCCCCAGCCCCCTCCTGTCATCTGCAAGCACCTCTCAGCCCAGCCCTGCGTCTCCTGCCCCCCAGAGACCCAGGTCTGAGCCGGAGTGCTTCTCCTGCCAAAGTCTCCATCGCTGGGGGAAGAACATTCAGCCCCCAGAGCTGCCCAGACCTCCCCAGCCAGCAGGGGTGGAACTGTGCCAGGAGCAGCTCCCTCCTCCTCCTCAGCTCTCCCCCAAAGTCCCTCTGCAGCTTCTCCTTCCCATGAAGGTTTTATCACACAATCAGAGAATAATAGGGGTGGGAAGGGACCTGTGGAGGTCACTGAGGATCACCTAGGGCAGGTTACACAGGACAGCATCCAGGTGAGTCTGGAAGGTCTCCAGAGATGGAGACTCCTCTGGGCAGCCTGCTCCAGGCCTCCAGCAGCCTCAAAGGAAAGAAGTTCCTCCTCATGTTCAGGTGGAACAGCTGATGTTCAGTCTGTGCCCATTGTGCCTTGTCCTGTCCCTGGGCACCACTGAACAAAGCCTGGTCCCACCCTCCTGCCACCCACCCTTGAGGTATTGATCAGCATTGATCAGATCCCCCTCAGGCTGCCCTTCTCCAGGCTCAACAGCCCCAAGCCCCTCAGCCTTTCCCCATCACAGAGCTGTTCCCCTGCCCTCAGCATCTTCATAGCCCTTTGCTGGACCCTCTCCAGCAGTTCCTGGTCCTGGAATTGGTGAGCCCAGAGCTGGAGCCAGGACTGCAGGTGAAGCCCTAGCAGGGCAGAGTAGAGTGGGAGGAGAACCTCCCTCACCCTGCTGGCCACAGTCTTCTGGATGCCCCCCAGGACATCTTTGGCCTCCTTGGCCAGAGGGGCACAGTGCTGGCTCATGGTCATCCTGCTGTCCCCTAACACTCCCAGGCCCTTCTCTAAGGAGCTGCTTCCCAGCAGCTCCCCCCTCAGGTGCCCTGCTGCAGGAGGTTGTTCCTCCCCAGGGGCAGGACCCTGCACCTGCCCTGCTTGAACCTCATGAGGTTCCTCTCACCCAGCTCTCCAGCCTGGGCAGGCCACAGTGCAAGGCAGCGCAGCCTGGTGGAGGGGTTTCACCTCTTCCAGAGTGGCTGCAGCCTCACTGCAAACAGCCTGGCTCTGCAGGCTGGTGCAGGGCTAGCTGGCCCTGCCCTGGGGCCTCACCTGTGGTCGATCTGCTTGCTGAGGTTGTTGAAGCGTTGGTTGAGTTTGTAGAGCTCAGCCTCCTGCCGCTCGATGTCAGGGCAGTGCTCCTGGAACTTGCTGGCCAGGGTGCTGGAGCAGGACTTGGTCCTCTGCAAGTTCTGCTCTGCTTCACTCAGCAGGAACTTCTTGGACTGGAGCTCAGCACCCATGGCCTGTGGAGAAAGCAGGAGAGGTTGTCCATGGTTGCATTTATCACAGTTCCCCACCAGCTCCAGCATGGAGCTGCAGAGGATCATAGCAGGGTGAGGGCTGGAAGGGAGCTCTGGAGCTCACCCACCCAAGCCCTGCTCCAGCAGGGCACCCCCAGCACCCTGCCCAGCAGCACAGTGCCCAGCAAGGGTTGGAAGCTCTCCACACCAGCAGACTCCACAACCTCTCTGGGCAGCCTGCTCCAGGCCTCCAGCAGCCTCACCCCAAACAACTTTCTCCTCCTGCTCAGCTCCAACCTCCTGCCTGACACTTTCTGCCCCTTGCTGTCCCTTCTGCTGGCCCTGGGCAGCACTCAGCAGAGCCTGGCCCCAGCCTCTTGCCCCCCACAGCTCCTTTAGCTCTTGCTGAGCATTGCTCAGCTGCCCTCTGGGGCTGCTCTTCTGCAGGCTCTCAGCCCCAGGGCTCTCAGCCTTTGCTGCTCCCAGAGCTGCTCCTGGCCCCTCAGCAGCTCTGCAGCCTGCCCTGGGCTCTCTCCAGCAGTTCTCTGTCCCTCTGGAACTGGGGAGCCCAGGACTGGCCCCAGGGCTCCAGATGTGGCCCCACTGGGGCAGAGTAGAGGGGCAGGAGAACCTCCCTTGCCCTGCTGGCCACACTCTTCCCCATGCAGCCCAGGACACCATTGACCTGCTTGGCGCTGAGGGCTCATTGCTGGCTCCTGGGCTAACTGCAGGAGGTTTCATGTGCAGGAGGAGGCCATCCCTTTACCAGCTGCTTGGAGCCCCTGGGCTGGGCAGCCATCAGCCCAGCCTTTGGGCAGTGCCTGTGTGTGTGGAGTGGAGCAGCAGCGCGGAGCAGGCTCTCACCAGCAGCTCCTCCCTCTTGCGGTCCATGCCCCGCGGCTCCTCGGGCACTGTGTCGTCCAGCACCAGTTTGTTCTCGTAGGTGGAGAGCAGGTCCCTGCCTTGCTGCAGGCTCCTCTCCAGGCTGGTGGCCACCTCCACCCTGGGTGGGCACAAGAGGAAGGATGTCTGAGCGCCTCTCCCGCTGCCTGCGGCGGGCCCCCCCCGCCTCGGCCAGGGCTTACTTCTCCTGGGCGGCGCTGAGCAGCTGCACCAGGCGGTCGTACTTCCTGCTGGTGTGCTCCACCTTGCTCTTCACCAAGCTGGCACTGCCAGTGTTGGGCACCGACTCGATGAAGGCCTCACACTCCTGGATCTTCCTCACCTTCTCGGGCTCGATGCGGCGAACCTCGTTGGTGATGTTCTGCAGGGGGAGCAGAGAGGACAGCTGAGGGCCTGGGGGCTGCAGGGAGCTGGCCCTGGGGGCTGCAGGGAGCTAACACTGGGGGTGCAGGGAGCTGGCCCTGGGGGCTGCAGGGAGCTAACACTGGGGGTGCAGGGAGCTGGCCCTGGGGGCTGCAGGGAGCTCGCCCTGGGGGCTGCAGGGAGCTAAGCCTGGAGGCTGCAGGGAGCTAAGCCTGGGGGCTGCAGGGAGCTAACCCTGGGGGCTGCAGGGGAGCTAACCCTGGGGGTGCAGGGAGCTAACACTGGGGACTGCAGGGAGCTAACCCTGGAGACTGCAGGGAGCTAACTCTGGGGGCTGCAGGGGAGCTAACCCTGGAGACTGCAGGGAGCTAAGCCTGGGGGCTGCAGGGAGCTAACCCTGGGGGCTGCAGGGAGCTAAGCCTGGGGGCTGCAGGGAGCTAACCCTGGGGGCTGCAGGGAGCTAAGCCTGGGGGCTGCAGGGAGCTAACCCTGGAGACTGCAGGGAGCTAACCCTGGGGGCTGCAGGGAGCTAACCCTGGGGCTGCAGGAGCTGGCCCTAGGAGCTGCAGGGGAGCTGCCCTGGGGGCTGCAGAGAGCTGGCCCTGGGGGCTGCAGGGAGCTAAGCCTGGGGGCTGCAGGGGAGCTGCCTGGGGCTGCAGGGAGCTAACCCTGGGGGCTGCAGGGAGCTAAGCCTGGGGGCTGCAGGGGAGCTAACCCTGGGGGCTGCAGAGAGCTGGCCCTGGGGGCTGCAGGGAGCTAAGCCTGGAGGCTGCAGGGAGCTAAGCCTGGGGGCTGCAGGGGAGCTAAGCCTGGGGGCTGCAGGGAGCTAATCCTGGGGGTGCAGGGAGCTAACCCTGGGGGCTGCAGGGGAGCTAACCCTGGGGGCTGCAGGGAGCTAAGCCTGGGGCTGCAGGGAGCTAAGCCTGGGGGCTGCAGGGAGCTAAGCCTGGGGGCTGCAGGGAGCTAACCCTGGAGACTGCAGGGAGCTAACCCTGGGGGCTGCAGGGAGCTAACCCTGGGGCTGCAGGAGCTGGCCCTAGGAGCTGCAGGGGAGCTAACCCTGGGGGCTGCAGAGAGCTGGCCCTGGGGGCTGCAGGGGAGCTAACCCTGGGGGCTGCAGGGGAGCTAAGCCTGGGGGCTGCAGAGAGCTGGCCCTGGGGACTGCAGGGAGCTAACCCTGGGGGCTGCAGGGGAGCTAAGCCTGGGGACTGCAGGGAGCTAACCCTGGGGGCTGCAGGGAGCTAACCCTGGGGGCTGCAGGGAGCTAAGCCTGGGGGCTGCAGGGAGCTGGCCCTGGGCTGTGCAGGGTGAGAAGGGAGGGCAGGGCTGAAGGCCTCTCCTTGATGGCAGGAGGGCTCCCAGCAGCCCTGTATGGGACAAAGGATATTTTGTGTTGACTTTCTGCAGATGGCACTAAGCTGGGTGGCAGAGTTGATCTGCTGCAGGGCAGGAGGCTGTGCAGAGGGCCCTGGCCAGGCTGCAGCCATGGCTGAGGCCAAGGGGATGAGGTTCAACAAGTGCTGGGTCCTGCCCTTGGGTCACAACCAGCCCAGGAAGGCTCCATCCTGGGGGCAGAGTGGCTGCAAAGTGGCCAGCAGAGAAGGCCCTGGGGGTGCTGGGTGCCAGCAGCTGGAGAGGAGCCAGGGGGTGCCCAGGGGGGCAAGAAGGGCAGCAGCAGCCTGGGCTGGAGCAGCAGTGGGGTGGCAGCAGGAGCAGGGCAGGGATTGTGCCTCTGGGCTGGGCACTGGGGAGGCCACAGCTTGAGTGCTGGGTTCAGCTGTGGGCTCCTCACTGCAGGAAGGAGATTGAGGAGCTGGAGCAGGGCCAGAGAAGGGCAAGAGAGCTGGGGAAGGGTCTGGAGAAGAGGGCTGGGGAGGAGCAGCTGAGGGAGCTGGGGGTGTGGAGCCTGGAGAAGAGGAGGCTGAGGGAGACCTCCTTGCTCTCTGCAGCTCCCTGAGAGGAGGCTGCAGCCAGCTGGGGCTTGGGCTCTGCTCCCTAGGCTCAGGGGAGAGAAGGAGAGGCAATGGCCTGAAACTGTGCCAGGGGAGGGTTAGGTTGGAGAGGAGGCCAAATGTCTTTGGTGGCAGAGTGGTCAGGGCCTGGCAGAGGCTGCCCAGGGAGGTGGTGGAGTCCCCATGGCTGGAGGGGTTGCAGAGCCCTGTGGCCATGGCAGCTGGGGCCAGGGTTAGGTGCCCATGGTGGGGCTGGGTTAGTGCTGGCCTGGATGAGCTTTTCCACCCCAACCAATTCTGTGCTCCTGTGACTTGTGTCTCTCCTGGGGCAGTGTTGCCAGCCCTGAGCATGGCAGCTCCAGCTGGGGAGTGGTTTCCTGCAGCTCTGTCAGCACAGTGCTGGACTCCTCTGGACCTGTGGGCTCTGCAGCTTGCCAGCTGAACCCTTGCCTGGGCAGCTGCAGGCACTTGCAGCAATTCACTTTCACTTGTGGTGGCACCTGGGGTTTGACACAGCCCTTGGCAGGTGATGCAACCAGGAACAGAACTTCCTCCAAACCCCAGGGAGGTTTGTGGCACAGAGCCTGCCTTAATTAGGGGCTGAAGGGGAGGAAATGAGCAGCAGGAGGCCAGCACCAGGGCAGGGCAGAGCAGGGCAGGTCCACCAGGAGGAGTTGTGTGCCCTGCACCTTGTCCTCTCCTGCTTCTTTTTTGAGCTGGTCAGGGTGGTGGCAGAGTTAATGTCCCTGCTGCCCTCAGAAGAGGCACAGGATCACAACCTGAGGGCTCCCACCCCTCCCAGAGCCATGGGATGCTCTGGGTGGGAAGGGATCCCTAGAGGGGATGCAGTCCGGCCCCAGGAGGCAGCAGGGACAGCTCCAACCAGAGCAGGTTGCTCAGAGCCACATCAAACCTGACCTTGAGTGTCTGCAGGGATGGGACCTCCACCACCTCGCTGGGCAACCTGCTGCAGTGTTCCACCAACCTCACACTGAAGAACTTCTTAATGTCCAACCTAAACCTCCTCTCTCCCAGCTCAAAGCCATTGGCCCTGGGCCTGGCACTCCCAGCCCTTGTCCCAAGTCCCTCCCCAGCTCTCCTGGAGCCCTTCAGGCTGCTCTGAGGTCTGCCTGGAGCCTTCTTATCTCCAGGCTGCACAGCCCCAGCTCTCCCAGCCTGTCCCATAGGTTCTGCAGCCCTCTGAGCATCTTGGTGGCCTCCTCTGGACCCTCTGAGCCCAGCCCATACTCTGCAGCCATCATCTTTCCCCATTCCACCTTTCCATAACCCATCTGGGGGAGGCCAAAGGTTTCTTTGCCTTCTCAAAGTGTTGTTGCCCGTCTCCCTTGGCAGCATCATTCCCTCCCCAGGTGCTGCTGGGCTCAGGAGCGCTTACAGCCCGCAGCAGCTGGGGGCCGCGCCGGGGCAGCGCTGGGAGCTGTCCTGCAGTACCTTCAGGTCCTTGGAGCGCTCGGCGCTGTCCTGCACCGCACGGCTCTGCTCCAGCGGCGGCCGCAGGTTGGCTGTGATGGCTTTCTCCTGCTTCTCCAGGTCGCTGTTCACCTTCTCCAGCCCTGCCAGCAGCTGGCGACCCCGGACCGATGCAGCGTCTGGGGAACGAGGAGGGACCAGGTGAAAGCTGCTCGCAAGCTGCCGCTGGGCTCCAGCCTCCTGCTGAGCCCCAAACCCACATCCCCCTCCGCTACCCCAGCCCTGCCTGGCTGCCCTGCCCCTGCACCCATCCCGACTCCGTGCTCCCCAGGACCCTCAGGAGATGGGAAGCCCTCTGTGACCCCTTCCTAAGACAGGCCACCCCCTAAGGTCAGGGCTAGAGCAGCCCTTTTGTGGAGCCCTCCCTTTGCAGGAGCCCTTGCAGAGCTGCACCTCCAATGCTGTCGGCCTTCAGCCCCTCGTAGCGCTGCTGCAGGATGTTCTTGCAGTTGGAGGTCTTCTCCTTCATGGCCACGTATTGGTCAGCAATCCTGCAGGACAGGACAGGGAAGGGTGGGCATGAGGCCAGCCCTCAGCTCCTCCATCACCTCCTTAGCCCATCCCAGTGCTGCTCCAGGGAGGAGGATGCCGCTCTGGAGGGGCTCACGGGAGCTGGTCCCTCAAAGCACCTTCAGCCCATGCTGGCAGAGGGTGAAGTGTCTGCCCCAGAGGGGGGAGAGCAGGGGAGGGGCAGCAGTGGCAGGTGGCTGCCTGCTGAGGGAGGGGTGGGTGCCCCCACACAGGAGAGGGGGCTCAGGGATGGCTCTGAGCTTTGCCAGGGGAGATCTCGTGTGCAAGCAGGAGGTGGGCAGGAGGCCCTCCTGGAGGGAGCTGGAGGCTGTGAGCAGGGGAAGGAGGGCAGGAGGCCCTCAGCAGTGCTGGTGGCACAGCCTGGGGCTGGTGGAGGTGAGGGCAGAGGCTGCTGTGGCAGTGGGAAGCTGCAGCATGGCACCCTGGGGGCACCTACTGGTCTGCCAGCGCTATGGCTTCGGGGTCAGGCGGTGGGATCATGAAGCAGACCCCCGGGGCACTGATCTTCTCTCCTGAGCTGTCTGCCACTTCCCAGACGTCTCCACTGTTCTTCTGCAGGGTGTAGAGGGCTCCTCGGCTTATCTGGCCCTGGGGGAGGGGGGCAAGAACTGGTCACAGCAGCAGGGCAGGAGCCACCACCCAGCCTGCTCCATCCACACCAGCAGCCCCAGGGAGGCAAGACCGGCACCAAGCCCTTCACTCAGTCCCCTCTCCGTGTGCCTGCTCCTTGACAAAGCTCCTGTGCCTGCTCCACCTCCCCTCAGCTGCCAGGCACAAAGCCATGGATCCTCCTGCCCCAGCCCCAGCAAGCAGGCTGCCAGCTGGGCAGAGAGGAGAAGGGGTTTGCCAGGCCCTGCCGAGGGCTTTCCCCTTGGAGAGGCAGGCTGGAGTCAGCTGGAGCTGCTTGCTCCTCCCCAGGCCCTGCTGCTGCCCTGCTATCTGCTGGCTTCACTGTCCCAGCAGCTCTGCCAGCCCCAGCCAGCAGCTCTGGTGGTGCTGGGGGATGCAGGAGGGCTGAGCTCTGCTGGGCATCCTCCCAGCCCGGCACAGGGGGCATGGGAACGTGGCAGAGCCAGGATGTCACAACCTGCTGCAGGCTGTGTGACAGCCAGGCTGAGCCTGCTGCCTTCCCCCAGACCCTTCCTGAGCTGTCAAACCTGCTCTGCCACCTCCCACCAGCACAACCTTCACCCTCTCCCCCTGCAGGGCACAGCACTGCTTGGGCACAGCTGAAAGCTGCTCCTTGGTGGCCAGTGCCACCCTCATGAGCTTCAGCAAGGCCAGGGGCAAGGTTTTGGTCCTGGGGCAGGGCACCCCCTGGTACCAACCCAGGCTGGGGGTGAAGGACTGGGAGCAGCCCTGTGGGGAAAGCCTTGGGGGTGCAGAGCTGGCCAGGAGCTGGCACTGAGTGCTGCCAGCCCAGCCCCAGCCTGGCCTGGGCTGCTCCCCAGCAGTGTGGGCAGCAGGGGCAGGGAGGGGATTCTGCCCCTCTGCTGTGCCTGCTGAGACCTCCCTGCAGGGCTGGAGCAGCTCTGGAGCCCTCAGCACAGCACAGGCAGGGAGCTGCTGGAGCAGGCCAGAGGAGGCCACAGCAGTGCTGGGAGGCTGGAAGCCCTCTGCTGGGAGGCCAGGCTGGGAGGGTTGGCGTTGTGCAGCCTGGAGAGGAGAAGGCTCCAGGCAGACCTCAGAGCAAACTTCCAGTACCTGAAGGGGCTCCAGGAGAGCTGGGAAGGGACTTTGGACAAAGGCATGGGGGGACAGGCCAAGGGGTGATGGCTTCAGGCTGGAAGAAGCTGAACTGAGATGAGACATGAGGAATAAATACTCCCATGAGGGCAGGGAGACTCTGGCACAGGCTGCCCAGGGAGGCTGTGGAGGATGCAAGCCTGGAGGTGTTGAAGGCCAGGCTGGATGAGGCCTTGGGCAGCCTGTGCTGGTGGGAGGGGTCCCTGCCCGTGGCAGGGGGGTCAGAACTTGATGATCTTTGTGCTCCCTTCCAGCCCAAACCATTCTATGATTCCCAGGCTCCTCTCCATCCCCAGTGACCCCCCAGAGAGACAGCGCCCTGCAGCTCCTTGGAGTTGCTCATGGGATGAGGAAGATGAGGAGATGAAGGAAATGAGGAGATGAGGGAGACAAGGAGGTGAGCAAGACAAGGAGGATGAGGAAGATGAGGAGATGAGGAAGGTGAGGTGAGGAAGATGAGGAGGTGAGGAAGATGAGATGAGGAAGATGAGGAAGTGAGGGAGGTGAGGAAGATGAGGAGGTGAGGGAGGTGAGGAGGTGAGGAAGATGAGGAGGTGAGGAAGATGAGATGAGGAAGATGAGATGAGGAAGATGAGGAGGTGAGGAAGATGAAGAGGTGAGGGAGGTGAGGAGGTGAGGCAGATGAGGAGGTGAGGAAGATGAGGAGGTGAGGAAGATGAGGAGGTGAGGGAGGTGAGGAGGTGAGGAAGATGAGGAGGTGAGGAAGATGAGATGAGGAAGATGAGATGAGGAAGATGAGGAAGTGAGGGAGGTGAGGAAGATGAGGAGGTGAGGGAGGTGAGGAGGTGAGGAAGATGAGGAGGTGAGGAAGATGAGGAGGTGAGGAAGATGAGATGAGGAAGATGAGATGAGGAAGATGAGGAGGTGAGGAAGATGAAGAGGTGAGGGAGGTGAGGCAGATGAGGAGGTGAGGGAGGTGAGGAGGTGAGGAAGATGAGGAGGTGAGGAAGATGAGGAGGTGAGGCAGGTGAGGAGGTGAGGAACATGAGGAGGTGAGGCAGGTGAGGAGATGAGGAAGATGAGATGAGGAAGATGAGGAGGTGAGGCAGGTGAGGAGATGAGGAAGATGAGATGAGGAAGATGAGGAGGTGAGGCAGGTGAGGAGATGAGGAAGATGAGATGAGGAAGATGAGGAGGTGAGGCAGGTGAGGAGATGAGGAAGATGAGATGAGGAAGATGAGGAGGTAAGGCAGGTGAGGAGGTGAGGCAGGTGAGGAGGTGAGGCAGGTGAGGAGATGAGGAAGATGAGATGAGGAAGATGAGGAGGTGAGGCAGGTGAGGAGATGAGGAAGATGAGATGAGGAAGATGAGGAGGTGAGGAAGATGAGATGAGGAAGATGAGATGAGGAAGATGAGGAGGTGAGGCAGGTGAGGAGGTGAGGCAGGTGAGGGGCTGGTACCTGCTCGCCTTCATACTCGCAGAGGGCCTCGACCGGGATGTGCTGTGCCGGAGCCTGGCGCCGGTAGCGCAGGGGCAGGACCTGCTGGCTGCGCTCCTGCAGGGACTTCACCACCGCCTCGTACTTGTCCAGGGCCTTCTCCTGGTCCTAGCGCGGGGTAAAGACCAACATCAGCTGCTGGGCTCTGCCGGCCGGGGTGGTGCTGCTGGCCCGGGCTTGGGCTTTGCCTTCGCCAGCGCTGCTGGCAGCAGCTCCCGGGGCCTGCTCTGGGATTCTGCACCAGCTGCTCCTGTGCCCTGCTGCCCGCTTCCGAAGCCAGGCTGAGGCTTGGGGCTGTGCCCTCGTTCACAGAGTCAGTGTCAGGGGCTGGAAGGCACCTCGAGAGAGCATCCAGTCCAAGCCCCCCTGGCAGAGCAGGAGCACCCAGGGCAGGTCACGCAGGAGCACATCCAGGCAGGTCTTGAATAGCTCCAGAGAGGGAGACTCCACAGCCCCCCTGGGCAGCCTGCTCCAGGGCTCTCTCACCCTCACAGGGAAATCATTCTTCCTCCTGTTTCCATGGCACTTCCTCTGGCTCAGCTTCCACCTCTGCCCCTGGTGCTGGCATTGGGCAGTACCCAGCAGAGCCTGGCTCCAGCCTCTGGGCACTCCCCCTGCACAGCTTTATCACCAGCAAGGAGGTCACCCTCAGGCTCCTCCTCTCCAGGCTACAGAGCCCTCAGCTCCCTCAGGCTCTCCTCATGAGGAAGATCTTCCACTGCCTTCATCATTTTCATGGCTCTGCACTGGACTCTCTCAAGCAGCTCCCTGAGGTCCTGGACCCGAAGGGCCCAGAACTGGACACAAGATTCCAGCTGTGGCCTCAGCAGGGCAGAGCAGAGGGGGAGGAGAACCTCTCTGACCTACTGACCACAGACCTTGTATTCCACCCCGGAATGGCACTGGCCTTCCTGGCCCCCAGAGCACATGTTGGCACTGGGGCTGTGCTCCTGCCCATGCCTGGGCATCAGCCACCAGGCAGTGATGACCATTCCCTAGTCTGGGGTCCACACCTGCCTGGCTGCTCAGAAGCACAGAACTCTGGGTTGGAAAAGCCCTCCCAGAGCATCCAGTCCAACATCAACCCAATCCCACCGTGGCCACCAAACCATGGCCCCAGCTGCCATGGCCCCAGGGTTCTTGAACACCTCCAGGGATGGGGACTCCACCACCTCCCTGGGCAGCCTGTGCCAGGGCCTGAGCTGGGGCATGGTGATGGACAGCCCTGTTCCCAGCTGCAGCTCTAGCTGCAGCCCTGTGCAGGCTCCAGCTGTGCA
This sequence comes from Melanerpes aurifrons, assembly GCA_011125475.1. Lineage (NCBI taxonomy): Eukaryota > Metazoa > Chordata > Aves > Piciformes > Picidae > Melanerpes > Melanerpes aurifrons. The sequence goes on along the minus strand of WWNC01000020.1, from coordinate 19,012,766 downwards.
GGTGGCTGGGCCCTGGTGCTGAGTGGGACAGAGCACCAGCAGGAGAAGGATTTAGATTAGCTGTGAGGAAGCTGTTCACTGTGAGGGTCTGGAACAGCTTGCCCAGAGAGGCTGTGGATGCCCCCTCCAAGCATTCAGGGCCATGCTGGAGGGGCTTTGAGCAACCTGGGCTAGCTGAAGATGTTCCTGTGCGTGCCAGAAGAGGTGGAGCCAGATGTTCTCTAAGGTCCCTTCCAACCCAACCCATTCTGTGATTCTATCTATCAGCTGCTCCAGGACACGTGCAGCAGCTGGGCCTGCTGCAGCATGCCTGGGCTTGGGCTTGGGCTTGGGCTTGGGCTTGGGCTTGGGCTTGGGCTTGAGTTAGGGCTGGGCCAGCAGCTGGGCTCAGCACAGCCCTTCCCAAGTGGGCGATCCGGCAGGCTGGCTCCCAGCAGCACAGCAAGTTCCACCACCTCCCCTGGCAGCAGGTCTCATTAGGCTCCCACCCTGCAGGAGCAGCGACTGCAGGAGAGAACAAACACAAACCAGCCCAGGGACAATTACGCTGCCGTGGGAGAGGCCAGCTCTAGCCAGAGGGGAAGGAAGAGGCAGCTGAAGGCCTGGAAGAGGGAGGCTGCAGCCTGGTCCTTCTGCTTGCCCTGGGGAAAGCTGGGCAAGATTCCTACACTGCAGGGATGCAAGGGTGCCATGGGGACACTGGGTGCTGCTGCTGCCAGCCCTGTGCCCCTGCCTGCCCCAACACTCACATCCAGCTCCCGGAGCAGAGACTCCAGCTGGTATCTGTCCTTGAACTCCGGGCTGAACTTTTGGTCCAGGTCTGTATCCACCTTCTTCAGGAGCTCCTGGGCGTCCTTAGCGTCCTTCTGAAACTGCAGAAAGGCAAAGCCTCTGCTGAGAAGGGGTCCTGCTGAAACCCTCAGCGCAGCCAGCTCGGCAGCCTGCTCCTCCCGCTGCCCGGAGCAGGGGCAGCCACCAGGAGCAGCCAGCAGGAGCTGCCGTGGGCTTGTAGACGCCTCGGAGGTGAGGAATCGGTTTGCCGTGCTCAGAGCAACAGAGACAGCCCAGGACAGCTTGTTCCATGGTCTCCTCCTGCAGAGCTCTTATTGCCCACCTCTCCCTGCCCTCAGTTTTGGACAGCGTCACCCTGCTGCGTGGTGTCTCCCTTGGCAGCACCGAGCAGAAGGCTGAGCCAAGCCCTTCCACACACAAACCACCTCCTGGGGCACTTCTGCTCTGGCAGAGCTCCACGAGAGGCACTGCCCGGGCCGGGCACCCCCGTTCAGCTTTGGCAACAGGCTCAGCACGTCGCCAACACGCCCAGGCTGTGGGAGAGGAATCCAGCCTGACCTGCTCCCAGCAGAGCCTCCCTGCCTGCTGGATCCCCTTTATCCAGCAGACATCTGTCTGCTGAGCTCAGCTGAGCTCTGGGCCCTCACACAGGGCTCCCCCAGGGACAACTCAGCTTTCTGCAGCTGTCACTTCCCCACCTGGACCTGCTCTGCTTCTGGGCAGAGCATGAAAGGTCTTCCCATGCCTTGCTCTGGGGGTGAGGTACCTCTGTGAGATGCCTCTGCTGAGCTGCAGGCAGGGGTGCCAACAGCAGGCTGGGGCTCCTGAACCTCAGCACTGGAGCAGGTGCCAGTCATAGTATCATAGTATCATAGAATCAGTCAGGGTTGGAAGGGACCACAAGGATCAGCCAGTTCCAACCCCCTGCCATGGGCAGGGACACCCCACACTAGATCAGCCTGGCCAGAGCCTCATCCAGCCTGGCCTTAAACACCTCCAGGGACAGAGCCCCAACCACCTCCCTGGACAACCCATTCCAGGGCTTCACCACTCTCATGGGGAAGAACTTCCTCCTCACCTCCAGCCTCAATCTCCCCACCTCCAGCTTCATTCCATTCCCCCTAGTCCTAGCACTGCCTGAGATCCTGAGCAGTCCCTCCCCAGCCTTCCTGTAGCCCCCTTCAGATCCTGGAAGGCCACAATGAGGTCACCTGGGAGCCTTCTCTTCTGCAGACTGAACAGCCCCAACTCCTTCAGTCTGTCCTCACAGGAGAGCAGCTCCAGCCCTCTGCTCATCCTCCTGGCCCTTCTCTGGACACCTTCCAGCACCTCCAGATCCCTCTTGGAATAGGGGCTCCAGACTGGAGGCAGTACTCCAGTAATGCTTTGGCCAAGCCATTAGTGACCTTTGGGTGCCTGAGCAATCATGGCTTGAGTTCCATCAGCTCAAGGTGGTCCTTCCAGCCTTTAAAGCCCCACAGATCCTCTTCTGCCCTGGGTCCAGAGCAGCAACAGTCTGGATTTGGGAAGCTCCTGCAGCCCAGCAGCAGCACCTGGCTGCCCCCAGACATCTGGTACCTTGTGGAAGTCCTCCATGAACTTCAGGTGGCTCTCCTCACATATCAGCAGGTTGAGGTACTCCTTCCAGTCAGCATGCACTGCCTCGATGTGAGCCTGCGACACAGGGGTGGGAGCTGGGTGCTAGCAGCACAGCCTCTGGTAGAGGTGAGCCCCAGCTGCCCACCAGCAATGCCAGCTTCCACCTTGAGCAAACAGCTCCTTGGCTGCCTCTGGAACCACCCAGGTGCTCTGAGGTCCAAGCTAGGATGGGAACAGTGGGGAGCTAGTCCAAAGCCCTGATGGGAACACAGGGCTGGGGGAAGGGAGGTGGCAAATCCTGTGGTCTTGTGTCCATCTCCCTCTCAAAGGTGGAACTTGCCACCATCATTTGTAAGCAGGCACAAGGTAACCACCACAGGAATGAGGACAATGGGAAGAGCTCCTCAGCTTTATCTCAGCACCTCTGGAGGTGTTTGCACACTTGCAGGTGAAGCAGACCTCTTCCCACTTGGCATTCCGGGAAGTGAAGTGGAGAGGCACATTGGCACCAGGTCCCACCCTGGAGAAGGGCTGAGTAGGTCCTCCAGGGTTGGGGGAAAGGTGGGAGCCATCCCTGGTGCTCACCTCGATGGCATTCTTGCCAGGGTGGTTCTGGGCAAGCAGCTGGTCCCCATCTGCATGCAGCTTGTTGATGGCCTCCTCCTTCTCCTCCAGCTTCCGGTGGATGAAGTTCTGGATGGAGAGAGGAGAGACACTGAGCCCCAGGAAAGCAGAGGTGACTCTGGCTGTGCTCTGGGGCCAAGCTACTCTGCAAAGGCCTGAGCAGCTCCCCAAGACACAAGGGGTGGTGTTCCCCTACTGCAGCTTGCACTGCTCCTTTCCCTTACAGATGTTGCTAAAGATGTGGTTCTTGCCAAGAGGCAATAAGGCAGAGGAGGATGAGGAAGCTGTGGAGGAAAGGATTAACCTCTCTACCCACGTGCTATCACATCCCAAAGTGCTTCATGATGGAGCAGGGGAAACTGAGGCACAGGGGAAAGGACCCTCCTGCCCCCACCTGATCCCCAGTCTGTTCCCCAGCTTCACCCCCACCTTGTCTCAAAGGAAGTGATCCTGCCCCAGTACTGGGCACTGGGGAGGCCACAGCTCAAATCCTGGGGTCAGTTTTGGGGCTCTCACTCTGAGAAGGACATTGAGGAGCTGGAGCAGGGCCAGGGAAAGGCAACCAAGCTGGGGAAGGGTCTGGAGAAGAGGGCTGGGGAGGAGCAGCTGAGGGAGCTGGGGGTGTTGAGCCTGGAGAAGAGGAGGCTGAGGGAGACCTCCTTGCTCTCTGCAGCTCCCTGAGAGGAGGCTGCAGCCAGCTGGGGCTTGGGCTCTGCTCCCTAGGCTCAGGGGAGAGAAGGAGAGGCAATGGCCTGAAACTGTGCCAGGGGAGGCTTAGGTTGGAGAGGAGGCCAAATGTCTTTGGTGGCAGAGTGGTCAGGGCCTGGCAGAGGCTGCCCAGGGAGGTGGTGGAGTCCCCATGGCTGGAGGGGTTGCAGAACCCTGTGGCCATGGCAGCTGGGGCCAGGGCTTTGGTGGCCATGGTGGGGCTGGGCTGCTGGCTGGACTGGATGCTCTGGGAGGGCTTCTCCAACCCAAACCAGTCTGTGACTGTGGCAGCAGCAGATGCAGGGCCAGGCTGGGGGCACGCTGACCTCGTACTGGCGGCGCCGGCTGGGGTAGTCCAGGTTGTGGTCACTCCAGTCGTAGTGGGTCCTGTCCTTGGCCTGCTGATCCAGCCAGTACAGCTTGTTGGTGCAGCGCTGCATGTAGTCCTGCAAGGAGTGCAGGTCCTGCTGCCGCTGCTGGGAGCCAGCCTGCCGAGAGGGGAGAGAGCTCAGCCCAAAGGTCTGCTCCCTGGGTCCCGCGGCCGTGGCCTGGCCACCCCGGCAAGGGACCGGTGCCAAAGGGCCCTGCCCCCCAGCACCCCAGAGGGCTCTTACCAGCAGCTTCTGGTATTTGGCTTGGAAGTCATCCAGGCATTCCTGATAACAGAGGAGAAGCAGAGCAAGAGTTAGGAGCACGGAGAGTGGTGGTCTGGTGGGGGCTTGATGGTGGAGAAGGATGTGGGGGCTGTGGGATTAGCCTCATTGTAAAGCTACCACTTGATGTGGAGTGCTGAGCTCCCCAGCTCAGGAGGGACAGGGATCTGCTGGAGGGAGTCCAAGAGAGGCTCCAAGGATGCTGCAGGGCCTGGAGCACTGCCTGGGGAGGAGATGCTGAGAGCCCTGGGGGGGCTTAGTCTGGAGAGGAGAAGGCTGAGAGGGATCTGATCAATGTCTCTCAAGAGCTGAGGGCTGGGGGTCAGGAGGCAGGGGACAGGGCCAGGCTCTGCTCACTGTGCCCTGGGCTAGGCCAAGGGGCAGTGGATGGAAACTGCAGCCCAGGAGGTTCCATCTCAGCAGGAGGAGGAACTTCTGCCCTGGGAGGCTGCCAGAGGCCTGGAGCAGGCTGCCCAGAGAGGTTGTGGAGTCTCCTGCTCTGGAGCCTTCCCAGCCCTGTCTGGATGTGTTCTGTGTGCCCTGTGCTGGGTTCTGTGGTGCTGCTCTGGCAGGGGCTTGGTCTGGAAGATCTCTGGAGGTCCCTTCCAATGCCCTAACATCCTCTGATCCTGTGAGCTCTGAGGTTCAACGTGGACCTAGCTGCCCCCCCAGCCCGGCCCAGGCTGTAGGACAGTGGCACTGGATGCAGGTAGGATGCTGGAGCGCCCCCAGCTTCAGCAGCAGCTCAGGGCTGGGGCAGCAGGCAGGGGGCAGGGAGCTGACCTTGTTGCCTTCCTTGGTGATGTGTGGGCCGATGGCCATGACCTCGTTGTGGAAGATGTTGTGCTCCTCCACTTGGCTGTTGACCAGCGGCAGGTCGGTGCCGAAGCCCTTGCTGCTCAGTGCGTCCTGTGGGGCACAGGGGTTGGCTTAGCCCTGGGGGAACGCAGTGGGGCACAGGAAACTCCTCTGGGAGCTGGTCTCATGAGGGTGCCCAGGAGCATGTGGGTGAAACTGGCCACGGGAGAGCCAGTCTGGGGGGGTTTAACCCTTTTCAGGCTGGAAGGGTGTAGGGAGTGGGACAAAATCAAACATGAGGGCCCCAGAGTAGAGCCCAAAGCAGGTGGTGCCTGGCAAGGACCCAAGAACCCAAGAGGAGAGGCTGAAGCTTGTTCAGTTTGGGGAGCAGAAGGATTTGGAGGGTCCTAACAGCATCCTTCTAAGGCCAATGAGGAAAGGGAGCTGAGCACTGTGGGCTGGTGTGTGGTAGACACAGGAGGGGTGACCTCTGCAGGGGGAAGCACAGACTGGGGGTCAGGAGAAGTTTCTCCACTCTAGGACAGTGGAGCATTGGAGCATGCTGCCCAGAGAGGGAGTGTGAGCTCTGTCCTCAGCTGGAGAAGGGCAGAGGTTTACCCAAGCTCAACCAGGAGGTCAATGGCCAGGCTGAGCCTAGGAACCCATCCCCTGAAGGAGCAACTCCCCATGGCCCTCTGATCCTCTGGAGCTTCTCATTTCTCAGCTGGGCTGCTGCCAGTGGTGCCACTCTGAGCACTGATTCTGCAGCAGCTGCCCTTGTCCCATCACCTCTGCACCCTCCTCTGCCACCCAGCCCCCTCCCCCTGCCCATGCTCTCTGCTGCTCTCACTAGAAAGCTGCCAAGAAGATTGCCAAGAGGTTCTGCATGGAGAGATGAATGAGGTGCTGCCTGGCTGGTGCTGCTGGCCAGGCAGTGGTCCTGAGGGACCCCTTGGTACCTGTTTCTCCTCGATCACTGTGGACCAGTTGACCTGGGGCTCAATGTTCTGCTGCAGGGGGAAGTTGTAGATCTGGTTGTGCTTCACACGCAGGTTGGCCACTCGCTCCTTCAGCTGCCGGATGCTGCAGGAGGGGAAGGGTGAGGGGGGGATGGAGGGTGTGCCCCTGGGCCAGCACTACATCAGTGGCTGGAGGTGATCCTCTCCCAGGCCCCCATGGATTGGTGTGGGAGGGGCTGTCCTTGAGGGACCGCAGAGAGGGGAAAGGTGAGGATGGCAACACAGGCTGGCAGCAGCTGCCTTGTGCAATCAGCTGGGGAGGAGAGGGCAAAGGTTTCACATCTGCCAGCTCAGGGCAGACTGGGGCCGGGGTAGAGCATGGTCCTGCAGGGTGGGCAGGCCCCACCTCACCACGCTTCCTGCACAGCTGCCAGCAGCAGGCGTGCAGCTGGGCTTGCTCCACACCTGCCCGGGGTCAGGTGTCCGAGGACTGGGATGCAGAGGAGGCTGCGGTGCCCCCCCGCCAGCTGCAGGCAGGAGCTGAGCAGGGCCCCTGGAGCAGCGTCCGCCCCCGGCCGGTACTCAACTCTTCTGTGATCATGTCCCCCTGGGGGTGCTTCATGTGGCGGGCGACGGCCGCGTCCCCGTCGAGCACATAGAGCAGCTTGTCGGACTCGGAGAGCCTCTGCGCCGTCAGGTCCCGGTACTGCGCCGGCTGGCACGACTTGAGCTTGTGCAGGTCCTGCGCGGGCACAGGGCGAGCAGCAGGCGGCTGCTGAGCTTGGGGACACCTCGCAGAGCATCGGCCGCCCCCCCGCAGCTCCCAACCCCACCGCGGCCACGGAGGAAGGGGGAAACCAACGGGGCCCAAGAGGTCTTCCCAGCGGAGATGGGCAGGACCCCTGCTCTCTCCTGGCCTCCTGGTGATGTGTTTTGTTTCCCCCCCGACTATCGCAGCCCCGAGGAAGGGCTGTGGCACCTCGGGACATACCGTGTCCTTCGGGAAGAGGAGGATGGCTCAGGCCCCTTCTCCTCCACCCCAGCTTCCTGCCGGGATGCACAGCCCTGCCCTGAACGGCCCTGGGCAGGGAGGAATTTTGGGGGCCTGATGCACCCTCCCACCTCCTTCCCATGAGCTGGGGGAACCCGAACATGCCTTGTTCCATGGATCATGGAGAGAGAGGGGAAAGGGGGAGGGAAAGGGAAAGGGAAAGGGAAAGGGAAAGGGGGAAAGAAAGGAAAAAAAAAAAAAAGAAAAGGAAAAGAAAAAGAAAAAGAAAAGGAAAGGAAAAAAATAAAGGGAAGGAAAAAAGGAAAAAAGGAAATAAAAAAATAAATTAAAAAAAGGAAACAAGGGAAAGGGAAAAAAGGAAAAGGAAAAAGGGAAAAGGATAAAAGGAGAAGGAAAAAGGGAAATGAAAAAAAGGAAAAGAAAACAAGGGAAAAGGAAAAAAGGAAAAGGGGAAAGGGAATGGAAGGGAAAAGGAAAGGGAGGCAAAGGGAAAGGAATAAAAGGGGAAAGGAAAAAAGGAAAGGGAAAAGAAAAAGGAGGGAAAGGAATAAAAGGAAAAGGAGGGAAAAGGAAAGGGAAAGGAATAAAAGGAAAGGGAAAAGAAAAAGGAAAATGAAGAAAAGGAAAGGGAAAAGGAAAATGAAGAAAGAGGAGAAGAGATGGAGTGGAAGAAGGAGTGGGGATGGGAGAGGGAGTGGGAGAGGGAAAAGAGAGGGAGGGCAGAGGAGATGGAAGCAGCAGCGGCGTGGGCAGGACCGAGGATGCCCTGTGGCAGGGTGCCCTGTGCCGCTTGCAGGATGCCCTGTGCCGCCCGCAGGATGCCCTGTGCCGCCCGCAGGGTGCCCTGTACCGCCCGCAGGGTGCCCTGTGCCGCCCGTGCCCTGGCCGCCCGCAGGCTGCCCTGTGCCGCCCGCAGGGTGCCCTGTGCCGGCCGCAGGGTGCCCTGTGCCGCCCGCAGGATGCCCTGTGCCGGCCGCAGGATGCCCTGTGCCGCCCGCAGGGTGCCCTGTGCCGCTTGCAGGATGCCCTGTACCGCCCGCCCTGTGCCGCCCGCAGGGTGCCCTGTGCCGCCCGCAGGATGCCCTGTGCCGCCCGCAGGGTGCCCTGTGCCGCCCGCAGGGTGCCCTGTGCCGCCCGCAGGATGCCCTGTGCCGCCCGCAGGGTGCCCTGTGCCGCCCGCAGGATGCCCTGTGCCGCCCGCAGGATGCCCTGTGCCGCCGCAGGGTGCCCTGTGCCGCCCGCAGGATGCCCTGTGCCGCCCGCAGGGTGCCCTGTGCCGCCCGCAGGGTGCCCTGTGCCGCCCGCAGGGTGCCCTGTGCCCGGCTCACATTCTGCATGCGGGAGTCGGTCTCCACGATGTTCTTCTCCACCTGGTCCGCATTCTTCTGCAGGCGCTCTATGAGCTCGGTCAGCTCCTTGCTGGAGATGCTGGAGGGAAAGAGGGGGAGAAAGAGGGGGAGCCGTCACCCCTCGGGCACAGCCCCGGCCCCGAGCGGCTGCGGGGGCTGCTCTCGGGGGGCCGTGACCCCGCGGGTGGCCGGGGGCCAGCCCAGCCTGCCAGGCCCCGCAGCTGAGCCTGACTCACTGCTGCCTTCCCAACTTTTTCCAAAATATTCGGCCGCGGTGCCAGGAAGGGGGGGCGGGGAGGGGGGGCGTGGGACGGAGCGTTTCCCACGCAGGGGGAACGAGAGCCGGGCACTGCGACAGCCTGGCCTCGGAGCAGGGGGGAGAGCAGCTGGTTGGGGGCACAGGGAGAGAAGTGGACCCTGCATGGACACAGAGGAGCCTGAGCAGGACCTGAACACCCCCACAACCCACCCACCCCCAAGGCGACATGGTCCATGCACAGGGCAGCCCCCTGTGCCCCCCCCCCACTGGGGCTCAGCCCTGCTTTGCAGCCTCTGCTCTCCCCCTCCAAGCCGTGGCCTGGGCTTCCTGGCACCACAGGGAGCTGTTCCCCCTGCGGAGCAAACCCAGGACCAGCACAGCACTCCTTGCATCCACCTCTCAGTGCTGTGTCTCCTGCTAGGCACTGGGTTTTGCTCTTGGGGTGATGATGCTGGTCCCAGCCTCCCCCATCACAGCTGGGCTGGCAGGGCACAGGGTCACGCCAAATCCTCAGAGCCCCTCTGGGGGGCTGGCTGAGCTGCAGAAGGGTCAGAGTCACCCCAAATCCTCAGAGCCCCTCTGGGGGCCTGGCTGAGCTGCAGAAGGGTCAGAGTCACCCCAGATCCTCAGAGCCCCTCTAGGGGGCTGGCTGAGCTGCAGCAGGGTCAGAGTCACCCCAGATCCTCAGAGCCCCTCTAGGGGGCTGGCTGAGCTGCAGCAGGGTCAGAGTCACCCCAGATCCTCAGAGCCCCTCTAGGGGGCTGGCTGAGCTGCAGCAGGGTCAGGGGCACCCCAGTTCCTCAGAGCCCCTCTGGGGGGCTGGCTGAGCTGCAGCAGGGTCAGGGGCACCCCAGTTCCTCAGAGCCCCTCTGGGGGGCTGGCTGAGCTGCAGCAGGGTCAGGCCATCCTGTGATCAGCTCTTGCACCACCAGGCTCGTTCTAGACATTTTGTCTTCTTGCTGTCGCTTTGGCTGCAAGGGGAGGCTGCAGCCTGCCAGGGCCAGCTCTGGAGGACCACGTGCCAGGCTGTGTGCCAGGCTGTGTGCCAGGCTGCGTGCCAGGCCATGCCTGCAGCTCCCCAGCTCTGCTGACCAGAGGCAGAGAGCAGGATGTGCTCCCCAACAGTTTCTGCTGCTGGCCCAAGCCGGTGGCAAGGCTGGGGCTGGTGTCCTGGCTGTGCTGCTCTGCCATGGGGGCTTAAGCCAAGGGCTGGCTCACTCCATCCCAACCATCCATAGAGCAGGATAATGAGCAGTGATGACCTCGTTATGTGGTGGTAGAGCTCATCTGTGATGGAATCAGGGACTGCTTTGGGTTGGAAGGGACCTTCCAAGCTCGCCCAGTCCAAGCCCCTGCAGCCAGCAGGGACAGCTGCAGCCACAGCAGGCTGCTCCCAGCCCCAACCAACTTGCCCTGCACTGCTGCCAGCCATGGGGCAGCTCCCAGCTCTCTGGACAGCCTGGGCCAGGCTCTCCCCACCCTCAGCATAACAAATTTCTTTCTCATAAGCACTTTACTTGGTGCTTGGAGGAGCTGTGTGTCTCCTGCAGAGGCTGGAGGGCAGAGCTGGCTGCTGGAGCACCCCCAGATCAGCCATGCTTGCTCATGGCTGGGAGCCCCCCGGGTGGGCAGCCTCACCCAGCAGCTCCCTCAGCCCAGCTCTGGTGGCTCCTGCAGAGCCAAGGTCCTTCCCGGGGCTGGGGGTGTCCCTGCGAGCTCCTCCAGGCCAGCACTGGGCTCATCCTCCTGCCTTCCACAGCACGGGGAGCCAAAGCTTGCTGGCCAAGGAAGTCCTCAGCCAGTGCTTTGCAGTGGCTTCCCTGGCCGTGTGCCAGCACTCAGCTACCAGCAGGCAGCAGTGAGATGTGACTTTGCCACTCCTGTGCCCCATGGGCACGGCAGGCAGTCTGCAGCAGGGAGCATCTCAGCCTGCTGCCCTCCCAGCACGGGCACTGGGAGACACAGCTTGGCCAGCCCTGGCCTGGCCTCCTGCTGGCACCGCTGCTGAGCTTCAGGACATGCTCCTGCTTGCTGCTGCTTTTCAGAACAACCCAAAGCCCAGCTCTGGCTCTGTTCCTGCCAACCTCAAAGCCTGCCCCGGGCTGCAGGAGCCTGGTAGCCTCTGAGAGCTGCACAACAGCTCAGGTTGGCCTGGGCAGCTGGGGCGTGGGCAGCGTTGCCACAGCATTTCTTGCTTTTTATAGAAGCTGCATCATCAAGATGGTACTTGGCAGGGCTGCTGGTTTGTGTCCACTGCTGCTGCTGCTGCCTGGCACCTCCTGCTGGGGCAGCCTGAGAGAGAGGCCCTCTGACAGCAGCAGAAAGGAAGCAGGGGAGCAGATGTAGAGACCATTGAGTGTCATGTGCAAGAGGGCCCTGGAAGACCACAGACTCACACAAACAGCCAGGTGGGAAGGGAGCCTCAGCATCACCCAGTGAGACCCAGAGCCCTGCTCTGCAAGGCTCAGCCCTAAACCACAGCCCCAAGCACCATAGCCAAACCACCTTGCACCACAGCCAGGCCTGGGGGCTCCACTACCTCCCTGGGCAGCACAGTCCAGTCCCTGACCACTCTTGCCCTGAAGAAATGTTTCCTACTGCCCAGTCTAAACCTCCCCAGGGGCAGCTTGAGCCTGCTCCCTCTTGTTCCATCACTGGGAGCAGAGACCAGCAGCAGCCTCTCCACAGCCTCCTTTCAGGGAGCTGTAGGCAGCCAGGAGGTCTCCCCTCAGCCTCCTCTCTTTCACACTAACCATCCCCAGCTCCTTCAGTCTCTCTCCATCAGATTTCTTCTCCAGGCCCTTCCCAGCTTCCTTGCCCTGCTCTGCCCTGGCTCCAGCACCTCCACAGCTCTCTGGCATTGAGCTGCCCAGAATTGGACACAAGCCTCCAGGTGTGGCCTGCCCAGAGCTGAGTCCGAGGGCACAATCCCCTCCCTGCTCCTCTGGACACAGCATTGCTGATCCCAGCCAGGAGGCCTTTGGCTTTCTTGGCCTCCCCGGCACACTGCTGCCTCCTGTTCAGCTGCTTGTCCATTAGAGCCCCAGATGGGATGTGGGTGGCTGGATCCTGCTGCCACAGGGAGCAGCTCTTCCACCTTGGGGATTGCTTCTAATCCACGTGGTGGTGGGGGGGGACTTGGCAGCACTGGGTTAATAACTGGGCTCAGTGATCTTGAAGGTCTTTTCCAACCTGAAGGACCCCAGGATTCCATGATCCTATCCCATGCAACCAGGGAAAACAGCTGCTGAAATCAGTGGAGAGAAAGTGGCTTCAAGCTGGGCAACTCAAATGTGCTGCTCACACTCTTGTGTCCTCAGGCCATGGTTACTCAGAGCTGGCATCTCCTGGGGGAGCCTGCAGCCCCCAGGAACCCCTCCTCATCTCCCACCAATGAACTGAAGGCTGCTGGAGCTTTGAGGATGGAAGAGGCTGCTTGTCCAGCTGGGAGCTTGGGAGGCTTCACTGCAATAGCCAGGAGTGGAACCAGTGCTAAATGAGGCTGGGGAAGAGCTGGCAGGGCTTGCTGGCTCATCTCCATGGCCCCTACCTTGCTCTTGGTCTTTCCTAGCAAGCCCAAAGGTGACTCTTCAGTGGAGCTGCAGGACAGATGTGAAAACCATCCCCAAAAAGCAGAGAGCTCTGGGGCTCCTCTAGCTCCACCTGTGACTGAAGCTTCTCCATTGTATGGAGGCAACCAAACGAAGCCAGGGATGCTTTGGGATCCATGGCCATGCTGTGGTCCCACCATGGCTTCCCAGGTTGGTGGTGCTGCTCTCCTCCAGTAGAGCAGAGCTGGAGATCCTGCCCAGCCTGTGTGCTCCTCTGGCATCAGCAAAACTCAGCTTGGGTGCTGGGAACCTGGGGTGCAACCTCCTGGCCCTGACCCTCTTACTCAGGTACCAGCTTTGCCAGGGCCATCCTCCATGGCCATGCTGCTGCACAACCAGGGTGATGGGGATGAGGATGTGCCTCTTGTCCCCACAACCAGGCTGGGTTGGGATGGGGATGGGGATGTGCCTCTTGTCCCCACAACCAGGCTGGGTTGGGATGGGGATGAGGATGTGTCTCTTGTCCCCACAACCAGGCTGGGTTGGGATGAGGATGAGGATGTGCCTCTTGTCCCCACAACCAGGCTGGGTTGGGATGGGGATGAGGATGAGGATGTGCCTCTTGTCCCCACAACCAGGCTGGGTTGGGATGGGGATGAGGATGAGGATGTGCCTCTTGTCCCCACAACCAGGCTGGGTTGGGATGAGGATGAGGATGAGGATGTGCCTCTTGTCCCCACAACCAAGCTGGGTTGGGATGAGGATGAGGATGAGCCTCTTGTCCCCACAAGCAGGGTGGGTTGGGATGAGGATGAGGATGAGCCTCTTGTCCCCACAAGCAGGCTGGGTTGGGATGAGGATGAGGATGTGCCTCTTGTCCCCACAAGCAGGGTGGGTTGGGATGGGGATGAGGATGAGGATGAGGATGTGCCTCCTGTCCTCTTGTCCCCACCTATCCCCTGGCTCTCAGACAAGAGCTCTAACCACCCCCACGAGCTGGGGCTGCTTGCACCCTGCCAGCTGGATCCCACCCACCCTCCTGGTGACTCTAGAGCCAGGGCACAGCCACCCTCCAGCTCCGGTGGTACCCTGGAGGTGATAACTGTCACCCTGGGGCTGACAACTCCTTCCCTGTCACTGCAGGGGGCAGAAGCAGGGGGAACAGGGAGGGCAGAGGCTGACTTTCCCTGCCCTGGAGGGGCAGTTTGACCAGTAAGGCAGAAACTCCTGCTTCCATCTGCAGTATCTGGGTGGCCAGGGAGAGGAGGACGCGGAGCAAGCAAGGACATGCTTGGCTGTACCATGGGCATGGCTCTGCTGCTCAGCCTTGGCTTCCCTGACGCATGCCAGAAGAGCTGCTTGCCCTCCCCACCTCTGTGGTTTGGGTGAGAGTCACAGAGCTGTCACCAGCTGAGGTTTGGGTACAGGGAAAGCAGATGAAACCTCCCCACAGGAGCTGGATCTCCAGACAGCCACCACAGCATTGCTGGAGCTCCTCTTCCACCCCCCAGCCTCTGCTGAGACTCCTTTCTCTGTCTGCTTCTGTACCCTGTGCCACTCCATCACCCACCTTGGACACTGACACTGACCCTAATCCTAACCCTGGCCCTGGCCTGAAGGTGTTGCAGGATGAGGCCTGGAGTGACCTGGGCTGGTGGGAGGTGACCCTGCCCATGGCAGGGGGGTTGGAGCTGGATGATCTTTGAAGTCCCTTCCAACCCAAAGCAGTCTTTAATTCTCTGATTATTGACATGCAAACCCTGTCAAGAAGCTGCCTGTCCCTTCTTCAAGGTTGGGCCAGGTGATGAGCCTTGGGGTCCCTTCCAACCTGGCATTCTATGATTCTCCCCCACTGCCTGTGGGTTAGGAGGCCATGAGGACAATGCTGACCCCTGCATCCTCCTGGATGCCAAGCAGAGTGCCAGAGGGATTGGTTGGGAAAACTGAAGTTGGGAGAGGCCAAATATCCATGCCAGAGGATGGAGGAGTGAGTCCATCCAGGAGAGACCCCAGGGAGGAGCTCTGGATGTTGTCTGCATGGATGTGGTGCTGAGGGAGGTGGTGCAGTGGCTCAGCAGCAGTGGTGTGGTTGTGAGCTCTGGGTGAGAGGTTGGACTGGATGAGCTCCAAGGGCTCTTCCCACCTCAACAGTGCTGTGGTTCTGTGATCTTCCACATCCTTCATCTGCTGAGAGGAGGAAGATGCAGAAGCACCAGGTGGTGGGCAAACAACTGAGGAATCCTTGGGCAGCTGGGCAAGGGGTGAGGGTGGGATTGGTAGAGAAGAGCTGTGGGATGCAACCAGGCTTTGGAAGGAAAGAGCCAAAACGCAGGCAGGAGGGGATGGCTGCAGCACAGAGTGCAGCTGGGGAGGGAGAAGGGCAGGATTTGGCCACAGCCCAGCTGGGAAGGGCAGCACAGGCGAGAGCAGGCAGGGAAGCGAGGAGGGAAGGGAAAGGTCGAACTTCCCTGCTGAAAGAGATCAGGCTTTGTGGGGAGGAGGAAGGGAAGCAGGGGAAGAAAAGCCTGGAAAAAGAGTGGCTGTGCCAGCTCTGGGGAACCTGGACACTCTGATAGGAAGGAAGAAATGATATCAGGCAGGGAAAGCTGCCCTGGGCAGAGGAACTGCTGCTCATCCCTGGGCAGAGGAACTGCTGCTCATCCCTGGGCAGAGGAGCTGCTGCTCATCCCTGGGCAGAGGAGCTGCTGCTCATCCCTGAGCAGAGGAGCTGCTGCTCATCCCTGGGCAGAGGAGCTGCTGCTCATCCCCGGGCAGAGGAGCTGCTGCTCATCCCCGGGCAGAGGAGCTGCTGCTCATCCCTGAGCAGAGGAGCTGCTGCTCATCCCCGGGCAGAGGAGCTGCTGCTCATCCCTGAGCAGAGGAGCTGCTGCTCATCCCCGGGCAGAGAAGCTGCTGCTCATCCCTGGGCAGAGAAGCTGCTGCTCATCCCTGGGCAGAGGAGCTGCTGCTCACCTCCTGCAGCCAGAGCTGGGCTGAAGGACCTGAGATTCTTCCCACGAGGAATGGGCAGGGAGGGACTCTGAGGGCTCCTTCCAGCTGGGTAGCTGCTCGGGGGCAGAATTCCCTGCATCCATCTACCACAGTCCTGCCCCTGGGTGATGCTTTGTGGCCTGGGGTCGTCTGAGGGCTTGGGGCTTGCACTTAGATTTGGGGCTTCTGTTCTTGGGGGTTTGGTGACTTTTTACTTAAATTTGAGGTGGTTTTGTTTTTAACTTAGAGTTGGCTTTTTTTCTGAGGATTTGGGGATTTATCTTAGACTTTGGTTGTTGTTTTTTTCACAGTATCACAGAATCACCACGGTTGGAAGAGACCTCAAAGATCACCAAGCCCAAGCTGTCACCACAGACCTCATGACTACACCATGGCACCAAGGGCCACATCCAATCCCCTCTGGAACACCTCCAGGGATGGGGACTCCACCACCTCCCTGGGCAGCACATCCCAATGACCAATGACTCTTTCTGGGAAGAACTTTCTCCTCACCTCCAGTCTAAACCTCCCCTGGCACAGCTTGAGACTGTGTCCTCTTGTTCTGCTGCTGGTTGCCTGGGAGAAGAGCCCAACCCCCACCTGGCTCCAACCTCCCTGCAGGGAGTTGCAGAGAGCAAGGTCTCCCCTGAGCCTCCTCTTCTCCAGGCTAAGCAACCCCAGCTCCCTCAGCCTCTCCTCACAGGGCTGTGCCCCAGACCCCTCCCCAGCTTTGTTGCCCTTCTCTGGACACCTTCAAGTCTCTCAATGTCCTTCTTGAGCTGAGGAGCCCAGAGCTGGACACAGGACTCAAGGGGTGGCCTCAGCAGTGCTGAGCACAGGGCACAAGGACTTCCCTGCTCCTGCTGGCCACACTCTTCCTGCTGCAGGCCAGGATGTCCTTGGCCTTCTTGGCCCCCTGGGCACACTGCTGGCTCCTGTTCAGCTGCTGTCAATCAGCACCCCCAGGTCCCTCTCTGCCTGACTGCTCTCAGCCACTCTGACCCCAGCCTGTAGCTCTGCCTGGGGTTGCTGTGGCCAAAGTGCAGCCCCTGGCACTTGGAGTTGTTGAATGCCATCCTGTTGGCCTCTGCCCATCTGTCCAGCCTGGCAAGGTCCCTTCTGTCCTCTAACTGACCAACGTCTGCCCCCAGCTTGCTGTCATCTGCAAACATGCTGATGGCTGACTCAACGCCCTCCTCCAGATCATCAATGAAGATGTTAAAGAGCACAGGGCCCAGCACTGATCCCTGGGGCACACCACTGGTGCCTGGCTGCCAGCTGGCTGTGGCACCATTCACCACCACTCTCTGGGCTCAGCCTCCAGACAGTTCCTCACCCAGCTCAGAGAGCTGCTGTCCCAGCCAGGGGCTGCCAGCTTGGCCTGGGGTTAGCTGTGGGGGACGGTGTCCAAGGCCTTGCTGAGGCCCAGGCAGACCACATGCAGGGTTTGGGGTTTTTTAGCTCAGATTTGGGTGTTTGTTTTTCCCCTTAGGATTTGGTTGTGATTTTTCACTTAGCTGTTCTTAGGGTTTGGGGATTTTTCCCTTAGATTTGGGTATATTTTTCTGACATTTTGGGGTGTTTTTTCACTTAGGTTTGTGAAGGTTTTTGTCTCTGAGACTTTGAGGGTTTTTTTTTCCTTAGATTTGGGTATTTTTTTTCTGGGAGTTTGGGGCTTTTTATTCAGATTTCTTTGGGGGTATTTATTCCATAGAGCAGTTGGTTTTTTGTCTTAGGGTTTGGGGTGGGTGGTTTGGGGTTGGTTTTTTTTTTTCCACATAGATTTGGGGATATTTTTTACTCAGAGTTGGTTTATTCCCTTAAGATTTCATAGAATCACAGAACTGTTCATCAGAACTGGCTTGGGTTTCTTTCTCCCCAACACAAAAAGAGTTTTGGGGGGTTTGGGGTTGGGTTTGGGGTTGGTTTTTTTGGCTTGAAAAGGAATCTTTCTTAAGCTGAAGGCTGCAGTGGAACTCTGCCACTGCTCTTGGCTCAGCCCCAGCTTGGATCACAAAGGGCAGCAGAAGAGATGAGGGACACAAAAGGAAGTCTCAGGGCAGGAGCCTCAGAAGTGCAGCCAGCAGAACACAGCCCAGGTCAGGTGCACTCCCAGGAGATTCTCTGAGAGGGCCTGAAGGGGGAAGTGGGGGAGAGAGAACCTGGGGGCAGCACTGGGGAGAGGCACAGAAGGGCAGTGGGATCTGGACCAGCAGCCCTGCCTGCCCCACTGATGCTCTTCCCCCATCCTGACAAACCTGGTGGCCTTCCATGACAAGGTCACAGCATGAGCAGATGGAAGTGGAGCAGCTGACATCACAGACCTGGACCTGAGCAAAACCTTTGATGCTGTCCTGCACCACACAGGCTCACAGCACTCTCAGGGCTGGAAGGGAGCTCAAGGCTCAGCCAGCTCCAACCCCCTGCCATGGCCAGGGACACCTCACACCACAGCAGCTTGCTCACAGCCACCTCCAGCCTGGCTGCAAACACCTCCAGCCAGGAGGCTTCCACCACCTCCCTGGGCAACCTGGGCCAGGCTCTCACCACCCTCCTGGCCAACAACTTCTTCCTCACAGCCAATCTGATGTGGGGAATAAGCTTAGAGCCTGAGGTTGTTTTATTTTCTTAGGGTTTGGTGGTTTTTTTCACTTCGACTCGGTGGTGGTTTTCTCTGTGTTAGGGTTTGGGTCTCCTGCTTCGATTTGGGTCTTTTCCCTTAGGTTTTGGGGATTCCTTACTTAGGTTTGGGGGTTTTGTACTTAGAAGAGTATTTTCCTTACATGGGCAGGGACTGGCTGGAAAGCAGCCCTGAAGAGAGAGACTTGGGGGTGCTGGTGGACAAAAAGCTCAACAGGAGCTCTCAGTGTGCACTTGCAGCCCACAAAGCCAATCAGATCCTGGGCTGCATCAGGAGAAGTGTGGCCAGCAGGTCGAGGGAGGTGATCCTCCCCCTCTACTCAGCCCTGGTGAGACCCCACCTGGAGTACTGCCTCCAGTTCTGGAGCCCCTATTACAAGAGGGATCTGGAGGTGCTGGAAGGTGTCCAGAGAAGGGCCACAAGGATGATCAGAGGGCTGGAGCTGCTCTCCTGTGAGGACAGACTGATGGAGTTGGGGCTGTTCAGTCTGCAGAAGAGAAGGCTCCCAGGTGACCTCATTGTGGCCTTCCAGGATCTGCAGGAGGCTACAGGAAGGCTGGGGAGGGACTGCTCAGGATCTCAGGCAGTGCTAGGACTAGGGGGAATGGAATGAAGCTGGAGGTGGGGAGATTGAGGCTGGAGGGGAGGAGGAAGTTCTTCCCCATGAGAGTGGTGAAGCCCTGGAATGGGTTGTGCAGGGAGGTGGTTGGGGCCCTGTCCCTGGAGGTGTTTAAGGCCAGGCTGGATGAGGCTGTGGCCAGGCTGATCTAGTGTGGGGTGTCCCTGCCCATGGCAGGGGGGTTGGAACTGGCTGATCCTTGTGGTCCCTTCCCACCCTGACTGATTCTATGATGATGATACTTAGGCTTGGGGGATTTATCTGAGAGTTTGGGGGGTTTCTTCTGAGGGTTTGGGGTTATTTTGTACTCAGATTTGAGGATCTCACGTGAGGGTTTGGGGCTGGTTTTTGACTTTGATTCTCGGTTTACTTTGATTTTTTGGGTTTACTTTGGGTTTTTTTTGTTTACTTTGATTTTTTGTTTACTTTGATTTTTGCTTACTTTGAATTTTTGCTTGCTTTGAGTTTTTGCTTACTTTGTTTTTTCTTTGTTCACTTTGATTTTTTGTTTACTTTGATTTTTGTTTCCTTTGATTTTTTACTTTGATTTTTGTTTACTTTGATTTTTTTTGTTTACTTTGATTTTTTACTTTGATTTTTTGTTTACTTTGATTTTTGCTTACTTTGATTTTTTATTTACTTTGATTTTTATCTACTTTTATTTTTGTTTACTTTGATTTTTTGTTTGCTTTGATTTTTGCTTACTTTGAATTTTTACTTTGATTTTTTGTTTACTTTGATTTTTGCTTACTTTGAATTTTTTTTACTTTTTTGTTTACATTGATTTTTTGTTTACTTTGATTTTTTATTTACTTTGATTTTTGTTTACTTGGATTTTCCTTTACCTTTATTTTTTTGCTTACTTTGATTTTTTGTTTACTTTTGATATTTTTTGTTTACTTTGATTCTTGTTTGCTTTGATTTTTGCTTACTTTGAATTTTTACTTTGATTTTTTGTTTACTTTGATTTTTTGTTTACTTTGATTTTTTTACTTTGATTTTTTGTTCACTTTTGATATTTTTTGTTTACTTTGATTTTTGTTTGCTTTGATTTTTTTGTTTACTTTGGTTTTTGCTTAACTTTGAATCTTTGTTTACTTTGATTTTTTGTTTACTTTGACTTTTTGTTCACTTTGCTTTTTCTTTGTTTACTTTGTTTTTTGTTTACTTTGATTTTTTTTGTTGACTGATTTTTTGTTTACTTTGGGTTTTTTTGTTGACTTTGATTTTTTGTTCACTTTGATTTTTTGGTTCCCTTTGCTTTTCCTTTGTTTACTTTGACTTTTTGTTCACTTTGCTTTTTCTTTGTTTACTTTGTTTTTTGTTTACTTTGATTTTTTTTGTTCACTTTGCTTTTCCTTTGTTTACTTTGATTTTTTTCCCCCCTTAGGGTTTGGGGATTTATCTTAGGGCTCAGCCTTTCTTTTTTCCCCTTAGGGTTTTGGTGGTTCTGTTCTTAGGGGTTTGGGGGGTTGGGTTTTTTTCCCCTTAGGTTTCTTTGTTTGGGTTGCTTTGGGTTTTTTTTTCTTAGGGTTCTGCTTATTTTTTTAGGGCTCTGGGTTGTTTTTTCTCAAGGTTTTGGGTTTCTTTTTTCTCCTCAGATTTTTGGTGTTGTTTTTTTCTGAGGATTTTTTTTTTTCTTAGGGTTTTAGGTTTGGGGTTTTTTTTCCCTTCATTTTTTTCCTTAGGGTTTTGGGGTTCTTTTCTTAGGATTTTGATGAGTTTATTCTTAGGGTTTGAGTGGTTTTATTCGTAGAGGTTTGGGGTTTTTTTTTCCTGAGGGTTTGGAGGTTTTTCCTTAGGGTTTTGGGGTTTTTCTTAGGGTTTTGGGGTTTCATAGTATCATAGAATCAGTCAGGGTTGGAAGGGACCACAAGGATCAGCTAGTTCCAACCCCCCTGCCATGGGCAGGGACACCCCACACTAGATCAGCCTGGCCAGAGCCTCAGCCAGCCTGGCCTTAAACACCTCCAGGGACAGGGCCCCAACCACCTCCCTGGACAACCCATTCCAGGGCTTCACCACTCTCATGGGGAAGAACTTCCTCCTCCCCTCCAGCCTCAATCTCCCCACCTCCAGCTTCATTCCATTCCCCCTAGGCCTAGCACTAACAGGGGTTTGGGTTGGTTTTTTGGTAGGGTTTTGGTTTTATTCTTAAGGTTTAGGTTTTTTTTTCTTAGGGTTTTGGGGTTTTTTTTCTGAGGGTGTTGGGGTTTTTTCTTAGGGTTTTGGTTTTAGTCTTAGGGGTTTGGGGTTTTATTCTTAGGCTTTTGGTTTTTTCCTTAGGGTTTTGGTTTTTTTCTTAGGGTTTTGGGTTTATTTTCTTAGGGGCTTGAGATCATTCTTAGGGTTTTGGGTTTTTTTTCTTAGGGTTTTGGTTTTCTTCTCAGGGTTTTGGGTTTTTTTCTTAGGGTTTTGGGTTTTCTTCTCAGGGTTTTGGGTTTTCTTCTCAGGGTTTTGGGTTTTTTTCTTAGGGTTTTGGGTTTTCTTCTCAGGGTTTTGGGTTTTTTTCTCAGGGTTTTGTTTTTTTCTTAGGGTTTTAGTTTTTTTCTTAAGGTTTGGGTTTTTTTTTTTTTCCTAGGGTTTTGGTGGTTTTCTTAGGGTTTTGGTTATTTTTTTAGGGTTTTGGGTTTATTCTCAGTGTTTTGGGTTTTTTCTTAGTGTTTTGGGTCTTTTTTCCTGAGGGTTTTCTGTTTATTTCTTAGTTGTTTTTTTTTTTCCTTAGGGTTTTGGGTTTTTTTTCCTCAGGCTTTTGGTTTTTTTTCCAGGGTTTTGTTTTTTTTTTCTTAGGGTTTTGGGTTTATTCTTAGGGTTTGGGGTTTTTTTTCTTAAGGTTTGGGGTTTTTTTCTTAGGGTTTGGGGTTTTTTTCTTAGGGTTTTGGGTTTATTCTTAGGGTTTGGGGTTTTCCTTAGTTGTTTTTTTTTCTTAGGGTTTTGTTTTTTATTCTTAGGGTTTTGCTTTTTATTCTTAGGGTTTTGTTTTGTTTTATTTTCTTAGGGCTTTGGGTTTATTCTTAGGGTTTGGGTTTTTTTTTCCTTAGGGCTTTGGTTTATTTCTTAGGGTTTGGTTTTATTCTTAGGGTTTTGGGTTTTTTCCTTAGGGTTTTGGGGTTTTATTCTTAGGGGTTTGGGTATTTTTTTCCCTAGGGTTTGGGGGTTCTTTTTCTTAGGGTTTTGGTTTTATTCTTAGGGTTTTCAGGGTTTTTTTCTTAGGGATTTGGGTTTTTTTACCCTAGAGTTTTGGGTTTATTCTCAGGGTTTTGGGTTTTTTCTTAGTGGTTTGGGTTTATTCTTAGGGATTTGGGGTTTTTTTTCTTAGGATTTTGGTTTTTTGCTCAGAGTTTTGGGTTTTTTCTTAGGGTTTGGGTTTTTTCTTAGGGTTTTGTTTTCTTCTTAGGGCTTCTGGGTTTATTCTTAGGGTTTTGGTTTTTTTTTCTTAGGGCTTTGGTTTATTTCTTAGGGTTTGGTTTTATTCTTAGGGTTTTGGTTTTTTTTTCTTAGGGTTTTGGTTTTTTTCCTTAGGTTTTTGGTGGTTTTTTTTTCTTAGGGTTTTGGTTTTTTTCCTTAGGATTTAGTTTTATTTTCTTAGGGCTTTGGGTTTATTCTTAAGGTTTTGGGTTTTTTTCCTTAGGGCTTTGGTTTATTTCTTAGGGTTTGGGGTTTTTTTTTCTTAGGGTTTTGGGTTTTTTTTCTTAGGGTTTTGTTTTTTTTTCCTTAGGCTTTAGGATTTTTTTTTCCAGGGTTTTGTTTTTTTTTCTTAGGGTTTTGGTTTATTTCTTAGGGTTTGGTTTTATTCTTAGGGATTTGGTTTTTATTTCTTAGGGTTTTGGTTTTCCTTAGGGTTTTGGGTAATTTTTTTCTTAGGGTTTGGGGATTCTTTTTCTTAAGGTTTTGGTTTCTTTCTTATGGTTTTGGTTTTTTTTTCCTAGGGTTTTGGTGGTTTTCTTAGGGTTTTGGTTATTTTTTTAGGGTTTTGGGTTTATTCTCAGTGTTTTGGGTTTTGTTTTTTTTTCCTTAGGGTTTTGGGGTTTTATTCTTAGGGGTTTGGGTATTTTTTTCCCTAGGGTTTGGGGGTTCTTTTTCTTAGGGTTTTGGTTTTATTCTTAGGGTTTTCAGGGTTTTTTCCTTAGGGATTTGGGTTTTTTTACCCTAGAATTTTGGGTTTATTCTCAGGGTTTTAGGTCTTTTCTTAGTGGTTTGGTTTTATTCTTAGGGATTTGTTTTTTTTTTTCTTAGGATTTTGGTTTTTTTGCTCAGAGTTTTGGTTTTTTTCTTAGGGTTTTGTTTTTTTCTTAGGGTTTTGTTTTCTTCTTAGGGCTTTTGGGTTTATTCTTAGGGTTTTGTTTTTTTTTTTCTTAAGGATTTGGTTTATTTCTTAGGGTTTTGGTTTTATTCTTAGGGTTTGGGGGTCTTTTTTCTTAGGGTTTTGGTTTTTTTTCCTTAGGCTTTTGGTGTTTTTTTTTCCAGGGTTTTGTTTTTTTCTTAGGGTTTTGTTTTTTCCTTAGGTCTTTGTCTCTTTTTTCTTGGGGTTTTGGTTTATTTCTTAGGGTTTTGGGTTTTTTTCTTAGAGCTTTGGGTTTTTTTCTTAGGGCTTTGGGGTTTTTCTTAGTGTTTTGGTTTTATTCTTAGGGATTTGTTCTTTTTTCCTTAGGGTTTTGGTTTTTATTCTCAGGGATTTGGGTTTTTTCTTAGTGTTTTGGTTTTATTCTTAGGGTTTTGGGTTTATTCTTAGGGTTTTTGTTATTTTTTTCTTAGGGTTTTGGTTTATTTCTTAGGGTTTGGTTTTATTCTTAGGGTTTTGGGTTAATTTTCTTTGGGGTTTGGATTTTTCTTATGGTTTTGGGTTTATTATTCTGAGGGTTTTTGGTTCTTTTTCTTAGGGTTTTGGATTTTTCTCAGGATTTTGGATTTTTCTTAGGGTTTTGGATTTTTTTCTTAGAGTTTTGGGTTTTTTTTTCCTAGGGTTTGGGGTTTTTCTTAGGGTTTTGGTTTTATCTTTAGGGTTTGGGGTTTTTCTTAGGGTTTTGGTTTTATCTTTAGGGTTTGGGGTTTTTTTCCCATAGGTTTTTGGGTTGTTGGGGTTTTTTTTTAAAGGCTTTGGCTTGTTTATTACATTTCATTTGTTTTTACTGAAGCTTGCTCCTCAGCACACAAACTTGATGACAGTTATTGTGCTGGGGCAACTTTGCTGCTAAACCCTGCACTTTCTTTTTTTCCTCTGTCCCTGTTTTGTCTCTCCCTGCCCATCGTGCTGCTCCCTCAGGGATATGAAGCACCTTTAGGAGCAGGCTTCCCCAAGGCTGGCACCCCCCTGCTGCCTGTAGCTTCACCCCCTGGCAGGCCACTTGCTGGCAGGTGTTAGGAAACCTCTTGGGCTGCTTGGAATTCTCTGCCTTGTTTTCCCCCCACCCCTCCCCAGAAGGAGGTTAGTTCACTAATGCTCCCAAGGGAGGATGCTAAAATAAATACTCCTGGAGCTCTGACTGGTTCAGCTGAGTGCAGGCCCTGGGAAGGTTTCTGCTGGGAGCTTGTAGCATGAATCAGAGCCTTGCTGGGAGAGTTAATGGGAAGGGCTCTATCCTGCTCCTTCCCCCAGCTCAGTGCTGGCCAGACCCTGCTCTCCTGCTGGGAAGCCTGCCCATGCCAGGAGCTTCCCCACCTGGGCAGGGACAAGCACAGCAGCTGAGGATGGGATCTGAGCACTGAGCCTCAAGCTGCTTACTGCATCTTGCTGCTGGGATGCACAGACAGGCGCTGACCACTCAATCCCAGCAGGGTGGGGCTGGAAGGGAGCTCTGGAGCTCACCCACCCAAGCCCTGCTCCAGAAGGGCACCCCCAGCACCCTGCCCAGCAGCACAGTGCCCAGGGAGGGTTGGAAGCTCTCCACACCAGGAGACCTCTCTGGGCAGCCTGCTCCAGGCCTCCAGCAGCCTCACCCCAAACAACTTTCTCCTCCTGCTCAGCTCCAACCTCCTGCCTGACACTTTCTGCCCTTGCTGTCCCTTGTGCTGTCCCTGGGCAGCACTCAGCAGAGCCTGGCCCCAGCCTCTTGCCCCTCTAACTACTGAGAAGCTGCTCTCAATTCCATCTCCATTTAATTCCCAGTTACACAGATTCCATGTCAAACACACCCTGAGCACTGCTGCTGGGGACCGGACTTTAGCAGGGACTAAACCCAAAAGAGCCCTCTGGAAGGTCACAGCAGAGCCCTTAAATGACCTTAAAACTACCCCAGCTGCAGCTCCCCCATTCCCTTGTGCTGCTTCTTATGCCACAGGAGTGAAACTGTGGCAGAGCAGAGGAGTTAGGGCTGGGCTGGAGGAATTCAGGTTTGGGAGAGATCAAGATCTGGCTGCAAACTGGGGAGCAGCCTCCTGTCAGGCTCCCCATGGCAGGGTGTAGCTGGACAGCAGAGTTGCTGTGCTGAGTCACAGAATCATCAAATGCTTTGGCTTGGAAGGGACCTTCAAGATCATCCAGTTCCAACCCCCCACACCCCCCCTGCCATGGGCAGGGACACCTCCCACCAGCCCCAGCTTGCTCAAGGCCTCATCCAGCCTGGCCCTGAACACCTCCAGGGAGGAGGCAGCCACAGCCTCTCTGGGCAGTGTCTCCCCACCCTCACTGGAAGATCCAGCTTGTTTCACTTCTCTTCATTGTCCCCCATGAAAAGGAGGCTGAGGGGAGCCCTCATTGCTCTCTACAACCCCCTGCAAGGAGGTTGGAGCCAGGCAGGGGTTGATCTCTTCTCCTGAGTGATAGGACAAGAGGCAATGGCCTCAAGCTGCCCCAAGGGATCTTTAGGTTGGACGTGAGGAGGAGCTTCTTCACTCGATGGGTTCTCAAGCCCTGCCCCAGGCTGCCCAGGGGGGTGGCTGAATCCCCATCCCTGGAGGTGTTTCCCAGAGGCAGAGCCGTGGTGCTGAGGGCCAGGGCTCAGCCCCAGCTTTGGCTGAGTTAGGGAAGGGTTGGACTGGAGGAGCTGAAAGGGCTGTGCCAGCTGAAGTGATTCCCTGCTGCACAACTGTGCTGTGCATGAGGTGGCAGCAGGAGCAGGGCAGGCAATGTGAGGCTTCCTGCACCATAAGTACAGAGCAGCTGCCCTGACTCACCTCTGGCTGCTCCTTCTTGCTGGCTCCAGCCCTACCAAACAGCCTCTAGGAATGTGTCACCCTCCTGGCGCCTGCCCCAGCTGCCTGCACCCCCTCTTAGCTGGGGACCAGGGGCTCCAGGGCTGGGAGGCCTCCTGGACAGATGCTTTCAGGAGGGCTTCTCAAGGAACTTTACCTTTCCTGCTGGCAGGAGGATGTCCTTCAGCAGCCAGTTCTCAAGGCTGAGTTGTTTTCTACCTCCCAAGCCTGGACTGGCTAAAAGAGAAACCAACCTCCTGCTTTCTGAGCCTGGCAAGTGCTTGGTGAAGGTAAGAGGAAAGGAGGGTGATGGTTTCCTTCCATGCTGGCCAAGCTGCTGTGGGTGCCCTGCTTTAGCAGGGGGGTTGGACTGGATGGCCTCCAGAGGTCCCTTCCCACCCCATGCTGGGGTTCAGGGATGTGCTAACAATGCAGCAGTCATGGCCAGCTCCAGCTGAATCCCCACAGACTGCTTTGGGTTGGAAGGAACCTTTACAGATCCTCTAGTTCAACCCCCAGGGCCTTGCACTGCTGGGGTGGGGTGAGCAAGAAGAGCAACCAAATGCATGAGGCAAAAGCATTGTCATCATCATCATCCTCCACACTCCCCTGATGCCCTACACCTGACATGCCTAGAGGCAGATGGTGGTCTGGAGACCACAAGCCCAGGTCAGAACTGCAGCAGATCAGAGAATCATGGAATTGTTGGGGTTGGAAAAAGCCTCCAGGTTCATCCAGTCCAACACCAACCCAACCCCACCATGGACACCAAACCCTGGCCCCAGCTGCCATGGCCACAGGGTTCTGCAACCCCTCCAGGCATGGGGACTCCACCACCTCCCTGGGCAGCCTCTGCCAGGCCCTGACCACTCTTTTGCCTCCTCTCCAACCTAACCCTCCCCTGGCACAGTTTCAGGCCAGATGTTCCTAGGGAAAGACTCAGCCCCTGGTCCTGCTCATTTCTGCATCACCAAACCAAGCCCATGGGAGCTGCTGAGGAGCATCCCCTGCACACTCAGGTGAAGAACCTGCTGGTGCTGTGCATGGTGCTGGGAGGTGGATGTGGTCCAGGTTGCTTGGCACAGAGCATTGCCCTGGTTTTCCTCCAGCCAAGCAGTGGCACAGAGCTGGTGCAGCTCAGCATCAGCAGGTCAGAGCACCCAGCACCAAGTCACCTTTGTGGCTTTGCAGGATCTGATGTCACTCCTGCTCTTTCCCTGCCACTGCCCTCAAAGCAGGTGAGCGTGGGGCCAGCCAGCCTCAAGAGCTGGAGGCAGTTGCCCAGATGGCTCCTTCCTAAGTCCCTGACACAGCAACAGAAATGGAGCAAGGAAACACTTCCCTGCCCACCCTGACTTCTCAGCCCCTGGGCAGGCTGCAAGCAGCTTGGGGAGAGTCAAAGGAGCTGCTGAGAGCCCTGATGCTCCAAGGTGCTGTGAGTGGGAGGCTGAAGGGCCGGCCTGGGGCTGGGGAAGGGTGGCTGTCTGCATCTCGGGGGATAAGGACACCAGCACCTGCCTTGAGCTGCACAGACTCACAGAGATCTTGAGTCTCTGGTGCTGCTCATCAAGATGCCTCCATCACAGAGGGGCTGAGGAAGCCACCAGGGCTCGGCAGCTCCTCACCGTGCTACAAACTGCTGTACAATGCTGCTTTGGCAGCAAAGCTGGGGAAGGGTCTGGAGAAGAGGGCTGGGGAGGAGCAGCTGAGGGAGCTGGGGGGGTTGAGCCTGGAGCAGAGGAGGCTGAGGGAGACCTCCTTGCTCTCTGCAGCTCCCTGAGAGGAGGCTGCAGCCAGCTGGGGGTTGAGCTCTTCTCCCTAGCAGCAAGTGATGAGAGGAAATGGCCTCAAGTTACACCCAGGGAGGTTTAGGTTGGACATGAGAAGAAACTTCTTCACTGAAAAGGTTCTCAAACGCTGCCCAGGGAGGTGGTTGAATCCCCATCCCTGGTGGGGCTTAAAAGAGGCAGAGCTGTGGTGCTGAGGGCTGTGGCTTAGCCCCAGCCTTGGTCGAGTTAGAGGATGGTTGGACTGGAGGAGCTCAGAGATCTTTTCCAACCAAAGCCAAAGTTCGACGATCCCTGGGCAACCCCCACCTGGATCAGCTGAGCTCCTGGCCCCAGCTCCTCTCTGCCTGCAGGAAACGCTCCAGTGCCCTTGCCCAGCTGCCAGGCTGCCCTTGCCCAGCTGCCAGGCTGCCCTTGCCCTGCGCCCACCGCGCTCTGGAGGCTCGGTCGCCAGCAGCGCCTTAGCACCGAGCCCTTCTCTAAGGCGCAGCCCCGGCGGAGGGCAGGATGGGGCCGGGCTGCTCCCAGTGTCGAAACCCCGGTCCCAGTGGGCGGCGGGGGCGGTCGGTTGATGTTCACAGCCTGGCTCCGCTTTTGCAGCGGCAGAACTGGGCGGGCGCCGGCTGGGAGCCCGGCAGCGCCCGGAGCCGGGCCGGGGCGGCAGCAGCTCCTTGCCTTCTCGCAACACTCCTCCACCAAGTTGCTCAACCGGTCCGGCACCGGCTTCCCCGTCTCGATGCTGGGGCTGCTTCCCCACGGGTGGGAGTGTTCCCTGGATTCCCAGATGTTTGTAAACTCCAACGCAGGAATTAACAAATTGGGGCTAATGAGCGCAGCCCTCCCCGAGGTGCGGGGCCAGCTGGGCTGCGGGGAGGGAAGGGTGGCCCAAGGCCACAGCCCTGAGCTGCTTCCTCAGCTGCCACCAAGTGAGCCGGAAAAAACCCTCACGATTTCAGCCTTCAGAGGTGCTTTGGCACCTGCCCAGAGCGGGCAGGGCTGGCGGGCAGGGCGGCGGAGCCAGGACCGTCGTCCCCAGCCCCATTGGCTGTCCGGCGGGGGACGGCAGCGTAGGGGACCCAGCGCGGGGGACCCAGCGCGGCGCTCGGGGCCCCCCAGGGCAACACTGCGGACCCCAGGGTGCGGATCCATCACAGAGCAGGTCTGGCTCCTCCTGCCACCCAGCATCCCCGTGCTGCTCAGCATGCCAGGATGTTGCCCCAGCTGTGGTGTTTCTCATCTCCAAGCCTTCCACTGACACCCCCGAAGATCAGAAATGCCACCAGCAGTTCACACGCTGGGGGCATCACTGGGGGTGAGTACTGCTGAGCCTCAGAGGGCTCTGTGCCACCCTGTCTCCTTCCTGCCAGCCCTGCCCAGGGCAGGAGCTAGCAGCAGAGCGTGCCCCAGGCTTTGGGAGCAGGAGCCTGGGCAGCCCTGCTGAGCCAGCTGGGTCTGCCGGAGGTGCCTGTCCCCAGGGCTGCAGCTGGAGCCTCAGCCTGAATGGAGGCAGCTCAGCAAATGCCAAAGCTGAGCACCCACTGTGCCCGGGCAGCACCCTCCTCTCTTGGGAAACACCCCTTCCCCGCACCGCACCCACGGGCAGCGAGCAGCGAGGGGCTCCCCGCTTCAGGAGGCAGCAGTGCTTTGGGGTAACTGCTCCTTTCCCGGGTGTCCACAGGCACTGCCGTCCCTGCGCCGGCTCCCCAGCTGCCTTCCCAAGGCTTTGAGAGCGGAGTGGCTGCTCCGAGCCCACCGGCCAAGGTGGCTGTGGAAAGGGATGGAGAGGGACCAGCAAGCCAAGGGCTTGCCTCTGCCCGCCCCCGCCCCTTCCCCCGCACCCCCCGCATCCCACTCGTCGTGCTCCGGAGCTCCTGCAGCTCCTCCGGGACGTGCTGCGTGGATCTCACCATTACACCCCTTCGGAAAAGCAGGGGCTGGGGGCTACCCACTCTGCAGCCCCCCCCCCCTGCAGCAATGCAGCCCAGCCCAGAGCGGAGCCAAGCCTTGCGGGGGGAGGGGGGTGTGGAACTTTTCACCTCCATTTCCCTTTTCACGGCGACCTTCACAGGGAGCTCTCAACTTGCTGCTCTCTTTAGCACCACTACGACTGCGAAGTGTCCCCACCCCACCAGAAAGAGCCGAGGAGAAGGAGAAGACTTGCTCCTGGTGGAGCAGGTGGAGGAAGGCTGAGGACAACCAAACTTCTTGTGCCCTTAAAGCCGAACCCAGCACAGCCTGGGAAGCGAAGGAACTTGCTCCCCACAGCTGCCACCACTGCCAAGGGGCCGGAGGAAAGCGCTGCCTTTGCCGGGCACCAGAGAGGTGGACCCAGCTTGGGGGGTGCCCACACCTCGGGGGTGCCCACACCTCGGGAGAGATTCCCACACCTCGGGGGGGTGCCCACATCTGGGGGGTACCCACACTTTGGAGGAGCACCCATCCCTCGGGGGCGGTTCCCACACTTCGGGGGGCATCCACGTCCGGGGGATGCCCACACCTCGGGGGAGATTCTCTACACGGTGGGGGTACCCACACCTCAGGGGAGGTTGCCACAGCTCAGGATCCCCAAAGCCCGGCTCCGGGCGGGGATGCTGCGCGCTGGGAGCCCCGGGCTGGCGAAGCTGCTTGGCCCGGGCGGAGCGGGGGTGGCCGGAGCCGGGCACTCACCTCTTTTTCTGCACGGAGGGGCTGTATTTCCCTTTGTTGCGTTTCCTGAAGAGCGAGTGCATCGCGTTCCCGGCCCCGGAGCTCGCCGCCCGCAGCCTCCTCCCGCTTTCCCCCGCCGCCGCCCGCAGTTTCTGCTCCGCCACCGGGGCCGGGCAGAGCCGGGAGGGAGGCGGGCATCGGGCAGCACCGCCCCCTGCCTGCCCCCTGCCTGCCTCCTGCCTGCCTCCTGCCCGGCCCAACCCGCCCCACCCCGCAGCATCCTCACCCGGTGCTCCCAAGGGGGCTTTGAAGGAGCCCAGTGCCCCCAGTGCCAACCCTGACTGAAAGAGGCTTAGGGAGGGCTGGGCTCCCCCATCCCCCACCCCTAAAGTGCAAGGTAAAACAGGGCATAGGTGAGGAGCAGCTGGAGTGGTTCTTCAGCCCCCAGTGGGCCAGGAACGGCCAGGAGTGAAGGTTTTCAGCTAGAGAGAAAGGAGAGAGTGTTAATGCCGAGGGTGGTGAGACAGAATCCCAGCAGGGTGGGGGTGGAAGGGAGCTCTGCAGCTCACCCAGCCAGGGACAAGGACAGCAGCTGAGGATGGGATCTGAGCACTGAGCCTCAAGCTGCTTACTGCACCTTGCTGCTGGGATGCACAGACAGGCGCTGACCACTCAATCCCAGCAGGGTGGGGGTGGGAAAGGACCTCTGGAGCTCACCCAGTACAACCCCCTGCCAAAGCAGGGCACCTCCAGCACCCTGCCCAGCAGCACAGTGCCCAGCAAGGGTTGGAAGCTCTCCACACCAGCAGACTCCACAACCTCTCTGGGCAGCCTGCTCCAGGCCTCCAGCAGCCTCACCCCAAACAACTTTCTCCTCCTGCTCAGCTCCAACCTCCTGCCTGACACTTTCTGCCCCTTGCTGCCCCTTCTGCTGTCCCTGGGCAGCACTCAGCAGAGCCTGGCCCCAGCCTCCTGCCCCCCACAGCTCCTTTAGCTCTTGCTGAGCATTGCTCAGCTGCCCTCTGGGGCTGCTCTTCTGCTGGCTCTCAGCCCCAGGGCTCTCAGCCTTTGCTGCTCCCAGAGCTGCTCCAGGCCCCTCAGCAGCTCTGCAGCCTGCCCTGGGCTCTCTCCAGCAGTTCTCTGTCCCTCCTGAACTGGGGAGCTCAGAGCTGGACCCAGGACTCCAGATGTGGTCTGCCTAAGGCAGAGTAGAGGGGAAGGAAAACCTCCCTTGCCCTGGTGGGCCACACTCTGGGCCACACTGGAGACTGGCCCAGCTTGGCCAGAGAGGTGGGAGATGCCTTATCCCTGGGACCATTCCAGGTCAGGTTGTTTGGGGCTGTGAGCAACCTGCTCTAGTTGCAGCTGTCCCTGCTGACTCCAGAGGTGTTGGACTGGGTGAGATCTAAAGGCCCCCTCCAACCCAAACCTGTCCAAGATTCTATGGGCACAGACCTGGAGGTACAGCAAAGGGGGGCAGCTGCCTCCTCCCCTAGTGTCCCTCCACCACCTGCTGTGGTCCAGCATCTCCTGGCTGGTTTCTGTCTTTAGCAGTGCTGCTGTGCTGAGCACCATGGCTCCATCCAGGTGACTGCAGCCCAGGAGGTTCCACCTCAGCAGGAGGAGGAACTTCTGCCCTGGGAGGCTCCCAGAGGCCTGGAGCAGGCTGCCCAGAGAGGTTGTGGAGTCTCCTGCTCTGGAGCCTTCCCAGCCCTGTCTGGATGTGTTCTGTGTGCCCTGTGCTGGGTTCTCTGCTCCTGCTCTGGCAGGGGGCTTGGACTTGATCTCCAGAGGTCCCTTCCAAGCCCTGACCTCCTGTGATGCTGTGACTCTTTCCCTGTGGCCTGAAGCTGGTGCCAGCACTGCCCTCGTGGGCACTGGGGCAGATCCCCTCAGCAAAGTGGAATCCCCTTGTCCCCAGGGGGAGTTTGGTTGTGCAGGCGACAAGAAGGCACCGAGATGCCTCCCCCAGGCCTGCTGCAGCTGCAGAGGTTTTGCTCACACCCCCCCAAGCACTCAGGACTCAGCAATTAGGACCATCTCTGGCCTTTTTATCCCGGGATTTTGTGCCCATGTGGGATTAAAGGCCTGATTGTAGCTTCCCCTCCAGCCCCAAATCCTCTGCTGATTTTCCTTCTGGGGGCAAGTCAGTGCACGCCGTGACCTATTGATCCTGATCCCCTGCCTGTGTTGCATCTCCTCTGCTCCAGGACTGCTGGTTCCAGGCACAGAGCCCTCTGGATGGTGACACATTCCTGCCTGGATGGAGCTTCCCCTTCCCAGGGTGCTGGGAGGCTGCAGGACCTGGTGGTGACAGCACAAGGCAAGTGTCTCTGTGTGTGCTTGTGGGAGAGCTTCCTCCATCCTCTCTGGTGGGAGTTGGCCTCCTGGCTGCTTTTGAGGGGCTGAGAGGCAGTTTCTTTACTGAGTCTGAGCACACTAGCCTGTGGTGGGGAGGCTCCTGGAGGCTCCATGGCACTGGGGTGGTCTGACCATGCTCCCCAACGTTGCCAGCTGCTTCTTGGTGGTGAATCAGTCAGCAGGCACCGGCCCCGGGGAGCTCTGACCTGCTGCGAGCTGGGCTTCAACCTGCCAAGCAGCAACGCTGCAGGGTTCCATGGCCTGGTCCAGCTGAGCTTCTCCAAGGCTTTGGTGAGCAGAGATGTGTTCAAAACACTCACCTGTGCCAGAGCCAGGCTGTGCCAGAGACTGGTCTGGCCATGCTGTGTCCTGGCAGGGGTGGCAGGGTTCTGGCAGGGGTGGCAGGGTCCTGCTGGAATCATGGGAACTGGTGCCATGAGGCTGATGCTGCTGGGAGCTGATGAGGTGAGGCTGGCAGCAGCAGCTCTCCCTCACCAGCCTGAGCTGGGGCTATTGGCCCTGGCCCTACACTGGCTGGGGCCAAATTTCTGGGGTTCATCAGGTGCCAGCCACGACAACTCCATTCAGCTGGAGCTTACAGCTTTGTGCTCAGGGAGCTCAGCTTCAATTCTGGGGTCAAATGGCTTCAGTTTGGTGAGGCTCTCCTGGGTAAGGACCGTTCATTTGATCCCCCAGTACCAGTTAATGCCGTGGGCTGGCTGGCCTGGCAGTGCCAGGAGGCTGGCACGCTCCCTGCTGCAGCCACACCTCCATGCCAGGGCCAAGGTGCAGACCAGGCTTTCCCTGCTTTACAGGGAGAGGAGGGTTTCCCCCTTCCCTGGGTCATTCAGAGGCTGTGAACATCCCCACGGTGCAGAGGCAGCTGTGCCCAACCAGGCAGCACCCACAGCCCTCAGCCTCCCTCTTCAGGCAGCCTTTGCTGGCTCCCATCCCGAACCCAGGGAGGTGAGGAGGGAGGAACCCAACCCTCCTGCTTTGATTTCCCCACGTGAGGTTCTGCACATCTATCTTTGCTCTAGAAACACTTTCTGGGTGTTATGCTTTTGGATCCACTCCCACTATCTAGCAGCAACACCTTCCTGGTGGCTCAGAGAACCTGGGTGCTCCTCTCCCAGCTTCAGCCCGTGAGCTGTGCCCACCCCCAGGGCTTCCTCACTCCCAAAGTCGTGCTGAGGGCAAGCAGAGGGCTGGGGTTAGGGGTTTAGGGGTGAGATGTCCACCAGAGGGGTTTTGCATTTCATCTCCTCCTGAGCCAGCTCTCCAGCCTTAATCCTCCTAATCTCCCACATCTCCAGCATGGCTCATTTTTGTGTGGAGTGCCCTTGAGAGCCACAAGCCTGCAGCTGCTGGGTGAAGCACTGGGAGGAGGGAGAGAAACTCTGCTCTAGTGGAAAACTATGTCTTGTGTAAACTGCCCAGGTATTTCACCTCCACGCTGGCACGGGATCAGAGGTGCTGCACCAAGCCACAGCCTGCTTCTGGGGACCTTGGGGCTGCTGGCAGCTCGCTGCTGCCTGCCCAAAGCACTGTGCTGAGGTTTGCCCCTCAGCTGGGGGCTGCTGGAGCCACAGCTCAGATAAGGGACGGGGGGGGAGGGGGGGAGGGCTTTTTTGCACTGTTTCTTTCACAAATGAGCTTTGCTGATGCAGTTGGTCTCTGCTCTGTGCCCTCCCCTCTCAGCTCCTGCTCCTGCCATGGTGCACCCCATGCTGGTCCCCAGACCCTGTACCAGCAGCTCCCCTGAAACCTCTTGAGCATCCAAAAGCAGGGATGTCCTTCCAGCCAGGAGCCTGGGTGGGGGACAGGGCTTTGACCCCGCTGCGGGGTAGCCAGGAGCCTGGGGGGAGAGCGGGGCAGGGGATAAGGATCTCCAGCAGTGCTGCTTGCAGGGCCCCACACTCAGGGCTGGAGCCCAGCACATTCCCAGGACTCCTCTCCAGCCTTTAACCCCCCCTAGGAGCTCCTTCCGCGGGGGTGAGCAGCTCGGCAGAGGCAGCGATGTGACAGTATTGACTTAACCTGGGTAAGAAGCTCTCACGCCGCTGCGGCGGGAGGGGAGCACGTTTTACACCACGGGATCGTGTTTTCCTGGCAAGCCCTCCGCTGGCACGGATCCCACACCCTGCCGAGCTCACCCTGCTCCACCCTGCACCATCCCCATCGCCGCCAGCCCAGCCCAGCCCACCCCGCTGCCCGGAGCTTTGGCACCGGCTGCAGGGGTCCTGCTTCAGGAGGGGCTTGGCCACCCCACCCTGTCCCACCCCACCCCAGCCCACCGCGACTGGGGGAGGCGTCAGGGCTCTGTGGGTGCAGGCAGCAGCGTGGCAGCAGCGTCCCCCTCCCTATGCCCCCCACAAAGCACTGAGCGGGGTTTTGGGGAGCTGCTGCAGCAGAGGAGCTGGGATGGGGCTGCTCAGCCCTGGGCGGGGGGGGGACACTTCCGAGTGATGTTTCCCAGGCAAGAATTTCAGGGTTTAGCTTTGGATGGGGGTGGGGGTGGGGGAGAGGCCCGAAAATTTGGAAGTTTCTTCCAAAAGTTGAGACACTCCGTGGAACACAAACCAGAAGGGGCTGGGCCAAGAAATCTCTTTTGTTTTCCGCGGGGGCTTTTTGACAGGCGCTGGAGGAGGCCAGCCGAGCCTGCGGCTGCCGCGCCGGGGGGCTGGGGGCAGGCAGGAAGGGACAGGAGCTCCTGCCGGCAGCGCGCAGGGAAGCAGGGCACCGAAACACCTCCGCCTGCCGCTTCCTTCTCGCCGGCTCCCACGTGCGCAGGAATGTGGCCCTGCTCGTTCCTAACTGGTCCTGCGCTGGGCGAAACCTCCCTCGGCTCCCTTTAGGGCTGGTTTTGCTCTGAAATCAGCAGCCAGCCCCAGCCTGGCTGCTCCGGCCCCGTCCTGCAGCCCCTGCCAGCCCCGAAAGCTTTACATGGGGCTTGAGGGACTGAGCTCAGTTTGGGCTGGAAGGGACCTTCAAATTCGTCTAGTTCCAAGCCCCCTGCCAGGGGCAGGGACCACCTCCCACAAAACTCACTCTTGCTGCACAACTCGGTGAGAGCTTCCAGTTACTGCGCAGCAGATGAGTTCGAGCTGGTTTCACAGAATCGTGGAATGGGTTGGCTTGGAAGGGACCTTCAAGATCACCCAGTTCTGACCCCCTGCCAAGGGTGAAGGACACTTGCAACTGGACCAGGCTGCTCAAGGCTTCGTGCAGCCTGGCCTGGAACACCTCCAGGGAGGAGGCATCCACAGCCTCCCTGGGCAACCTGTTCCAGTGTCTCCCCACCCTCACTGCAAAGAATCTCTTCCTCCCCTCCAGTCTCAATCTCCCCTCTCCCAGCTCAAAGCCTTTGTCCTGTCTCTCCCAGCCCTTGTCAGAAGTCCCTCCCCAAACAGAACAAGTGCATCACTCCCAAGCTAGGCAAGGTCCTGCCCTGGCAGCAGGGGCAGGGAAGTGGTTTTGTTTCTGCTGCAGCTGCTGGTCCCAGCCCAAGTGCCATCAAGGGAGTTAAATGTTGAACCATCACCAAGCGAAAGCCACCGCTGACTGCCAAGCAAAACAAAAGCCGAGTGAGGCCTCTGCTCTGACTCATTTGGCATGGAAATGCAGCACAGAATAAATTAAGCTTGGCTCTTCCTCATCCTCCTGGTGTGGCACGGAGCAGAGGCGCTGTGATGTCACCAGTGGTAGTCACTGGCGTGGTGGCTTTGGGGTGCTGGGAGTCCCAAATCGGGGGGCAGCGAGCGGTGGCACTCACGGTGGGCATCAAGGAGGGGTGAGGGGCATCTGCAGCTGACTCGGGGGGGATGGAGAGAGGAGGACACCCCCAGTTTGCCAGCTCCCTCTCCTGTGTCCCCAGCCATGAGGACACTGAGCAGCACACAGCAGGGCTGGGTGGCATCAGGACTTTATGGCCATGATGCACTTGCTGCAGTTGCAGCTGCTCTTGGTCCTTATTGCCTGTCTCAGGAAGGGATGGAGAGGGTGGAAGGGTTCAGCCCCCCAGGGGGAACACACAGGTGTGCCCTCTGCCCCTTGTGTGACGCCTTTGCTGTGGTCCTGGACACCAGTACAGGAGCATGGGTCTGCTGGGAGCTTGGGGACCAGCCATGCACCCCGGGAACCCCAAGCTCTTGATACCAAAGGAGCTTCGCTGCCTGCAGAGGAATGTTGCCTGCAGCCAGGAAGTCCCGGGGCAGAGGCTGCCCCAGCACAGGCTCTCCAGAACCCATCGAGAGGGAGAAAAGGGTCAAGGCTGCACGGCAGGGTCTGGCCCATGATGTCAAGACTGGGAATTTCCGGGGTGTAATGTTTGCATCTCTATAAATATGCGGCTGGAGAGCACCCAGGGGCAGCTGCCTCCGATGGGCGAGGGAGATAATGCTCAGCTTCCGCCAGCGCGGAAACCGGCGGAGGACAGGGCAAGGCAGCACCTTGCTCCCCGTGAGTCACCACCAGCCTGCCTCAGGGGGACACTGTGCACCCCCGGGGCTGGGGGGAAGGGGGGAAGCATCCACAGAGCATCCTGACGTGCTCCCAGCACCTGGCAAGGAGGGAGGCGGAAGAGACGCTCCAGGGCACTGGGCACCACGGCTGGCACCAGCGCAGGAAGGAGTTGCCCCTGCCGTGCCCCTGGGTGCTGTCCTGCCCCGCAGCGCGGTGACAGCACTTCTGACGATCCCCACTGGTGAGGCTGGGAGAGGCCAGCCCAGCCCTGAGCCGGCCGCGGCCCGGCGGCAGCCCAGCGCCCGCCCGCTCCCCGCGGTTTCGGCAAACCCTGCTGCCCGTCCTCAGCCGGCGGCACAAACCCGGCCCGGGGCTCACGCCCGGCCCCGCCCGCGTTGCGACAGCCCTGGCAGCAGGTGGCTCTCCCCCCACCGGCCTGGGCCACCCG
The DNA here is from genome assembly GCA_011125475.1 of Melanerpes aurifrons. Lineage (NCBI taxonomy): Eukaryota > Metazoa > Chordata > Aves > Piciformes > Picidae > Melanerpes > Melanerpes aurifrons. Next base: position 18,975,374 of record WWNC01000020.1, on the reverse strand, counting down.
CACCCCTCGCCCAGGTCACCAAGCCGGGGACCGCCCTGACCCCAAAATGTGCCCCGGGGTTGGGGGTCCTGGCTGGGGCTGCGCAGCCGAGGGCAGGGTGTAAAGCAGAGCTGCACCCCTATAAGTGCGTGGGGACAAAGCCTCGGCGGCGGCTGTCCCCGTCTGTACCTCCTCAGGGGAGCTGTCACCGGCTGGGAGGGGGCAGGTGAAAAGGGGTTGGGCACCAGCACGTCCTGCACAGTCACTCGGAAAGGATGAGGCGCGGAGCAGCCTTCAATCCCCTTCTCCCCGGCAGCTCCGGTACCACCGGGCCGGCACGGCCGGCGGCTGTCACCTCGGGCATGGCACTTCCTCCTGGGCGGCTGCTGGGTGCCGCAGGGCTCTGCACCCACCCGGGCCCGCTCCGCCCAGCAGCCTCCGCCCTCCTCTGTGTCACAGCGTGTCCACCCTGACCTCCAGGTCAGCGCTCCAGGGCACTGCGCACCCCGGCGGAGCTGGATCGCTGGCACCGAGGCAGGATTCACCTCAAGGTCAATGTCATCTCCAGGCAAGATGTCATCTCCCTGGCTGGAGATGCCACTGGCCACCACCACCAAGTCCCTACAGACCCACCGTGCCCCGCACCTGCAGGAGCCCTTGGCTGGGGGCTGGGCAGCAGCAGCCAGCCAGATGCCACCGTAGCAAGCACGCTGTGCTCTCCCGAGCGTCACCTGGAGCTGGGGGGAGCGGTGGGCACAGGACCTGCCCTGGTGGCTCTCCCAGGCTCTGCAGGAGGGGGACAGGTGAATGCATTTTGTAATCCTTTGGACTCACCCAGCCCCAGGTGCTGGCTGCCCTGGGCTGGTGTGTGATGGGGAGAGGGGGAAGTGAAGCACACACAGTACTCAGCTGTGTTGTCTTTCCCATCACCCCCAATCAGGGATCTGTCTGCCTGTCCTGCTGTCTGTCCACCCCTGGATAGCACAGGGAAGCACAAAAGGGCTGGCTCTGAGCCCTCAGCTCCAGGATCATTTACATGGGTGAGGCCCTCCTCCTCCAGTTCAAACCATTTCCCTCTGCTCACCAGCACTCAGCCCCAGGGCTGCCCCAACAGGGACATTCTGATGCTGGGGTCTGAACAGACAACCTGGAATGGGGGCAGAAATAAAACCCCCATGCAAGAATTATGTCCCAGAGGATGTGACTGGAGCTGCTGGGGCCTGCTGGCAGTGGTGGGCAGGAGGGCAGCAGCATGTGTGACTCCAGCCTGGGCTTGGTGCAGGTTGGTGATGCTGGCAAGTGGCTTTGAATGGCTGCTGGTGGTGGTGGTGTAACAACCACAGCGTGGTAGGGGGCAGAAGGGACCTCTGGAGAGCATCAGGCCCAGCCCCTCAGCCCAGGCAGGATCACCGAGGTGAGGTCACACAGGAACACATCCAGGTGGGTTTGGAATGTCTCCAGAGAAGGAGACTCCAACATCTCCCTGGGCAGCCTGCTCCAGGGTTTCATCACCCTTGAATTAAAGAAGTTCCTCCTCATGCTCAGATGGAACTTCTGGTGTTCCACTTTGTGCTCATTGCCTCTTGCCCTGTCACTGGGCACCACTGAAAGCAGCCTGGTGCCACCCTCCTGACCCCCACCCTTCAAGTGTTGATCAGCACTGATCCCTTCTCAGGCTGCTCTGCTCCAGACCAAACAGCCCCAATGCTCTCAGCCTCTCCCCACCACAGAGCTGCTCCAGCACCCTCAGTGTCTTTGTAGTCCTTTCCTGTGCCCTCTCCAGCAGTTCCCTGCCCTTCTTGAGCTGGGGAGCCCAGAACTGGAGCCAGGACCCAGCTGTGGCCTCCCTAGGGCAGAGTAGAGGGGGAGGAGAACCTTCCTTGACCTGCTGGCCACACTCTTCCTCATGCACCCCAGGATGCCCTTGGCCTATTTGGCTGCAAGTGCACAGTGCTGGCTCCTGGGCATCCTGTTGTCCCCCAGCACTCCCAGTCCCCTTCCCCAGAGCTGCTCTCCAGCAGGTCAGACCCCAACCTGTGCTGATCCATGAGGCTGTTCCTCCCCAGCTGCAGGACTCTGCCCTTGCTCTTGTTGAACTTCAGCAGATCTCTCCTCACCCAACTCCCAGCCTGCCCAGGTCACCCTGGGTGCCTGCACTCTAATCATCGTTAACAGCCACTGCCAGCCCTTGGGAAGGGGCTGAAAGATTCATCCTGCTAAAGGAACACTCAGTTTATTGGACCAGGTGCCATGCTGAGCAGGGAGACAGGGGCAAATATAGAAGCAACACCCAGGCTGGATGAGGAGTGGCTGAGAGCAGCCCTGAGGAGAAGGCCTTGGGGCTGTCAGCTGGTGGGTGACAAAGTCCCCAGGAGCCAGCACTGGTCCCTGGCAGCCCAGAGGCAGCTGAGTGCTGAGCTGCAGCCAGAGCAGGGAGAGCAGCAGCACAGGGAGGGGATTCTGCCCCTCTGCTCTGCTCTGCTCAGCCCCCACCTGCAGCACTGCCTCCAGCTCTGGGGCCCCCAGCACAGGAAGGACCTGGAGCTGCTGGAGAGGCTCCAGAGGAGGCCACAGAGATGCTCAGAGGCTGCAGAACCTCCCCTGTGGGGCCAGGCTGGGAGTGCTGGGGCTGTGCAGCCTGCAGAAGAGAAGGCTCCAAGGAGCTGGGACAGAAGGATTTGGCTTGAACAAGAGCAGTTTCTCTTGGGTTGCTGCTCTGAAGCTGGACATGGTGCCAGGAGCTGCAAGCAGACAAAAAGTGACTAGGAACAAGTGAGGAGAAACTGACCTTGGGCAGCTGCAGCAGGGACCTGCTTCCTCTGGGGGTGTCACACGGGGACTGGAGATGGAGCTTCTTGCACAGCACCACAGCTGATTGGGGGTGGCAGATGTTAAAGTGACCACCAGCATCTTACACTGAGACCCCACCTGCAGCACTGCCTCCAGCTCTGAGCCCCCAGCACAGGAAGGACCTGGAGCTGCTGGAGAGGAGCCAGAGGAGGCCACAGAGATGATCAGAGGCTGCAGAACCTCCCCTGTGGGGCCAGGCTGGGAGAGCTGGGGCTGTGCAACCTGGAGGGGAGAAGGCTGCAGGCAGACCTCAGAGCAGCCTCCCAGTAGCTGAAGGGCTCCAGGAGAGCTGGGGAGGGACTTGGGACAAGGGCTGGGAGTGCCAGGCCCAGGGCCAATGGCTTTGAGCTGGGAGAGAGGAGACTGAGAGTGGAGAGGAGGAAGAAATCCTCTGCAGTGAGGCTGGGGAGACTCTGGCCCAGGCTGTCCAGGGAGGCTGTGGCTGCCTCCTGCCTGGAGGTGTTGAGGACCAGGCTGGATGAGGCCCTGAGCAGCCTGTGCTGGTGGGAGGGGTCCCTGCCCATGGCAGGGGCTGGAGCTGGGTGATCTTGAAGGTCCCTTCCAAGCCACTCTGTGATTCCATGGTTCTCTGTGTGCCCTGCTGCTGGCCACTCACCAGCCGTGGGCTACCTCTGCTGGGTGCTGTGGTGGTCCCGTGGTGGAGGTTCACTGTGCTGTACCCAGCGTGGCGCCAGGGGGCTTGGCGACGCCGACGGGGAGCAGGCACAGGGCAGCACCGGCAGCAGCCCAGGAGCAGAGCCCTCGGCGGGGCTGCGCCGGGGGGAGCGGGCAGGGGGGCGATCACATGCTTGCCGTCCGGGATTAGATGCTGCCGGCTGCGACCAGGAGCCGTGCCGGGGAGCCGTGCCAGGGAGCTGTGCCGGCCGCTGGCACTCGGAGCCCATGGCCCCGGGCAGCGGGAGCCGGAGGTGGCAGCCCTAAGGGCTCGCTAGGGACGGGTGGCCTCAGATGATGTCCTACCTCCAGTTCCCTGGCCGAGAGCTGGAGCGCTTCGATGGGCTCTCCCTCATTTACTGGTAAGCAGGGGGGGATGCTGGTGTGCAGGGAAGGGGGCTTGGACCCCCCTATGGGGAGCAGCCTTGCGGGGGGATGCATCTGGTGACCCCTTGGGTATTGGCAGGCTTTATTTGGGGTTCACTGTGGTGACCCCTTGGGTATTGGCAGGCTTTATTGGGGTTCATTGTGGTGACCCCTTGGGTATTGGCAGGCTTTATTTGGGGTTCATTGTGGTGACCCCTTGGGTATTGGCAGGCTTTATTGGGGTTCATTGTGGTGACCCCTCTCTGGTGGGCAGAGTCTCATTGGAGTCCTGCAGCACCCACTCCTGGCTGCACAGGTGAGAGCTGCAGCGGCCTGGGAGGGGGTGGGGGTGGGCAAGGGGGTTGATTCTTGGGGCAGCAGCTGGGGAAGCCCCCCCAAGCCTTGCCCAGCAGCTGGGGGTGCTCCTGCTCCTGGTGCAGCCCCGCGTCTGGGCTCTCCCACCCAGCAAACTCTGCCTCCCTGGAGGGACCACATCCACCCCGTGCCGGCCCTGGGGGGCAGGAGGGCGCACAGCAGGGACCCCCATGAGGGTGCAGGCCTGGCAGAGGTGAAGGGAGGTGAAGGCTGGCGCTGGCTGGCTGCAGATGTCTATGTAGGGCAGCGGGAGCCGGCGGGAGGATGTCTGCAGCCGGGGCCAGGGTTCAGAGCGCGCAGCTTTAGCCGATTAACTGGGGGTCAGTGGGCCGGATCCAGAGCCGGTGGGGGGCTCTTGGGGCCACCCTGAGCTCTGCCAGAGGCTATCTTGGGCTGGCTGAGCTTGGGTGTCCACCCCAGGGACTGAGAGCCTGGAGCCACCCTGCATTCAGCAGGGAGCATGGACGCTGCTGGGGCACCAACCGTCTCCTGCTGAAGTAGGTCATCGGAGAGAGGGGCTGGGGGCCGGGGGCACCCCAGGGAGGGCAGGGAGGTTGGTGAGGGCAGCACCCCGCGGTCACGGCTGCCTTCACACGAGAGGCTGGTTTGAGTTGCTGCACCGATGCTTCCCTGCTGCTTTTGGGTACAGAAAAGGCAGAATCCGTCGCTGGTCAGAAGGAGGTAGTGCAGGACAGGCTCAGCCTCGTGGGCTGCGGCTCGGGGAGCACCCACGGGCTAGTGTCACTGGTGGGTGCCGTGCGGTGGGGCTGTGGTGTGTGTCCGGGGGGACAGGCAGAGCTGCAGCCCTGCCCTGCAGCCTCGCTGGGCTCCTTTGGCCATCCCTGGCTCCGTGGAGCTGCCAAGCTCCGCTGCCCTGCGCTTGCAAGGCTAAAGTGTTCAACCCCACCAGGTCCTGCCTCAAAAACTCTGCTCATACACCGGGGGCTGGGGGGGCAAGACCTGCCCCAGCTTTGTCTGCTGGGGTGGCCAAAGAACCTCAGCTGGGGGGTGGCCAGCTTTGTGCAGGGGGCACTGGCATGCGGTGGGTGCCGGCTGCCGCCGGCCAGCGCTTGGCTGTCTGGTGGCTGCACCAGGACACAGCGGAGGGTGGCGAGCAGATGGTGGGGAGATAACACCTCCCTGGGGCTCTGATAAGCACAGCCCTGCTCTGCCACTGATTAAAAGATTAATTTTAGAGTTTGAAGTAGGAATTTAATAAGCACACAGGAGCCGTGGTGGGACCTCACTTGGCACTGCCACTCGCTGCGCCTGGCCCGGGGGCTCATCCCACGGCACTGCTTTGTCCTGGTGCTGATGCTGGTGTGACCCCCGAGGCTCTCCCTGCTGGCTTCTCTCCTCCAGAGAGCTGCTGGAGGCTGTAAGCAGGTTTTGCTACCGTGGCTTCTGTGCAGGAGCTTTGTCAGACCCAGGGGAAACTAAAAGGGTCCCGAGGTGCCCATCGATGCCATGCACATGAGGTTTCACAGCTGGGGCACAGTGTGGGAGCAGACTCACTGCCAGCTCCTCACTGGGCATGGCTGGGGGGCAAGATCCACCCAGCATGGGGGCAAGATCCACCCAGCAAGGGGTCAAGATCCACCCAGCATGGGGGCAAGATCCACCCATCATGCCCCCCCCCCTCTCTGTGTTCTCACTGCTCCACGTGCTGGGGCCTGGCCCTGAGCATGGGGAGGTTGACAGCTCAGGGATGGGTCAGAGCTCTTCCCAAGCCTCTCAGCTCAGCAGCACATCCCAGGAGCTTTCCCCAAAAGCTGTTGTTTTCTCCTCTTTCTGCACCCAGCCCTTTCCCTCCCCTCCTCCTTTCCACCTTCGCTCCCAGGGACTCTCCTGGGGGGGTTGCTGCCGAGGTTCTCACGTTCGCCCCAGGTGATGTGTGGAGGACAAAGGGGAGGCCTGGCCAGCAGAGCAGGTTCTGCAGCCCCACCAGTGGCCAGCCCCTGCTAATAAGTTTATTCCCAGTCCAATCCCAGGGCCCAGGGGATTTAGAGAGGCAGGAGGTTCATAATCCTGTTAACCCTTCACTGGGGCTGACACCCAAGCTGGGACCACTGCACCGGCCCTCCAAGCAGGGCAGCAGATCAGCTACCTCATGGGAGGAGGAGGAGGGAGGAAGGCTTCCCCACGTGTGATGTGCCACCACATCTCAGTCCTGCTGGGGTGCAGCTGAAGCTGTCCTGTGTGGTTGTATTTGAATGGTGTCCACCTGCATCTCAAATGGCTCTGGGCTGGAGGGGGTTGGGGCCACCCCTCTGGGCTGGGTGCAGGGTCTTGGCACAAAGCCTTTCCGCCCCCAAAACACCTCTGTCAGCCCAAGCTTGGCCTGGCTTCCACCTTGAAGAGCCTCTCCTCCTAATTACTGCTGGACAGGTTAATTAAAGAGGTCCTTCTGCTTTTTTTCCCCTCAACCAAAGCCTTTCAGAGCAGCATGGGAATTGCTGCATGCCCATGGTGAGCAGCCAGTGGGCTCTGAGGCCAATTCTGCTTCCCCAGCTCTAGGTGGCTGTGGCCTGAGCTGCTTCTCACTAGGCAAGAGGCACCTCCAGAACATGCTCCACCTCAGCTGACTTGATGCATGCCTTGCAGGTGGGATCAGCTCCCTCCTGGAAGCCTCTGTTCCCATCAGGGTGTGGGTGCTGGGCAGCAGAGACCTGACCTTTAGGCAGCACAGGTTGGTTGAGATGAAGCCCTTATGCCCTCAATCCACTGGAGAAGGCTATTGGGAAGTGGAGATGAAGTGCAGAGGAGGGTGATGAAAGGGTTGAAGAATGGGGAGGCCTGGCTGCCATCTCCATCTGCCTTGGTGACCTGGGGGTGCTGCTTCATGGGGTAGATGTCCTGGGAGTCTTCCCCCTTGAAGGCTGAGGAGGTGCATCCAGCCCAGCTGAAGACATCTTCCCTCAAGAGAGGGAGGGAGCAAGCACTGGAAAACTGCCTTGGCTTTAAAAACTCCTCACAGCTCCACCTTCAGAGTAAGGAGCAGGCTTTGGCTTGGGCAGGATGGAAGGAGGAGACGCCACCATGCTCCCCAGGAACCAGCCTCTGCCATCTGCAGCTGGGGGAGAGCCATGCACAGCTGCAGGGAGTGGAGCTGCATCAGCAAAGGGGGCTGAGAGGATGGGGCAGGGGTGCTACAGCTCATGGCCTGAGCCCCTTTGCCAGGAAGGGACACTGTGGAGATGAGAGGATGACTGTTGGGGAGCAGCAAATCCCCCAGGTAGCCTCTCTGGCCCCCTGGGATCCCTCTCTGTGCCCCAGAGGATGGGGGTGAAGGCTCACTGAGGTCTGCACAGCCATCAGGAGGAGGAAGGTGCCCAGAGGATGTGGAGAGAGCAGTGTGTGGCTGCTGCCAGCTGAGCTCATGGGGGTGAGCTTTGCCCACGAGCAGTGCCACTAGGAGGAGGCAGGAGCCCAGGGTGGGGGCAGTGAGGCCACCCCTTACCTGCCACCACCCCTTACCTGCCACCACCCCTTACCTGCCACCACCCCTCTGCCCACTTGCAGGTGGGTGCCTCTGAGCTGCTGATGCCCAGAGGTGCCCAGAGCTGCTGCTGCTCCCTGGGTGCTGCCCATAGCCCCTGCCTGCTCTCCCCCAGCTGCTGTTTTGGTTGGGTTCAAGTCACTCCTGGGGAGGTTCCTGTGGGACAATTTTTCACCCTGAGAACAATCTGCCACTGGAATGATCTCCCCAGGGCAGTGGTGGAGTCCCCAGCATGGGACACTGCTCAGATTCAGCTGGACAGGTGCTGGGCCAGCTTGGCTAGAGCATGCTTTGGCCAGGAGAGGTTGGACCAGAGGATGCTGGAGGTCATAGACTCATAGAAGAGAGCTCGAAGAACATCCAGTCCAACCTTCAACCCAACCCCACCATGGCCACCAAACCATGACCCCAAGTGCCATGGCCACACAGTTCTGCAACCCCTCCAGGCATGGGGACTCCACCACCTCCCTGGGCAGCCTGGGCCAGGCCCTGACCACTCCTGCAGGATAGAAGGTCCCTTCCAACCTGAGTGTTCTGTGGTTGTTCCTCTTCTGTTCAGATCAGGCACTGAACGTCCCTGGCCTTGGGAGCTGATCCAAAGGGACTCCATGGGTGCTGTCCATGGAAAGAATGTGGGCTGCACCATGGCTGGATGCTGCAGGGCCTGGAGCACTGCCTGGGGAGGAGATGCTGAGAGCCCTGGGGGGGCTTAGTCTGGAGAGGAGAAGGCTGAGAGGGATCTGCTCAATGTCTTTCAAGAGCTGAGGGCTGGGGGTCAGGAAGGAAGGGGACAGGGCCAGGCTCTGCTCACTGTGCCCTGGGCTAGGCCAAGGGGCAGTGGATGGAAACTGCAGCCCAGGAGGTTCCATCTCAGCAGGAGGAGGAACTTCTGCCCTGGGAGGCTCCCAGAGGCCTGGAGCAGGCTGCCCAGAGAGGTTGTGGAGTCTCCTGCTCTGGAGCCTTCCCAGCCCTGTCTGGATGTGTTCTGTGTGCCCTGTGCTGGGTTCTGTGCTCCTGCTCTGGCAGGGGGCTTGGTCTGGAAGATCTCCAGAGGTCCCTTCCAAGCCCTGACACCCTGTGAGCTGTGATCCTGTGACTGGGCAGCTGCCTCCCAGCTCCACAGCCTCCAGCCTGTTCCGCTGGATTTATCCTCAGGGTGCTGGAGCTGCCCCTGCAGGCAGCACAGTTGGGGCTTTCTCTTCTTGGATCAGCAGAAGATACCTCTCCAGCCCACACTGAGCTTGGCTGGCCATGAAACAGCTGTGGGAGCTGTGGGGTCACTGCTGAGCTGGAGGCTGATGCTGCCCTGGGCAGCCCTTGGTTCCCACCACAGCCTGGCTGGGTGTGGGTGGAGATCACAACGGGAGAGCTGCAGCCTCCCACCTCGCAGCTCCTTCCTGCTGCTCGGACAGCCCTCGCTGGCGCTGCGGGATGCCTTCCACCTCTAATTCCCACCCACACAAACCTGCTGAGGCCCTGCTCCTCAGCTAAGCTCCTGGCGGGCTCGGGGGTGCTGCTGCACAGCCCAGCTGCCCCAGCAGCAGATAGACCTCTCCCTGCTGTGCTGCAGAGCTCTCTTCAGCTCTGTCTCAGTCAGGGTCTGCCCTGGCAGCAGATAGACCTCTCCCTGCTGTGCTGCAGAGCTCTCTTCAGCTCTGTCTCAGTCAGGGTCTGCCCTGGCAGCAGATAGACCTCTCCCTGCTGTGCTGCAGAGCTCTCTTCAGCTCTGTCTCAGTCAGGGTCTGCCCCAGCAGCAGATAGACCTCTCCCTGCTGTGCTGCAGAGCTCTCTTCAGCTCTGTTTCAGTCAGGGTCTGCCCTGGCAGCAGATAGACCTCTCCCTGCTGTGCTGCATGGCTCTCTTCAGCTCTGTCTCAGTCAGGGTCTCTCCTAGCAGCAGATAGACCTCTCCCTGCTGTGCTGCAGGGCTCTCTTCAGCTCTGTCTCAGTCAGGGTCTCTCCTAGCAGCAGATAGACCTCTCCCTGCTGTGCTGCAGAGCTCTCTTCAGCTCTGTCTCAGTCAGGTCTCTCCTAGCAGCAGATAGACCTCTCCCTGCTGTGCTGCATGGCTCTCTTCAGCTCTGTCTCAGTCAGGGTCTGTCCTGGCAGCAGATAGACCTCTCCCTGCTGTGCTGCAGGGCTCTCTTCAGCTCTGTCTCAGTCAGGGTCTGTCCTGGCAGCAGATAGACCTCTCCCTGCTGTGCTGCAGAGCTCTCTTCAGCTCTGTCTCAGTCAGGGTCTCTCCTGGCAGCAGATAGACCTCTCCCTGCTGTGCTGCAGGGCTCTCTTCAGCTCTGTTTCAGTCAGGGTCTGCCCTGGCAGCAGATAGACCTCTCCCTGCTGTGCTGCAGAGCTCTCTTCAGCTCTGTTTCAGCCAGGGTCTCTCCTAGCAGCAGATAGACCTCTCCCTGCTGTGCTGCAGAGCTCTCTTCAGCTCTGTTTCAGTCAGGGTCTCTCCTGGCAGCAGATAGACCTCTCCCTGCTGTGCTGCAGAGCCCTCTTCAGCTCTGTCTCAGCCAGGGTCTGTCCTAGCAGCAGATAGACCTCTCCCTGGTGTGCTGCAGGGCTCTCTTCAGCTCTGTTTCAGTCAGGGTCTGCCCTGGCAGCAGATAGACCTCTCCCTGCTGTGCTGCAGAGCTCTCTTCAGCTCTGTTTCAGTCAGGGTCTGTCCTGGCAGCAGATAGACCTCTCCCTGGTGTGCTGCAGAGCCCTCTTCAGCTCTGTGTCAGACAAGGTGACATTTCCAGCCACCAAAAGAGCTCCATAGGCTGTGGCTTGTGCTGCACAAGCTGCCTGTTCTTCCCCCAGCTCAGGGCCTGCCTGGAGACACCACATATCTAGGCTGGTTGGGTCCTGGCCACGGTGGTCTTAGGCTGATGGTTGGATTTGATGATCTTAGAGGTCTCTAGCAACAGACACAGTTCCAGGACTCCATGGGACCTGCCCAAGCTGCAGGAGGAGCTTAGGGCCATGGCCTGACAGCTGTGTGCAGGCAGAAGCTGGGTTCTGGTTGGACTCAATCACCTTAAGGTCACAGTCTCACAGTATTGCCAAGGTTGGAAGAGACCTCAAGGATCATCGAGTCCAAGCTGTCACCACAGACCTCATGACTAAACCATGGCACTAAGTGCCACATCCAATCCCCTCTTGAACACCTTCAGGGATGGGGACTCCACCACCTCCCTGGGCAGCACATTCCAGTGGCCAATCTCTCTGTCTGGGAACAATTTTCTTCTCACCTCCAGCCTAAACCTCCCCTGGCACAGACTGTGTCCTCTTGTTCTGCTGCTGGCTGCCTGGGAGCAGAGCCCAACCCCCACCTGGCTCCAGCCTCCCTGCAGGGAGTTGCAGAGAGCAAGAAGGTCTCCCCTGAGCCTCCTCTTCTCCAGGCTAAGCAACCCCAGCTCCCTCAGCCTCTCCTCCCAGGGCTGTGCCCCAGACCCCTCCCCAGCTTTGTTGCCCTTCTCTGGACACCTTCAAGTCTCTCAATGTCCTTCTTGAGCTGAGGAGCCCAGAGCTGGACACAGGACTCAAGGGGTGGCCTCAGCAGTGCTGAGCACAGGGCACAAGGACCTCCCTGCTGCTGCTGGCCACACTCTTCCTGCTGCAGGCCAGGATGCCCTTGGCCTTCTTGGCCCCCTGGGCACACTGCTGGCTCCTGTTCAGGCAGCTATCAATCAGCACCCCCAGGTCCCTCTCTGCCTGGCTGCTCTCAGCCACTCTGACCCCAGCCTGTAGCTCTGCATGGGGTTGCTGTGGCCAAAGTGCAGCCCCTGGCACTTGGACTTGTTGAATGCCATCCTGTTGGCCTCTGCCCATCTGTCCAGCCTGGCAAGGTCCCTCTGCAGAGCCCTTCTGCCCTCTAACTGACCAACATCTGCCCCCAGCTTGGTGTCATCTGCAAATTTGCTGATGGCTGACTCCATCCCCTCCTCCAGATCATCAATGAAGATGTTAAAGAGCACAGGGCCCAGCACTGCTCCCTGGGGCACACCACTGGTGCCTGGCTGCCAGCTGGCTGTGGCACCATTCACCACCACTCTCTGGGCTCAGCCTCCAGCCAGTTCCTCACCCAGCTCAGAGAGCTGCTGTCCCAGCCAGGGGCTGACAGCTTGGCCAGCAGTTTGCTGTGGGGGATGGTGGCAAAGGCCTTGCTGCAGTCCAGGCAGACCACATCCACAGCCTGCCCCACATCCACCAGGCAGTCACCTGATCATAGAAGGAGCTCAGGTTGGTCAGGCAGGATCTGCCCTTCCTAACTCCATGCTGGCTGGGCCTGAGCCCTTGGCCATCCTTCAGGTGTGCAGTTATTGTCCCCAGGATAATCTGCTCCATCACTTTCCCTGGCACTGAGGTCAGGCTGCCAGGCCTGGAGTTTCCAGGTTCCTCCATCCAACCCTTCTTGTGGATGGGGACCACCTTGGCCAGTTTCAGTCACCTGGGACCTCTCCAGTGAGCCAGGACTGGAGGAAAGTGATGGAGAGTGGCTTGGCAGCTCATCTGCCAGCTCTCTCAGCACCCTAGGATGGATCCCATCTGGCCCCATGGACTTTTGAGTGTCCAAGTGGCTCAGCAGGTCCCCAAATAATTCCTCATGGATTACCAGGGCACTACCCTGCTCCCCAACCCCATCGCCCAGCTCCGGAGGCCACTCCTCCTGAACTCCTGCCTTGCTGTTAAACATTGAGGCAAGGAAGGTGTTCAGGACCTCAGCCTTGTCCTCATCTTCAGTCACAGTGTTCCCCTCCTGGTCTAATAAGGAGTGCAGGTTCTTCCTGCTCTTCTTTTCCAACCAGGTGATTCCATGACACCCCCACGGGGTCTGACCCTATCCAGGCTCAGCTGCTCCTCACACTGAGGGTGGCCAGCCCTGGATGGCTCAGCTGTGTAGCTGCTGAGGGGCAAAGCACTCCCAGCTCACCAGGTCCTTGTGCCTGGCTCTCTGCCTTGACTCCCTTATCCTGCCCTGGGTTTCTGCCAGGGATCCCGCTCTGTGCTTCTCTTCTCAAGCTCCTGGCCCCGTGGCTGGGTCTCCTCTCCTTCTGCAGTTCTCTTCACCATCAGTCTCACAGTTCCCTGTCCTGCAGCAAGTTTCTTCTGCCTGTGAGGAGCCAGTCCTGCCTTGTGGAGACAGCCCTGTGTGGCTCCTCTGGCTGCAAGTGTGATTTGCTGGCCACCATTCACCACCTTTGTTGGTCAGGTTGGTCTTGCCCAAGATGGAAGGCAGGAGGCAGAGATAGACCAGGGGAGAAATGCAGAGCAGCCTTTTATCCAAGACAGCCTAAAGGCTGCTTTCCAGAAGGTCCTTTGACCAACATGTAGAGGAGAGGGGGATAATAATTCAGCACTGCTGAGGCTGCACCTGAATCTTGGGTTCAGTGCTGGGCCACTCACTGCAAGAAGGAGATTGAGGAGCTGGAGCAGGGCCAGAGAAGGGCAAGAGAGCTGGGGAAGGGTCTGGAGAAGAGGGCTGGGGAGGAGCAGCTGAGGGAGCTGGGGGTGTTGAGCCTGGAGAAGAGGAGGCTGAGGGAGACCTCCTTGCTCTCTGCAGCTCCCTGAGAGGAGGCTGCAGCCAGCTGGGGCTTGGGCTCTGCTCCCTAGGAACAGGGGACAGGACAAGAAGAAAGGGCCTCAGGTTGCCCCAGAGGAGGTTTAAGTTGGCCATAGGGAACAATTTCTTCCCCTTGAGGGTTGTCCAGGCCTGGCAGAGGATGCCCAGGGAGGTGGTGGAGTCCCCAACCCTGGTGGTGCTTCCAAGCAGCACATCTTGGCTGGAGGCAGGGAGGAGGGTGGAGCTGGCTTGATTTAATCCCCAATTCAAACCTGCTGCTAGGAAAGATCAGAGGGGAGAGAAGCAGGAAGCAGCTTCATTCCCATGGAGTCTGCAGACCCTCATGAAGAGACTGAAAACTACCATCCTGAAAGTCCAGGAGCTGGTGACTTTGAGGCTTGGAAGCCCAGAGGTGTTGTGTGTCCCCTGCAGATCCTGGGAGGCCACAAGGAGGTCTCCTGGGAGCCTTCTCCTCTCCAGCCTGCACAACCCCAACTCTCTCAGGCTGTGCTCACAGCAGAGCAGCTCCAGCCCTCTGCTCCTCCTCCTGGCCCTGCTCTGGACACCTTCCAGCCCCTCCAGCTCCTTCCTGGCACAGAGGCTCCAGCACTGGCCCCAGAGCTGCAGCTGTGGTCTCAGCAGAGTGGAGCAGAGGGGCAGAATCCCCTCCCTGGCCCTGCTGGCCACACTTCTCTTGCTGCAGCCCAGGCTCTGCTTGGCTCTCTGGGCTGCCAGTGCTCACTGCTGGCTCCTGCTGAGCTTCTCCTCCCCCAGCACCCCCAAGGCCTTTCCTTCAGGGCTTCTCTCCAGCCAGTCCCTGCCCAGCCTCTAGCAGTGCCTGGGATTGCCCTGCCCCAGCTGCAGGACCTTGCCCTTGGTCTTGTTGAACCTCCTGAGGTTGTCCTGGGTCCAGCTCTGCAGCCTGTCCAGGTCCCTCTGGATGGATTCCTTCCCTCCAGCCTGCCCAGGTCCCTCTGGACAGATCCTTCCCTCCAGCTGCCAGCTGCACCACACAGCTTGGTGCTGAGGGAGCCTCAGTACCACTGCCCATGGCACCAATGAAGATGATAAACAGGACTGGTCCCAGTGCTGATCCCTGAGGGACTCCACTTGTCCCTGGCCTCCCCTTGGCCATGGACCATTGACAGCCACTCTCTGGGTGCAGTTCTTTATCCACTGAGTTGTCCATACAGGGAACCCACACAGCACCGGTCTGGAGACCAGGGCTGGAGCTGCTCTGCTGTGAGCACAGCCTGAGGGAGTTGGGGTTGTGCAGGCTGGAGAGGAGAAGGCTCCCAGGAGACCTCCTTGTGGCCTCCCAGGATCTGCAGGGGGCTCCAGGAAAGCTGGGGAGGGACTTTTGAGGGATAGGACTGGGGGGGCTGGAGCAGAAATAGAAGTGGGGAGATTGAGATTGGCTGTGAGGAAGAAGTTGTTGCCCAGGAGGGTGGTGAGAGCCTGGCCCAGGTTGCCCAGGGAGGTGGTGGAAGCCTCCTGCCTGGAGGTGTTTGCAGCCAGGCTGGAGGTGGCTGTGAGCAAGCTGCTGTGGTGTGAGGTGTCCCTGGCCATGGCAGGGGGTTGGAGCTGGCTGAGCCTTGAGCTCCCTTCCAGCCCTGAGAGTGCTGTGAGCCTGTGTGGTGCAGGACAGCATCAAAGGCTTTGCTCAGGTCCAGGTCTGTGATGTCAGCTGCTCCACTTCCATCTGCTCATGCTGTGACCTTGTCATGGAAGGCCACCAGGTTTGTCAGGATGGGGGAAGAGCATCAGTGGGGCAGGCAGGGCTGCTGGTCCAGATCCCACTGCCCTTCTGTGCCTCTCCCCAGTGCTGCCCCCAGGTTCTCTCTCCCCCACTTCCCCCTTCAGGCCCTCTCAGAGAATCTCCTGGGAGTGCACCTGACCTGGGCTGTGTTCTGCTGGCTGCACTTCTGAGGCTCCTGCCCTGAGACTTCCTTTTGTGTCCCTCATCTCTTCTGCTGCCCTTTGTGATCCAGGCTGGGGCTGAGCCAAGAGTTCCATTGCTGCTCCCAGAGCTGCTCCAGGCCCCTCAGCAGCTCTGCAGTCTGCCCTGGGCTCTCTCCAGCAGTTCTCTGTCCCTCCTGAGCTGGGGGCCCAGAGCTGGACCCAGGACTCCAGATGTGGTCTGCCTAAGGCAGACAAAAGGGCGGATAACCTCCCTTGCCCTGCTGGCCACACTCTTCCCCATGCCCCCCAGGACACCTTTGGCCTTCTTGGCCCCAAGGGCACATTTCTGGCTCCTGGGGAGCTTGTTGTCCCCCAGCACTCCCAGGTCCTTCTCCAAGGAGCTGCTTCCCAGCAGGTCTCTCCTCAGCTGCCCTGCTGCAGGAGGTTGTTCCTCCCCAGGGCCAGGATCCTACACCTGCCCTGACTGAACTTCACCAAGTCAGGACCTGTGTAGCCAGGGTCAGTCTGTGTTTTGGAGGATGGAGTTGAGGGCTAGGAGGTGAGTTTGGAAGCTGAGCCTTGCTCCTCTTCCCTGAGGGCCTTTTTGACCAGCCAGGTGGGGATTGGTCTCTTCTCCCAGGCACCCAGCCCCAGAACAAGAGGACACAGTCTCAAGCTGTGCCAGGGGATGTTCAGGCTGGATGTTAGGAAGAAGTTCTTCCCAGAAAGAGAGATTGACCCTGGGGATGTGCTGCCCAGGGAGGTGGTGGAGTCCCCATCCCTGGAGGTGTTTAGGAAGAGCCTGGATGAGGCCCTTGGTGCCATGGTTGAGTTGATCAGATGGTGCTGGGGGAGAGGTTGGACTTGGTGATCTCAAAGGCCTTTTCCAACCTGGTCTATTCTATTCTATTCTATTCTATTCTATTCTATTCTATTCTATTCTATTCTATTCTATTCTATTCTATTCTATTCTATTCTATTCCACTCCACTCCATTCCATTCCATTCCATTCCATTCCATTCCATTCCATTCCATTCCATTCCATTCCATTCCAGCAGAGCTACTTCAGTACCTTCCAGACCAATGTGTGGTTTGCAGCATCCCCTCTGGCCTCTAGGAAGCACCAAGGGGAGAGAGCAAGCCTCAGAGTGGGTACAGGTGGCAGTGGTTGGTGGGCCCAGGGCTTCTGGGGGAACCATAGACCTGCTGAGGTTTGGAAGGGACCTTGGAGCTCATCCAGTCCAACCTCTCACCCAGGGCTCACAACCCCAGCGCCGCTGTGCCCTGAGCCACTGCCGCTGCACCACCTCCCTCAGCACCGCCTCCACATGGCTGTGGCTTTGAAGGTGCTGAGCACTCAAGCCCCAGACAAACTCCTGGCTGTGGAGAGCTTGTCCTGAGCTGCAGAAGCAGGGTGGGTGAGTTGCAGACCTGCCAGGCATGGAATTTCCCCTTTGTTTCCTGCCCCTGTTGGGTTGGGCTGGCCTGGCTCCGTCCAACGCTCCTGCAGCTGCTCTGCAGCTGGTCAGAGAGGTCAAGCAGTCCCTCCAGCAGGGCTCAGGCTGTCTCTTCCCTTCAGCAGTGCTGCTTTGTTCCAGCCAAGGCTCTGGGCCATGGCTCAAAGGAGTGCTTCTGAGAATTAATCTCTCAGCAGAGCCCCAGAGGAGCTCAGAAGGTCCTCTGCTGACTTTCAGCATCGGGATGGAAGTTGTCCTTGCTGGGCCCTAGCGTAGTGCATGAGGGGAGCTGGAGTGTGAGCACTGAGGCAGGAGGCTGCTGGAGGAGGGCTGCTCAGAGGTGAGCTGCCCAAAAGGGTCACCCCAAAGAGGAGAAGGTGCCAGGGTGCTCCTGCCTGTGGAGGAGCTGCAGGCTGGCACGGAGCAGCTCTCCGTCACAGAGCAGGCTGCTGGCTGGGGGTGCCATGGCCTAGGGCAGGTGGATTTGTCTGCCTCATCTGCACACAACTTCCTGGCCAGCTTGGGGGTTGGAATTAGATGATCCTTGTGGTCCCTTCCAACCCTGAATGATACTATGATACTATGATACTATGATACTTACAGCCAAAGCTGGGGGCTTGGACCCTCCTACCTTAATCATGCAATCCCAGACTGGTTTGGGTTGGGGGTGGGGGGGTCTTGAGAGCTCATCCAATCCAACCCCTGCAGCCCCAGCAGACTGCTCCCAGCCCCAACCAACCTGCCCTGCACTGCTGCCAGCCATGGGGCAGCTCCCAGCCCCCTGGGCAGCCTGGGCCAGGCTCTCCCCACCCTCAGTGTGAAAAATGTCTCCTTTCTCTCGATCTAATGAAGCAGGATGTTCAGATGGACACTGCAGCATGTCAGAAGAGAGAGCACCTCCCCAGCACTGGGGCACTGTGAGGGTGAGCAGCTCTGCCAGGCTGCAGCTATGCAGCAGGCTGGGAGATGGCCACAGGTGCAGCCCCTCCTGCTTAGCCTGACTTGGCCAAACCATTTTTGCAGCTGGGGAGTAGGTGTTGGGCAAACTTTGGTCCAGCAGAGGCTACAGAGCTGCTGAGGGGCCTGGAGCAGCTCTGGGAGCAGCACAGGCTGAGAGCCCTGGGGCTGAGAGCCTGCAGAAGAGCAGCCCCAGAGGGCAGCTGAGCAATGCTCAGCAAGAGCTAAAGGAGCTGGGGGGGGCAAGAGGCTGGGGCCAGGCTCTGCTGAGTGCTGCCCAGGGCCAGCAGAAGGGACAGCAAGGGGCAGAAAGTGTCAGGCAGGAGGTTGGAGCTGAGCAGGAGGAGAAAGTTGTTTGGGGTGAAGCTGCTGGAGGCCTGGAGCAGGCTGCCCAGAGAGGTTGTGGAGTCTGCTGGTGTGGAGAGCTTCCAGCCCCCCCTGGGCACTGTGCTGCTGGGCAGGGTGCTGGGGGTGCCCTGTTCCAGCAAGGCTTGGGCTGGGTGAGCTCCAGAGCTCCCCTCCAGCCCTACCCTGCTGGGGTTCTGGGGCTGTGTGAAGCATGGCCAGAGGCAGCTGTGTTTGGTATCTTGGCTTCATTTGTCCAAGTGCTGACCTTGCCCCTGAGTGGATTCAGTTGTTAGGAGAGTTTTGGCCACCTGAAGGTCCAACCTGCTCCAGACTTTCATCTTTCATCTGAATGCCCTCAAATGGAGGTCACTTTAAAATAACCCACAACCCCAAACCAGTGAAATGCAGCAGGAGAACCTTCCCCCCCCGGCAGTGCTTTAGGTCACCTTGCACTTGCCCAGCAAAGCCCCAGGTGGCCCCTGGGGAGCCTCTTGCTAATCAGATCACACGGGAAAAGGAGCAGGCAGCATCATGGGACCGAGGGAAAGACTCAGCAGGCAGTTGGCTATCCCCAGGCAGAGCTTCCCCAGCTGAGCTGGCCTGGTGCAGGCTGCAGCTCAGCCAAGGAGGCTGCTGCCACTAATGGGGGCTGGCCAGGAGCCTGCAGGGAGCTGCTGTGGGAGCAGCACCAGCAGGACACCATCAGTGGGGTCAGGGCCAAGAGCTGTGACCTCAGCTGTCCCCCAGAGCTGGCAGGGATGCAGCACCTGTGTCCTCCTACTGCCTGCAGCTTCAGGGGAGCCTGGCTCCTGGGCATTTCCCTCCCCTTCACTCCATCCTCACCTGGCATGCTCTGGTCAGCTTTGGTCCACAGGCTGAGGGGTAGCTGGAGAAGGGACACAAAGATGATCCAAGGGCTGAGAGAAGGGACACAAAGATGATTCAAGGGCCCAGAGATGGTCACAGAGATGATTCAAGGGCTCAGAGAAGGGTCACAAATATGATCCAAGGGCTCAGAGAAGGGTCACAAAGATGATCCAAGGGCTCAGAGAAGGGTCAGAATGATTCAAGGGCTCAGAGAAGGGACACAAAGATGATCCAAGGGCTCAGAGAAGGGTCAGAATGATCCAAGGGCCCCGAGAAGGATCACAAAGATGATCCAAGGGCTCAGAGAAGGGTCAGAATGATCCAAGGGCCCCGAGAAGGATCACAAAGATGATCCAAGGGCTCAGAGAAGGGTCACAAAGATGATTCAAGGGCCTAGAGAAGGGTCACAAAGATGATCCAAGGCCTGGGCAACTGCCCTGTGAGGAGGCTGAGAGCTGGGTTGGGTCAGCCTGGCGAAGAGAAGGTTCAGGGCAGATCCTCTGCCCATGTTCCAGTGTTCAAAGGGTGGCTACAGAGAAGATGGAGACTCCCTTCTGACAAGTAGCCACAGGGAGAGGATGGGGGGGATGGGGACCAGGCCCTGCTGGGGAGATTGTGACTGGTACAAGATTTCCCAGTCAGCACTGGAAGAAGCTCTCCAGGGAAGTGGTGGAGTCCCCAGTGCTGCACACCTGGAGGATTCAGCTGCACAGATGCTTGGCCACGCTACCCAGACAGTGCTCTGGCCAAGAAAGGTTGGACCTGATGATC
This sequence comes from Melanerpes aurifrons, assembly GCA_011125475.1. Lineage (NCBI taxonomy): Eukaryota > Metazoa > Chordata > Aves > Piciformes > Picidae > Melanerpes > Melanerpes aurifrons. Next base: position 18,955,778 of record WWNC01000020.1, on the reverse strand, counting down.
CTGGAGGTCCCTTCCAACCTGGTGTTCTGTGATTCCATGCCCACACAAATGACAGCAATGCTTCTGCCAAGCCCCAGGGTGGTTTGCTCCCTCTCTGGCCCTGCTCAGTGGCCAGCCTTGGGTGACCTCACTGCATCCCTCCAGCCCCACATCCCACAGCGTGAGGGTCCTGCTACTCCTGCAGCCTGCTGGTGGGCATCAAGCTGAGGACAAAGGCTCTGTTGAAAGGCATCTGACCTGCCCACAGACTGCAGAACAGCAGAAGTGCCTTTGATTCCAGGAGGAAATGCTGTGGGATGAAGAAGGAGGACACTGAGGAGCTGGAGCAGGGCCAGAGAAGGGCAAGAGAGCTGGGGAAGGGTCTGGAGAAGAGGGCTGGGGAGGAGCAGCTGAGGGAGCTGGGGGTGTTGAGCCTGGAGCAGAGGAGGCTGAGGGAGACCTCCTTGCTCTCTGCAGCTCCCTGAGAGGAGGCTGCAGCCAGCTGGGGCTTGGGCTCTGCTCACATGCAGCAGTGACAGAACCAGACGAAACAGCCTCAAGTTGTGCCAGGGCAGGTTCAGGTTGGACAGGAGGAACAATCTCTCCCCAGCAAGGGTTCTCAGGCCCTGGCCCAGGCTGCCCAGGGAGGTGGTGGAGTCCTCACCCCTGGAGGGGTTTAAAGCCTCCTGGCTGTGGTGCTGAGGGAGGTGGTGCTGAGGGAGGTGGTGCTGAGGGAGGTGGTGTGGTGGCCGTGGCTGAGCAGCAGTGCTGGGTTGTGAGCTCTGGGTGAGAGGTTGGGCTGGCTGAGCTCCGAGGGCTCTTCCATCCTCAGCAGTTCCATGACTCTCCCGAGAGGACCCCTCCGGCCCTGCACTCTGCCCCTGCTCCCGGAGCTCCGCTGCCGAGCTGGGGCTGGGCAGCACACACCGCCGGCACCCAGCGCTGCCCTCCTCCACCCCTGTCCCCACAGCCACAGCAGAGGCTGCCCCGGGGCCGTGCCCCTGCCGTGCTGACAGTGCCCCTGCCGTGCTGACTGTGCCCCTGCCGTGCTGGCAGTGCCCCTGCCGTGCTGACTGTGCCCCTGCCGTGCTGGTAGTGCCCCTGCCGTGCTGACTGTGCCCCTGCCGTGCTGACTGTGCCCCTGCCGTGCTGACAGTGCCCCTGCCGTGCTGACTGTGCCCCTGCCGTGCTGGTAGTGCCCCTGCCGTGCTGGCAGTGCCCCTGCCGTGCTGACTGTGCCCCTGCCGTGCTGACTGTGCCCCTGCCGTGCTGACAGTGCCCCTGCCGTGCGGGTACTGCCCCTGCCGTGCTGGTAGTGCCCCTGCCGTGCTGGTAGTGCCCCTGCCGTGGGGGCAGTGCCCCTGCCGTGGGGGCAGTGCCCCTGGCGTGCTGACAGTGCCCCTGCCGTGCTGACTGTGCCCCTGCCGTGGGGGCAGTGCCCCTGGCGTGCTGGTAGTGCCCCTGCCGTGGGGGCAGTGCCCCTGCCGTGCTGGTAGTGCCCCTGCCGTGCTGGTAGTGCCCCTGCCGTGCTGACAGTGCCCCTGCCGTGCTGGTAGTGCCCCTGCCGTGATGGTAGTGCCCCTGCCGTGCTGGCAGTGCCCCTGCCGTGCTGGTAGTGCCCCTGCCGTGCGGGTACTGCCCCTGCCGTGCTGGTAGTGCCCCTGCCGTGCTGGCAGTGCCCCTGCCGTGCTGACAGTGCCCCTGCCGTGGGGGCAGTGCCCCTGGCGTGCTGACAGTGCCCCTGCCGTGCTGGCAGTGCCCCTGCCGTGCTGGTAGTGCCCCTGCCGTGCTGGCAGTGCCCCTGCCGTGCTGACAGTGCCCCTGCCGTGCGGGTACTGCCCCTGCCGTGCTGGTAGTGCCCCTGCCGTGCTGACAGTGCCCCTGCCGTGATGGTAGTGCCCCTGCCGTGCTGGCAGTGCCCCTGCCGTGCGGGTACTGCCCCTGCCGTGCTGGTAGTGCCCCTGCCGTGCTGGCAGTGCCCCTGCCGTGATGGTAGTGCCCCTGCCGTGCTGGCAGTGCCCCTGCCGTGCTGGTAGTGCCCCTGCCGTGCTGACAGTGCCCCTGCCGTGCTGGCAGTGCCCCTGCCGTGCTGGTAGTGCCCCTGCCGTGCGGGTACTGCCCCTGCCGTGCTGGTAGTGCCCCTGCCGTGCTGGTAGTGCCCCTGCCGTGCTGGCAGTGCCCCTGCCGTGCTGGTAGTGCCCCTGCCGTGCGGGTACTGCCCCTGCCGTGCGGGTACTGCCCCTGCCGTGCTGGTAGTGCCCCTGCCGTGCTGGCAGTGCCCCTGCCGTGCTGGTAGTGCCCCTGCCGTGCTGACAGTGCCCCTGCCGTGCGGGTACTGCCCCTGCCGTGCGGGTACTGCCCCTGCCGTGCTGGCAGTGCCCCTGCCGTGCTGGTAGTGCCCCTGCCGTGCTGACAGTTCCCCTGCCGTGCTGGCAGTGCCCCTGCCGTGCTGATAGTGCCCCTGCCGTGCTGACTGTGCCCCTGCCGTGCTGGCAGTGCCCCTGCCGTGCTGACAGTGCCCCTGCCGTGCTGACAGTGCCCCTGCCGTGCTGGTAGTGCCCCTGCCGTGCTGGTAGTGCCCCTGCCGTGCTGACAGTGCCCCTGCCGTGCTGACAGTGCCCCTGCCGTGCCGGCAGCGCTGGGGGCTGGGCGGGGGGCAGGGCAGAGCTCCCACCCTGCCGGCTGGGGCCGGGGGCAGGGCAGAGCTCCCACCCTGCCGGCTGGGGCCGGGGGGTGCCGCCGGCTCCGGCTTGCGTAAGCTTTAATCTGAAGTTGGAGATGTTTGGAGCTGATCTGGGGGGGTGTTGGGTGGCATTAACATGCAGATGGGGGCACCACGTGACCCCTCCCACCTCCCCCGGGCTTTTTTTTTCCCTTTTTGTCCCTTTTCCCCTGGGTTGTGTTCGGGTCGGGGCTTTTTTTCCCCCATCCTTTTAACGGATTGCTGCCAAAGCCAAGGGGCTGGCGGCCGGCAGGGCTGGGCTGCCGCGGCCAGCGAGATGCCCGCGGTCTCTGTCCTCTACAAAGGAGCCATCATCATCAGCAGGTGAGCAGGGAGCAGGGCTTGAGGGGGAGTAGCGCTGGAGAGCCTGCTGGCCACCTCCACCTTGGAAAGCCAAAGGTGATGTGCTGGGGCTGCTGCAGGAGCGGGCAGCAGGGGCTGGCATGCAGCAGGAAGAGCTGAGGGCATCACACCCAGCTCCTCTCCATGGCTTCATTGCACTGGAGCAGGCTGCCCAGAGGGGCTGTGGAGGCTCCTTCTCTGCAGGCTTTAAAGCCCCATCTAGATGTGTCCCTGTGTGACCTGCCCTGGGTGACCCTGCTCTGGCAGGGGGCTTGGACTGCACCTCCAGGGGTCCCTTCCAATCCCCACCACTCTGTGATGCTCCAGCAGCAGCAGCAGAGCTCCTCCTGCTCCATCACTGGTGCCCAGGGTTGAGGGCAGAAGTTGCTTGCATCAAGGAGGTCTCTGCTCCACCATTGGTGCCCAGGGTTGGGGCTGGAAGTTGATGGCATCAAGGAGGTCTCTGCTCCACCATTGGTGCCCAGGGTTGGGGCAGAAGTTGACTGCATCAAGGAGGTCTCTGCTCCACCATTGGTGCCCAGGGTTGGGGCAGAAGTTGATTGTATCAAGGAGGTCTCTGCTCCACTGTTGGTGCCCAGGGTTGGGGCAGAAGTTGATTGTATCAAGGAGGTCTCTGCTCCACTGTTGGTGCCCAGGGTTGGGGCAGAAGTTGATTGTATCAAGGAGGTCTCTGCTCCACTGTTGGTGCCCAGGGTTGGGGCAGAAGTTGATTGTATCAAGGAGGTCTCTGCTCCACTGTTGGTGCCCAGGGTTGGGGCAGAAGTTGATTGTATCAAGGAGGTCTCTGCTCCACTGTTGGTGCCCAGGGTTGGGGCAGAAGTTGATTGTATCAAGGAGGTCTCTGCTCCACTGTTGGTGCCCAGGGTTGGGGCAGAAGTTGATTGTATCAAGGAGGTCTCTGCTCCACCATTGGTGCCCAGGGTTGGGGCAGAAGTTGACTGCATCAAGGAGGTCTCTGCTCCACCATTGGTGCCCAGGGTTGGGGCTGGAAGTTGATGGCATCAAGGAGGTCTCTGCTCCACTGTTGGTGCCCAGGGTTGGGGCAGAAGTTGACTGCATCAAGGAGGTCTCTGCTCCACTGTTGGTGCCCAGGGTTGGGGCAGAAGTTGCTTGCATCAAGGAGGTCTCTGCTCCACTGTTGGTGCCCAGGGTTGGGGCAGAAGTTGATTGCATCAAGGAGGTCTCTGCTCCACCATTGGTGCCCAGGGTTGGGGCTGGAAGTTGATGGCATCAAGGAGGTCTCTGCTCCACTGTTGGTGCCCAGGGTTGGGGCAGAAGTTGATTGCATCAAGGAGGTCTCTGCTCCACCATTGGTGCCCAGGGTTGGGGCAGAAGTTGATGGCATCAAGGAGGTCTCTGCTCCACCATTGGTTCCCAGGGTTGGGGGCAGAAGTTGATTGCATCAAGGAGGTCTCTGCTCCACCATTGGTGCCCAGGGTTGGGGCAGAAGTTGATGGCATCAAGGAGGTCTCTGCTCCACTGTTGGTGCCCAGGGTTGGGGCAGAAGTTGCTTGCATCAAGGAGGTCTCTGCTCCACCATTGGTGCCCAGGGTTGGGGGGCAGAAGTTGCCTGCATCAAGGAGGTCTCTGCTCCACTGTTGGTGCCCAGGGTTGGGGCAGAAGTTGCTTGCATCAAGGAGGTCTCTGCTCCACCATTGGTGCCCAGGGTTGGGGCAGAAGTTGCTTGCATCAAGGAGGTCTCTGCTCCACTGTTGGTGCCCAGGGTTGGGGCAGAAGTTGCTTGCATCAAGGAGGTCTCTGCTCCACCATTGGTGCCCAGGGTTGGGGCAGAAGTTGACTGCATCAAGGAGGTCTCTGCTCCACCATTGGTGCCCAGGGTTGGGGCAGAAGTTGCTTGCATCAAGGAGGTCTCTGCTCCACCATTGGTGCCCAGGGTTGGGGCAGAAGTTAATTGCATCAAGGAGGTCTCTGCTCCCTCTGCTGTCTCTTTGCAGCCCGGATGGAGTTGTTCTGTGTGCTGCTCCTGCTGGAGCTGCCACCCTGGCTGACTCTAAAATGCTCTGCAGACCCTGGATGGGATGTTGGAACCTCAGTCTGTGCCCAAGAGCTCTGCTTCCTGCCAGCCAGATGTGGCCAGCTGTTGGGTCGGGCTCCTGAAAGAGCTGCAGGAGTATGGAGGAGAGTTGCAGGAGTATGGTGGAGGAGGATCTTTAAGGAGGAGAAAAAGCTTCCAGTTTGCCTCTCCGAGGGAGCTGTTCCTGGCTTTTCAGGGAGCTCTGGAGACGTGTTTTGGAGGCCTGAGCAGGGAGCTCTCCATGGTTTGTTCCTCTCCTGCAGCTAAGGGGACTCAGAGCCCCATGCTGTGCCCCATGGAGTTGTCCCTTCTCACCTGTGTCCAGATTTGGGCTCTGGTACTGGCTCAGAAACTGCTTTGCTCCTCTGATTAAGTGCTAATTAAGTGCTCTGATTAAGTGCACCCACCCTCCTGGGCACCACCATGGCCAGCCAGGGAGCAGCAGTGCTGCTGTGCTGCCTGTGGAGCCCAGGGAGCTAGGTGAGAGTGGAGCTCTTGGCACTCTTGGTGTCACAGGCTCACAGGAGCTCAGGGCTTGGAAGGGAACTCTGGAGATCTTCCAGCCCAAGCCCCCTGCCAGAGCAGCACCACAGAGCCCAGCACAGGGCACACAGAGCACATCCAGACAGGGCTGGGAAGGCTCCAGAGCAGGAGACTCCACAACCTCTCTGGGCAGCCTGCTCCAGGCCTCTGGCAGCCTCCCAGGGCAGAAGTTCCTCCTCCTGCTGAGGTGGAACCTCCTGGGCTGCAGTTTCCATCCACTGCCCCTTGGCCTAGCCCAGGGCACAGTGAGCAGAGCCTGGCCCTGGCCCTTCCTTCCTGACCCCCAGCCCTCAGCTCTTGACAGACATTGAGCAGATCCCTCTCAGTCTTAATGCCCCCAGGACCCCATTGGCCTTCCTGGGCAATATCCCTGCCTTGGGACCCCCACCTTGCCAGAGGCTGTTTAGGGGAGACTGTGGGGCCCTGGGAGAGCCTCACAGCCCAGGGGGAAGGAAGTTCTTCCACCTGCTTTGGTGAGTGATGAGAAGCTCCCACCCTGACCTGGTGAGACAGGGACTCAGCACCACAGAGTCATTTGGGCTGGAAGAGACCTTTGAGATCATCAAGCCCTGCTCTGGAGAGCTTCCAACCCCCCCTGGGCACTGTGCTGCTGGGCAGGGTGCTGGGGGTGCCCTGCTGGAGCAGGGTTTGGGCTGGGGGAGCTCCAGAGCTCCCTTCCAGCCTCACCCTGCTGGGGTGCTGTGATGCTGTCCGTGGAAGCCACCCCCGAGGGGTTTGCAGCAGAGAGGAGTTTGCAGACACAGCCAAGTGCAGGAAGGGAGGTGCTGGGATGGGGTTTGACCCTCTGAGCACCACTGGCCCTGGAGAGCACCGCGGGAGCTGCAGAGGCAACAGAGGGCACTGAAACCTCGGCCAAAGGGCAGAGTGCCCCTGGAGGGCCACGGCCCCTGGCTGCTGGTGGGCTGCAGATCCTCCCCGGGGGGCTGCCGGCACTGGAGGGGTCCCAGCGTGCTGTCACTCAGAGAATCCTTGGACTGAATGACCTCCAGAGGTCCTCTCCAGCCCCCACCCCCCGGGGGTTCTGGAATTCTGTGGAATCCAACCATTAAAGGATCTTAGCAGACCTTGTGCCCCCCTAGCTGCAAGCCCCCTGCCAGAGGGCTGGAGCCCTCCTGGGTGCCAGAGCCTGGGGAGCAGCTCCTGCCCTGCTGCCTTCATGCAGGGCCTGGGGCACACTGCTTCCTCCCCAGAGCACTGCTCCCAGCTCTGATCTCATTTCTCAGGAGCTGGACAGCTGTCCTGCCCCTCTAATCTGGGGTAATGAATCACAGCCAGGTCCAGCAGATTTGCAGGGTGGGGAGGATGATGCCCAGCCCTGCACATATTCTCTCATTTATCTCTGTAAACTTTGGGGGAGGGGGGGAGGGGAGGGGGGATTTTTTTGTTCCTTTTCCAGGCTTAATCTGCAGGGCTCTGTCCCTCAGGATGTGCACACTGGGATGTCTGCTTGGAGCCTCTCAGCACAAACCACAAACCCAGCAGGGTGAGGCTGGAAGGGAGCTCTGGAGCTCCCCCAGCCCAAGCCCTGCTCCAGCAGGGCACCCCCAGCACCCTGCCCAGCAGCACAGTGCCCAGGTGGGGTTGGAAGCTCTCCAGAGCAGGGCTTGATGATCTCAAAGGTCTCTTCCAGCCCAAATGACTCTGTGGTGCTGAGTCCCTGTCTCACCAGGTCAGGGTGGGAGCTTCTCATCACACACCAAAGTAGGTGGAAGAACTTCCTTCCCCCTGGGCTGTGAGGCTCTCCCAGGGCCCCACAGTCTCCCCTAAACAGCCTCTGGCAAGGTGGGGGTCCCAAGGCAGGGACATTGCCCAGGAAGGCCAATGGGGTCCTGGGGGCATTAAGACTGAGAGGGATCTGCTCAATGTCTCTCAAGAGCTGAGGGCTGGGGGTCAGGAAGGAAGGGCCAGGGCCAGGCTCTGCTCACTGTGCCCTGGGCTAGGCCAAGGGGCAGTGGATGGAAACTGCAGCCCAGGGGGTTCCACCTCAGCAGGAGGAGGAACTTCTGCCCTGGGAGGCTGCCAGAGGCCTGGAGCAGGCTGCCCAGAGAGGTTGTGGAGTCTCCTGCTCTGGAGCCTTCCCAGCCCGGTCTGGATGTGTTCTGTGTGCCCTGTGCTGGGCTCTGTGGTGCTGCTCAGGCAGGGGGCTTGGGCTGGAAGATCTCCAGAGTTCCCTTCCAAGCCCTGAGCTCCTGTGAGCCTGTGACACCAAGAGTGCCAAGAGCTCCACTCTCACCTAGCTCCCTGGGCTCCACAGGCAGCACAGCAGCACTGCTGCTCCCTGGCTGGCCATGGTGGTGCCCAGGAGGGTGGGTGGGCAGGAGCATGAGTGGAGCTTGGTCTGAGAGAGACAGAGGCATGGCTGAGGGAAAGCAGGGCTGGGCTGCTGGGGTGGACCAAGCCAGGCCGGGTGAGGAAGTGCTTGTGCAGAGGGAGCAGAGCACAGCTGCTTCCCCAGGACCTGGGACCCCTCCCCAAGCAATTCCCTGATCCACATCACTCCATGGGCAGTGTCTGGGCTGCTGGGAAGGATGTTCTTGTGTGGGACATCTGAGCATGTCTTCAGTTCAGCTGCTGAAAGATGACCTCCTCTCCTCTCCTCTCCTCTCCTCTCCTCTCCTCTCCTCTCCCTCTCCTCTCCCTCTCCTCTCCTCCCTCTCCTCTCCTCTCCTCTCCCTCTCCTCTCCTCTCTCTCCTCTCTCCCTCTCCTCTCCTCTCCTCTCCTCTCCCTCTCCTCTCCTCCTCTCCTCTCCTCTCCTCTCCTCTCCTCTCCTCTCCTCTCCCTCTCCTCTCCTCTCCTCTCCTCTCCTCTCCCTCTCCTCTCCTCTCTCCCTCTCCTCTCCTCTCCTCTCCTCTCCTCTCCTCTCCTCTCCTCTCCTCTCCTCTCCCTCTCCTCTCCTCTCCTCTCTCTCCTCTCCTCTCCTCCTCTCCTCTCCTCTCCTCTCCTCTCCTCTCCTCTCCTCCCTCTCCTCTCCTCTCCTCTCCTCTCCTCTCCTCCTCCCTCCTCCCCTCCCCTCCCCTCCCCCCTCCTCCCCTCCCCTCCCTCCTCTCCTCTCTCCTCTCCTCTCCCCCCAGGACACTCATGGGACCGTATGGGATGGACCGAACTGTGCACTGCTTTGACTTCCACGACTGTGCAAACGGCCTGGGTGAGTGCTGAACCTCCAGGAGGGGTAGCAGGGTGGGCTGGGGCAGCTCCAACATCCCCCCAGTGCCCAGAGCCTGCTTCATGATGAGCTGTCACAAGCTGCTTCCCACTCTGATCACCCACTGCTTAGCCAAGGGCTGCCCCGCTGGGGGTCACAGTTTGCCACGCTGGGAGCTGGGGGCAGATGCAGAGCTCTGAAGGACTTCTGGGCAAGCTGGCTTGTGAGCCTCCACAGCTCCTCTGCTGGGGCATGTAAGAGTGGTCAGGGCCTGGCAGAGGCTGCCCCAGGGAGGTGGTGGAGTCCCCAGCCCTGGAGGGGTTCCAGAACCCTGTGGCCATGGCCCTGGGGCCATGGTTTGGTGGCCATGGTGGGGTTGGGTTGGTGTTGGACTGGGTGAGTTTAGAGGGCTTTGCCAACCTTCCCTTAGTGATGCTGTGATTCCCTCTGTGAAGGCTGATAGCTTGCAGAGGCAGTGGCTGCCCTGCCTGCCTGGGACAGCCATGCAGCAGCACCTATGGGAGCTGGGAGGTTAAAACAAGGTCAGCGTGGCCCAGCAGGTTGAGAGAGAGGATTCTGCCCCTCTGCTCTGCTCTGCTCAGCCCCCACCTGCAGCACTGCCTCCAGCTCTGGGGCCCCCAGCACAGGAAGGACCTGGAGCTGCTGGAGAGGCTCCAGAGGAGGCCACAGAGATGCTCAGAGGCTGCAGAACCTCCCCTGTGGGGCCAGGCTGGGAGAGCTGGGGCTGTGCAGCCTGCAGAAGAGAAAGCTGCAGGCAGACCTCAGAGCAGCCTCCCAATGCCTGAAGGGCTCCAGGAGAGCTGGGGAAGGACTTGGGCCAAGGGCTGGGAGTGCCAGGCCCAGGGCCAATGGCTTTGAGCTGGGAGAGAGGAGACTGAGAGTGTGGAAGGAATTGTTTGCAGTGAGGCTGGGGAGACTCTGGCCCAGGCTGCCCAGGGAGGTGGTGCAGGCTCCATCCCTGGAGACATTCAAGGTCAGAGTTGCTGTGTCCCTGGGCAGCCTGCTCTGGCTGGAGCTGTCCCTGCTGAGTGAAGGGGTTGGACAGGATGCCCTTGGAGGGTCCCTTCCAGCCTGATGCCTTCAGTGATCTGTGAAAATCCCAACTAATTCCCCGGGGCTGGTGGAGCAGCTGCAGTGCTGGAGCTGTGCAGGAGCCTGGGCTCAGGGAGAGCAGGATGGGGGTAGGGGGAAAGAGGCTTTTAGAGGCTTTTCTGAATTAATTCAAATCAGTTTGAACAATGACAACAATAGAACCCAAATAACATCCCCAGCAAGTCCCACCCTGCCCTGCTGCAGGCAGCACCCTCGGGAAAGCCACCCCAGGAGGTGACACAAGAGGTTGCAGCTCTCCTGGAGCCCAGGCTTTGAGGGAGTTGGGTTGGGAGAGGTTGGTCCCTGGGTGAGGGAATGAGCACTGAGTGAGTCAGGTGTCCTTCCCTGCTGCCCTCCACATCAAAGCCTGCAAGAGGAGGGGGAAGTGATGCTCAGCTCCATCAGAACGTGAGAAACAGCCAGGGCTCGATGAAACTCAGCTCAGAAGGATCCAGCACAGCCTCTCAGATGACCTCTGTGCCCAGCAGCATGAGTGCTGCTGCTCCTCCATGGGCTTGGAAAAGCACTGGAGCCCTGCATCAGGGCTGCCCAGCTGTAGCCTGCAGAGTGGTCAGCTCTGAGTGCAGCCCAAAACCCTGCAGAGCAGCTCTGGGGCCTTTGGCCAGCTCCCCTGGAGACTCCTCCTGAGAGGTCAAACTCCCCAAAGAGAGAAGGGCCTGGGAGGGGTGACAGACTCCTGAGTGGCTCTGTGCTGCTCTGGGGGTCAGGGGGCTGCTGTGGGGGAATGGCTTCATTGCCTCTCCTCCTGCTCCCCTACTGATGAGGTTGAAGGAGCTCAGAGGGATGTCTTGGCTCAGTGGGCAGGATGCAGGAGTCTCCAGGGGTGGCTTTGGTTGAGGCTCTTCTCAGTGCTGCCCAATGCCAGCACAGGGGGCACTGCCTGGGAGCTGAGGCACAGGAAGTTCCATGGGACCATGAGGAGACAATTTGTCCCTGTGAGGCTGACAGAGCCCTGGAGCAGGCTGCCATGGGGGGCTCTGGAATCTCCTTCTCTGGAGAGGTTCAAAACCTGCCTGGATGTGCTCCTGTGTGACCTGCCCTGGGTGATCCTGCCCTGGCAGGGGGCTTGGGATGGATGAGCTTTGGAGGTCCCTTCCAGCCCCTAACACTCTGTGGTGCTGGGGTGCTGGGGTGCTGGGATGCTGGGGTTCTGGAGTTCTGGGGTTCTGGGGTGCTGGGGTTCTGGGGCGCTGTGGTGCTGGGCTGCTGGGGTTCTGGGGTGCTGGGGTACTGGGCTCTGGGGTGCTGGGGCTCTGGGGTGCTGAGGTGCTGTGGTGCTGGGGTGCTGGGGTGCTGGGGTGCTGGGGCTCTGGGGTGCTGGGGTGCTGGGGTGCTGGGGTGCTGGGGTTCTGGGGTCCTGGGGTGCTGGGGTGCTGTGATGCTGGGGTGCTGGGGCTCTGTGGTGCTGGGGTGCTGGGGTGCTGTGATGCTGGGGTGCTGTGGTGCTGTGGTGCTGGGGTTCTGGGGTGCTGAGGTGCTGTGGTGCTGGGGTGCTGTGGTGCTGGGGCTCCGGGGTTCTGGGGTTCCGTGGTGCTGGGGTGCTGGGGTGCTGTGGTGCTGGGGTGCTGTGGTGCTGGGGCTCTGTGGTGCTGGGGTGCTGTGGTGCTGGGGTTATGGGGTGCTGAGGTGCTGTGGTGCTGGGGCTCTGTGGTGCTGGGGCTCTGGGGTGCTGGGGTTCTGGGGTGCTGAGGTGCTGTGGTGCTGGTGTGCTGTGGTGCTGTGGTGCTGTGGTGCTGTGGTGCTGGGGCTCTGTGGTGCTGGGGCTCTGGGGTGCTGGGGTGCTGAGGTGCTGTGGTTCTGGGGCTCTGGGGTGCTGTGGTGCTGGGGCTCTGGGGTGCTGGGGTGCTGGGGTGCTGTGGTGCTGGGGTGCTGGGGCTCTGGGGTGCTGGGGCTCTGTGGTGCTGTGGTGCTGTGGTTCTGTGGTGCTGGGGTGCTGTGGTTCTGTGGTGCTGGGGCTCTGGGGTGCTGGGGTGCTGTGGTGCTGTGGTGCTGGGGTGCTCTTTGGTGCTGGAGCTCTGGGCTGGGATTTTAGCTGTTGAGTTCAATGACTTCATTCCAAGAGCAGACACAGGAAGCTTGCCCAGGCTGCTGCTGACCTCTGGAAGCAGAGCACAGAGGTTGCTTCCCCTCTGCTGGGTCCAGAGGAGGCCATGAGGGAGCAGGGGGTTGGAGCACCTCTGCTACAAAGGGAGGCAGAGGGAGCTGGGGTGGCTCAGCCTGGGGAAGAGAAGGCTCCAGGGAGCCCTCAGAGCAGCCTCCAGTACCTGAAGGGGCTGCAAGCAAGCTGCAGAGGGACTGTTCCCAAAGGCCTGCAGGGACAGCACCAGGGGCAATGGCTTCAGACTAGAGCAGAGCAGATTGAGCTTGGATGTGAGGAACAAGTTCTGCAGCAGGAGGCTGCTGGAACCCTGCAGCAGGCTGCCCAGGGAGGTGGCTGAGGCTCCAGCCCTGGAGAGATTCCAGGTGAGGCTGGAGAGGGCTCTGGGCACCCTGAGCTGGTGGAGGCTGTCCCTGCTGGGTGAGCTCTGGAGGTCCCTCCCAACCCATTCTGTGATGCTATGGTTCTAGTCCTCCTTTCCCCCCAGTTTGTGGCCAGAAGGTCTTTGCTGGGTCTTGCAGACCCTCTGCAGAGTCTGGAGGTGTGCTGCAGGGGGTAAGGCTATGGATTCCCTAATGCCACTTCACCCTGCCTTGTGAGCCTGCAAACACCCAGGCCAAGTGCTCAGCCTCCAGGAGACACAGAGCTGTTTCAGCTGGGAAAGATCTCTATGATCATCAAGTCCAACCTACAGCCTGATGGTCCCATGAGGGACTCGGGTGGGTTGGAAGGGACCTTTAAAGCCCACCCAGTCCAACCCCCTGCAGCCAGCAGGGACAGCTGCAGCCACAGCAGGCTGCTCCCAGCCCCAACCAACCTGCCCTGCACTGCTGCCAGCCATGGGGCAGCTCCACCTCTCTGGGCAGCCTGGGACAGGCTCAGGAGGGACCTTTAGAGCTCACCCAGTCCAACCCCCTGCAGCCAGCAGGGACAGCTGCAGCCAGAGCAAGCTGCTTAGAGCCCAAACCAACCTGCTCTTGAAGTTTTCAGGGATTCAAATCAGAGAATCACAGAACTTCAGGGGTTGGAAGTGACCTTGAAATCTCACCCAGTCCAACCCCCCTGCCAGGGCAGGAACCCCTGGACATTCAAAACCTTCCTGGATGTCTTCCTGTTTGAATGTCTCCAGAGGAGGAGACAACTCATCCCTCTCTGCTGAGGACCAAGTAGAGCTTGCAGCAGCCCCATGGTGTAGCTGCTCAGAGTATGGCTTTTGGGTGACTAGAAGATGCCTCCATGAGTTTCTCTTGTTGAGGTGCAGGAGTTCTTTGTTTTCATGTTGAGCTGCAGGAGTTCCTCATTCCTCAGGTCCAGCAGGGCCAGGGAGCTTCTCCTCCCCCTCTCCTCTGCCCTGCTGAGACCTCCCCTGGAATATTGCATCCAGCTCTGGGCTCCCCAGCTCAGGAGGGGCAGGGATCTGCTGGAGAGAGTCCAAGGGAGGGCTGCAAGGATGCTGCAGGGCCTGGAGCACTGCCTGGGGAGGAGAGGCTGAGAGCCCTGGGGGGGCTTAGTCTGGAGAGGAGAAGGCTGAGAGGGATCTGCTCAATGTCTATCAATAGCTGAGGGCTGGAGGTCAGGAAGGAAGGGCCAGGGCCAGGCTCTGCTCACTGTGCCCTGGGCTAGGCCAAGGGGCAGTGGATGGAAACTGCAGCCCAGGAGGTTCCACCTCAGCAGGAGGAGGAACTTCTGCCCTGGGAGGCTGCCAGAGGCCTGGAGCAGGCTGCCCAGAGAGGTTGTGGAGTCTCCTGCTCTGGAGCCTTCCCAGCCCTGTCTGGATGTGTTCTGTGTGCCCTGTGCTGGGTTCTGTGCTCCTGCTCTGGCAGGGGGCTTGGTCTGGAAGATCTCCAGAGGTCCCTTCCAAGCCCTGACACCCTGTGAGCTGTGATCCTGTGACTGGGCAGCTGCCTCCCAGCTCCACAGCCTCCAGCCTGTTCCGCTGGATTTATTCTCAGGGTGCTGGAGCTGCCCCTGCTGGCAGCACACTTGGGGCTGGACTGGCAGGGGGGTTGGACTCAATGACCTCCAGAGGTCCCTTCTAACCTCTAGCATCCTCTGAGCCTGTGAGTTCTTCACCTCCCTTGCTGAGGCTCCAGGGGAGCTCCTCCGGAGCAGCCTCTCGCTCGCTCGCTGCCGTGTGGCAGGTCAGCGTTTGGCCCCGGGTCTGTTGCTCTGTGGCTTTGAGGTGGAATCCTACCTGTGAACCTCAGCAGAAGTTCAAAGGGGTTACCTTGGCAGCTGCTGGAGCCTGAACTCTGAATTAAAGCAGAAGCCATCAAAGGGAAGCTGCTGCTTAGGGAGCGTTCCACAGAAACACCAAGATCTCATTATCTTGACCTTCATCTTCTTAGGACGGGGCAGAGAGTGATTCACCTCCAATCTGTCCCTTTCCTCCAGACAGAAAAAGCTGGCCAGGGCTGCAAGATCAACAGGGGGATTAAGGGAAATGTAATTGAACATTGGTGGCTTAGGCACAGAGCAGGCAGCCTCTCCCCAGGGGGACCTCCTGCCGCGCCGGGGTGGCCGCTGGGGTCAGGAAGTGCTGGAGATGATTCGCTGTTGGGCTCAACAACCTGCTTAGCCTGGACACCTCTTGACCTTTGGTAGAGGGAGCCAGAAGCAGGTGAGATTACAGCCTGGGGAGTGGAGAACTGTGCCACTGGCAGCGGTGGGAGCAGGGTTAGGTGGGGCCAGAAGCAGCTCAAGGGTCCCGAGGCCATCCCTAGGGGCTGGGCTGCGGCGGGCAGCTGCGGCCACCCTGGGGCTCCTGCAGCAGGGCTGCTCCTGCCAAGGAGGAGAAACAGCTGAGGTCGTGGGCATCAGCTCCAGGAGCTCTGCCAGAAAGGAAAGATTAAATGGAGGGCTCCAAAATAGGCTGGATTATCTGGCCCTAAGCCTGACTTAATGAGCATTAGAGTGGGGCTTGGATGCTGTGATAATTAGAGCGCCGTTATTTACCTCCGCCCGGCCCCGGGGAAAGGCCAGGGGAGGAAGGAAGCCTTCAGGAACCTCCAAGGCCCCCAGGGTGCCTCCACTGCAACCTTTTGGGTGCTCTGGGGTGGTTGCAATCAGCCTCAGACTGTCAAACAGTTTGGGCTTGGCAGGAGAGAGACACACACACACTCCCTCCTACTCCTCCACCTCTATATCCTCATGCTCCTCCTCATCCTCCCCCTTATTCTCCCCTCCTCCTCCTCCCCCCCTCCTCCTCCTCCCCCCCTCCTCCTCCTCCTCCTTCTCCTCCTCCTCCTCCTCCTCCCCCTCCTCCTCCTCCTCCTCCTCCTCCCCCTCCTCCTCCTCCTCCTCCCCCTCCCCTTCCTTCCCCTCCTCCTCCTCCTCCCCTTCCTTCCCCTCCTCCTCCCCCCTCCCCTTCCTTCCCCTCCTCCTCCTATATCTTGTCATTCTGTTCTCTCCTGCTGCCACCCCTTCTCCCTCCCCCTTCCTCCTCACAGTCTCACAGTATCGCCAAGGTTGGAAGAGACCTCAAAGGTCACCAAGTCCAAGCTGTCACCACAGACCTCATGACTAAACCATGGCACCAAGTGCCACATCCAATCTCCTCTTGAACACCTCCAGGGATGGGGGCTCCACCACCTCCCTGAGCAGCACATCCCAGTGGCTAACAACTCTCTCTGGGAAGCACTTTCTCCTCACCTCCAGCTTAAACCTCCCCTGGCACAGCCTGAGACTGTGTCCTCTTGTTCTGCTGCTGGCTGCCTGGGAGAAGAGCCCAACCCCCACCTGGCTCCAACCTCCCTTCAGGGAGTTGCAGAGAGCAAGAAGGTCTCCCCTGAGCCTCCTCTGCTCCAGGCTAAGCAACCCCAGCTCCCTCAGCCTCTCCTCACAGGGCTGTGCCCCAGACCCCTCCCCAGCTTTGTTGCCTTCTCTGGACACCTTCAAGTCTCTCAATGTCCTTCTTGAGCTGAGGAGCCCAGAGCTGGACACAGGACTCAAGGGGTGGCCTCAGCAGTGCTGAGCACAGGGCACAAGGACTTCCCTGCTCCTGCTGGCCACACTCTTCCTGCTGCAGGCCAGGATGCCCTTGGCCTTCTTGGCCCCCTGGGCACACTGCTGGCTCCTGTTCAGGCAGCTGTCAATCAGCACCCCCAGGTCCCTCTCTGCCTGGCTGCTCTCAGCCACTCTGACCCCAGCCTGTAGGCAGCCTGTAGCTCTGCCTGGGGTTGCTGTGGCCAAAGTGCAGCCCCTGGCACTTGGAGTTGTTGAATGCCATCCTGTTGGCCTCTGCCCATCTGTCCAGCCTGGCAAGGTCCCTCTGCAGAGCCCTTCTGTCCTCTAACTGACCAACATCTGCTCCCAGCTTGGTGCCATCTGCAAACTCACTGCTGATGGACTCAATGCCCTCCTCCAGATCATCAATGAAGATGTTAAAGTGAATGGGGCCCAGCACTGATCCCTGGAAATCCTGATCCTCCTCTTCCCCTCCCTTATTCCCCTCCCCCTCCTCCTTCTCCTCTTTCTCCCCTTTCCCCTCCTTTCTTCCCCTTTCTCCTTTCCCCTTCTTCTCCCTTCTCCTCCTCTTCCTCAGCCTCCTCATCCTCCTCTTTTTTGCCATGTTGTTTTCTCCACTGCCAGCCTCCCACCCCTCCTCCTCCTCAACCCCCTCCTTCTCTCCCTTCTCATTCTGTTCTCTCCTGCTGCCAACCTCCTTCTCCTCCCCCTCCTCACCTCAGTGGGACCTTCCTGGTGCATCTCCCAGGGGCAGGGCTGGCATCCCAGTGCCTTGGTGCTGAGGCTGTGGGTGGGAGAGCAGAGTGGGCAGAGCCAGGCAGCACCCAGCTGCTTTGCCAAGCTGGGAGTCAAACCTCTGCTTCCCCCCAGCCCAGGTCTGAGTGTGCCTGGGAGCAAGGCTGTGAGGAATCAGTGATGTTAGTGAGGAGATAGGATGCTGCCCTGCCAGGGCTGGGGGTAAAGGAGGGTTTGGAGATGCCTCAGCTAGATGAAGGCATTGGATACAAAGGGAAAGGAGTCCTTATTGATTTGCTGCCTCAGCAGAGGAGCTGCCACCAGCCAGCCCTGTGGTGCTGCCACTGCATCCCAGGACCCCACCAAGCTGTTAGCAGCTGCCCACCCTGGGGCAGTGGGCAGAGGGTGAAGCTGGCTCCCTCCTGGCAGTTTCCCTCTCCTGGCTTTGAACACTTCCAGGCTTGGAGCCTCCAGAGCTTCTCTGAGGAACCTGTTCCAGTGCCTCACTGCCCTCAGGTTGTACTTGACCTCCAAGCAGACCTGGCTGCTCAGAGCCCTGTCCAAGCTGCCCTTGACCCCAGGGCTCACTGCTCTCCCCTCCTGCTGCCTTCAGAAGGGTGACTGCTTGGGAAGGGATGCCCTGGGGGCACCTGGTCTTCACACAGGGTCACTTTGTGCATCCCAGGACTGCCCCCAGGCTGGAGGCAGCTCCTCAGGCCGGGGCAGTGAGCAGTGGGTGAAGCTGGCTCCCTGCTGGCAGTGCCCTGCTGGCAGTGCCCTGTCCCCAGCCTGCCCTCCCTCCGGAGCAGCCCAGCGCCCTCCCGGCAGCGCCGGGCAGAGAGGTGTTGGTTCAAGGCAGGGGTTTAATCCTGCACAGCCTGCCTCTGGGCAGCAGGACCTAATGAGCCCTGCACAGATCAGCCTCCTGGGCCCTTTCCTGCCAGGCAGCTTGCCAGGCTGCCCAGCACAGGTGCCCTGGCTGCAGCAGTGACCCTGCAGAGCACCGAGCCCTGCCGAGGAGCAGCCACTGCGGGCCTGGGCCAAGGGCTGGGGACTCAGGGCTGCAACCAAAGGATCTCTGCAGCCTGACTCTGGCCTCGGGGCTGCTCCCCCCAAGAGCTGCTCGGGGAGTTGCTGGTGATCACAGAATAGGTTGGGTTGGAAGCACCTCCAGAGCTCACCCAGCCCAACCCCTCTGCACCCAGCAGGGACAGCCTCCACCAGCTCAGGGTGCCCAGAGCCCTCTCCAGCCTCACCTTCAGTATCTCCAGGGCTGGAGCCTCAGCCACCTTCCTGGGCAGCCTGCTGCAGGGTTCCAGCAGCCTCCTGCTGCAGAACTTGTTCCTCACATCCAAGCTCAATCTGCTCTGCTCTAGGTTGAAGCCATTGCCCCTGGTGCTATCCCTGCAGGCCTTTGGGAACAGTCCCTCTGCAGCCTGCTTGCAGCCCCTTCAGGTACTGGAGGCTGCTCTGAGGGCTCCCTGGAGCCTTCTCTTCCCCAGGCTGAGCCACCCCAGCTCCCTCTGCCTCCCTTTGTAGCAGAGGTGCTCCAACCCCCTGCTCCCTCATGGCCTCCTCTGGACCCAGCAGAGGGGAAGCAACCTCTGTGCTCTGCTTCCAGAGGTCAGCAGCAGCCTGGGCAAGCTTCCTGTGTCTGCTCTTGGAATGAAGTCATTGAACTCAACAGCTAAAATCCCAGCCCAGAGCTCCAGCACCAAAGAGCACCCCAGCACCACAGCACCCCAGAGCCCCAGAGCCCCAGCACCACAGCACCCCAGCACCCCAAAGCCCCAACACCACAGCACCCCAGCACCACAGAGCCCCAACACCACAGCACCCCAGCACCACAGAGCCTCAGCACCACAGCACCCCAGCACCACAGCACCCCAGCACCACAGAGCCCCAACACCACAGCACCCCAGCACCACAGAGCCCCAGAACCACAGCACCCCAGCACCACAGCACCACAGCACCCCAGAGCCCCAGCACCACAGAGCCCCAGCACCACAGAGCCCCAGCACCCCAGAGCCCCAGCACCACAGAGCCCCAGAACCACAGAGCCCCAGCACCACAGAGCCCCAGCACCCCAGAGCCCCAGAACCACAGCACCCCAGCACCCCAGAGCCCCAGCACCACAGCGCCACAGCACCACAGCACCCCAGAACCACAGCACCCCAGCACCACAGAGCCCCAGCACCACAGCACCCCAGCACCACAGAGCCCCAGCACCACAGCACCCCAGAACCACAGCACCCCAGCACCACAGAGCCCCAGCACCACAGCACCCCAGCACCACAGAGCCCCAGCAGCCCAGAACCCCAGCAGCCCAGCACCACAGCACCACAGCACCCCAGAGCCACAGCACCCCAGCACCCCAGAGCCCTGTCCAGCCTCACCTGGAGTATCTCCAGGCATGGGGCCCCAACCACCTCCCTGGGCAGCCTGCTGCAGTGTTCCAGCAGCCTCCTGCTGCAGAACTTTTGGGGAGGTTGAGGCTGGATGTTAGGAAGAAATTCTTAACAGCAAGAGAGATTGGCCCTGGGGATGTGCTGCCCAGGGAGGTGTGGAGTCCCCATCCCTGGAGGTGTTTAGGAAGAGCCTGGATGAGGCCCTTGGTGCCATGGTTGAGTTGATCAGATAGTGCTGGGTGCTTGGATGATCCCCAAGGTCTCTTCCACCCTGGTTCATTCTGTTCTATTCTACCTTGTTCCTCACATCCACTCCAAATCTGCTCTGCTCTGCTTGGAAGCCACTGCCCCTCCTCCCCAGGCAGCTCTGCCCCTGGGGACAGCTTAAGGGCTGTGCTGAGGATGCTGCTGGAGCCTGGCAGGAAGAAGTTGTTGGCCAGGAGGGTGGTGAGAGCCTGGCCCAGGTTGCCCAGGGAGGTGGTGGAAGCCTCCTGCCTGGAGGTGTTTGCAGCCAGGCTGGAGGTGGCTGTGAGCAAGCTGCTGTGGTGTGAGGTGTCCCTGGCCATGGCAGGGGGTTGGAGCTGGCTGAGCCTTGAGCTCCCTTCCAGCTCTGCCAGCTCTGGGATTCTGTGATTCTCAGCACTGTATGGAGCTGGGGCTTGCTCCCCCAGGACACCCATCACAGTGGGGGCTGAATTAGACCTTCAGCTAGATCTGGTTGCTCAGAACCTTGTCCAGCCTGACCCTGAGCCCAGGCTCCCTTCCTCTTCCCTCCTGCCCCCTTCTTGCCTGGGGACAGAGCCTCTGCTCTGTTCCCATGGAGGGAGCTGCTCCTCCCTTTCCCCCACAGCACCACACTGGGGTCTCCTGCAGGAGCTGCTTGCCCCAGGGATGTCTCCTGTGACAAAGCTCTCCAGAGACATGGGACAGGATGGGGCAGGCTCAGAGCCCCTCCTGTCAGCAGTGAACCTGGAGCTGCAGGAGCAGGGCCAGAGGAGGCCACAGCAGTGCTGGGAGGCTGGAAGCCCTCTGCTGGGAGGCCAGGCTGGGAGGGTTGGGCTTGTGCAGCCTGCAGAGGAGAAGGCTCCAGGGAGACCTCCTGGGGGCCTTGCAGAGCTTCAAGAGGCCAGAAGAGAGCTGGGGACAGAGTGCTGAGCAGGGCCTGTTGGGCCAGGCCAAGGGGGGATGGTTTGAAGTGCAAGAGGGAGGCTGAGAGTGGAGAGAAGGAGAAATGTTTGGTGCTGAGGGTGGGGAGAGCCTGTGCCAGGCTGCCCAGAGAGGTGGAGCTGCCCCATGGCTGGCAGCAGTGCAGGGCAGGTTGGTTGGGGCTGGGAGCAGCCTGCTGTGGCTGCAGCTGTCCCTGCTGGCTGCAGGGCTTGCCCTGGGTGAGCCTCCCAGGTCCCTTCCAGCCCTATCCAGGCCATGATTCTGTGAACCTGGTGCTGGTGGAGGTGCTCACTCCTCACCTGTGCCTTCCTCAGCAGCTTTGTTGCTCTGAGCAGCTGCTCTCAGCTGCCTTCAGCCCTTGTGTTGTGTCACTGCCTGCTCCTGGTGCTCCTGCTGCTGCTTGGGGCATGCAGGGGATCTGGGGGGGGGGGGGTGTCAGGGGGTGCTGGGGTGCCTTGGGGGCTCCATCCCTCCGAGCTGGGATGCTCTCCTGCACCTCTGTGTCATGGACCCTTCTTTTCCTCCAGGGATTAAGGTAATTGGTGGCATCAAGGAACTCACTGGAGAAGAATATGGAGTTTATGTCAAGAGGATCATTCCAGGAGGGGTGGCTTATGCAGATGGTGAGTTCAGCATGGGGCTGAAGGCTGAGGAGAGCCCCAGACCCTGTGCCTTGGGTGTCTTTCCTTTCCCATGTTGCCTTACTTAACACCTCAGGGGCTTCCTCCTGGACTTCCCAGCAGTGAGGAGCACCTTCTGCCTGTGCCAATCCTGGCAACATTCAACAGCAGCCTGGGCTTGGCTTCTACAGGCTAGTTGTGACAGGGAGGCTGGGGAGAGCCTGGCACAGGCTGCCCAGGGAGGCTGTGGCTGCCTCCTGCCTGGAGGTGTTCAGGGCCAGGCTGGATGAGGCCTTGAGCAGCCTGTGCTGGTGGGAGGGGTCCCTGCCCATGGCAGGGGGCTGGAGCTGGATGATCCTGAAGCTCCCTTCCAAGCCAGCTGATGCTGTGACCTCTCAGGACCCCAACCAGAGTTACAGCCTCATCCTCCTGGCAAAGAATAATCCACCCAGGGCAGGGGGCAGAGCTGCTCCTGGCTTTCTCCCTGACCTCTGGGAGGTCAGTTTAGGAAGGGTTCTCAGGTTAGGAAGGAGGTTGACTTGCTGGAAGGTGTCCAGAGAAGGGCAACAAAGCTGGGGAGGGGTCTGGGGCACAGCCCTGTGAGGAGAGGCTGAGGGAGCTGGGGTTGCTTAGCCTGCAGAAGAGGAGGCTCAGGGGAGACCTTCTTGCTCTCTGCAACTCCCTGCAGGGAGGTTGGAGCCAGGTGGGGGTTGGGCTCTGCTCCCAGGCAGCCAACACCAGAACAAGAGGACACAGTCTCAAGCTGTGCCAGGGGAGGTTTAGGCTGGAGGTGAGGAAGAAGTTCTACACAGAGAGAGAGATTGGCCATTGGGATGTGCTGCCCAGGGAGGTGGTGGAGTCCCCATCCCTGGAGGTGTTCAGGAGGAGACTTGATAGGGTGCTTGGTGCCATGGGTTAGTTGATTAGGTGGTGTTGGATGATAGGTTGGAGGTGATGATCTTGAAGGTCTCTTCCAACCTGGTCTATCCTATCCTATCCTATCCTATCCTATCCTATCCTATCCTATCCTATCCTATCCTATCCTATCCTACCCTATCCTATCCTGTCCTGTCCTGTCCTATCCTATCCTATCCTTTCTCAGACCCAGTCTAGGAAAAGCCTGACTGCAAGTTTTGGTCTTCACTTCCATAACTTCCCCCAGCAGAGGCAGTTCTGGGACCTGGGCACAGGGCTGCTGGGGGGAGGTTGGAGGAACTTCACTGATGGCCATCTAGAAAGACAGCTTGGGGGAGCCTCTGGGCCACCCCCTTGGGCATACTTCCTCCTGTCTCTGGGCAAAGGCAGGGCCTGCCCAGCCTCTCCCAGGGCCTCCCAGGTGTGTTTGCTGCAGTTTCTATCCATCAGCTTTTCTTTTCCAGGCCGCCTGCAGCCAGGAGACCAAATCCTGGAGGTCAATGGAGACTCCTTGCTCGGGGTGACAAGTGAGAGGTACCTCCCCCAGGGGCGGTTCTTCCACCCCTCTTGCTCTGGCATCACTCTGGGCCGTGGTTCAAGGTGCAGGCTGCACAGAGGGCAGGGCAGTCCTCTGACCCAGCCACCACTGCTCCCAGGGGACAGCCTGGCAATGACCCAACCAAAGGCTCCTGTATAGGATCAGAGCAGTGAGCCCCAGCTGAGCAGACTGGGAGGGGATCTGAGCAATGCTCAGCACTGGGGAGCATGAGGAGGACTGTGGAGAGCGGGTCCTGCCCCTCCAGCCTGCCTTAGGGAGGCCACAGCTGGAGACCTGAATCCAGTTCTGGGCTCCCCAGGTCCAGAGGGACAGAGAACTGCTGGAGAGAGCCCAGGGCAGGCTGCAGAGCTGCTGAGGGGCCTGGAGCAGCTCTGGCAGCAGCAAAGGCTGAGAGCCCTGGGGCTGAGAGCCTGCAGAAGAGCAGCCCCAGAGGGCAGCTGAGCAATGCTCAGCAAGAGCTAAAGGAGCTGTGGGGGGCAAGAGGCTGGGGCCAGGCTCTGCTGAGTGCTGCCCAGGGACAGGGCAAGGGACAGCACAAGGGGCAGAAAGTGTCAGGCAGGAGGTTGGAGCTGAGCAGGAGGAGAAAGTTGTTTGGGGTGAGGCTGCTGGAGGCCTGGAGCAGGCTGCCCAGAGAGGTTGTGGAGCCCTTTTCCATCATGCTGGGCCCCTGCTGCCTTGCATTCCTGCCTGCTGGGTGCTTGGGAAGCAGCATGAGGAGCTTGTCCTGCTCCCAACCCCCTAGAGCAGCTGGCTTTGGTGAAGGAGATCCCCAAGGACACCTCTGGAGCTTCCTGGAGGCTCTGTGTGGCCCCTGGCCCTGTCTCCCGTGGGGCTAAGTGTTCCCATGGCCAACCCTGAGCCAGAGACTCCCTGGGGGAGGAGGTTTGCTGGGAGGTGTTCACTCACCACCCCCCACATCTTCTGGGTCTGCTTTTGATCAGGGAGCTCCAAGCCATGGCAGGAGAGGCAAACCCAGGCTGTGAGCTGGCTGCCCTTCGAGCCCGGGGCGGGCAGCCAGGCTGCTCCCCAGCCAGCACAGCTGCCTTGGCTGCAGGCAGGATTTGCCCAGCTGAGGTGTCTGTGCCCAGCCTGCTGGGAGCTTTGCTGTGTGGCTTGGTGGAGCAGCAGTGTGAGCTGCTGGTGATGTGTGCTGGTCCTTCCCTGGCAGGGCTGTGGACATCCTGAGGACGGCGTCGGCCACCAGCCACATGCGGCTGCTCATAGCCCGCGACGATGACGCCAGGTAAGGAGGGCAGCTCAGCTGGGCAGGGGCACCCTGGCACTTGCCAGCACCTCAGCTGCCCTGCCTGGCACCTCATGCAGCTCAAAATCCACTTGGCCAAGGGTCTGCACTGGTGGGAACCTGCTGGAGCTGTCATGGGAAGGGAAGCGAAGCTTGGTGGCTCCCAGCCGCAGCCCTGGCTCCAGCCCAGGCTGTGGCAGCTCTGGGGAGCACCCAGGCCAGGAGCAGATTGCTGCTTCCCCAGTGAGGAAGAGAGCAGCTCCAGCCTTGCCTGGAGGGTAGCACTGGCTCCTTCAGCTTCGAGCTGCCTGGGGCTTATCATCAGTCCTGGGGGTGCTGGGTGCCAGCAGCTGGAGAGGAGCCAGAGGGTGCCCAGGGGGGCAAGAAGGGCAGCAGCAGCCTGGGCTGGAGCAGCAGTGGGGTGGCAGCAGGAGCAGGGCAGGGATTGTGCCTCTGGGCTGGGCACTGGGGAGGCCACAGCTTGAGTGCTGGGCTCAGCTCTGGGCTCCTCACTGCAGGAAGGAGATTGAGGAGCTGGAGCAGGGCCAGAGAAGGACAACAGAGCTGGGGAAGGGTCTGGAGAAGAGGGCTGGGGAGGAGCAGCTGAGGGAGCTGGGGGTGTTGAGCCTGGAGCAGAGGAGGCTGAGGGAGACCTCCTTGCTCTCTGCAGCTCCCTGAGAGGAGGCTGCAGCCAGCTGGGGCTTGGGCTCTGCTCCCAAGGAACAAGGGACAGGACAAGAGGCAATGGCCTCAAGCTGCCCCAGGGGAGGTTCAGGTTGGCCATGAGGAACAATTTCTTCCCCTTGAGGGTTGTCCAGGCCTGGCTCAGGCTGCCCAGGAAGGTGGTGGAGCCCCCATCCCTGGAGGGGTTCCAGAGCTGTGGTGCTGAGGGCCATGGCTGAGTGGTGCCCTGGCAGTGCAGTTCATGGTTGGATTGATGATCTTAAAGGCCCTTACCAACCAAAATGATTCCCTGAGTCCATGATTCCATGTCCTACCCAGAGCTGTGGATGGAGCTGTTCAGGACAGCAGGATCTTCCCTGTCCTTCCCAGGGAGCCACATTCAGTTAGGATCTGTTTTGCCCAGAGGATTCCCTCCCAGGGAGGACAAGGAGTGCCTGCTGGAAAGCTCCCCCCTCTGCTCCCTGGAATTGCCCAAGCCCTGCTCCAGCAGGGCACCCCCAGCACCCTGCCCAGCAGCACAGTGCCCAGCAAGGGTTGGAAGCTCTCCACACCAGCAGACTCCACAACCTCTCTGGGCAGCCTGCTCCAGGCCTCCAGCAGCCTCACCCCAAACAACTTTCTCCTCCTGCTCAGCTCCAACCTCCTGCCTGACACTTGCTGCCCCTTGCTGTCCCTTCTGCTGGCCCTGGGCAGCACTCAGCAGAGCCTGGCCCCAGCCTCTTGCCCCCCACAGCTCCTTTAGCTCTTGCTGAGCATTGCTCAGCTGCCCTCTGCCTCACAGTGCCCAGCTGGGGCGAGGAGACTGCACAGCCTCTCTGGGCAGCCTGCTCCAGGCCTCCAGCAGCCTCCAAGCCGTTCCTGCTGGTGCTGAAGTGCAGAGATGCTCAGCTGGAGGTCATCTCCAGCAGGCTGGAGCTCAGCAGGCGTGCTGGGGAAGGCAGGGCAGTGGCTCAGCCCTTGGAAGCCAACCCAACCTGCCTGCCAATTTTCCCCAGTGACTCAGCTGAGGAGCATCTCCCTCTGGTTGCCCTGGGGTGAATTTGACTCATCAAGTCTATTATTTGTCCCTGGAGTTAATTACAGGCCCCCAATTACTTGCTCTCTTGCTGGGACTCAGTCCTGGCTCTAGCAGCTGCCTGCTTGCAGCCCTGCTGCTGAGAGCAGCCATAAGGCTGGGGCTGGAAGCAGCAAGCTCAGAGCTGCAGCTGGCCGCTCTGGCTTTGGGGGGTGGCTGGCTGGCTGGGGCTGCTTTTGGCCTCTGCTCATCCAGGATGGCTTCATTGCATCCACATAATTGCTGTTTATTCATTCTCAACCCCCAGAGTTCCTCCTTTCCCTGCCTGCTGCAGATATCAGCCTGGTCTTACAGGTTTGTGCTGCACCTCCTGCTCCTGGCAGGATGAAATGCTGCAGGCATCACATCTCCATCTCCATCTCCACACCAGCTGCACAGTCAGCCCTCTGCAGCCCCAAAAAAGAGGGGCTTACACTGCCAGCCTGAGAGAGGTGGGGTTGTTCTGCTGGGAGAAGGCTCCAGGGAGACCTCAGAGCAGCCTTCCAGTACCCTGAAGGGCTCCAGGAGAGCTGGGGAAGGACTTTGGACAAGGGCTGGGAGTGCCAGGATGAGGGACAATGGCTTTGAGCTGAAAGAAAGTGGATCTAGGTGAGACATTAGGAAGAAATTCTTCCCTGTGAGGGTGGTGAGGCACTGGAACAGGTTGCCCAGAGAAGCTGTGGAGGCTCCAAAGCTGGAAGTGTTCAAAGCCAGCTTGGATGAGGCCTTGAACAACTTGGTCTGGTAGGAGGTGTCCCTGCCCATGGCAGGGGGCTTGGAACTGGATGAGCTTTAATGTTGGATGGGAAACTTCAACCCACCACACAGTTAGGTTGGACACCAGGAGGAGCTCTGCAGAGGGAGGCTGGGGAGACTCTGGCACAGGCTGCCCAGGGAGGTGGTGCAGGCTCCATCCCTGGAGCCATTGAAGCTCAGCCTGGCTGTGTCCCTGGGCAGCCTGCTCTGGCTGGAGCTGTCCCTGCTGCCTGCAGGGGGTTGGGCAGGAGGCCCTTGGAGGGTCCCATCCAGCCCGGTGCAAGCTGTGAATCTTTAAGGTCCCTTCCAAGCCAGGCAAAGGTTCTATGGTCCTGGTGAGAAGGGGTTGTGGGGTTGAGTGAGGAGAGCAGGCTGCTGTCTGCAAGTGCATGACCCATGGCACCCAGCACCCAGGAATCTGCAGAGGGCCTCCTGCTGGAGCTTGTGCCCAGCCTGCTGGCAGGGCAGGGCCATCCCCTCCCCCCTGCAGGGCCATCCCCTCTCCCCTGCAGGGCTATCCCCTCTCCCCTGCAGGGCCATCCCTTCTCCCCTGCAGGGCCATCCCTTCTCCCCTGCAGGGCCATCCCTTCTCCCCTGCAGGGCCATCCCCTCTCCCCTGCAGGGCCATCCCTTCTTCCCTGCAGGGCCATCCCCTCTCCCCTGCAGGACCATCCCTTCTTCCCTGCAGGGCCATCCCCTCTCCCCTGCAGGGCCATCCCCTCTCCCCTGCAGGGCCATCCCCTCTCCCCTGCAGGGCCATCCCTCTCCCCTGCAGGGCCATCCCCTCTCCCCTGCAGCTGGCAGTGGTGGCTCAGCCCCTGGGTTTGTTCATCTGGACACTTGGTGCTGCACAGGAAGGTGCTGCTGGGGCTGACTTTGCAAGCCTGGAGTGTCCCAGGGCCAGGGGCTGCTCCCTGGGGACAAACACTGAGGCTGAGATGTGCCTCTGCAGGTCACAGCTTGCCAGGCATCCAGGGCAGGCAGAGCCCAGCAGTGCTGGGAGGTGCAGGAGGACTCACAGCTCAGGACTGACCCCAGCCTTGAAGCTGGACAGGGGCTGGGCCAGGAAAGGTTGCTCCTTGAGGGACCTCCCAGCCTGGGCTTCTGTGGCTCTGGGCAGCCCTCTCCCCACCAAAACTGGCCCAGGATGGACTTGGCCTGGCCCAGAGCATCATCCCAGCCAGCCAGCAGTGGGACTCATAGAATCATGGCCTGGATAGGGCTGGAAGGGACCTGGGAGGCTCACCCAGGGCAAGCCCTGCAGCCAGCAGGGACAGCTGCAGCCACAGCAGGCTGCTCCCAGCCCCAACCAACCTGCCCTGCACTGCTGCCAGCCATGGGGCAGCTCCACCTCTCTGGGCAGCCTGGCACAGGCTCTCCCCACCCTCAGCACCAAACAGTTCTCCTTCTCTCCACTCTCAGCCTCCCTCTTGCACTTCAAACCATCCCCCCTTGGCCTGGCCCAACAGGCCCTGCTCAGCACTCTGTCCCCAGCTCTCTTCTGGCCTCTTGGAGCTCTGCAAGGCCCCCAGGAGGTCTCCCTGGAGCCTTCTCCTCTGCAGGCTGCACAAGCCCAACCCTCCCAGCCTGGCCTCCCAGCAGAGGGCTTCCAGCCTCTGCCCATTTTGGTGGCCCTGCTGCAGCTGCTGAGAGCTGGGCATCAGCCAAGCTGCTCTGGGTGCTGCCTTTGCAGTGCTCTGCACTCACACTGCAGGCTTTGGTTTCTTTGGGGACAATCACCTCACTCCTCTGCTGCCCCCAGCTCCTCTCTCTGCCCCCAGCTCCTCTCTCTGCCCCCAGCTCTTCTCTCTGCCCCCAGCTCCTTTCTGCCCCCAGCTCCTTTCTGCCCCCAGCTCCTCTCTCTGCCCCCAGCTCCTCTGCTGCCCCCAGCTCTTCTCTCTGCCCCCAACTCCTCTTTTTGCCCCCAGCTCCTCTGCTGCCCCCAGCTCCTTTCTGCCCCCAGCTCTTCTGTCTGCCCCCAGCTCCTCTCTCTGCCCCCAGCTCCTCTCTCTGCCCCCAGCTCTTCTGTCTGGCCCCAGCTCCTCTCTCTGCCCCCCAGCTCCTCTCTCTGCCCCCAGCTATTCTCTCTGCCCCCAGCTCCTTTCTGCCCCCAGCTCCTCTCTCTGCCCCCAGCTCCTCTTTCTGCCCCCAGCTCCTCTTTCTGCCCCCAGCTCCTCTTTCTGCCCCCAGCTCCTTTCTGCCCCCAGTTCCTCTTGCTGCCCCCAGCTCCTTTCTGCCCCCTCCTCTGCTGCCCCCAGCTCCTCTCTCTGCCCCCAACTCCTCTTTCTGCCCCAGCTCCTCTTTCTGCCCCCAGCTCCTCTGCCCCCTGCTCCTCTGCTGCCCCCAGCTCTTCTCTCTGCCCCCAGCTCCTCTGCTGCCCCCAGCTCTCCTCTCTGCCCCCAGCTCTTCTCTCTGCCCCCAACTCCTCTTTTTGCCCCCAGCTCCTTTCTGCCCCCAGTTCCTCTTGCTGCCCCCAGCTCCTTTCTGCCCCCAGCTCCTCTGCTTTCTGCCCCCAGCTCCTTTCTCTGCCCCCCAGCTCCTTTCTCTCGCCCCCAGCTCCTCTTTCCCCCAGCTCCTTTCTGCCCCCAGCTCCTCTTTCTGCCCCCAGTTCTGCCCCCAGTTCTTTGCTGCCCCCAGCTCCTTTCTGCCCCCAGCTCCTCTTTCTGCCCCCAGCTCCTCTGCTGCCCCCAGTTCCTCTGCTGCCCCCAGCCCCTCTTTCTGCCCCAGCCCTGTGGCAGAGCTGAGCTCCCAGAGGTTCTGCTCTCCCATCCCCTCTGGTGTAGGCTTCACTCTTTGTTCTCCCAGGAACAAAAGGGCAGCACAAAGAGGAATCAGGAGCCAAAGCAGCAGCAGATTGCCCCTCAGCTGCTTCATCTGGAGCAGAGTCAGGCTGCAGCTGCCTGGCTGCCGGCAAAGCCCACACCGTGGGGCTGCCTGCAGGTTCTGCAGCTCCAGGCTCCCTCCCGGGGATTCTGCTGCCCTGTAATGCCTGCGTGGCAAGGAACAGGCGCAGGGGAAGGCAATATTCAGATCAGCTTTCCACCTAACACCACTCACATTGATTTCTTCCTTTTCTCTTTCTCCGAACAAAGCCGGGCAGCTCGGGCCCGCAGGCACCTGGCAGGGCAGGAGCCTTTAGCCAGGGTCAGATTTTACATATGAAAGCCAGCTTCTGAAGCTCCTCGGTGTCTGAAGGCACAAAGCAAAGCCCTGCTGGCATCCCTTCATTAATGGGCAGCAGTCTGGGCACCGGCTGCCGGCCGGCCGCCTCCTCCGGGGGCAGAGCCCAGCACGGAATTAATTCCGGGGAGGGCGACAGCAGAAAGTGCACTGCTGGCCGCGGGGACGAGCCTGGCTTTCACCTTACTCATCTGTTTGCG
Organism: Melanerpes aurifrons; assembly: GCA_011125475.1. Taxonomy (NCBI): domain Eukaryota; kingdom Metazoa; phylum Chordata; class Aves; order Piciformes; family Picidae; genus Melanerpes; species Melanerpes aurifrons. The sequence goes on along the minus strand of WWNC01000020.1, from coordinate 18,926,253 downwards.
TCCTCGGTGGGCCTGGGGCTGGCAGCGGCCGGCGGCAGGGCAGCAGCCGGGGCCGCGGCGCGGAGCCAGAGCCTTTAGTCAGCGCAGCTCGGAGCTGCTCTGCAGGCTGCGGAGCAAGGGGCGACCGCCAGCCCCTGCCGGCTGCTGGGCAAGCGGCGACCGCCAGCCCCTGCCGGCTGCGGAGCCAGTGGCGACCGCCAGCCCCTGCCGGCTGCTGGGCAAGCGGCGACCGCCAGCCCCTGCCGGCTGAGGAGCTAGCGGCGACCGCCAGCCCCTGCCGGCTGCTGGGCAAGCGGCGACCGCCAGCCCCTGCCGGCTGCGGAGCCAGCGGCGACCGCCAGCCCCTGCCGGCTGCGGTGCCAGTGGCGACCGCCAGCCCCTGCCGGCTGCGGAGCCAGCGGCGACCGCCAGCCCCTGCCGGCTGCGGAGCCAGCGGAGACCGCCAGCCCCTGCTGCCGCCACACAAACCCCGGCCACAACGAGGGGCACTGCTCCGGCCCTGCCTCCCGTGCTGCCCAGCAAGCCTGGCAGCAGGGACCGCTGCTGGCGGCCGTGGTGGTCGGCAGGGCTCAAGGAGCAGCAGAGCTGCCAGGCGTGAAGCGTTCACATGGACGAAGCAGGGCTTCAGCCTCGGGGTTAAGGTCATCACGGGCAGAGGCTCTGAGAGAGAGCAGCTGGGGAAAGGGCAACAGTGCATGGCCAGCCCCAAGCAACACTCCTGTGACAGGACAAGGGGTGATGGTTTGACCACAGGGACACCCAGCCCCCAACAGCCCTCTTGTGACAGGAATAAAGGTGATGGCTTTGACCACACAGACACTCAGCCTCAAATAACCCTCTTGTGACAGGACTAAAGGTGATGGCTCTGACCACACAGACACCCAGCCCCAAACAGCCCTCTTGGGACAGCACAAGGGGTGATGGCTCTGACCACAGACACCCAGCCCCAAACAACCCTCTAGAGAGAGCACAAGGGGTGATGGTTTGACCACAGGGACACCCAGCCCCAAACAACCCTCTTGAGAGAGCACAAGGGGTGATGGTTTGACCACAGGGACACCCAGCCCCAAACAACCCTCTTGGGACAGGACAAGGGGTGGTGGTTTGAACTCAAAGAGGGAGATTCCTAGTGGAGGGAAGGAAGTTTTTGATAATGAGGGTGGTGAGACCATGTCCCAGGGGTCTCCCAAGGAGGTGGGAGCTGCCCCTTCCCTAGAACCAGTGCAGGTCAGGTTGTTTGGGGCTGTGAGAAACCTGCTCTGGCTGCAGCTATCCTTGCTGACTGCAGGGGTAGGTCTGGGTGACCTCCAAAGGTCCATCCTGAGCCTCTCCCAGGCCAGCCAGAGAGGTGGAGCTGCCCCATGGCTGGCAGCAGTGCAGGGCAGGTTGGTTGGGGCTGGGAGCAGCCTGCTGTGGCTGCAGCTGTCCCTGCTGGCTGCAGGGCTTGCCCTGGGTGAGCTTGGAAGGTCCCTTCCAACCCAACCCACTTAGTGATTCTATATAAACCAACCCCCAGCTGCTGGTGGCTTGGTAACCTCTGGCAGTGCCATGGCAGCTCCAGATCAACAGGTCAAGGAGGGCCAAGGCCACCAAGTAACCTCTGGCAGTGCCATGGCAGCTCCAGGTCAGTAGGTCAGGGATGGCCAAGGCCACCAAGTAACCTCTGGCAATGCCATGGCAGCTGCAGGTCAGTAGGTCAGGGAGGGCCAAGGCCACCAAGTGACCTCTGGCAGTGCCATGGCAGCTGCAGGTCAGCAGGTCAAGGTCAGCAGTGTGTCACTTCCAGACACACAGAGGCTTTATGGGCAGTTGGACAAACTCTGCTGAGGTAAGGTCCATCCAAGGCTCAACCTGGGGAGCCACAGAGGACCAAAGCCCTGTCCTGGTGCTGGAGGGTCTGCCATCCTTCCTCCTTCTCACTGCTTTTGCATCCACTCCAGTGTCTAATGCTGTGGAAGCAGCAAGCAGGAGAGTTGAGTGGGAGGTGTGGGGGCCTCTGAGCAGGGTGCTTGGCTGTGGGGGCAGCTGCTAAAGGCAATGGTGTCGATGGCTCCACTGAGCATTGTGTGCCACTGGGGCTCCCAGCTAGCATGGCCTGGGCTGAATGAGGCCTGCACTGGGTGGCAAGATCAGATAAGGCAGGCAGTGGCCTTTGAAGTTGGGTAATGAGCTGGTTGGTCGTGGGAAGATGTCTGTTATGGAGAGCACTTCCAGCAGGAACCTGAGGAGGTGATGATTCACCCAGCACTTGCTGCTGCTGGCTCTCATCTACCCAATAAGCAGGTGGCAGCTGTCCTGGTGACACAGCCCTGGTGACACAGAGTCTGCTGCTGCCTGAGAGGAGCCTCCTGGCTCAGGACCCTTTGCTGTGGCTGCTTTCCTAGGGCATGATGACTGGAGCTTGTCTGGCTGGCAGGTGCCAGAGGTAGTCACTCATCTCCAGGCTTCTCCTGTGGCTAGAGTGTCAAGAAGGCAGCTTCCCATGGGGATTCCCTCCTGCCTTCAAAGGAGACACCAAATCTCACTGCCATGCTCTCAGCAATGACTCTGTCAGGGTCTCTCCCCAGTGCCTGGCTGCTGATTTAATGGCACATGTGAGAATCACTCATCCTGGGGCTGTCCCTGCCCAGGGCAGGGGGTTGGAGCTAGATGATCTGCAAGGTCCCTTCCCACCCATAACCATTCTATGAGGCTATGAGTCAAAGAATCACAGAGCATTAGAGGTTGGAAGGGGCCTCCAGAGATCACCAGGATCACCCAGGGTGGTCAGACTGCTCAGCTAGTGTTGGGTTGTGAAAGGAGAGGACCCCCTGGTTGCAGAGGGACAATCTCCTGAGAGCACTGAGGATGGGCAGGGATGGGCACAGGAGGAGCTTGGGCTCTGCTCCCTAGGCTCAGGGGAGAGAAGGAGAGGCAATGGCCTGAAACTGTGCCAGGGGAGGGTGAGGTTGGAGAGGAGGCCAAATGTCTTTGGTGGCAGAGTGGTCAGGGCCTGACAGAGGCTGCCCAGGGAGGTGGTGGAGTCCCCATGCCTGGAGGGGTTGCAGAACCCTGTGGCCATGGCAGCTGGGGATGTGGTTTGGTGCCCATGGTGGGGTTGGGATGAAGGTTGGGCTGGATGCTCTGGGAGGGCTTCTGCAGCCCAAACAGTTCCCTGAGTCTATGGAAGGGATGTGGCAGCTCAAAGGAGGGCTGCAGAAGGGAGGCAGGGGGTGGCAAACCTGGTCAGCGGTGGCTCTGGAGGGGTTTGGAGCTCAGCCTGCTCCAGCTGGCCAAAGGAAGGTCACAGAGTGACTCACCTGCTGTGCACAGGTCGTTAGGGGTCATCCAGGAGCCAGCAGGCCTGGGGGGTTAGGTGGTGGTCAAAGGCAGCCTGGAAGGGAAGCTGTAATGAAGGCACTGGGCACAGGCCAGCTTCCCAGGGGAGGTTGCTCTGCAGGCAGCTGTTAGAGGCAGCCCTGAGGTTTACCTCCAGACACAGGGGGGAAGCTCAGGGCTCCTGGGCTGCCTTTCCTCCCTGCTCTTGAATTCTCTGCCAAGCCCTTCTGATCGTGGTACCAGGGAGTGTAGCCTATGCCTGCAGGTCCACTTGCTTCACCCAGGAGCTGCAGGCAGCAGGGCAGGAGCCTGTGCTGCCCAGAACATTTTATGCACCTAAGGTCCCTGCAGGGCCTCTGCTCCCAGAGTTCAGCCTGTGGTGGTCATGGAGGACATCAGCATGGGGCTGCTTTATGGCATCTTCCCCAGAAGCCATCTCCCACCTTTGCCCCAGCAGGAGCCAGGAGGATCTGCTTTCTGTCCAGGAAAGCAGGGCCAGGAGGAGGAGCAGAGGGCTGGAGCTGCTCTGATCTGGAGACAGACTGAGAGAGTTGGGGTTGTGCAGGCTAGAGAGGAGAAGGCTCCAAGGAGACCTCATTGTGGCCTTCCAGGATCTGCAGGGGGCTCCAGAAAAGCTGGGGAGGGACTTTGGAGGGGGTCAGGGAGGGATAGGACTGGGGGGCATGGAGCAGAACTAGAGGTGGGGAGATTGAGATTGGCTGTGAGGAAGAAGTTGTTGGCCAGGAGGGTGGTGAGAGCCTGGCCCAGGTTGCCCAGGGAGGTGGTGGAAGCCTCCTGCCTGGAGGTGTTTGCAGCCAGGCTGGAGGTGGCTGTGAGCAAGCTGCTGTGGTGTGAGGTGTCCCTGGCCATGGCAGGGGGTTGGAGCTGGCTGAGCCTTGAGCTCCCTTCCAGCCCTGACAGCTCTGTGATTCTACAAAAGCCACAGAGGATAACCTACATGAAGTTGTTCTGGAAGGAGTCACAGAGGCCAAGCAGCTCTGGGTGATGTCTGCAGAGCTCCTTCAGCCTGTGTGGTGTGTGAGGGTAGTCAGGGGTGGCATTGTCCCAGCTGGGTCCCTGGAGGGGCCACAGGCAGAGCTCCTCTGTTCATCTGCCCTCTCCCGTGGAGGTCAGACCCCAGCACCAGAGCCTGTCCTTAGGCTGCTCCTCAGCTTCTCCTCTCTCTGTGATTCTGCCCCTTGGCTCTGCTGGGAGCACAGGCTGAGGGAGCTGGGGCTGTGCAGCCTGCAGAGGAGAAGGCTCCAGGGGCTCCTCAGAGCTGCTGCCAGGAGCTGAAGGGATCCTGCAGGAAGGCTGCAGAGGAACTTTGGCTGAGGGGGTCTGAGGCAGGCCCAGGGGGAAGGGTTTGGAGCTGAGGCAGAGCAGGGTTAGAGTGGAGCTGAGGAAGGAGCTGTTGAGTGTGAGGCTGCTGAGGCTCTGGCCCAGGCTGCCCAGGGAGGCTGTGGCTGCCTGGGGGTGCTGAAGGCCAGGCTGGATGAGGCCTGGAGCCACTAAGTCTAGCTGAGAGGTTCTCCTTCTGCCTGAGGAAGCTCTGCCTGCTCCCCACGGCTCTGGGGAGCATCCACCCTCCAGACTTGGTGGTCAGCCGCTGGCGTCCGAGGCGCTGGCTGGAACTGGCTGCTCTGTAAGATCCCTTCCAGACCAAACCATGCCATGGCAGTCAGGTGGGGAATGGTTGCTGCTGACCCTGTCCTGCCTTTGCTTGCAGGAGGGAGTTCTCTGAGCTCCTGGAGAAGTTTGGCTCGCAGAGCAACACGGGCTCGGCGCGGAGCTCGCCGGTGCTGCACGGCGGCGGTGAGTAGCTCACACCCCTCCGCGGGCAGGCAGGGGGGAAACAAAAGCCTCTCTCTGCTGAGAGCTTTCTTTCTCCCTGTGCAAGCTGGAAGGAGGTCTGCTTGGCTGTGTGTAGGTGTTGGGGTGCAGAGGCATGGCCAGCACACAGCCAGGAAGCCTCCTCCGGGCAGAGCAGGAATTGGGTTTGGGTTGGAAGCGCTTCCAGAGCCTGCAGAGGCGGCAGAGGGGCTGAGCAGCCCCAGCAGCAACCTCTGCAGCTGCAGCCCTCAGAGCCTTGCAGCAGCGGGTCATGCAGTGACCCCTCGGGCCATGAGGTGCCAGCACAGCACATCAAATGGCCATGGGGAGAGAAGCTGTGCCCATGGCTTGGCAGCCCACCAGGAGATGCCAACCCTCCCCCTGTGGCAGGGGTGTGGAGGGCTGGCACAGGGGGGAGAGGTCCATGCTGGACTTGTGCTGAGGAGGCTCAAGGTTTCCTCTCCATGAGCAACACCACAGCGTGGAAGGGCTTGCAAGGGACCTCTGATGGCTTCACCCTGTGGGGTTTGCCCCCCAAAACTAGGCCAAGGTGCTGGCTCTCAGGGGAGGGGCAGGGCAGGAGCCTGTCCCCAGGAGAGCCACGAGGCTGGTGAGGGGGTTGGAGGTGGTGGAGGTTGGGAGGGAGGTGGAGAGGGTAGAGGCTGGTGAGGGGGTTGGAGGGGGTGGAGGCTGGTGAGGGGGTTGGAGGGGGAGGAGGCTGGTGAGAGGTGTGGAGGGGGTGGAGGCTGGTGAGGGGGTTGGAGGGGGAGGAGGCTGGTGAGGGGTTGGAGGGGGTGGAGGCTGGTGAGAGGCTGGTGAGGGGTTGGAGGGTGGAGGCTGGTGAGGGATTGGAGGGTGGAGGCTGGTGAGAGGTGTGGAGGGTGGAGGCTGGTGAGGGGGTTGGAGGGTGGAGGCTGGTGAGAGGTGTGGAGGGGTGGAGGCTGGTGAGGGGTTGGAGGAGGAGGCTGGTGAGGATTGGGGGGGTGGAGGCTGGTGAGGGTTGGAGGGGGTAGAGGCTGGTGAGGGGGTTGGAGGGGGTGGAGGCTGGTGAGGGATTGGAGGGGGTGGAGGCTGGTGAGGGGGTTGGAGGGGGTGGAGGCTG